>OV121045.1:10000-1260000 GCA_921293045.1 Aplocera efformata
TCATTAAAACTCCACCCAGCTTGCACTGTCTTCCAATCGGAACTTTATGCACTCTACAGAGCCACCCAAATGGTGAGAATGAGCAGAGATCGCTTGGTTAACATACTAAGCGATTCGAGATCTTCACTCGATCTGCTCAAAAATCCCCAAACCAGACATCCCCTGGCTAAGTGCATAAAGGAAAACATTGGGAAGATAGTGGAAGAAGGAAGGGAAATTCGGATGTTCTGGTTGAGGGCGCACATAGGGACAGCGGGCAATGAAAGAGCCGACGAGCTCGCCAAAGCAGCAGCCCTTAGTGATGTCGCCCAAGACTATGACAAAATCCCGCTGTCTTATGTCAAGAGAAAGATCAGAGAGGAATCGGTCAGCAAATGGCAAGATCGATACGACACCTCCAGTACTGGATCGGTCACGCGAAGTTTCCTTCCCGATGTGCGTAAAGCATATCAGTTGGTAAGGAACACAAAGCTTACACCGACCCAAGTACAAGTCTTGACGGGACACGGCGGGATATCCGAATATCTATACAGGTTCAAACTGAAAGACAGCCCAGGATGTGAGTGTGACCCAAACAAAAACGAGACAATCTGGCACATCATTTTGGACTGCCCCCGCTTTCAGGCGGCGCGGAATGATCTAGAAATTCAGCTTGACAGAAACTTGACCGCGCAGGAATTACACGTAATTCTTGCAGACCCTAAGAGGAGGCCGGTTTTCTTGTCATATGCTGAAAGGATCTTCCGCGTGGCAGCCAGTCGGAACAGCACCCTACCCCCACTAAACAACCCCCAACATCAACAGCCCCCCCCGATTCCGGCCCCAGCGAACGCTGCCCAACAAGCGTCCCCAAAAATCACCGCCATTCATCAACTTCTGGCAATTGGTGAAAAAGGGGTACCTGGAGTAAGAATCCGGGGGGTTGCTCTCTTCATGGACGACACAAAGGAAAGACTGGGCATCAGCTTCTGCCGGACCGGGTCGCGATCTCGCGTCTCCATCTCACCCGGTCTAGCGGTCCTGCTAAATGGGAGCACTTCAAAGACCACCATGAAGCGTAAGAAATTTGACGCATTGCCAGAAACGAGGGTGGCAGGATGTCCTTGTCGATTAGTGCGGTCGCAAAACAAGACGATCGTACTGGCCGAAGGGGCAGAAAAATCACCCTTCGCACAGGCATGCGCGATGCTCTCAAAAATAGCGGAACTGGCGGAACAGGACCAGTCTCTCCCAAAAATCATCAGTGTGGACGCAATGGTCATTGAGTATGAAAAAGGGGAAGTCGAAGACCGGCTAGGCTGTATCGACGCCTCGAAACATCACGAGGTAGTCGTGTACGAGGACCGAGGGGAAAACTTAAGTTTTCTTCGAGCTCCGAGTACAACTGCAGCCCTTGACAGCTGGGGACACCCTGTTTCATCCTCACAGAGCGGATCAGAACGCGTCCAACAAAAATTACTAAGCCAAAGGGAATTAACCCAAACCACTGGTGACCCCATGGAGAGGGAAGTGGAAACGGGCAGGCTGGGAGCGTTAGTAAATGCTTTCAGCATGGCCGTCCAGGGGCTGTTCCGAGGGCCGACGGCACCGCCACAACCTGTCAACAAACCCCCTAAAAGACCAACTCAAAAAACAACAACTATCCCGACGAGAGCAGAATTAGGGCAAATTAATCCGCCGGTTTACATAAGAGCGTCGACACCACAGGACCACGCAAAAAATGCCTTCCTCGAATTCCTGGCTGTTATTACCGCAACAAAGGCGGTCAATACCACAGTCTGCAATAAGATCATGCAGACTTATAAGCTAGGAAACGAGGGCCTCTTGCAAGTGTTGCTAGAGGAGGCAAGTGCCGCAATATACGACAACGACACCTCGCAAGTCTTGAGAGGGAAAATGTCGGAGACGTATATGGCGGCATACAGCGCAACAAGTGGCTTCGTGGTGTTGGACGAGGGTGAAACCGAGCGGAAAAAGAAACTAACTTTTGCCACTCCCCCAACGGACCCACTGGTGGTGACAGCTCAGTGTACCGAGGTAATGCTGGACGACAGGATCCTCGCTATGGCCAACACTATAGCAGGAGACAAAGAGTTTGAGCTGGCCTGGGAGCACTGGGAAATTCCAAAGATCCAGTGGGTAAACGGGGTTCCCGGGTGTGGAAAGACTACATGGGTGGTAAAACACTTCGATGCGGACAAGGACGTTATCATCACTACAACAACCGAGGCAGCCAAGGACCTAAGAGAGAAGCTATCACCGCGCATAGCCGACACGGCTAAGACCAAAGTGCGCACGATGGCTTCGGTCCTTGTAAATGGTTTTAAGGGACAATGTCACCGGATCATGGTAGACGAAGCCCTTATGAACCATTTCGGAGCCATAATTATGGCCACAAGACTGTCTGGTGCTAGCGAAATTGTCCTCATAGGAGATGTTAACCAACTACCTTATATCGATAGAGACAACCTCTTCGAGTTAAGGTACAACCGCCCAAACCTGGTGGCAAACATCAGCCAGGAGTTGCTCTGCACCCACCGGAACCCAATGGATGTCGCATACGCCCTAAGGGGTGTATACTCCGGTATATACTCCTCCGCCTCTCGGGTGCAGTCCTTGAGCCTTAAGAGTTACACGGGCGAGCGAATCCCAAAACTCCCCAAAACTCTCTTCCTTGTACACACACAGGAAGAGAAGGCAACCCTAGTCCATCAGGGTTATGGGGAAACGGAGGGCTCGCGAGTCCTAACAATTCACGAGGCTCAGGGACTGACTTTTGAGTCGGTCTTTATAGTCAAAATGAGGGGGAAGTTGAAGCTTCACGACAGCGTACCGCACGCCGTAGTGGGAATATCGCGGCATACCGTCAGCTGCACCTATTACGCCGACGACACCGACGACGCAATAGGGCACTTCATACGGCGAGCGACGACTGCTTCAACCAACCAAATAACAGAATACAATCTTATGATGGCCATCAAAAACAGAGATGCCAAGATTGCGGCGGCTATCTCTTCTGCGAGGAGATCTAGCTAAGAGGCAGGTTCCGTCATATCAAATGTCATAAATCTTTTAATCAGTGGAAACTTTTTGTTAATGTTTAAACTTTTATCTTTATTTTTAAAATCGTATCATAATAAATGTTATTCTTTGTATAAAAACATGTATAAAACTTAATTTTTTGTTATAATGTATTTTATCTTTTATTTTTGTAATATTATTATGTTTGTAAGGTTATATGTAATAAAAAAAAAAAAAAAAATTATAATAATAATAATAATAATAATAAATAAAAAAATTAAAAAAAAAAAAAAAAAAAATGCATCAATAAAAATATTATCAACAAAATATAACATAACATAACAATAAAAAAAAAAAAAAAAAAAAAAAAAAAAAAAATTTAAAATAATATAAAAAAAATATATATAAACTATATATTTCATAGTACTAAATCTTAACATATCTCTAAGTCCTAGTGAGAAACGTATATGTGTTAAAATTAAAAACAATGTTAATAAATAAAAACAATAAAACAAGGGCACGGACCAAGGGTCTGTGGTGAAAAAATTTATTTAATAAAAAAAAAAAAAAAACCTAACCTAACCTAACCTAACCTAACCTAACCTAACCTAACCTTCCTTCCTTCCTTCCTTCCTTCCTTCCTTCCTTCCTTCCTTCCTTCCTTCCTTCCTTCCTTCCTTCCTTCCTTCCTTCTTTCCTTCCTTCCTTCCAACTTAGGCACTTTAATGGTCACCACAATATATTATTTAGTTTCAGGACAAACGACCTCATGAAATACGCTTTCAGGATGTCTAGTATTCACTCCGATTTGACTATTTCAAGATTGACAAAGATTGAAAGTTTTTGACTCGATCACCCTGCTACCACTCAATGCACAATGCACTGTACATAATTAAGCAAGAACTTCTATAATTTCTGATTTTTAAAGCGAGAAATAAATGGAAAAATAATTCTTATAGGAAAATGTCATAATGATCGGCAACTTTCAAACTGTGTTGCCCTTCTACGAAATGTAAAGTCCCTAGACAATCTGAAAAATTCCGTCTAATATAGGGTATTATTTTTCGAATCCGCTTTATGAAAAATCCGCTTCTCGAATGAAGCCCGTGATCTTTTAATCTTATAATATGTTACTTCGTCTCACCCATCCTTGATTATAAAGATAACGAGCAAGAATGGAACGCGAACAAACGAACGAAAAGATTTAAAAAAACCTCGGAAACTCGTCTAAAGTCATCTGCATTCGGCTGATTGCGTACTCTATGTTGTAGCTGATAGTCACGTACGCCGCGTCGTCGGCACGGAGCAGGGTGCCTGGAATGTCGGCCGCGTACTATGTGTAGCACACATGCGAAAGGCAGGTGTCCTGCGGGACTTTGGCAGCAATGAGTCGTTCCGATGAAAAGGTGTTCTCAACTTTCACCAGGAACCTGGGCTGCGAGGTGGGCGGCGGCCGTAGTAAGAAAGAGTTTGAAACGACGTCACGTTATTCATATATAATAAAGTAGCTTTTTCCTCTTTTGAAATTTATTGAAACAACTCAAAAATGGTATTATTTTATTATTCGTATAATTCATCATTTAACATCTGGCAATATCAAAGGTAGCTGCCCACTAGTAGGAACCGAACGCACATAACGCACTGACGGAACCGGACAATTTAGAAAGCCTTGTCCTGTTGGAGCCGAGTGTACCGACCGTGGGACCTCACCAACAGTTGACCGCGCTGACGGAATGCCAACGGGTAGATATATATTTATCCATAAAGAGGCATTTTTCAATTACTGTAGCTACTTATAAATTGTTAATTGAATAAATGAGTAATAGGTATCCAAACAAGGATTACACAATTTTATTTAAATTTAAATTTAAATGTGAAACTCAGAATGTAAACCAACAATATTACCTTGTACCATTATGAGAAGCAATAAATGCATTGAGTATTGAGTACATGGGCGACCGAGTTTCTCTCTGTTTTTTTTGGATTATGCGTTTATTTGTAAAAAAAATCCGTTTTTACAAGAAATACAGGTAAACATAAACCGCAAAACAAGAATTGCTGTTTTAAGTAATAAGATTTATGTGACTAAAGGCATGGGACGAGCTCACAGCCTGATATTAAATGGTTACTGAAACCAATAGATAATAGCGATATACGATACACGATTTGTAATACGTCTACTTTGGTTGTTTTTTAATTTTTATTTCTACTTTTTCCTGAAAAAAAGTGTTAACAATATTATTATTGATTGCGCGTGAAGTGGCGAAAAAGAAATATATATTAATTTATTCATTTATTGTAGCATGTACAATTATATAGATACTAGTTATGATAGATATTATCTGGCAATTGCTCAAAAACTTATTAACTCCTTCAAATTTTCCATCAGGTGGTAGGATCACTATTACATAAATAAATAATAAAAAAGAACTATAGGTATATGATTGTTTTATTCATCGTGTTTGAACAAGTAAGCTTTTTCCTCATTTGAAACGCCTCGTTTAATAAATTCGATTTGGTTGGCAAGGTCCGGCCGAGTGCGAGTTCGGTTGGGCTTAGTGGGCGGCCACCTTGTTTCAAACAATCAAAACGTTAAAAATGTCACTATCATTGGCACGCTGTTCCTCAGCCGCGTCGGCGTTCGCATTCGTTGCGCGGCGGCAGTCGTTTTCGGGCGGTTCTGCATCGCGTTTGTGTCTGTGTACACGTGGCGTCTCCGGAGCGGTATCGGCGACCGCCTTACCGTCTAACGAATTTAAGATGATCATCGCAGAGGAGCGCGGATCGCCCTATGCGCCCGACTACCGGGTGTATTTTAGTAAGTATTACATGCATCTTTATGTAGGTACATATAGCATAGCCGTGCATCGCGTTGTAGGCAGAGAATAGTTGAACAGTTATCCGGCAAGCAGACGCTCCGATCGGGAGCCCAAACTTTGAGTTCCGTGTATGCGATAATCGCAATCGCATCGTCCTTATCTGTCGTGTTATCGGCGGCGTGTCCTTGATCGTTCACCCGCGGGCCGCTCGGTCATGCGACCTCATGACACGAGAAAACAACGGGACGCGCCGCTAGTCCATCGGTATCGCTGGCATCAGGTCCAGGATGGTCCACGTCGTGTCAGAGAATGTATGTCACCTTACTCGGGTGAAAGCGTGCTAAACCTTGGTTTTAATTTTTCAATTCTATATATTGGGAGGGGTTGCTCTGCTTTACTAAATAATTTATTAGATGATCACTGACAGACTGGAAACTTCTTAAATTATACTGTATACCCACTTACCCTATACAATGCTTGGTAGTTATGAACCGTGACCCCTGCTAATGCAATCTATATTCCCAGCAGACATGCACTTCCTGGTGCGGCAAGGTGATGTCATTGCATGCTAATTAACTATTGCTTAAATCTACTGATTAGCGATATGTGTGTATAATTATGGGGAAACATGGTGTATAAGGAATAACTGAAGGTTCTGTCCATTAGTTTCACTTTTATTTGACATAAACCACAACACAACACATTAACATTTGATATAACGTTCCCGACACTACATAATAATATATAATTTTTGACCCAAAGCTTATTCCACATTGTTTGCAAACAAACAAGTGTTTAATTGTACCAATATGGCTGTTGGAATGATTGCAAGAAAACAATAGTTGTTAGATAAGTCTGCAGTAATCCTGACCACATTCTCAGGTCTGCAGGTCTGCAGATTATGTGTGTGTGCCAGTGTGTGAGTGCCATACGCAACAAGAAGTCCTGCTACTGTTTTTGTGGACGGGAATCAAATCCACCACCCACAGCACAAGGCAGAGCTTACTATCAACAGAGAGAGCTGTGGGGGCAGTTTAGAGTGTACCTCACGACTTGTTAGGTGGCTCCACAGCTTAGTTGCTAGTAGCCCTGCATTTGAAGCCAGGGTCCTGGTTTTGATTCTCAGGGGGACATTGGTCAGCCTGTAGTTTGTTCTTGGATCTTGCTGTTTGCCCATGCCACCTGCTGCAGGCGCGCGCACAAGTGTGTAAGCGCTTTTTTTTTTTTTTTTTTTGTGATGGTCTTGGAAAGTTATACTAACCATGGTAAATGTACTTGTGGATGCATCCTCACCGTCTTCAGATGTTCTATGATCTCTTAAGAGTATAGTAAGAAAATATATACTTTGCACATTGCCTTCTCTTTTACATTAATTTTATTTTACAATATCCAAAAACTTACAGCAGTATATAAAATTAAGAACAATATGCATAGTGGTTGATACATTAATTGTCATGTTCCAATGAAGAGCAATGGAATAATTTCCTACATTCTCAAGAAAGCAGTTTATTGTGGTAGACCCTTAGAATAGTACAAATAAAATAAAGATTCAAATAGACAATATTTTTTTTTATGTGATTAAGAGATGTAACGAGCTGAAGGCCCACCTGGTGGTAAGTGGTTGCCTCCGCCCATAACAACAGCAATACGATTCGGGTCCCCGACCGAAACATGAGAAGACCCAAGTGGTACCGCGACGGGGACCTCACGTCTCGTGCGCGTGTGACTCCACACCCTTCCAGCCTTACACAGCAATGCGAGTGCACCGCCGCTTGGAGCACCGAGCACGTCGACGGTGCGGAGGCGGTACATGCGAAGTTCGCACAAGTTGTACCGCCACCCCGGCTACTAGTGAATGTATTGTAGTGGGGTGAGTGTGTGCGCGCGGTGTTCGCAGAGGACGGCGCGGGCCCCATCTCGCCGCTGCACGACATCCCGCTGTGGGCGGACCGCGGCGCGCGGCTCGTCAACATGGTGGTGGAGGTGCCGCGCTGGACCAACGCCAAGATGGAGATCTCGCTGAGCGAGCCGCTCAACCCCATCCGGCAGGACGTGAAGCGCGGCGCGCTGCGCTTCGTGGCGAACGTGTTCCCGCACCGCGGCTACATCTGGAACTACGGCGCGCTGCCGCAGACGTGGGAGAACCCGGCGCACGTGGACCCGGGCACGGGCGCGCGCGGGGACAACGACCCCGTGGACGTGATCGAGATCGGCTCGCGCGTGGCGGCGCGCGGCGACGTCTACCCCGTGAAGGTGCTCGGCGCGCTGGCGCTCGTGGACGAGGGCGAGACGGACTGGAAGCTGATCGCGATCGACGCGCGGGACTCGGCCGCGCCGCACCTGGCCGGCGTGGCGGACGTGGAGCGCCTGTTCCCCGGCCTGCTGCGCGCCAGCGTCGAGTGGTTCCGCCTCTACAAGGTGCCCGACGGCAAGCCGCCCAACCGGTTCGCCTTCGACGCGCAGCCCAAGGACGCCGACTTCGCGTACCAGGTCATCGACGAGGTGAGTCCCGCCCCCCGGCCCCCGGCCCCCGGCCCCCGGCCCCCGGGCCCCCCGGCGCGGCGCTGAAACCGGTCGCCGGGCTCGGCCGCCGCCGCGCGAAGGCCGCGCACGTGAAAGTTTCATTCGAATTAAAGTTGTCAATATTGATTCCGTGTCGCCGAGCCGAGCCACACTCCTGCACGCCGAGCCCGCACCCCGTGTGCGGGCAGCGTACAGTCATCGTGAGTCGAACGATGACATTTATCGGTTCCCGCACGAAACTAATTTATAATTAGTTTTAATTAATGTTTGGAATCGATTTATCTCATTCATGCCTTCGTTTTTTTTACGGTCGCGGAACGAGCCGAACGCCCACCTGATGTTAAGTAGATACCTCCGCCCGTAACAATGGCGATACGGTTCGGGTCCTCCCCGACCGCGGTATGTACGGTGTGCCGATCACCGTACAGTGATGATGATGGTAAATGCCAAGTACGACGGGACCGGATCGGGAATGATGATAAATACGACCGTTCGCTCTTTGTTTGAGTTGTTAACTGGTTTATTAATATAAGTAATGGTACGTATGCTATTGCACACGTCCGACGGCTCTGCGGTAACGTAGTTCCGGGTCGGCTCGTGCACCCGCGTGGAGGCGTGACCTCCCCGTCACCCGAGACGAGGATGTTACCCATCACGCTCCCGAATGTGTTGATGTTTGAGATGTGCGGGAAGGAAGGTATACTATGTGTGCGGGCGCGCGTTGCAGGTGCACGAGTTCTGGCGCGGGCTGGTGGCGGGCGAGGCGGACGCCGCGGACATCAACAAGTGAGTGCACCCTCTGGACACGTATTAAATAAACAAACACCAAGTTCGTCGCCGATCATTCACTTGAGCGGATAGTGAATCGTTTCAATACATATTGTACTCTCTAACTTTCAATAAATAGCTCTCACCTACAATCTATACAAACGAATAAAATTGAAGTGTTACCACATTTGTGTAAGATAATGTAAAGGACGCCGCGTCGCAGGATGAACGTGACGGTGTCGAGCAGCGCGGGGCACGTGGAGCGCAGCGAGGCCGCCGCGGTGCTGGCGGCCGCCCCGCCGCGCGCCGCGCCGCAGCCCGTCCCGCCCTCCGGTGAGCTCTCCACCTCCCCGCCTCCCCGCCTCCCCGTACTCGTATTTGGTAATCTTTCGTATAACGTTCAAAATGTATTGTTCCAGTGGACAAGTGGCACTTCCTCGCGAACCTGTAACGGCCCGGCCCGGACCCGGTCCCGCCCCGCCCCGCCCCGCCCCGCGCCGGGCGAGGCGGGCGGCGCGGCGCGGCGCGGTCCAGTGACGTGTACAGTGTAGGCTGAGTTTGGAACTGTCCTTGTGCGACGTGCGACGTGCGACGTGCGACGTGCGGGGCGGGGGCGGGGCGGGGGCGCGGCGCGCTGTCCCGTCCCGTCGTTTGCGGTTGTGAGTCCAGTGAGTGAGCGTGTAATTTATGTGAATAAAGGTTGATGGTTATTGTTACGTTAATTGTTCGTTTGATTCGAGTCCCGATAACTATCGTCCATGTTTCAGCGTTTCACTTATAACGTAATCAAATCGGAAGTAGAAGTGCCGGTGTGTGTGGGTGCGAGTAGCGAGTAGCGAGTAGGTACGCACCGTCCGATGCTCGCCGAGTCGCCGACGGACAAGTACGTATGTGGGGTGTCATCGAAATTTCAAATATAAGACTAAGAACAGAATCTGAAACGACCGAAACTATTTTTGTCTTTCGAAAATCATTTCTATCGTCGAAGTAAGTTGCGAGTTGGGAATGTAATCTCGATCTCTGCAATATTTTTTAATATATTGAATGATTTTGTCGTCGCACGGCAACAATCACATCACTCAATGATAATAATTTTATTTGGAACAAAATAACAATGAAACGCACAATATAATGAATAACGGTGATACCTGCAGGAGTGTACTCCTGTAACACTGTGTCGCAAATATCGACGCCCTCCTCCGAAGAATACAGTTATTTGCATCAAGTTCCACACTTACACGTTACACTTAAAAAAGAAAATATTCTATTTGTAATAATACAAAAATAACAATGTAACATGATATTAGTACACTGAGAGATCGAGAGATTGTCTATAAACGTCTAAAAATTGTCATTTTATCACTGACCGACTGACGTACAGATCCAACACCGGCCAGCCAGCTTCCAGGTGAGTTCAAATGTTAATATTCGACGTTGAGCATGCAGCTGGGTAATTTTGTATACACAAATCTCGTCGGTCGCGTCCGTAGCTAAGTACCCTTCCTGTACGAAGATCGCCCGGAGAAGTACCGCCTCCACGCCTGGTAATCTGTACGAAGATCGCCCGGAGAAGTACCGCCTCCACGCCTGGTAATCTGTACGAAGATCGCCCGGAGAAGTACCGCCTCCACGCCTGGTAATCTGTACGAAGATCGCCCGGAGAAGTACCGCCTCCACGCCTGGTAATCTGTACGAAGATCGCCCGGAGAAGTACCGCCTCCACGCCTGGTAATCTGTACGAAGATCGCCCGGAGAAGTACCGCCTCCACGCCTGGTAATCTGCCGCCGAGCAGTGGAGTGCACTCGCCGTGTGTTATATAGAGCGTGATGGCTCAGTAACATAGACGCCGACTTTCAATCTGAAGGTCGCCGATTCACACCCACACGTGCACCAATGAGTTTTTTCACTTGAAAAATATTTATGTGCGCTATACCACGTTCTCACAACGGTGACGGATAACATCGTGAGGAAACCGGCATATCTTAGAACCAAAAATTCGACGACATGTGACATCTACCAATCTGGATTGGGCTCCCGTGGTAGACCAGAGCCAATTCAATCTCAATTATCGAGAGTAGGCCGGTGTCCCTGCAGTGGGAACATTAGAGGCTGATACGGTATATACCTACCGGATTATCTGTAAGTTTTCTCGAAGCCATCAGAACATTTCCGACCCCTTGTAACTTCGTTATGGATGAAGCTACGAGACTGAATTTTGGGGTGGGGAGTATAGAACATAATATATTTAGGTATAGTCACAAATTGTCCATTTTGACCCAGTAGTTTAAGAACTATTCTTCACAGACACTCACTCACCGATCATTAAAATTAAGGTACTTCTAGCAGACCTACAAGCTTAAAATTTTGAACACAATTAGTGTTTTAGTCTACAAAGCCAGGAAAACTTAAGATTTCAATTAAACTGCATTGATTTTGGGGATCTAGTTGTTCGCGTCAATTTACCCGAGCTGTAAGCTGCTGTGGTGATGCTACGAGTATGTTGTCCCTTATGTCTGTAGGCCTTTGCTTCTGTAAAGTCGTTTTTCCCCGGTTTTGGAATAAACAAGTCTAACCTCTCTCCACAACAGACCCCCTCCGTTTCGGAATAACTTCACACCAAAGAGGAATGTTGCGGAGGAGACATCTGTCCGCTCGGCCACCAGGTCGGTTGCATCCTCCCTCACGGGCCCCCGCGTGCAGCATCAAACACGAAGGTGGTAGGTGGTTCCCCCCACCTGTCATCGCTCTTCTTGGGGATGACAATGGAAGATGGATGCGTTTGTTGCAGAACAAACGTCGGCCAACTTCCCCTCCGAATGTTCCTCTTTAATGGAATCAGATCCACCTATGACATCTATGGTGGTTTTTTAGCCCATGCAAAGATTAATTATATTTCAAATATATCAAGCACCTAAGTATGCCCATCATGAACTACTCCTCAACGTCGTTACCTTGGTTTCAATAGTATTGTGTAACGTTCACTGAGTCTAACACGTACGACACGTGTCCCGTGATGTTAGTTCTCGTCACGACAAATCGTGAACCTAACAATCAAAAATATATGTATAACTAGAAAATAAGCTGGGTTAACTTTAATAATGGCACAGATATCAAGTTAATGTGAGAATATGTTCGTTTTGAAAGATGTTGCGTACCTAAGTAGGAAATAAAAACTAGGCTTTGTAGACAAAACAGCATTGACTGACTAGAAAAAGTGCAGTACGTATCTGTAAAAATACGAAAGGACTTTTCCCCGACCTTATAGTATATCGGTCAGCGCGAGGGCGCCTTAGCCTTAACGGGATTCCTCTCGGGCGGTGCGGTGCGGTGCGGGGCGGGGCGGGGCGGGGGGCGCAGGCGCCCGAGGAGTCTGCGCGCGGCGCTCGGCGCTCGGCGCTCGGCGGCGGCAGTGCGCCGCGAGACGCACCCTCGGCCGTGCGTGCCGACAGCCGACCCCACGCGCGAGTGCGAGTGCGAGTGCGAGTGTGAGCCGAGCCGAGCCATGCTGGTGGCGCGCTGGGCGTGGTGCGCGGCGCTGCTGGCGCTGGCGGCCGCGCGCCGCTCCGAGCAGGACTTCGAGTTCGACGACGCCGCGGTGAGTGGCGCCGGTCGATACGCGCCGCGCCCGCACGCCGCCGCGCGCCGCCTCCCCGGCCGGCGGCGGCGTGCGGCCGTGCCTTCCTCGTACTAGGGAGTAGGGGAGGACCGGACCCGTGTTCATTAATCGCTATCTTTATTTTTTAAGCATTCTACCTATTATGCTATGTCCATCATGCCCTAAACTTAATGTACCATTAAACAGTAATTTAAAAGAATGCATATTTTTTTAAAGTATACCTACTTCTAGCATACACACTTTAAAACCGCACAGGCAACGCCGTACCATCCTTTTCTCGAAGCATTTTAGAACATTTTCGACCCCCTGTAACTTCGTTGTGGATGAAGCTAGGAACCTGAATTTACCGATAGAACATTATATATTTAGGTAAGTATATTTACAAATTACATCAAATTCCAACCAGTACTTTAAGAACTATTTCAAGTCAAAGTTCCTTAATTTTGTCACTGAAACGATCATCAAAATTCTAAGGTACTAGCAGGTTCTAGCAGACCTACAAACTTACACAATTAGTGTTTACCTATCTATGATATACCTATACGGTGTTCGCAGCGCGCCGTAGCCGTCGAAGCCGTCGAAGGCAAGCGATGAGATTGAGATGGTAGCGAACCCACAGGAGGCTAAATCGAGTTAGCTATTTGATTTTCATAAACTGCCTCCACACCTGGTAATCTGCCGCCAAGCAGTGATACTCAATACTCATTTATTCGGCCTTAGGAACACTACTGAACACTTGGTTTTGTCAAAAATGATGGTTTACATAGCCTAAAAATAACAAGAAATAAGAAACTAGAAACAGACAAGACAAATCACATGCTTTAACAATAAGTTTACCCTCGTCCACATCAAACTCAAACTCATTTATTCCTTTAGATCTCAAGTATCATTTGGACACGTCAAATTTTACACATGCACATATTCGTGAGCATATAACGTGTCACAGGAACTCCCCAGGCACATTACATGCACACAGATATGTCAAATTACAGTCAGTTTTCATGTTTAAGCTTATCTTATTTTTTAAGTTTACGTCTGTTCCAACCCTAACCGACCAACCCGAGGGGAAGAAGCAGACAAGAAACCCCTCGGAGACAGTATTACATATTCGCGAATATGGTCCTGCGTCTAGAGTGGAGCAAATTCATTCCCAAGCCTTTTTGTCATCTAGGTAATCTGATATTTTATAGTAAGCTTTTGCGACAAGTTTACGTTTGATGACATCGGGCTGTCCTGTCCCTGTAGGTACCTGTACCTGGCGATGGCTCGTGTTTTTTCCAGGATAAGCACACAAGTATAATCTACTGTTTTAAATAGTGCTAATTGAACTTTACCATATAATTACCAGGCGTGAAGGCAGTAGCACTTCTTCGGACGAACTTTGTACCTTTTTTTAATATTTTGACTTGGCAATCGCACACGGTTATATAATCTTCTTATATGTATTATATAACAAACTCTTACAAATATTAGGGCATGTGTATGCATGGACTTGTACCGCTAGGCTTTGTTCAATTAGGATTATTTGAAACAGTAGATTATTCTTGTGATTATGTTGCCGTGCGATCCCATACAGACCCTCGCCCCCGCCCCCGCACCCGCCCCCGCCGCGCGGCCCGCGACAGGCGGAACGACGTATTGTGGAAGGTGGCTTGGTGGTCAGAGCTGGATGAAAAGACTGAGCCCGCGTTCGGCGGCTCCGGGCGAGCGCGGGCCGGCAGTCGCAGCGACTATTATTTCATAATTTGTCATTTTCTATCGTATCTAATCGGATATCACAAAACTTAGTTTCATCCTTTTTTACGTATTGTAGATTAGGTAGGATAGGTGACAAAAATATATCTACAATGCGAACGTCGATCGGGACGAATTCATAGACAGACATTTTTCACAACCGACGGACGATGGTAATTAATTAAAAATTAATATAATAATATAATTATGAGTGTCTGTGATGGAAGCTCACAGTTAGTAAATTGTGGTGTGTCCGTGGGACAGGATGTGCTGGGCAACGCGCTGAGCGACGCGGAGGCGCACGCGCGCGCGGGCGCGGGCGCGGGCGCGGGCGCGGGCGGCGACGACGCGGCCGTGCACGCGCGGCGCCCGCATAGATACCTCTACGACCCGCACAGTGAGTGTTCCGGTTCCAACTTCGTGTGTTTACTATAAAAAAAGTACCAAGCAATATTATCATCTATCAAACATCTGCACTAGGATTCAATGTGTCGCAGATGGCATGGACAAACACAGAAACACACAACAAACACCTCGGACCCGACCCGACAAACTTCATGCTCACCACTCAAAGTGTGCCCGGCCGGAATCGAACCCGGGACCCCTGGCTTCGAAGGAGGGCCACTACAACTAAGCCACGGAGTTAACATAGTTTAAGAGCTATGCTTAGTTTGAGGCTAGATGCTAGATGGCGCTGTGTGAAAAATTATGAATATTTATTATATTTTAATTTATTTATGTTTTTGCCTACGTTTGAATATTAATAGTTGGATGGGATAGGACCTGGTTGAACGCGTTAATTAGGCGCGGCTCTGTCACTTGCAGACGCGCTGTGCCGCGCGCTGGCGTGCGGGCCGCGCCAGCTGTGCGTGCTGCGGGAGGCGGGCGGCGGCGGCGGCGGCGGCGGCGCGCTCTGCGCCACCAGGAACGACATCTTGCGGAGAGGGTGAGCTTATTTTATTCCCTTTCGGTCCGCTCTTCGATCTCCGAGTTATTCCCTTTATCCCCCCGTGAGCGGTGGTTCCCGCCGAGCTGACCACATCACGCCCTCCCAATATCCTGTATGTTCACAGCATTACAAACAACAAACAACGTTGACACACTCATACTTCTGCACTAGGATTCCCTGTGTCGCAGATAGCATGGACAAACACAGAAACACAAGACAAACACCCAAGACCCGAGAACAAACATCACGCTCACCACACAAAGTGTGCCCCGGCCGGGAATCGAACCCGGGACCCCTCGCTTCGAAGGCAGGGCTAATACCGACTAAGCCACGGAGCCGTCATTACGTTGTTATGGTTCTGTACTCGGGAGATATGTCTCCCTGTTACTACCCACTACCCATTACCCACTACCCACTACCCAGTCCACGACGAGTCTGTCCTACATTTAAACTATTAAACGTAGTAGTAACGGGCTAATTTTTCAGGCACTCCTTCAGCAAATACGTTATTCGCCAAATTTTTAATGGAATAATATCTAGTTATTTATTTAAAGTATGTTGGTGCAGTGGATACGATCCAAATTTGATTGTAGCTGTTTTCGTGAATAATAAGACGTCCGTGCGTATTTATTACAACACATGAAGGAGAAATTAGCCTCGAAAGGCGTTCAATTAAAAACATACTCATAGCTACAACATAATGTACTTATCAATTAGAACGGGACGAAGGGAGTCATTTATCTTTATATCTATTATAGATGTTTTGTAGAGTTTCACGTCGAAGTAGATGTGCGATGATGTTTATATCTATTATAGATGTTTTGTAGAGTTTCACGTCGAAGTAGATGTGCGATGATGTTTGTCGTCATTTCGACCCCAAGAAAGCGCACATTGTTTCGGAAGTGAAAAATGCACTGCGCTTTCGCCGCTGTCTTAGATGTAAAATCTCACGGATCGAAGCGGCGAAAGCGCAATAGGCCTACATAGCTCTGCCCGGCCATACCTACGCGACACGAGGAGTGCTGCAGCCGTGCGATCCCGCTGTTTCAGGGACGTGATAGTGACGGGAGGCGCCGGCGCCGGCGGCGGGGGAGGCGCCGCGGACGAGGCGGACGCCGACGCGGACGACGGCGACGTGTTCTACGACGCGGAGGGCGCGCCGGCGCGCCCCGCCGACGCCGCGCCCGCGCCGCCCGACCGGTATCCGCGCCCGTTCATATTCTCAAACATTTATTATGTTTATTGCACATCGGAATTATAGTGATCGCCGGTGAAGTGGGTCGGGGCCGCGGGGGCAGACGCCGGCTCGAGTCCGTCTGCCCCCCCCGGCCGAGGACCTCGTCTTTTATATTGTAACAATTGTATTGTATTGAAAGTGTAACGCGGTGGATCGGTGGGGGTGTGACACAAGCCTGCGATGCTGAAGCCGAACGTAGGAAACGTAGGGCCTTGGAACCAATTGAATCGGCCACAGCCACAGCCACGGCCGGCGGCGCGGCGGCGGCCAATACACATGTCCATTCAGCCTAACCCTAAGCCAACCATCGCAATAACGAGAAGCTTAGTAGGTCACCATACCGATACCATACACGACCTACGACTTCTTTCACTTATACTGAGTCGCATTACTGTTGTCAGGGCGGGGATCGCCACTTACCACCAGGTGCGCCCTCGGCTCGTTCCGGCACTTATTCAGATAAAATCGGACAACATGTTAATGAATTACAATTACCTAATTATGTAAAAAACTGTCCCAAGGCTCGGTGCTTAATATCAGGATAAAAAGTATCCACCTCGTAGTATGAACAAATCCTGCCAAGTTTCAGATGAAACTTGGCAGGATTTGATTTGATATTCAGTAGTTTCGGCGTGATGCACGGCCGACATACAGGTACACAGATGGAACGACAGACAAAATATAGTCTTGGTTTTAGTTCAATGTTCAATGAATACAATTGAACATGTTAGTTTCGTCATAAGTATAGATACGTCACCTGAAATAAATATGTAGTGGCACGCACGGCAGCAGGGACAGTCCTGCCAATTGGTATTGTGACAAGTCGAGATCAGTTATAATCGGTTAAAGAGTAACAAATTCATGACGATGAGAGCTTTAGAGGATTCCGTGCAGACGGCGTGCATGTCATATTTATCTTCCATTGCACCGTTCCATTGGACATGCAAACGTGTCGTCGTGTAATATCTGTGTTTGACTATCTAGGATAACGTTCAAAAAGTTTTCAAACCGCCTTCAGTAAAAGTGAATGCGTGTGTGAAGGTGCGTGGGATGCGGCGGAGGGGGAGGCGGAGTCGGAGGGGGAGGGGGAGGCGGCGACGGGTTCCTGTGCGGGTCGGACAACCGCACGTACTCGTCGCTGTGCCGGCTGGACCTGCACAACTGCGTGCGCCGCGCCGCGCCGCCCGTCGCGCTCGCGTGCCGCGGGTTCTGCCCGTGCGCCCGCGCGCGCGCCCGCCCCCGCGCGCGCCGCCCGCGCCCCCCGCGCCCCGCCGC
Organism: Aplocera efformata; assembly: GCA_921293045.1. NCBI lineage: Eukaryota > Metazoa > Arthropoda > Insecta > Lepidoptera > Geometridae > Aplocera > Aplocera efformata. The sequence continues at coordinate 27,944 of OV121045.1, forward strand.
CCCAGTGAGTGCCTCGCGCCGCGCCGCCGCAAGCTCGACGGATGTGGAAACGTATTTATCGTCGATATTGGTCCGTGGTTCGCAGGAGTGGGCGCGTCGCGGTGTGGCGTCGGAGCACAGGGAGGTTCCGCGGGAGGGCCGGGGGGAAGGCGGGGAGGTGGCGCGCAGCTCCCTGCGCGCCCGCGCCGCGCGCCGGAAGACCTCGGCACAAGGTGGGCTTCATTCCATTGCTTTCGTTGAACTCGGTGGCCTCGTGCGATGCTCTCTTAATAAGAAAGTATTTAGGTCGTACCTATATAAAAAAAATATATCTATGCTTGTAATGTGTGCCAAATAAACTTAGTGTTAAAACTGAACGGTTTAGTTGATATTTGTTTGCAGAGAACGGCGCGGGCGCGGGCTGCGCGCTGGACCAGATGGCGGACCGGCTGCTGGACTGGTTCTCCGTGCTCATGGAGCAGGCGCGCGCGCACGCGCCGCCCCCCGCAGGTGACAGACCAGTGTGTGTGTGTGTGTGTGTGTGTGTGAGAGAGAGGTTGCAGAGAACAGCGCGGGCGCCCCCCGCAGGTGTTAGTGTGTGGGCGCGCGCGGCGGTGACCGCTGCAGCTGTAGGATGGCGAGCCGCCGGCTCGTGCCGTAACTTTTGACATGGTCGCCGTCGGCCCATTCCGTGAAGACACTCGCCGTTCGCGTGCCTCCATTCAAAAGCTGGAACTGGCATTCGACCCGAAGCTCGGGAGCCGCTCGTAACATGAGGCGTGTGTCGGCAGGGTTCGCCGCGGGCTGCAAGCGCGAGGTGCGCTGGATGTTCGCGCACCTGGACGCGGACGGCGACGGCCGCCTCTCTGCGTCGGAGCTGTACGCGCTGCGTGAGTATATTGAATCTTATGCCTTTCAGAATCCAAATCAACACTTTATTTACCATACGACGTAAAAAATATGACTCTTTGTTATTTTGGGCAACCCACACACGCACGCATCCCCGACCCCCTCTCAACATAAATAATAATAAACATCTCAAACACAAATACAGAGCTTAAAGGCCTCATATTAGGTAGATTTTGCTGTCGTGTGCGATGGACAATATATAACATTTCATGGTTTTAACGGCTCCGTGATTTAATGGTAGTAGCTAGTAGCCCCGCCTTCGATTCCCGGCCGGAGCACACTGTGTGGTGAGCATGAAGTTTGTTCGGGTGTTTGTCTTGTGTGTCTGTGTTCGTCCATGCCATCTGCGACACCGGGAAGCTTGAAAGCTGTGAAGGATGAAGGCTACCTCTATTAACCTTTTTGTTCCTTTCTCCCTTTTCAGGTCAGTTTTTATGATGTTGATTAAATTTACTCTTAGGAGGAGTTAGTATATGGAAACAGCACTTCATAATGACCTAAAAAACTACCAGAAAATCGTAAACGTTTCACCGGTTTCCCCGGCTCACCACCGAACGCTCCTCAAACGGCCATTTCGTAAACCTCCAAAGCAAACTGATACAAAGCTGCGGCCGCCATAAGTTCTGACAGTGAACCGTAGGTTTAGCATTCAGCAAGGCAGTCGAATACAGAATACATTGCGCAGACCATAAAAGTATAGTATAAAATGTGGAAATTGGAAATAATGTGAGGGCACGGCGGCAGTGCGGGCGCACTGCGCCGTGCACTATTTTAGATCAATCACTTGTTCATGCTTTGCATTATCTTGTAATTTCGTTCACATTTACCTCTTTTACAATACCAAGTTGGTACAACAATACCAATGGTTTCGGGCAAATCTCCTAAGACACCAGTCCAATAAATTTAGGAGTAGGTACCGATTGGTAGGAGCATTACACGAAACACGAGTTCAAAATGTTTTTTTTTTATTGTAGGTTTACAGGCACTTGATCACACATGAAAAGATGTACATCCATAACGTTCGGAACAACCAGCCTTGAATTATCTTACATCTCATGGTCTTCGTCCTTTGTTCATCTTTTACTCTTTGGACATAATATGCATCTCACCAATACACTTCCATTCTTTCAATTTTGATCCTTTTTTTATTTGATAGGATGTACCTACGTAACGGTCCCGTAGAAATTTCAAAGTCACCTCCGTCCTTTACAAACGCGGGATGAAAGTATCGAACTCTATTTGTAAATCTGGAACATTTTTATTATGTCGGGGAGGAGGGCGTTACTATCTGCGACACAGTTTTTATACTTCTGCAGGTAGCATCGTTTCCATTTTGTACAATAAGTGCCTTGTAACAGTCCCCAATAATGATTTATGATATTATTATTATTATTTTCATATTCATAAGAACGTAAAATTTTACAATTTAGGTAGATATACTTCGGCGGGTTGTTACAGTAACGTGTGTTCGCGCGTGTGTGTTAGGTCACGACGAGCGCGAGCGGTGCCTGCGCCCGTTCCTGGCGTCGTGCGGCGGCGGCGGCGGCGGCGCGGGCGCGGCGGGCGGCGTGACGCGCGGCGAGTGGTGCGCGTGTCTGCGGCGCGCGGCGCGGCCGTGCACGGCGCTGGCGCGCGCGGCCGCGGCGGCGGGGCGGAGCTCGCGCGGGTTCGCGCCGGCGTGCGACGCGCGCGGCTTCTACCGCCCGCGGCAGTGCCACGCCGCGCTCGCCGTCTGCTGGTGCGTGGACCCGCACGGCGCCGAGCTGCCGGGCACGCGCGCGCGCGGCCGCGTGCGCTGCCCGCCCCGCGCGCCGGCGCCGCCGCCCGCCCCCGCGCCCGCCGCGCCGCCCAGCGACGACGAGGATGCGGACGCGGCGGGCAGCGGGGACGCCGAGCTCCTCTACTAGTCACCCCTCTCCCCGCCACCGCACCGTTCACCCGGGAGCCGTCACCCTCGCCGCGTAGTTCCGACCTCCCTCCCCCCTCCTCGCTCCGGTGGACGTGAGCGCTGACGTGTATCCGACGAATGGGCCTAAACGAAAGTCTCGTCGGGACGTTATTCTCTTTGTGCGAAATGGATTCCTCCCCCTCGACGTGATATACATACATTGCCACCTGCCCGTGTCGTCACCTACTCACCTACTCACACTGTAGAGAGTGTAGGAAACTGCCGAGCACCGCTCCGATGCGCCACGCCGGCGACACGGCACAGCATGGTACACGTGACTCCTCGCTGCAGGTACCAGTACCTGCTAGTACGAATTTGAACACAACTTGAGTTAAATACAAACTTGACTAATAAGGATTCTTCGCTGTTTACGTATAAATTCAAGGCTAAGAATGTTATAATATTTGAGGCACGTACATTAAACATGCCTAGGTACCCAATTGAGAAGATTGATATTAAACTGAACATACTCTGTAAAAGTTAATTAACAAGAAAATTTGTTTACACACGAACGCACACCAATTGCTTAGATTAAATGCTTTTATAAAGTGTAATGTACCTTTGTGTGTAATGTAATGAGGTAGAAATTGATAAAATACTTAATTCTTATGAAACGTAGGATAAACTGTGTCGCGGTAAGTCTGGACACAATAGAGGTAATTAATACAATTATTTGCACTTTTTTAAACAACTACTACACTGTATGTATGAACTCTGGCAATAAACAATTACTACACTGTATGTATGAAATCTAGCAATAAACAACTACTACATTGTATGTATGGTCTCTAGCAATAAACAAAGTATATGTTATTGAAACGTTGTTTATTTAATTCCTATAATTGAATTACCTTTTTTTCATGGGGAAATGCACTCGCATACCGCCCTGCCACGGGGAGACAGAGCGGTTATGTGGGACTAGACCCACTAAAACCCCACGGTGTCCTCCTCTGCCGCTTAGTGGCGGGAACACGGGAATGTTCTGACACACATCCGCGAACCCGCCGCTGCTGTCCGTTTCCGGACCCCTCTCGATTTGGCATCGAGTGCCACGCCTTAGTTAGCGACACGCCAGACCACATAGCGTGTCGCAACCATCTCGGGGACCTGGCCAGCGAAAGGACGTTAGATGTCCCCGTATCTATACGCCCTACATGCCCATGTGACGGGTCAGATTTGTGGCCCCGTCACCTGCCACTACGGCCGCAGAGGATAGGGAGAGTGACGCCTCTCTATACTAACACTCCTCTTCCCCTGCGGCCTCACCGCGTCCGCCATCTAGCGGTGGCGACCCCGCCGTGGCCGCGGAAGGTAGGGAGAGCGGCGCACCGCTATACCGACACTCCCCTCCCGCCGCAGCCCTTAACCCTCAGCTGCGGTGCCCCCCATAAGGCACCGCCACCTACTGTGCCGCTCCTAGTCGGTTTGGAGGCAAAGCCTAAAGGAGCGGCCCTCCCGGGTGCCTTAGCTTCACCGTGGGCAGCCAAACCACGGTTACTAAGCCCCCCGCCCGGACAAGGCGGGAACCCGCGGGGGGGATAATTGAATTTTCTAACCCCGAGTGGACTGCCAGTGCCGGTGACAACCCCCCGCCTCCCCCCGAGTGGACTGCCGGTGCATCAGATTGTAAAGTAGATTTATAAAAAAAAATTGATGAATTAAAAAAAATAAAAATAACCGGGTCAATTAATTGCGTATTTTGCTTACGGACTGAAAAAGTCACTGGTAAGCAATTTCGTTACTTACTTTACGACTAAACTATTTGACTGATTTTAATATTTTTTATTATGGCGCCAATCTGACAGTGACAAATCATTGCTCATTGGGTCTGATCTAACAGAATATTAAGTCTTAGGGGGTCCAGTTGCTCGCATCTATAGGTGGATAACTTCAGAATCCCTACAATTACTCTTTGGGTGGTGCTAAAGGATTGACAAAATGTAACAGTAGAACTTGTGCAAAGTTCATCGGAAGAAGTACTACCACCGGCCCTGGTAATCTGTCACCAAGCAGTGGTGCACTCACATTGATGTTCTATTGGAATGGTGCAGGTTCCGGTGAAATCACATGCACGAAAGACGTAACATCCCTGTCTCTAGTATCAGTTGGGAAGGAGCCAATTTTTATCACAGTTGATATGGGTGGAGATAAACACTTTAGATCAGGTTGGCCTTCAGCTCTTCTCATTACTTTTGTAACATAGATAAAAAAATGAAAAACAGAATTTCAAAAGGGCATGGGGCCAATTTCCATTTTCAAGTTGCCTATGATGTAGGATGTAGCCAGCAATACAATCTCTGCCTGGACTAAGGCTGTTTGGAGTTGAAATGTAAGCTGTAACAGATGGGTTTGTGCAGATTACCACCTTACAAATTTCCGTGTATGAATTATATACAGGTATAATATAGACTTGGTATCTATACATACAATGTCTGTTTCTCACAACAGTTTGAGTGTAGCATGGTCTTCAATAGATATCTAAAGCAGGAGGTTATCAATTCTATTGCATTTTTTTATGTTTGTTATCAACCAATGTTTCAATTATCAACCAATTAAGAAATTTCTTTTATTTGAAAGGTTATACTTTCAGATTGATCACACAGAAATTTTATTAAAATCGGTTCAGAACTTTGGTTGTTAAATAACTATTCCCTAAGTGCGAAAAATCGGGATAAAAATATGTTTCTTAGCCTTTTGAAATGAGTTTCTTGATATCATTTGAACTAGGTTGAAATTTAAACGGATTATTTGCATGAAATTGTTCCCATTGCTACTAAATGTTAGCGATTTTAGTTCTCTTTGTAAATTCATTGAAGGATGTACGAAGGAGGCTCACAAAAAGAAATAACCAAGTAACTTACTGAATTTCTAATTGAATAACTTACAATCACAATGGTAGACTAATCAAGATACTTGTAACGTAACATGAGTTAAAGTAGGTGATAGAATAATAGCTTTCAGGATTCTTCTTTTGCTTCTTCCTTGGGAAATTTGCCACCGTAGTAGGGGATGTTGGTCACCACCACCTTCCAGTCGGTGAAGTACAGCATCGTGAGAAACGCGGCTCCACCGAATCCCACAGCCGATGTCGCGTACGCCGCTGCAATGTCCAGCTGTTTCTTCCCAATGCGACCCAACATTTTTTACTTTGATAAAAATTAACTAACCTCTCTCGTTACGTAAACGATTTCACTGAACAAAATTTTGTTCACTTCGATTCGTTCGACTCGACCCCTAGATAGACCGAACAAATTTGCATGGCGTTGACATTGACATTAGAGTGACTTTTTTTTATTGCATTCATTGTGTTAATAATTTTGGAGAACCTAAACCACAACAAAATTTCGTAGAAAAAAATGTGAAATCTTGTCGAAAATCGTGTCGCTTAATTGCGGGCAGCCAAGCCTCAGGAATTATCATGCTCGCGAAAAGAAAGTAATCTTTCTTTTAGATGTTTCATGCTTATTCTATCCCATGGACGGTCGGATAAAACACACTAAACTAACTTTTATGATCGCATGATCTCGTAGGTGGTAGCTACATATTTATAAAATGGAAATATCTTTGACTCACACTGAGACATTAAAATTCATTGTATGGTACTATGACAAAATCATTTCGTTATGATACCCGGTCTCATCAAGCCCCGCTGTGAGAAAACTGAACGCTTTCATTTGAGTTAGTCTGTGGATCTGGATCTTGTTATTGTTTTTTTTTTATTCACGAGAAAACAATAACAAAACAACAAAAAATACTAGAACCCTGCACTGTATTGTGCTTAAGTCCCAAGCAGCCGTATTATTTCTAGGTTCGCGTACCCAATAAGATTCACATAGTCGATTTTTTCTCCTTCATCAAACACCTTTACTTTAGATAATGTGGGATTACTCGTTTCTGGGGGCTCTCACGCCCAAGTTTTATGTGGCCCTGACTGGTACTTCTTCGCTTATCTCCGGCCTCATACTTATATTCGAGTGGTGGTACTTCCGAAAGTATGGCACTTCATTCATTGAGCAGGTTGGTTTTTCGTTTAATACTTTGTGAATTACCAAATCAGTACTATATTTTATTTTATATGACTACATTGAAACAGTCGTCGTGGTCATCCGGTCTAAGATACCAGCAGACGCGACGTGGAGTGTGAAAGCTTGCTGAGTTTGCTCTTGACTAAAATGTTTACTTGTGAATGTAGTTACATCATTGCAAACTGCATTATCTAGATTACCAAACAAAATACAACAGGAAATGTGTGCACTACCACAGCTACATCAATTCAGACAAAGTATTTACTTAAATAAAAATTTAAATACAATGTTACAGTTGAGGTACAAAATGGAAGGTCTGGTAGAAAGTGGAACTGAAGATTCAAAAACAATTTTTTTTATTTAATTCTGAGAGTTATACCTACTCAAAGTTCTATTCAAAAATTAAATGCTTACAAGTTTAATTAAAACAATAACTTAAATAATATCTGCTGCAGACCTCTTTTTTTATTGTAAATAACTTTGATATCAAATAGATTCTATATTATTCACCCTCTCACATATTAATTTAAATGAACTTTCATACAATTGGTTACATGAAATTTCTGTAGATTTTTATATTTTTCTTTTATAGCTTTTATAATGGATGAATTATACCAATCAGGATACAAACCATTTGTGGTGTATGTATATGTACATACCTGTGGGTATTTGTGTTGTGAGTGACATTCAAATAAAAATTCATGATTATAAACATCAATAAGATGAACATGAATGGGTACATGAATAAGATGTTGTGTAAAACTACCTGATTATGCAGTCATGAATAGCCAAGTAAGTTCATAACACCATTGTAGGTAGTTTTTTAGGTATATATTTATTTATCACGAAGTTTAAATATAGATTGATAAAAATAGGTTACCAACTCATCAAACGATTTTTTTTTGTTTTTTATTGTCACCAATGTGACTGAAAGAGCTGAGGGCCCACCTGGTGGTAAGTGGTGACCCCCTGCCCATGACAACAGTAATGCGACTCAATACAAGATTTGGGTCTTACACTGAGTCACATTCATCCTGCTGCGTTCATCACCTGAGACAGGGATGATACGTCTCATGCGCATGTGATTTCATTGGCACCCACACCATTCCTTGACCTGTGTGTTTGCCCTTGAAACGTGAGTAAAGATTGCCTATCCTTAAACCTAAAAACCTTTAATTTTTATACAGGTGATCATCATTAAAAACTTTTTACAATAATATCGTTATTACTATAAATTTAAAAATATAGCAAAATTTTCAATCCTAGAATTGTTCACCCGGTTATTTTTCATGCCGTACAAATAACTAATGGACAAAAATGGGAAAACAAATACGAAATACATCCCAAAATGAAAGATTTCTTGATTGTTATATTTGGCACACTTTAGATACTTAAAAATGTGAACTTTGTGAGAAATGCGAAACGTAATGGCGTCGTGACAGTAATATTCTTCTTTGGCTCGCATAATATGTATGTAGTATGTGTGTATTCCAGGTGTCTCTGGCACATCTCGGGCCGTGGCTGGGCGCGGGGACGGCGGGCGGCGCGGGGGCGGCGGGCGGCGCGCAGGCGGAGGCCGCAGGAGTGGCGGGCGGCACGGGGGCAGCGTCGGCGGGGGGAGGGGGGTGCGCCGTGTGGCGCAACTCCATGTCGTTGCTGCGTGGCGCGGAGTACGCGCGGCTGTGGACGCGCGCTCGCCGCGCGCCCCTCACCTACTACGACATGAACCTCACGGCGCAGGAGCACCAGGCTTGGTTCGGGTGCGTGGGCGAGGTGAGTGTCTCCTGCGGGAGGCGCGGGAGGCGCGGGGTGTGCGAGTGAGACGTGAGAGTCTGTATGTGTGCGCAGGGCGCGGCGGAGGAGGCGCTGGGGCGCGCGTGGCGGGAGCGCGAGCCGAGTGCGCGCGTGGCGGCCGCGCGGGAGGCGCTGCGCCACGCGCCGGACTGCGCGGCCGCGCTGCTGCTGCTGGCGGAGGAGGACGCGCCCACCGTGCTCGAGGTCAGTCGCCCACTCTGCCACCGGCTCGGGCCACTCGCCCACTCTGCCACCGCCTCAGGCCACTCGTCCACTCTCCCACCGCCTCGGGCCACTCGCCTCACCAAACTCTATTAACTCTACTTAGGTGCTTTAATTTACACCGCTGACACAGCTGGTGAGGTGAACTTGGACTGCATTTAAACTGATTCTAGTTCTGCGTTCCATACAGTAAACCACATCTTTTCATCCAACCTTTATTCATAGTATGGCCCATCAGGTTCTGTTTGGCAATGGTTTAGGTGTTACTTGTCGGTCGTATCGTCCTCAGAATGTAGTAGTCAACGGCCACGAGTCACGAACTTTTATCTCTCGCTCCGGTATGCCGCAGGGCTCACGCCTAGGTCCAGTATTATTTAACCTTTTTATGATCTTGTGACGAAAATAACATATTCTTCATGTTCACTGTATGCTGATGACATGAAGCTATTCAATGAGATACGGACCTCCACTGATGCATTTGAAGTTCAAAATGATATGCTGCTAAATGTCTCCAAATATTATCACGTATATTTGCAGTGGCTCCCTATACGTATCTCCGGGGTGGTGCTAAAGGAGCAACGTTAAGTAGGGACGGGCGCGACGGGGTGCGATTTTTGTCTTCTCATACTTCGTTCGGGGAGGACCTGAGTCATATTGGTGTTGTTATGGGCGGAGGCAACTACTTAACATCAGGTGGCCCTTTAGCTCGTTCCGTCACTATAGTTAAATAAAAAAAACTACGAAATCATTTAAAACTGTCAAGCCGAAAATTGTGCTTTCCGAGTCATTGGTACGTAGCATTGTTGAATTCTCTCGTGTGGTGTGGATCAGCTCCTTGTTTGTTTCTCTCGAGCCTACAGACGAGCTCGCTACAGAGCTATGCCGGCCAGTGGAAATAGCAATTTGAGAGGTGTTGGTTTCAAGCGGCCTTTTATTATTCGGCATGTGTCTTTTAGAGCTATATCCACGTGTCATCGCATGGGTGGACACTGGACACTGGACACTGGACAGGCGCCACACAGGTGTAGGTCTGTTGGCGGATCCCGTGGCTTCGGCAGAATACCAGCGTCCACTGTTACACAGTGGGTACAATGCTGAGTCGAGGCCCATTCGCTGCTGTAGCACAAATAATTTATAAGCATCTATTCTTCTTTCCTGACTCTGTTTTATATCGTTTTATGCAAATTTATACTGGGTACATTTCTTTTCCTTTTTATTAAATATTGTTTGTAATTTTTGTAAAATGTAATGTTTTGTGTGCTTGGATGTTTATAATTTTTAATAGTAGGGTGTACCCCTAAGGACGAGAGATAAGGGGTGAAATTATTGAAGTCAGTTTGGTTCGATTCTTAAAAGAGTCGCTTGTTTTTGTTTAGGTGCCGTATACACTAACTTTTAAATGCATTTAGTAAAAAGCTGTTATTTTGACATTACATTACAAACAGACACTTGAAATTTATTTGTAAGTATAGATGTAGGTATAGATAATTTGTGAAGAATGAAACCGATGGCATTAACAAGTAAAGAACCGAGTTGTCTCAGGACAGTCACAGGAAAGCAAAATATGCAAGTTTGCTTACCTGGATGACAAATTTCAAAGGTTCCGTACTTGAAAAGTGGAAACAGAACCCTTATGAACCCTTAAGAACAAAGTGATCCTTGTTGTCCGTCTGTGATTTTACAAATTTATCAAAGTATCTTTAAATATTTGTTTATTTTTGTTTTGTTATTTTTATCCACGGAGATATTATCCTGCAGTACTTAAATTGGTACTTTTACAAAATAATATATTTTATTTCGTATCCTTACATGTTCACTGTACAAGCCGGGACCTCTCGTTGTCTATTTGCCGACTGGAAATATGCCTATTATTGGTGTACCTTTAATAAAAAGATATTCTTTGTTACACGAATGAGATCGAATGTAATAGTAAGATTTATTTATTTGAATTCTGGATTTAAGACGAGTCTTCCAAACGATTCCATCAGCCCGTTCGAAGCGAAACGCTCGAAGGTTGTTTGCGGGGAGGCGATATGGGACGCGATCGTAGGAGGCCGTGACGAGTGAGGGGCCGGTTTGTGTCGCAGGCGGAGCGCGTGCTGCGGCGCGCGTGGCGCGCGGCCGAAGCGTCGCTGCGGGGCGGCGTGGGCGGCGCGGCGCGCGCGCGGGACGCCGCCGTGCTGGCGCACGTGAAGCGGCGCGCCGCCATGTGCCAGCGCCGCCTCGGCCGCCTGCGGGACGCCGCGCGCCTTTACCGCGAGCTGGCGCGCGACGCGCCGCCCGCGCCCCTCCCGCCCGTGGCCGCGCCGCCGCCGCTCGAGGACCTGCTCGAGGTGCTGCTCGAGCAGCGCGCCTACCCCGAGGCGGCGGCGGCGCTCGCACGGCTCGAGGCGGCCGCGGCGGCGGGCGGCCCGCGCTCCGCCGCCGCGCTCTACACGCGCGCGCTGCTGGCGGCCCGCGCGGGCGACGCGTGCGGCGCGGACCGCGCGCTGCGGGCCGCGTTCGCGCACAACCCGCACGTGCCGCCGCTGCTGCTGGAGCTGACGCCACTGGCGCTGCCGCCGGAGCACGTGGTGCGCGGCGCCGCGTCCGAGGCGCGCGCGTACGCGTTCTTCCACCTGCGCCACTGGCGAGCGTGCCCGGCGGCGCTGCGCGCGCTGGAGGCGGCGTGGCGCGCGCGCGGCGCGGCGGCGCTGGGCCGCGCGTGCGACGCGGGCGCGTGCGCGGACCGCGAGCTGGTGGCGGGCGGCGCGGGCGGCGCGGGCGGCCCGCGCTCGGCGGCCGCGCTGCTGCCGCTGGCGGCGGCGCTGTGCGCGGGCGCGGCGCTGACGGCGCTGTGCGCGCACCGCTGGCCGGCGCGCGCGCAGGCTCTGCTGGCGCGCGTGGCGCCCTCGCTGGCCTCCGTGGCACCACACGAACATGCCGATCAATAAATACGTTTTAGCCCCTATAGACTAGTTTCTCTCCATTTAAACCCGAGAGTTTCTTCAGTTGAAAACTACGTTGTAAATAGACTTTGAAATAAAGATCAGACATTCTATCGAGGGCGTGGCCATCGCATTCGTTAACCCAGAACCAGTAGCTCGTTCTGTTCTTGTTGACATCTTGATATAAATCATCATCTGGGCGACCGAGCGACATCCTTGCAGACCAACTATTCGCATTAAGAATGAAAAAGCATTTGAAGATCAATGGTGTTAGCTGTTGCTGTTGTTGTTAGGGTTCGTAATTCAATAACGGTTATTCTATAATTTTTGGAATAAAATCATTGGATCATGCGATATATTTTGTTCTGGCAATTATTCTCGGTGAATGTCATTTGACTTTAGCGGAAACAGTCTGCGATTGGTCGTTTGATTGTCGAGCACTGACAGGTCTGTTTCCGCTGACAAGAAGAAAGGCAGAAGAAAATGGAGGACGGAAAAAATGTTGGTCTGAGGAGATGCTGTTTTATTTGCCTCGCAAGCTGTAAATACCAATGCAATTGTAATGGAGTTGAATAAAATTCTTCTCCTTTCCTGGCTTCGTCTTATTATTCCTGCTAAAATTAATGAGATCACACTTACACTTACTTACACTATTATGTGTTTTTTTTATCTAATAGTTAATTTATCACCAATAACATAAACTCCTAAAGATACAGAAGAAACCAAGTAATATTAATAAAAGAACATCAATTAGGTAAATAGTTCTGAAAGTCACTTTATTATCCGAATTTACATTAAAAAATATTGAGATCTGGCAATATGCGACTCCTTTGGAGTAGTCTAAGCATTACGATAAATAACACAGCTTACGAGCTTATGAGCCGTACCTTCAAAGATTCCTATAGATTCCGGGGTTCAAGTTATTTGGACTTAATACTGATGGTTGTGATGTCTGTAATTTCTTAACTACAAAACCGATGACCTTTAATTATTAACGGGATAATTTATAACGTACCTTCTTTCTAACAAAAAATGAACGAATGAAACCGGACAACGCGTAATGAATTACAACTAAGAACACAGATTCCCCTCTCTCCAGGGAACCGTGCTGAATTTCAAGATAAAAAGTATCCAGTGTCCTACCTCGTAGTATGAACTCAATGTCAAGTTTAATTTATTCATTGAGTAGTTTCGGCGTGATGCGCGGCCAAGACTGAGAGTTGTGATGTCTGTAATTTTTTTAATTACAAAACCGATGACCGACTATTTGCATCTCATCCCAACGCGCTACCATATACTCGACCATTGCACGCCAGATAACTCTATATTCCCATCCATAAAGAATGACAATGGATGGAACAGACACGAACCATCTCCAGGTGCAGGGATATTTTTTTTACTCCTGAAGTGACGGGACAAGCTGAAGGCCGCTGGCTCATCTGTTGGTAAATAACAACAACAATTCCACCTCCTCCAGGTCCTCCGACCCACGTGCGCCCATCGCCCGAGACGGGGATGTTATGTATCATGCACCTGTGATTTCACCGGCGCCCACACCCTTCCTCTGGAACACAGCATTATTTTTTATGTGAAGAATGACGGAACGAGCTGAGGGCCCACCTGATGGTAAGTGGTGACCCTCGCCCATGACAACAGTAATGCGTGCGACTCAGTATGAGATCCAAATCTTTACTGAGTCGTATTCATCCTGCTGCGTCCATCACCCGAGACGGGGATACGTCTCATGCGCATGTGATTTTACCGGTAGCCACACCCTTCCACCGGAATACAGTAATGCAACCACTGCTGCTTGGCGGCAGATTACTAGATATGTAGGCAGTACTTCTCCGGAAGAACCTGGCTTCTTTCTGGGTTCTATTGCTACTTTTAGGGGTTCTTTTGGGACCCAGGGGGTATGTGTAGCGTTACGAAAGAATTCTTATGACGGACGCTAGCAACTGGACCCCCCAAACTCAATGCAGTTCATTAAAACTGTTTAATTTACTCCGCTGGTCATTTCAGAACTCCGCTGGTCATGTACTCTTCGAAGAGGCTGATTGCACGTACTTCTTATCTATTTAAAAAAAGATAGCGCAGGTGAAAAATATTTTTACGACTATTTGTTTATTGGAGCTCTTTCCATCTGGCATGCTTGCCGCTGTGTATCTACACTACTGTCTGTTACATATTTTACGGAAATACTGAATATTATCATCAGTGTCTTTGAAGTGAAGTTCTTCTGAAGGTCAACTGTGGTATCGTTAGTTACAGTTATTTGATTCGCCTCCGAGCTCCATGAATTTCTATCTTTATATTCTTTGCCAAGAAGCACCATCTAAAGTGTCAATTTCAACTGACAACGTCAAATTCGATTGACGCAACCACTTTTCACTTTAAGAAAAGAAGTGTTTACCCGTAAATTTGTCCGTATATTGGGAATCAAAAATGTGTATCTACAGATATTACCTGGCTCATTAAAGAAACGAATTTAAAATATTTATACAGCGCACTCGTGCCTTATATACGGCATACGACTCACACTCGAACCGTTATCAGAAAAAATCAGATCAATCTCGACTTGCTTTCACGTTGTCTTGATGCGCTCAGTGATTAGTGATTACCAATCCGGACATTTAAATTATATATTAAAAATATATTAGTTAAGAAGGAGTTAATGATTACATTAATGATAAAGCGCCATGGCTTGTTGTTACTCTGCTCCAAAATAACTTGATAAATTCTATATTTCAATATTGCGCAACAAAATTTTAGTTAAGGTACTTACTTAAGATATACTTAGGAACATTTTATTGCTTGTGAAGAGGATCATGGCCGCGGAAAGAAAGTAATCCACTTTTAAAGTGACGTTTCCAAGTAACATTTGAATTCCTTGTTAATGTAACCGTTCTCTGTTATTTATTTGTTATTGCTCTTGAGTTTTTTTTAAATATTGTTTCATTGTTGCACGTTTGGAGACATTTAATACCGAGACGCTCACAGATGATATGGACATAGAACCGGAGGGCATTATCAGTGAGAGCTAATATGCTGGTAGATTTGCACGTTGCACAAACAAGTTTAACGTTATGCACGACGTTAAAACGAGTCTGTTTCGTTTCATTTCATTTCCTTAATTGAATATGGCCTAAGCTGAAATAAAAATATTCCTGTCATCGCAAGTAGGTACAAGCCGCCATTTTCAATTAGTTTCTTTATTGAACCAGCTTGTACAAATTTTTTTCATCAGGAGTCAAAAGCTTACAAGTTGGCGTGAAAGTGCTTAGAGTGTAAGAAAGTGTAAGAGACATCTACTACCCTTTCACAATCAAAGGTCCATACTTGATATTAATTTCAAGAAACTCCTTGGAATCTGAAAATATTATACTGCGAGCAAGAATATATGGGCATCTCATAAGTAATATCGGTTTTCATATGTGAAAATTCCTACGCCACAATTTAAACATGTCGTAACTTGTTAAGACTAGTCTCTAATTCTATGAAGAGTACAATTGCATTACTTTCTTTTAATTATTCTCTCTTTGTTTATTGACGACGCAATACGTTTTTATATTATTATATAGTATGGAATGCGATAAATATGAAATTCGTGTATTGTTAAGACATTATTCGCATTACATATTATACTATTTATCATATAAACGTACTCACCACTGGCCCACTGGCCAGGGACGAGATCATAGCCGCTGTCAAGAAATTTACCAAGGTTCCCTTGAGTGATACACTGAATTCGTCGCACTTGGGCCTCGCTGGCGACACGAAGCTGGTGTGCAGCAAAGTATATCTGTCTCCCACAAACAAGCAACTCCACGCAGCTGCACGCAAAGCCGCCAAAGACAAGAACATACACTTGTGTAGGTACGGAACTGCCGTAGAAAATTCAAATTGAAAAGTAATGTGGTTAAAGATCTGGACACTCTAATATCACTTCGAGTTTCTTTCGCTTCGTGGTATCATTTTATAATCCTATTTATAGATGCAATTATTGTCACGGAGACGATTTTGACTAAAGCCTTGAAAATGGAGTTAACTGGACCCCCCAAAACCTCTTGTTAGTTTTATCAGACCATCGATGAATGCGTACACATCATCTATATCATCATTGCGCCCAATATAACAAAGCATTAAGTCATAAGTACCATTATGCCAAATCCGCAATTTTATTTACTTCGATGACTTTTTTCCCCAGTTATTATGATTAAATTTGAAAACCAAACTATTTAACCGTTTTCTATGAAATTTCTTGGCACTAATCTGGAAAAGTTCTGTGACATTTTTCTTCACCCATTGTATTGTATGTTTGAACATTTTGATGTTTCTTTTGTAAAATGGCGAGGGGAAGTACTGAAGTCGGCTTCTTTAGATTTTTTTAATTTGTCGATTGTTATGAAGTACATATTTATCCGTAATCTGGTTCGCATGGTGCAAGCTATTCTTAGTTTGGGGTCAGGTGGCGCTGGAAACGGTAATGGAAATGTCAATGAATTCAGAAAACAAAAAAAAATACACTTAAATATTTATTTAATCACAAAGAAATTATTTGACTTGTGTAAATAATTTTCACTTCTTATAAATATTGTATATATATGTTAAACAGAATGATTTTGAAAATAATGGTAATTTTACTGACATTTTACTTAAATGTTTTTGTTTGATTTATTGTTTAACAGTTTATAATTGTATAAATTAGTGGCCGTTTTAAATGAATAGTTACGCCACCTCTGAGGCGGCCTCGGAGCGAGGCGGGTGCGGCGGCGTGCGGCGGCGTGTGGCGGCTTGGCGCGTGGCGGCGGCAGTCCGAGAGGCGGCGAGCCACGAACGGCCGCGTTCTCCCGCCGCGCGAACTTGCCGCGACCGAGCGGGACTCGAACGCGCCGCGCGTCCACTCGCCTGCAGACTTCACAACTCGACTGTATCCACATAGTGTTATTTATGTAATGTTACATGTTGCGTATTCACATAAAAAAAACAAACCCTAACTCATTTCGGCAAGCATATTTGTATGGAAAAAGTTTCATTTAGTTATGTAGTTATGTAAATATAAGGCCAAGTAGCCTACTACTTTTAGATATCGAAGGTAACTAAACTAAAACTAATTTTTAATTAATCTTTACCGGTGGACAACGGTTCAGTGCTTAATATTTAGTGTCTAACAGAAAACGGACAGAATATTACAACGTTTAAATCAGTTGCAAAACAAACATTACTGTGAATCGTAAAGTGACAATAGACTTTATTCTGACGTCAAGTGAAACAAACTTTTTACATTTTACGTCAATGTAACGTCGTAAGCGCAGAACACGGGTAGAGTGAGCCGAGTGAGGCGGCGCGCGCGCGACCCGGCCGTGTAGGCCATGCCTTGCGGTCTAAATCTAACATATTTAATTTTAACTTTATACTTTTGGCGGAATCTTAGTTGAGTCGGCTGAATAAGTGTATGGCGGGAATGCGCGGCGACGCGGCCGGCGCTCTCGGCGCGCGCGGCGCCGGCGGCCGCGCCCGGGGGGACGCCGAGCGACGTCGAGTCTGACATTCTCCTTCGGCCATATCATCGGCACGGTCGTGGGACGCAGTGAGCGGTGCGGTGCGGTAGGCTCGCGGAGATGGAGCGTGTGCGTGTGCGCGGGCGAGGGCGCGGCGGCTAGCGGCATGGAGGCGCCGCCGCCCCGGCGGCTGGTGCTCAACGGGCTGACGGCCGAGGTGCGCGCGGGCGGCGCCGCCGCGCCCTCCCCGCCGCCTGCGCGCGGCGGCCCTGACGGCCCCGGTGAGCCTGACGAGCGCGAGTTCTACCACGAGCTCGAGCTGTACCGGCAGCTGTTGGCCCTGCCCGTGCCCGCGCCCGCGCCCACGCCGCGCCGCGCGCGCACACCCGACCCCGCGCCGCCCAGGAACTACACGGGTAAGTCCAGTTGCTCGCGTCCGTAGGTGTGCACCCTTTGATTCCCTATACGTACCCCCTGGGTGGTGCTAAAGGAGCAACCAAAAGTAGCAATAGAACTTGTGCCAAGTTCGTCCGGAGAGGAACTGCCACCACATCTGAAATCTGCCGCCAAGCAGTAGTGGTTGTATTACTGTGGAAGGGTGTGGCTGCCGGTGGAATCACATGCGCATGAGACGTATCATCCCCGTCTCGGGTGATGGACGCAGTAGGATGAATGTTTCAGAGATTAACGCGTTCAAACAAACAAACTCTTCAGCTTTATTATTATATATTAGTATTGATACGAGAAAAAAAAAAAATTACAAAAAGCAGTTCACTGAACAGAACCGTTCCGTAGGGAGTCGACCTCGCGTCAATATCGAGCTGTATTTTTTTTTACGTACAATATTATAACAGATGTGACTGAACGAGCTGATGTTAAGTAGTTACCTCCGCTCATAAAAACAACAATGCAACTTAGGACCTTCCTGACCGAAGTATGAGAAGACCTAAGTCGCACCCCGCTGCGACCGTCACCCGAGACGGGGATATTACGTCTCATGTGCCTGTAATTTCACCGGCACTCATACCTTTCCACCGGATCATAGCAATGCGATTGCACCACTGCTTGGCGGCAGATTACCAGGTGTGGAGGCAGTACTTCTCCGGGCGAACTTTGCACAAGTTCTACTGCTGCTTGTCATTTCAATTTAAATAAAAACGAGGTGTCATCTGCAAACAATACAATATCATGATTGGTGCCATCCGTTTTTTTTAAATCATTTATTTTATTATTATCCTTTGCAATGTAGGGATTTATGTAAATTAAAAGTATGTAAGGGTCCAAGTAGCCTCGGAGTGGCGGCGCACCCTGGTGACAGCTAGACTCGGTAACGCAGCGTCTAGGCTGGCCAATTCTTCCACCACAATTACTAAATCTACCAATTAATATAGTAGATAAATACGTCAAAGACACGAAAGAAGAAGAAGAACCAACCCCTGACCCCGAGGGTCGTTTAAAAAAGCGTTAACGTCTCGGGACGTGAGCGGTGAGGAACCTGTCCCGTCATTTTATCACTGTATTGTATTGACGAGCTCTAGTCGGTAAGGCGCACGTTCTGCCTGTCGGCAGAGACGCCGCCGCGCCGGAGCCGCACGCCCGCGCCCGCCGCGCGCCGCCGCCCAGCCGACGCCGCGCCCGCGCCCCGCCCCGCCGCCGCCGCCGCCGCCGCCGCCAGGACCGCCCGGGTGAGTCACTCTCTTAATTATTGTGTCCTATTTAAGGGTTCATTTTTTAACAAAGATATATTTGTTCCTGAATACGGAATGCATTGCCGCGCCGCGACCAGGCTCTCGCGCCGGAGCCAATTACCCGTGGGCGAGAGCCGCGTCGCCACCGCGAGCCGCCCGCTCCCGCGCTAAGCCTCAATCACAATGTCATAATGGTCTACGTGGAGTGGATTCTGTGCAGACCCTCTATGATTGAGACACAGTAAAGTCCCGAGCTGCGACCTAATTATGTAACTAATTTGAACGCAAAAATATAAGATAGAAGAATCGCTCTATATTGCTCGGGTCCGTAGGTGAGTACCCATAGAGTCCCTACACCTGCCTCGGGTACCCGGGTGGTGCTGAAAGAGCAACACAAAGAAGCATTACAACTTCGTCCGAAGATGTACTGTTTGGCGTGTGGTGCACACGCACATTGCTGCGCTCCCGTGGTATGTATAACTCAATTCTAGCTCTAGCTAGAAGAAGTCCGCTACGGCGCTACGTTGGTCTACGTGTGGTGCTACGGATGTCACTACACGTCGTGCTACGGATGTTGCTACGCGGACATATTTTTTATCTTTACATAGTATAAAATGAAGTCGCTTAGATATTTTAAGCTACTTTAATGCAGTTTTAAGCAATAGATAGAGTGATTCAAGAGGAAGGTTTATATGTATAATACATGCATATTATAGTACAGCAAAAAAAAAAAAAAAAACATCTAAGATAAATGTAATGTGATGTCGCAATAAACTTATTTGTGTGCGCTTAAATCGCAAGCGTCGGCTAAACCTTACGAGATAGATCAAATTAATGTTCTATAGAATTGTATATATTAAAAAGATCGATAAAAATAAGTCCGCGATAGTATATATTTATCTCTTGAGGATAACCCATAGTAACCTTTAAACACATTACGTACGTTGACCTTAACAGCATTTCATGAAAATGCATATCTGAGAAATTATCAGAGATTTAAAAAACGGAGGAACAGCAGTAATTTAATCACTCCACCTGCCCCATAGTAGTATCTACTTGGCACCCGTGCGAAGCCGGGGCGGGTCGTTAGTTAAAAACATGCAAACTTTGCACGTCGTTACAACGTCACTTGAATCCCAAAGTGACTAAAAATCACACCGACCTAAATATAAATACTGAAACTATGTCAAGAAATAAAAAAAATACTTATGTTCACTAACACAGGCAATAATTGTGGAGATACATATTTTTAACTTATAATAGTGCGTCGCTGCATTAAACAAATAAAAATGTATGATAATCTGTGCACAGCGCGTTCGAACGAGAAGCTCTAATATAAAGAAAATAACAAAGATATAATCTGTGTAGTTGTGAATAATAGGCGAATACTATTCTTGTTAAAATAAATGATTGAGACAATTGTCGAAAGTGCTGCTGTTCGGCGGTAGCACGGGTAAAGTATGGCGAATTCGTTAACAATCACGAATTATTTATTGTATAATTTTGACGCATTAATAAATTTGACGCATAATTTTCTAAAAAGTTCGAAAACGTTTGTGTCCGACAAAAATATTGCCGCTAATAAGTTGTATACCAACGCAAAAATAGGAAACAAAAAAAACAAATATTCTTTCAATAACACCAAACTCATTAGAGGCTGGGCACAAATAGGAGCCAAGCATGGAATATGTCCTTGTGTGTTTGTGTGTGCGCGCGTGTGACAATGTGTGTGCGCGTATATGGAATGCTTGTTTTTTTTAAATTAAGTGTATAATTAATATAATAGTATATTATGATATAAGTGCGGTAAGTTAAAAATTACAGCCGTGGCGATATTGCTACAAGGAATCAGAGGCTGTAATTATCAAAGCGCACGTATGTCATAAGATGTTTTATTATATATTTGCGAGGAAATAAATAAAACTCGGACTTTCTTAAACGACTAAATCTTTAATCACTTGTTAAAGCAGATATAAAAATTTGAACAATTTTTAAAATTGATTATTACGTTGCCGGTTGTCATTGTTTTGGGTTGAACGGGTATAAATAATATTGCGTAGAAATATTGTTGAACGCAGAAGCACTCGGCATTTTTAATGTTGTCAAGTTATTATTATTATCTTCCAAAGTTAATTTTATTCATAAAATTAAGTTGACCACTTTTCTGACATAAAAAAATTCTTTGCTAAGATTTAAAGAAAGTACCGTTCGTTTTAGACGGAGCATTAAGATAAACCGTGCCTTTTACCTTATTAAAAAAAGTGCGTATTAATACATTACAATAACGCACAAGTACGTAATGAGATACAATACGATATTGAAATTGGTTAAATAAGAGACCCTTTACGAGCAAATGTGTTATAAAAGACGTTTACACACTTATACCTCTGCACGAGTGCTTCCACCGCCGATTGGTCAGTGACAAGTAGGTATGTTGTCTGCAAGCTCGTGATTAATGGAACGGATTGCTAATTTGAAAATATTGATTGATCAGGATTGGGTCTGCTTGTCGTGGAGCCTCCTTAGGTTATGATATGAACTCTTGGGGTGTTTCAGATTGAAGACACTATGCAAATTGCTAGTTCAATGGAATTTTCTTCTTGAAGATATATTTAATAGCTTTGCTCGGTTGGTATACGTGCTTATAAGTGATCTTGGCGGAATTTGAAAAGATAAATGAATACTGAACGACTGAACGTACGTAGAGATGTTACGTAGGCAAGCGTGTTCAAAGTCAGTATAGAGTGTACATATGTCCAGCACTGCAGCATGCGCGAGCGCCGCGCGGGTCCGCACTCGCCGAGTGTTCCAAGCTGACTGTCCGCCAGTCAGAACGCCGCTGCGGTCGCGCGTCTCGCGCGGCCTTCGACATAACTGTCGTCATTTTGCAGATAACTAAATATATTTCTCACGAAATAAAATACCAGTTTAGTGGTCTGCGCGGCGAAATCTATTATGCGGGACTCGTCGGCCGAAGGAAATTATATTCCATTATCGGGAGATCTGCAGTCGACGGAACGTAATGAGCACGTGCCCCACTCGCACGGGACACTGCCGTGCGGTGAGCCCGTGCCCCACTCGCACGGGACACTGCAGCGTGGCAAGTAGTACCCCTCACGCCAGGCGCGAGGGAGCTCCCCCGACCCGACTCAAAGCTCGAACCTGCCTCTCATTACGTCCTTCGCGGGCCGCACTCGACTCTTCTCGCACTTTCCGCAGAAAATTGTATGTAATATATTTATTTACTAATTAAAACAAATAGCTTTTTAAACTAAACGTTTTTTGCACAATATCATTATTGTTAGAAGGCACCGGCATCGCCGCGCGAGGATGTATGAGTCTCGTGATTCGTGAGATTTGAAGAAATAAAGGAGTTTGAGTAAAGCGAATTTAACGTGCCATCCGAAGCATGACGCCGCTGGCCGTGCTGGACGGGCGGGGCGGGCGGGGCGGGCGGGGCGGGCGGGTCGCGAGTTTGTTTCCTTCACGTAGCGAGCGAAGAAGGTGCGGGGCCAGGACTGGGCAAGAAAAGACTTATTTCTAATTATTCTTGATGAGTCTACTCGTTTACCGTGATGGTCTACGGTCTACCCCCAGTACAACAGACAGTCCACCTCGGAGCGCGGGTAGATAGAGGTTGACCGTCAAGTAGTCGATTTGATTAACGACTCATAGCGTGGCTTGGCGTGACGTGACGTGGCGGGGGCGGGGTCGGGGGCGGGGGCAGGGGCGCGCCTCTCCGCGGCTCGGGATATTGCCCGCGTATATTGCATTCCTCTGTCGGCCCCCCGAGCCTCCTGAAGTGGAGCTGTTTTTCGACGAAATAAATACACGGCGCGAGCAGGAACCGTTTACTGGATCGTTTATAACTCAACGATCGATTTAGCGTATGTACTTTGATCTGATCACGTGGCACGCGGCGGTCTCTCGGCTGTCTCCCGGCAGTGGACGGTGCGGGTGCACTCTCTATTCAAATAAGAGTAATACTCCACGACACGGGACACTGCCATGAGACATGATATCCCGGTGTCGAGTGGCGGTCGCACCAGTAGCGTAACCACTTAACATAAGCTCGTCCAGTCATTTCTGTTACATATAAAAGAAAGGCATCCCCTCAGTGCTCGCTAAGGTACCGGTTCCGGGGCGGGCAGCTTGCTTGAGTATTCCGGGTTCCAGTGGTCACCGGCACACCGGGGGCGAGGGGGGGGAGAGGGTCTCGCACGTGTGTGCCGAGACCCTCGTCACTCACCTCTAGAGTGTGTACACGCTTTCTGTATTAAAGCGGTGAATACCTGCTAAATATTTGTGTTGCACACTAGACTGTTAGTGATCAATATAATGTACTGTCTAATATAATATAATATAATACATTGGTGCGATCATCGTTTCAATTAAATTTCAGTCGATTAGTATCTCGACGCATCGGAAATGACTTCAGAGATATACCTCTACTGAGTAGGGTCGTGGCTGCGGCGGACTGGACACTTACATTGTAATCGGTTAATTAATAGGTACTATTTATTTATTGCCTTGAATTTGAATTTTTGGGAAGCTTGAGCTTAAGAAAATAATTTAACCAATTGTATGAGGTGACAATATTCACATATATTTTTTATTTTTTATTTGTGTAAGTGATGGAACGAGCTGAGGGCCCACCTGATGGTAAGTGGCGACCCCCGCCCATGACCACAATAATACGACTCAGTATAAGATTTGGATCTTAAACCGAGTCGCATTCATTGTGTCGGTCGTCCGTCGTCCATCGTCCCAGACGGGGATGATACGTCTCATGCGCATGTGAGTTCCCTTCCACCGGAACGCAGCAGAGCGAGCACTACTGCTTGGCGACCGATTCCAGGTGAGGTAGTAGTACCTCTCCGGACGAACTTGGCACAAGTTCTACTGCTGCTTTTGGTTGTGTAGTTCCCTACACGGAAAAGGGTACACACCTACGGACCCGAGCAACTGGACTCCCCTAAGCGTAAGTATAACGTATCTGCGATCAACGCTATGATGAAAGGCTGTGCATGCCGATGAAATTACGTCCCGTCCCGGGCGCATTGCGATGTGACTCGGGTCTTGGACTCGGGAGTGCCGTGCGGGAAACTTTCGGTGGAAGGACCAGATGCGAAAGATAGATCAATTAAGAGCAGCGACAGATGGACCGGGATGCTGTAGCCTTATCTGCCACTTATCCATTAATGGACCCTCCGCCCGCCGCCTGAGATTTATTTACCAGAGATACTGTAGTGAGGGAGGACCTCGCAGTTCATTAGTGGCTTGCGGCTCCACTTCAACATAATTTATTAGAAAATAGATGCAATCTTCTATATCACGATTAATGATTAACTAGTCTGCCCACCGCCACCGAGCTGCCAAAGTAAATATGGAAGATATTTGGGGTGCTGCCTGCCTCGCGTGCCACGCGCGGCGACCACGCGGCCACCACGCGGCGACCACGCGGCTAACACTTGCAAGAGGACGGCTGCGAGAACGAATACGGAATCACTCGGGGAGAAACAAGCGTGCCCAATATGTTACCGCCGTGACCCGACTTGCGGTGATAAATATAGGTGAAGGTGCAGGTACGGGGTAGGGGGTAGAAAGGGCGGAAGCGCCCGACGCAGACGGAGAGCGTGGGGCGCGCGCCTGCCGCCGGCCACGCACGCACCAACTAAAAAAGTGCATCTAAAAAAAATAGAGTTTTTTTTTGTTATAGTGTAAAAATAGCCCATAAACTATCGGTTTTAAAAAATGGTGCATCGAAAAGTTATTAATTAAAAGTCACAATGATATTACTTTAAAAAGATAAAGCGATACCAAAATGTTTATGCAATCGTAAGTCTGCCGAAGAAAAATATGAGTTATTGAACTGATACGTAGATTACTATCTATGTAAGTATTCTATCAGTTATCTATAATATTATAATTCCCGTAATACAAGCTAACGGCGACCTGAATATTTCCTTATCTACCTGTTGCAGGCGGGAGAGCGGCGCATGGCGCGCCCTCAGATACTCATCCGCTAAATTTAATCTCTCTCTTCAGAGTAGCGTGTACTTGTTGCGTCTAATAAGAATAAATAAATATGTTCCATTCGCAGGAACTGTTCCATTCGCCAAAGGTAGGCAGCGCAGGCGCGCCGTGACCGAGACCGGAGCGCCGGCGCTGGCGCCGGCGGTGGTTCTCTGAGGCGCTTGCACACCACTCACCTACTCCCAGCCACACGCTCGGCCTTTTTTAATTCTTTACTTGACGCCGTCGAGTCGTCTCGGCGGGAGACAAAACAACAACGTTAATAAAACCGGGATACTAATATATTATACAGGTGTTTTGGGCCATGGGCCGAAAATGCTTACATCAAATGAGCAATTATCTCTTTGGAGAGATCTCTTCTGCTGTTCTACCTTATACAATTCTAAGATTCTTTTTGGCGTGAATCATATGATTCAGGAAATCAATGCCTCGCACACGGCCTGTGTTTATTGTGAATTTTTATTGTATTACGGTGCCGAGCGCGGAGCGGGCACCGGCTCGGACGGGACGCACGCCGCCTGCGCTTCCCGTCCAGGACAAACGAACGTACACGTTTGTTCTGTGTCTACTTTAGAACAAGTACTACACTCAGGTCACTCACACGAAGGGGAGGAGAGCACGGACGTACTCTTCCTTAAATGTTATTTACAATAAATGTCACCCATCATGTCGACAGCCTGCGCGCACCGCTACGCTACGCTACCCGTGGGTGCGGGAGCCTCTTACAGCGCCCCATTTTCACTATATTCATGTTGATACGATAATGTTTTTCCAATACGTATTTCATATACTTTATAGTGATAAGTATCGTAATTGAGCGCGGCTCGCGAGTGATCGTATAATGCTACAATGACTCTCATCGGGAATGTCTACTTTGAATAGTGATTTAGTGAATAAAACCTGCAGTTTTGGTCGCCCGCAATATTTATTTTATATTGTGACTAAAGTGAAGGGGCAGTGTTTTCGTGTTTTGTGTCGTATTAGAACGAACGCAAATCAATGAGAGAATCATTTAAAACACCTTTCTAGGCAAAGAACTTATTTCTTGTACATGAATAGTATTTTTACTATAAAAATATAGACAGGTAAAAGTAATTATAATTGAAAATATTAGCATATTGAACAAGACGATTTATTTGTAGTCGTTTCTTCAACGACGAGTAGTGTTTAGTAAGAATCGTGCGGGCGGGGTGCCGCGGCCCGCCCCGCGCGCGCGGCTGATTGTTCTCGCCGGCTTATTAACGGCTCAACTTAATCGCTGTTCAAATGTTTATTGTCGTGAATTTCATTTGAACTCGGCTCTAAATTGGCTAATTTACACTATTGTTCATCCAATCATCTGATAGTATAGTACCAGCTCCTCGCATAAAGATAGCGTGATTTATTTCAGTAAAATTAACGAAATACTCAATAGCTTTTTTTTAATGCTTTCCTAAATTGAACGTCTTACATACAAGTGATCTCTCTCTGAAATAAAGTATATACGTCTACGCCCCCAATAATCTAGTCACTATAAGTTCCTTTTAAGTTTTTAATGATTCTATTCGTAAAGTATAATAAAGTCCGTGATCGATGCAAATTTTCTCTCTAAGTAGGTACTCGTTCTAAATTGCAATTTGGTGTTTGCTTGGCGGACGGCGGACGGCGGACGGCGGACGGCAGACGCTAACAAAGTTCATAAAACTTAGTTGAGCACATCCCTCGCGCAGCGCGACCCGCTGCTCGAACGCCGCGCTCGACAGTTATCATAACTCGTCAACCGTAGCACCTACAGAGCTACGGCGTAGCGCGCTACGGCGTAACGCTTTACGCCATCGCTTACTGTGGTGCGCGTTTCTCACGGTGCTACGCGCCTGGCTTGTGTCAGATTCGGTACACACAATAATATTATATAATATTTCTCAGTTTAGAAGAAGGCGATAGTAGTGAACGTTAGGAAGCATATCTTCAGCCTTCGGCCGGCGAGAAACCGGCGGCCCGGCGGCCCGGCGGCCGGGTGGCTCGCCAGCGCCGTCACTATCATTTAATATCGTCTCTGGGAGCATATTTCATGGTGAAGTTTGATATTGAAGTTGCATTCAGTTCGACCGCTCGTATGTTCCTATTGTCATCGTGTCAACGTTTCAGTCGAGGCAAATTAAAAAGACTCGTACGAAGAACTCTTGGGCAAGCCTCGGTGATGCGTGTTTTATACGTTGTGTTTATAAATTCGCGTGAGTCGGTCTCCGACGGAGAGGTGTCTCGGCGCGCAGGCTGCACACCGGACCGGACGCATCATCTCCCCCCCCCCCCCGCCGCATCTGCCTTCTAAACTTCGACGAACATCTGACAAAATTCTGCTTGACGAATATTTTACTCGCGAACAAGCTGCCATGTGTTGAAAATGCTAATTTTATTCATAGCAAACAAGGAGAACTAATGGGACGAACTGAAAACTCGCGGGAAATGTGTAAAACGATAAATAATTTTTTTTTAGACTGGGAATGAACCTTAGGATACGTGAGCTTGTGATTAGAATGTACGCCGTAGTTGATCGCAGCGACAGTGGCTTCTTCTTCTTTTCGTGTGAGTAAGTGGCCAACTCTGGTGTCGTAGTTTCATGCCACCTTAAGCCCTTCAACATGGCTTATGGACTAAAATAGCCGGGGCCGACATATTAACGTTGCCCCAAGCACGGGACAGTAGAGCCTTGCACCAGCGACTCGCGGCGCACGCGCTCTCACTACCATCGTAACACCCGCCTCTTAATCGAGTTCGCAAACCAGGTGCCTTGCCTTGTTGTAGGCACACGCGCACCTGTACTCAATATTTAATAATCAGATTTACAGTTAACGTTTTCCATGTGAAGTGTTGCAATGTACGTTTACAAAACTAGCGTTTTTGAGCATGCGCAGTGGGCTAGCTGCTCCCTCGCTCGGCACGTGCGCTCGGGTTGCCGGCGCGCAGTGGGCTAGCTGCTCCCTCGCTCGGCACGTGCGCTCGGGTTGCCGGCGCGCAGTGGGCTAGCTGCTCCCTCGCTCGGCACGTGCGCTCGGGTTGCCGGCGCGCAGTGGGCTAGCTGCTCCCTCGCTCGGCACGTGCGCTCGGGTTGCCGGCGCGCAGTGGGCTAGCTGCTCCCTCGCTCGGGTTGCCGGCGCGCAGTGGGCTAGCTGCTCCCTCGCTCGGCACATGCGCTCGGGTTGCCGGCGCGCAGTGGGCTAGCTGCTCCCTCGCTCGGGTTGCCGGCGCGCAGTGGGCTAGCTGCTCCCTCGCTCGGCACGTGCGCTCGGGTTGCCGGCGCGCAGTGGGCTAGCTGCTCCCTCGCTCGGCACGTGCGCTCGTCTGGCTTTATTGGAATAGCTGAATATTCTTTGGTTGAATTCCTAAATATAATTCCGAGGCGGATTGGCCGCGGAGGCCGGACAGAGCTCGGCCACTCTGCGAACTACGTTCACGTTCCCCTATTATATTCCAACCGAATGGAACCCGACGTAACGTATCGTTCATTTATGAAAATATTCAAATGGCGTTTGGTTTGCATTAGATTAAAAGCGACTTCAGGAGTGGTTCGACGCGGTCTGGTGTTGCTAATTAAACAAATTAAAACATCTGCCGGCGCGCGGCGGCCCGCGCCACCTCGCAGTACATCAAAGGCTTTTAGGTAATTACTTATTTTAAACGAAGATTCGAGTGAGTTGTGGTATTTAATTAAATTATGGGTCTTTGTAAAACGTACTTAAATTATATTTTTCACCTATTTTTGAACTAGTTATCGAGATTTAACCACACATGTATTCACCTTCACCGCGATCAATTAATCAACAACTAACTGACATCAAATGTCCTTTAGAATAGTTCTTTCTTTAGTATGTGTAGGCAACGTAATATATTTTGGTTCCTAATGAACTGTTCACTGGACTGTGGTGTGCTGGTCCCACTCCTTAGGCTGTGTCGAGACGGCTGTCCGAGATGAACGTAAGAGCGCAGTTTAATCGAAAAGAATCGGTGCGTTACGGATCAACGCGCTAAGCAAAAGTTTGACAACAATACTCGTCCATGAGATAGAATCTGGCAAAGTGCGAACGGCGGGCTTATCCGAGTAGACGGAGCCGCCGAACTTTGGCAATATCATTCGCACGGCGGTAATGCCGCCCGCTGAGCGCCCCGTCCCGTCCCGTTCCGTCCCGTCCCGTCCCGTCCCGTCCCGCCGGCCGCCGCCATTACGACGGGTCGGTAGCGTGGCAATCAGTTATTAATTAACTTCAGATATTTCTTCGTCCGCAAACAAATACAGAATGATCCCAAAGTTACTTTTTATGTACTTAACTGGACTGTAAGAATCAAATCATTCCTTACTTTGAAATTAAATCAACAACATCCGTTCATTATACCTTCCGGCGAAATCTATATAAATAATAATCAATCGCCGAATGTGTAATGTAAGCGCATCGCTTCAGAACTGGTTCACCTATTCGGCTTATCCTATTTTTATTTTGTAACTTTCAGGACAAGGTTCGTATGAAATAAAATATTTGGAAAATTCACGGGAAATGTAGGATATTGAGGAAAAACTACAATTGCATTTCTGTAAAGGATTTTTGCATTTGAAATGTGACAGCTGCGGATCTATCTATCTTCCACAACATGTCGACATTAGCTTTAACATGTCATTACTGCAACAAGTGACCGAGTTAAAAATTGAAATAAAACCGACTTCAATTCTTTCATCCCTTATTTCTCACCCTTAGTGGCGTGAAGGGTGCACCCGCACCCTGTCATTTTAAAAAAGAAATATAAAAATCTGTATTCAACGGGATCAAAGAAAAAAGTCAGAGGAAAGTAAAACATGCGATGTTGTGTACTTGGATGACACATATTTCTAGTATTTTGATTGAACTATCAAACTATTGAACCGATTTTAATAAAATTGATATGGAATATTTTATTTCAGAATAATTAAAGCATATCCTTTCAAATAAAAAAAGAATAAAAATGAGGTATTAAAAAAAGCACCAGAATTGGTTCCTCCGGTTAACCCACTGAATATGCACATGTTACTGTTAGACCGAGTGTGCGCCCGACGCCGCCGCGCCGCGGCGCTGAGGGAACAATTAACTGGCTAGGACACAAAGCGCGCCCGATGCGGTTCATATATGGCGTTAATATCGCGCCGGCCGGCGGGCTCGCGGGCTGGCGGGCTCGCGGGCCGGCGGGCTCGCGGGCTCGAAGGCTACTGAAGAACAAGTGTAATGAGTCGCCGGCCATTGGCGCAACGTGACCGGCTCGACTTCGGCTGAAACGGTCTTTGTAGTTCGCGAGCTCGAAAAAGAGACGCACCCACCTCAATATTGTGACCGGGTGAGGGCCGGCACAGCGAGCCGGTGGAGGTGGTCGCGGCCTTATGTAATCTCGATGTTCTTTCTATTTCGCGTTATAAAAAAATAAAAATACTTTTCGGTTGATGCAAATGTCATTGCACCGAATGTAAAAACTAATAAGTACCTACATCGGCTGTATTCATTCGTCATATTCCAATTTAATATAAATATTTCCAACATCTGAGTTGATCGGCGATGTGCCAATCAAATTATTCAAAGCGCTGAATTCAGAACTTTTCTTTTTTCGGGCCCGAATCATATAATACTATTCAATGTATTTTCAAGTATTAAGTATTCAATGGATATGAATATCTTACACTTTATTCTTGACTAAAATAGATCAAATTATTATTTAAAATTTATATATTTACATCACGCTTTCTTATTATTAAGTTTGGCGCTACCTCGAACCCTACTTGACCCTCCTCACATATAATCATAATACAACTAAGCTAAGAAGATTCTAGATTCAGAGACGCATCGAGAGCGTAATGCTGCTAGTCGGTAATGTCCTCCTGACGAGAGCGAGTAGCCTGCGCGCGCGCCGCCCGCTTCCAGGCACGGCGCAGGGTCGCACGACACGGGTCGTGTCGCATGTCGGCCGCCTCTGTGCATATCTTTAACGATTTATAACTTCAAGTTGGGCCATGTGACAGTTCGACATTTTAAATAAAACAGCTACTTATACATAAAATTAAATTGGGAAATGAATTCAGCATCGAGCTCGTTTAAGCTTACCATGGTATGACGATGTGGCATTTACAAAATGAAATGGAGAGGAAATATGCAGATAAAGCGTCCATATGTGTATACATTTCAATTAAAATGTCGAGCACATTTGTTCAGAGATGTAAACTTATATAACTTATATGATAAAAGAGTAGGCAGGATCGCGGCGGGGTAGAACCTGTACCGACTTAGTTCTAGTGCTCACCACTTGCGTCTTAGCTAGCTACCAAAAACAGTAAGGTTAAAGACTACCGCAGTTTACATTGACCTTACAGCTGTCTATGTTACTGTATGGATAAAGTCTCGTGATTCCAAGCAGAAAAAAAATTGATCTGATATCTAGCATGCTAAGTGAAAGGGAGTTCCAAGTTTACCTGGGAATATCAAAACAACCATAGACGCGAGCTGAACCGCGGCTGGCCCCGAGCCTCAGGCGCGGTCTCCTGCCACCTACAGATTGTATCAAGTTGCTAACTAGAGATATGGAAGTATATTGTAACTTCAGACTAAACTAAACGCTCAACATATTTTGAATCCTGACGACTAAAACCTTAACAATAGCCTCTGGAAATACGAATCAACGGTCTGATCTCACGGTGAACGACTGAAGTCTAATCAAATTCCCAAATATATTGGCGCAACCTAAACAAACTCTCCTGCCGCGGTAACTGGAAGCTAAGTGGCACCAGCAGTGGCACCTGGTGACTGCAAGGCCCGCCCGGCCCGCCCGGCCCGGCCCGCCCGGGAGGCCCGGCTGCCCAGCGGACGGCGCACACGTGGCCCGCACGCGCTAAGTACTGCCACGCGGTGCATCTCTGGCACTGACATATCTACATATCAGTTTCTCAATTAAATAGGTAGATGTATTAACAAAACATATATTCATCATACATTATGTTACCAAACTTTGGGAATACTCGGAAATTCTATTATTAAACTTTCTTGAAAGCATTCGTAATTATAAACTTACCTAACAAATATAATTTATGTGTATAAAGTTATAAAACAAAAGTGATTGTTTGTCCAGTACCTGCCCGTTACGAAGAATGAGAGAGAATGTATCCTGTATTAAACACGGAAAGTAAAAGCTTTTATGGAAGTTATTTACACATTGGGGTTATCGGTTATCAAAATCAAATTTACGAAATTGGCGTTTAAAGATACACAAACGAGCAATAAAAGTAAAACGGTGACCGCTTCGAGCCCGTGAACCTCTCATGGCTGCGGGGCAGTGCCGGGCCGGGCCGGCGCCGGGGCGGGCCGCGTCCGGCTACCGCTCCGGCCGTGCATGCCATTGATGGCCGTTATTGCATTTCATTGCCATAGCTCTTCCCAATATCGTCATTTCCTGTGACACTCAGAATGTACATAATGTTTCACAAGAGAACAACGTGCCGTTGTCGCGGATTCAATCATATTTTTGTGATAAATATGTTAGCTTTAATGAACAATCGAAGTGAATTCTTAAAAAAATATTTGACGAACGTCTCATTTCAAAATCTAATCAAATCAGATTTATTTGCCAGTAGGATTAAGTATATAACATACAATAAGGATAAATAACAAATTCAATTATCTATTATTTAAAAAAATAACTATCTACAAGATGATGCGCTCTTACTAAGTTTAGCATAGGGAAAAACAAGCAAGAAACCCCTAATGGAAGGGTTACTCAAACAATAAAATGTTCCTTATGTCTGCGTATACATCTTCAATATTGAGATGCTGATCTGATACTTATTACAAGTTATTTTTCGTGTCGCTTTTAAATTTTTAATTAAAATTAATTACAATGGTTGTTGACACATTATTTTTGACAATGCGCCTATACTCGTAAATACATACAGATGAATATTAACATTTCAAATAAATTCCATTTGATTGTTATTTGTTTACTTTAAGATATTCTTATCAATGTTTAATTGGCGTGAACGTTATTAGAAAAAAGACTGTAAACTGGACTTGGCCAAGTGCTCGCGACGATGTAAATGAAATAAATGAGTACGAGTATGTCAGCGATTTTGATAGTTTTGTTTTATTTGATAACATGTACCTCCGAGGTACCATTTAATCAAAATTCGATCTGAAACGTGCAAAGTAAGGTGTATAAGTAATTGTACACTGTGAAATATTCTCGTTGGCCGGCCGGCGCCGAGCGCGTTACAGTACTGCCTTGTCGACGTAGTCATGCCACGACACGTCGAAATAGTTTGTCTCGGCGCGCGCTGCCGAGGTAACCTGACAGATACATACATGCTCGAACTCCTCCACGCCATAGGCACGCCAGGCCCTGGCTGCAGCTGCCGTGCCGGCGCCCCGCACCCCGCACCCCGCGCCCGCACGTCCCACAATACAACCCGCAAATATTTTAACGCATAATGTCATGCATTCTTTTGCACCAATAACCCATAAAATACATATTGGATCTTTTATTTGGGTTTTTATTGGGCATTGGGTGTGTTGGGCTCGCATTCCACATGCGGGGAGCGGGGGCAGGAGGGGAGGGGCGAGGGGTCAGTGCGGAGACTGTCGCCGGCAGTTTGTCTAGCACTGACGTGGGACAGGGAGGGTGGGGGGGGAGAGGGCCTCGTGATAGATCGCCAATATTCGCATAATGGGATGTAGTTTTTGTCGAGAAGCCTTTTTGTGCGAGCCCCGCGCCGCCAGACCGCGGACTGATGTGACACGCCGGCTCGAGCGCGCCTGCAGCGACGCGACGCGCTCCGTGATACATGGCCCTACCCTCATCGACGGCGCCACCCCCCGCGGAACACTAATTGTGCATATCCCTCTGAGATGGAACGGTTTACGTTACGTGTAAGTTCACCGGCTCCTGCGTTCATCGGTCAAACCGGAAAACGGTATCGCGAGCACATTAGTGCACTTACCATGTATAGAAAGTGAAAGAACAATGGTTTATAATTTCATGAAGCAACAAATTTAAGATCGTGACACTGCTCCGAGTCCTCAGCGACGGTTAATGTGGCGGCGGCACCTCGGGCTGCTGTATGCGTGACAATGATCGCGAGCCGCCGCCGCGCTACCAACTGGCTCATATATGGATAATGTAGGAATTGTTCTGCT
The DNA here is from genome assembly GCA_921293045.1 of Aplocera efformata. Classification (NCBI taxonomy): domain Eukaryota; kingdom Metazoa; phylum Arthropoda; class Insecta; order Lepidoptera; family Geometridae; genus Aplocera; species Aplocera efformata. The sequence continues at coordinate 62,143 of OV121045.1, forward strand.
CTCACGACATAATGTAGCTTCTAGATCAACAAACAGGAACAGTTCAACGGAAGAAGTCAACCGATCGTGATAATTGTTCTTTTAGTGTCCGATTCACTGCACTTGACCGACGACGGGCGACGGGCGATGGGCGGGGCAGTTTAGAAGTTTGAGTTTGGACTCAACTAGTATTTCTATAATTTTATAGGCATCAAATTTGAAGCTTTTGCGTTGGATTAATGAAACGTCACTTTTATATAAATATGTACCTACAGATCGGGCGTCCTTATTACTTGTTCAAACTCGATCTTAATCCTAAACAAGTATTGCATTGCACTTACTTTACACATACGCGCCGAGAGCGGGCACCGCGCCCCGCCGCGCCCCGCGCGCGCCTCGTCATACGTACGGACCATAGGGTCAGGTACCGACAATAGATACCGAATTTTAAAGTTTCTAACGCGAACATTAACAATGGTGAGGTTCCAGCTCCAGCCGAGGCCCAGCCCCGGCGCTGGGAGCACTCCGCCCAGCCCGGCGCTGGGAGCACTCCGCCCAGCCCGGCGCTGGGAGCACTCGACGGAGGAATGGTCTCACGGGTAAAGTTTTTCTGTCACCTGTACAATGCAGGCCGAGTCGTCGGGTAAGTAATTGGAGGAGTTTTGTCGACACGAGTGGGACGAGCTCCGCGGTGACGACGCCGCTATGTGGCCGGACGGGCGGGGGGACGCGAGGGGGACGGACTCGAGAGACTCGTGCCGGACCCGGGGGAACACGACGGGTGTGTGTACCACAATGCAGAAAGTTTTGTATTTAAAAGCTGGCTGGAACGCCGGACCCTTAATCACTCCGCCATGAATGGAGATGCATCCCGCGAGACAACGACGTGACTTGTGTGCCAAACTATGATCCATGTAAGTACCACTTACATACAGATATTTTATTTACATATTATTTTAAACGTTTAATAAAAACTAGTTTTTTTACAAAAAATGCTATTGATGGAACGAAGCTCGATCGCCTAGGTATTAAATACATGTATGAGGAGGATCTTTCAAATTGACCAACGCGGATGCAATCCGTGACAGTACGCCGGCCGCCACCGGCCGCCCGCCGCGGGTCGCTCTGCTTATCGTTCAACATCGATACAACATTAGCAACGTTGCAGATTACATGCGGAAGTACTCCTGACGGACAGCTTGGCCCACTCGTGCCATACACGAGCTTTGTTGCCGACGCAGTAATGGTGTAATAATCCTGTAACCTCCTGCCGCGCCCCGCCCCGCCCGGCGCGCCCCGCCCCGCCCTCGTGTGCTAGCGCGGTGAGCTAATCATTTCACTCGCCTCACCGCTTGGTCAGATTTATTGTGATGGAGGTCAATTTTATGGTTCCATACACAAAGGGTAAAGGAAACCCTATCACTCCGCATACAATATGTGTCTCTCTGTTTGTCCTACATTTAAAGGGATCTTTTGAACTGTGAGCCGCAATGGACTGAAATTATTCTGAAACATGAATAATTAAGGCGGAATGTTGCAAAATATATATAAATGCAACAATTGAACGGAGTCCTCAATGTGCGAGGTGGACCTCGTACCTGCCGGCCGCCTGTAGTCTCGGTGGCGGCACGTTGTCCCCACCTACTCCATTTTAAATTTCTCTCATATAAATATTATATTTAGTAATAGAAAGGATGCTAGGAACCTTCCATTCATTTAGATTACTAAATATTATATAATATTTATGATTGGTTTCGGAATAACATTCTGTTAACCTTAGATATTGTGACTTCTGTTCTGTTTTAACTTATCTTCGAATTGAGTATAAACATTGTTATGTTGGTGCATCCCGGCGGAGCTCTCCCCCGTGGCCGTCCCGGCGGAGCTGGACCATGCCTTGTTTAGCATGTTCTACGAGGTCTACTGTGACTTAAAATAATATACTTCAATTGAAATATTTTAAGTACAAGATTATCAACTTTTGTAGACTTCATCAAGTGCAGAGGAGCCGATGCCACGGATAGATGTGTCGGCGACCATACTTATTGTTTATAGCAGGTGTTGTATCCCCCCCCCCCCCCGCCCTCGCGTCGTGCGCCGAAGACGTGACCTCGCCTAATAAATCTCTCGCCATGATTATAATTTCATTAGAGGAGTGAGTGTGCACTTAACATATTTTACCATATTTTGTTCGCTTTGTTCCGTATCGCACTCAATCATTCATACAAATGTGGCTTTCTGATGTTCGCGAAAATGTGGTCACGGACTTTTAAATTATGTACTACTTATATATATATATATATATATATATATGTATGTGGCGTAGGGCTCCCGCCGTACGGCATCCTCCGGGGTCGCGACGCTGCCATGTCGCCGTCCGGGAAGCGCGCGCGTCCTCTTTTAACGTATTTCATATTTGTAAATACTAACTAAAACATAAAATATTACAGTGACAATTAAATAAGATCTGTAAATCAACAAAATTATCGTGACATGCGACGTGCATGCGGAAGCATAGTGGTCGTGCACAGCGGATACAACGCTCGCGTGACGAACCGCTGCGGTGTCCACATCGGGCGCAGCGGTTTCAACGCTCGCGTGACGAACCACTGCGGTGTCCATATCGGGCGCAGCGGTTTCAATGCTCGCGTGACGAACCGCTGCGGTGTCCACATCGGGCGCAGCGGTTTCAACGCTCGCGTGACGAACCACTGCGGTGTCCATATCGGGCGCAGCGGTTTCAACGCTCGCGTGACGAACCACTGCGGTGTCCATATCGGGCGCAGCGGTTTCAATGCTCGCGTGACGAACCGCTGCGGTGTCCACATCGGGCGCAGCGGTTTCAACGCTCGCGTGACGAACCACTGCGGTGTCCACATCGGGCGCAGCGGTTTCAACGCTCGCGTGACGAACCACTGCGGTGTCCATATCGGGCGCAGCGGTTTCAATGCTCGCGTGACGAACCGCTGCGGTGTCCACATCGGGCGCAGCGGTTTCAGCGCTCGCTTGACGAACCACTGCGGTGTCCATATCGGGCGCAGCGGTTTCAATGCTCGCGTGACGAACCGCTGCGGTGTCCACATCGGGCGCAGCGGTTTCAACGCTCGCGTGACGAACCACTGCGGTGTCCATATCGGGCGCAGCGGTTTCAACGCTCGCGTGACGACCCGCTGCGGTGTCCACATCGGCCGCAGCGGTTTCAACGCTCGCGTGACGAACCGCTGCGGTGTCCACATCGGCCGCAGCGGTTTCAACGCTCGCGTGACGAATCGCTGCGGTGTCCACATCGGCTGCAGCGGTTTCAACGTTCGCGTGACGAATCGCTGCGGTGTCCACATCGGGCGCGTAGAGACAGGTCACGCCGGCGGCGCGGGCAGTACCTCGCGCCATCAGCATTGGATCTTGATATAAGGCTATTTGCATAAAGGGAATGATTTAGTGCCTCCCGCGAGCGGCTTATTTCCGATGCGACCTTTTCAGACTCGTAATTTAAAAGCTTATGATTATGAAATTTAAAATTTCTACGAGTATGGTAGACGTTTCTTGATAACTTTGCATATTTTAGCAGAATTTTATTGTCATGATAATGAACTATGAAATTGAATTATAAAAACCCGGAATCACTACCCACCTACCGCTAACCGGTGCTAATAAGACTTCTTCAGTTAACAATTATTTTAGGTAAGTAACTTAATTTCCTATCCCATAATCAAACTGGTAATCTTAAACTTGGTATTACTTGTACCTTAAATTATTTGTCCGATATTTGGAATGTGTTGCAACGCTCACAAAAACAAATGTGTCTCGCTCATCATCATCATTCAGGTAGGTAATACTAAAGTTTGCCGACAGAGTGCCGCGTCGGCGTCGCTCCGAGCCGGCACGCGGTGGGCCCGTGCTTTAAATTAATTGTAATCGTACAGAACGTATCCGACGTTCTGTACGATTACACCAATAACGTCGCGCTGCATGGCGACGCGACGCTCACGTGGCGCCACGTCGCGCCGCATCGCGTCGCCGGTGCCGCGAACCCGCTATTTATCAGACGCTGCGTGGAAACTGTTTGTCAAAAATATAGCCCACATTTATCCGGAAGTTTCGATATATCGGCGCTTCTCTTGTGATTGATTTAGAAACGCTCTTTCACCTTTACTAGACGTTTAAATTCAATCTTAAAATGGTCATAGGAGATACAAAATGCAGGTTCGAGTAATATTCTGTCAGCGAATTCGTACCAAGTACGAATTCGCTTCTCTTGTGATTGATTTAGAAACGCTCTTTCACCTTTACTAGACGTTTAAATTCAATCTTAAAATGGTCACAGGAGATACAAAATGCAGGTTCGAGTAATATTCGTCAGCGAATTCGTACTTGGTGCTCCGGCCGGCTGTATTGAATATTTCACAGACACATGTAACATGTAAACGCTGCGTCCACAGAAGCAACCAAGCGACCTCTTGTGCTCACCACTAAATCCCTTTGTGATGTCGGTGTATAATTGAACGGAAAGTTCACGGGGACAATTATAATTTTATTTACGGGCATAAATTTGGATGTTTCTACACGATACTTCAGATCTAAAGGAATAAATAAGTTTCAGTTTAAAGCGCTTCTTGGGACAGAATGATTCCTAGCAGCAAACTAAAATAGGTTTAACTATATATAAATTTATTTGATTCATAAAACAGTTGTAAACAATTAATGAATCATTGTCGCGATGTGTCCCTAGTGGCGGCGTGGCGGACCGCCCGCTGCACCGCGGGAGGCTGCGTTTGCACCCATTTCATTGCATTCTTTATCCATTGCTCAGATTTATCGCATATCGGTTCATAAAGCACAGTACATCGAACTATCCGCGAAATGATGTGCTTAATGTAACTTGTTTGTGCGCGTGCTCCGGGACATTCGCGACATTAACATTTTGTTGCAAATAAATAATCTAAAAGTAGACTCGATACAAAGACGGCGCTGGCTGAAATATATTCCAGAAGTATTTATGTAAACAGATGGGAGGGGATCGGAATAAGCGGCGCGGCGACGTGTGTCGACAAACATGTTTACCGTGCGGCGCGGCCCCACGCGGCGGGACATGCTGCGGCTGGTTGTATTCAGATTAGCAAATATTGGGTGCAAATAGCAGATTGTTTGTTTTGTATCTCGACAGTCGCTACCGATGGGGAGCGCGCAGTGCCGCCGCCCGGCCCGGCCCGGCCCGGCCCGGACGCCTCGCTACGAGTACGTTTGCTACGGAAGTGCTACGAACACTACGTGCCTGTAATTTGCACTGCACTTGTTTACGAAACTAATGTATGCGTTATTGTACACATACATGAGTGTCGGCGCCGGCGGGACGCCGCAGATTATAATAACCTTTATTTTATATATGTTTAATGTTTAAAAACAATGACAGAAGGCAGCGCAGCGCAGCAGTAATATGTTTTTACAATCTGTTGACAAATTTCAGCTAAGTTTGATTTATTTTCGACTGTTAGATATTAGCTCAGCGGGGCGCGGGGCGCGGCGCGGGGGGTGCAGGGGACTATACCTCCTAATTCGTAGTCGATACGGAAATATTTGTTTATTATTTTGCAATTATCGAATTGTTGCTTCGAAGTTTTACTCATTAAAGAGTAGGTAGCCTGTCGCGAGCGGGGGTGGACCGTCGCCGGCGCAGACAGGGTTGCCGCAAGCCTTGCGACCCACAGAACAGAACAGAACGATCAACATCAACGGCAGAACCATCCGAGTGATAAATGTAGTTCGGAGCGGTGCCAAGCTCGACGGTTGTTAACAGAAAGCGGCGAGCTCTTCACACAGCGACACTCTTTACAAAGTATTTTAAAACTTTATAATTTCTTCTCCGTCATTACAAAGTTTTTCAAGAATGTGAAATTGCCTCCGCCGGGGCAAGACCGAGAAAGGAGAATAATTGGGAATACACGCGGCTCAGCCGCAGGATGCCCTGCTCCCCCCCCCCACCCCCCGGGTCTGCCAGTGTGCCAGTGTAGTCACCTGTTGGTAGAACAACCAGTTTCTGAACTGGTTGTTGAAATTTTTACATCACCAAAGGTACCATTTATACTTTTGTAGAACATTATTGAACGAGCGAGGTGAGAGCTCAACGTTATCGAATTCGGCTCATTGTCGTAGTATGTATCCGACAGTTACGTACTTTACTTGTCGCGAGAAGTCGTTGTCAGCGCACCGTGCGAACTGCACGGGCGGAACTAGCGGGACTCGCATATCGTAAGATGGACAGTGGGTTCGAACCTCGAGGTGAATCACTTTAAATATATAAATCACTGTTTGTGAAACGAAGTTTTTTTTCTTTTCATGTAACACTAGCGGCCCCGGTTCCGCTCGGGTGCTAGTTAGGGTAGGGTTGTCATTTATTGTGACACACGGCTCAAGTCCCCAACTAAGGCCCCCCCCGCGGGCCCCGGGCCCCGGCGCCGCCGCCGCGGGCGCACGTTGCACGAAGAGCCGAGGCATTGTACAGTGTGGCGTGTTGTGGGTTGCGTCGTGTCGCGTAATGAAACCTAATTAGAGGCTCCCCCGGCGGCGGCGCGCGGCGGCGGCGGCGAGGCATCCTATTATTTTTATATAAGCCCGCTGATCGGATTCGCCGGTATCGAAGTTAATTAGAAGCTAAAAGACGTGCACATTCTGTTTTAATATAAACATTTCTTGTTTTTTTTCTGTAATTAGGAGATATTTTCGAACATCTCAATTTTGACTGACTTCTTATTAAATACTTTAATTAAACCGTGGGGCGCCCTTCGGATAAAGGAGGCCGTATTGCTCAGCCGACGTCTGGCGACGTGTCCCACCAGAGCTCCATCGCTTGAACCGCAAGCCGTACCGCGTTCAAAGTTTCAGAGAATAGGTGTTATTATAGTGAATATATCAGTGAATATAGGGATTGAATTCAATACTTATTTACAATTTTTTTTATCTCGGTTGTCAATATTACGAGTAGCATCGCAGACCGCCTCACCACTCACCAGTCACCAGTCACCACGTGGCTGCGATGTGTTTTCGGTAAACAAAGTAATTGCGAAGTGGCAGATGCGCGCAACTTTAGGGTCGCGCTCGGGACTCGCGGGTAAACTTATATTGTCAATACAAGTCGACCCCTCGACCTTGTCTCCGTGTTGTAAAGCTTATTTTGCTTTGAATTGATGCTCGCAGAAGATCTTAAGTGAGTTTCCTCGAGGCGGTTCGTTCCGATCTCTCCGCGCGCCGCCTTGCATCTGTTCGCTTGTCGACTCCTGCCTCGAGATAGTTGTGTGCGAATTCCTTCAAAGTTTCTTATACTATTCCAGAACACATGTCTATTTCCGTGTCATTTCACTCGGTGGAATAATTTTTTATCCATCCACCGTGTAATTAAGACATGAATTTCGAAAAATAAAGCAAGTTTCCCTTTAAAACAATATAAATCAATGTTTTAACTAAAGGACAAAAATTATTGGCTGTGTTTAAAGTTATTTTATTATTGGACAGTTAGGAGCGAGGATTTATTTGTATTTGTTCATGAGATATTCTAAATAAGATTAGTTTTTAGAAATAAAATACGTTTCCGGTTGTTTCGTAAACTCCGTTAGCGCGCTGCAGGCCCGCCGCCCGCCGCCCGCACCTCAGGGCTCTCAACCGAATTACGCACAAGTTCGGCAAATCCGCCTCCTCCCCGCCGCCCCTCACCCCGCCCCGCTGACATATAAATGCACTCAAGAGGAGACAGGTCTCCCTGTACCGCCACTGTGCAGGTTACAAGCAGTCGGCAGTGCATCAAAGATGCTGAGAATATAATATGGATTATTATTTTATTCTAACTCCTATTTTTACGCTATGCAATTCTCAAATCCATATTTCATCCAAAAAGTAGTCCGTTTTGTTTCTATTTAATTTATTTAAGTACAGACACAATTGAGCCGACATCATATGACTCGTGTTACACTAGACTCAACACACATCACACAAGCAGTCATTGACCGGCGGTGGCCGCACAGCTCGGGAGGAGCCCTGCCTTCCACCAAGTGTTCCACGTGGTCGCACGTACATACAAACTTTCGCCTATATGATATAAGTGTACGATAATCGTTTCTTATATGTAAAGTGAATACAAAATCGCAGGCGAGCAACTGTTGTATTCCGCCCTATTACCAATTATTTCTCCTGTTCCCTAGCAGGTGCCATGCGGGGAACGCTGGAAACAAACCCTGTGTCCCATAATGACCGTGCGAAATGAAAATAAAATATAGTAATAACTATTGCGTCACAGATATCCTACAGAAATAAAGTAAATATCAATTTCTCGTAACAGCGTGTTGTCATATTCTGTTGCTTCGTACTCATAAGCTATTACCAAACGATTGTCCAGGCTATTTGCTGTACATTGATTGTGTCCAGTAACGGGAACGTCCGCCTTCCGCCCGGGCCTTACTCGGCCGGACTCGGCCGGACTCGGCCGGACTCCGCCAGACTATACAGTCGCAGGTATCAAGCGCGGATTTGTCTCGACTCGTTCAATTTGACGCGGGTGACGTCGCACGAACCTCTCATTGCACCGCACTCCTGACATGATAGCTTTATTATTATTTGCGGATGGACGCTGCTCTATTTTGCTATTGTGTCTATGATACTACATTATATTCAGTAGCTTTATTTAAGTGGAGCGTTATAAAGTAATGCCTCCTATATCGGTGCGAATACTGGCAGCTAGTCACCAAAAAACTTTTTTAGAAATGTTGTATGACATATTGAAAATGATGTTTTCAATTTTCTAATTGCTGAATTTATGGCGGGTTACGCAGTATAAAGCAATCTCTAAACCGTGTAGCCAACTATGAAGTCCTTAAATAGGTAGTAATTTGATAATTTTTAGTATTTGACCAACTAAATTATCCCTGAACTGAGAAGGCGCACGTTTGGCCGCCATACATATTAAACGTGCTCAAATGGCCGAACCGTGTTTCTATTTTTGTTGTAATTGCAGATCGGAATCGGCCGGTTTTAAAACGTATTATTGAAATTCTAAATATTGGCGTTTCAATATATTCCGTGTATTCAGAAGCGGGTAGCTGTATACTTTCCAATTAGCCGCGGGCGCGGGCGCGGGCGCGGGTGAAGGCTTTAATCAGAGAAAAATTAGCGTCGCCTCCCTCGGGAGACGAGCGCCTCGCTTCTACGAAATGTTCCCTTATTGTAAAGTGTATTCGAGACAGATTGTTCGAAGACTCCGACGATATCAAAAAAAATATAAAGGGTATTTCTGTTTCCTGTGATGAGTATTTGTTAGATCAAAGCACGGGCTCGTCTCCGCCGTCGGACCTGGCGGTTGAAGGATAAACTATTCATCTTACAAAAAGTTAGGTACGTCGGTTAATTGAATGGAACATATTGTAGCAGGACCACATTATATTATAATACTAAATTAAAGTAAAAAATAAAGGAATTATTTTGTCAATGACCGGTTCCCGGTGTAGCTCGTTGCGTCCGCGCTCCGCCCCCGGCCCGGGACGCCGGCGCCGGCGCACCGCCCGCGCTCGCCGACCCGGCCTGCGGCGCATGCGTGACAGGGCGTGAAACATCCGCGCTGGTTTCTAATCCGTCTAATTGTAATAATGGTCGCCGTGTTTCACTTTCCAGAAACGTTGATTAAATTGTGAAGAGCCCAGAAGGCTGCGGGGACCCGGCGACGATGCAGTTTGGGTGGATTTAATTAAGCATTCCCACGATGTACAATATAACGCGGTCCTCGTACCGACTGTTGCACGAGCTGTGGCGCCGCGTGCGGTTACGGAGAAGTAGAAATAGTCCCGTAAAGCCTAAATTAGGGGACTCACATCGAACATTAATTTGAAAGACCTTTCCAAGTCGGAGAAGGGTCTCGGATAAAACCCTTCACACTAAATTGGCGCATACTTGGTAGGAAATCTGTCGTTACCGAGTAATGTGTTCAAGACATTGTCATAATCGCCAAACAGGAGGAACTTGCAAATAAGTTTGGTTCGAGCGCCGGCTTACTCACATTTGCAAGTCGAATGATGCGACGAGGGCCCGCCGCGCCGCGCCGCGCCGGCTCCGCGCGGGCTGCCAGCTTCCACCAAATATTATACGTAATGGGTTTAGAACAACCACACCGTAACAAGATAAATATTAAAAATCCACTCGAGTGAGATAAACACTGCTCAGTACTTAGAGACACTTCAGTGAGTACTTACAGAGTACAGAGTAGAGACGAGCTCTTTTGTATATTTAGTCTTATGTAGTAATGTTTGCGAATCAATATATAATTTATGATTTATGGAATAGAAACATGCACAAATACAAATAACAATAACTAAAGACTCAGACATTCTGACATCCTGGCCAACGTGCAAGGGGCGGGGATCGAACCAGCGGACTCTCGGTTTGCAGGCAGTATCGCCAATACGCCGAGTATTAAGCCGACAAAATTCGCAGAAACAGTAAACCGCCGCAAGGATAGGGTGACCGCTGTAGGGAGTAACTCGAACACCGAAGTCGCGGCCGCGCAGACCCGCGACCGCGACCGCGACCGCGACTTGCGCGCGTCGCGTTCGCGTCGCACGCCTGGCTCCGCTCGCGCCGCCTTCGTACAAACGTAATTGTTTTAGAAAACGAGGGAAGCGATGACCGTTTAGATAATGCCGCCTTTTTTAGGCGCCTTCTGGGCCTTGGGTTGGATTCCCTCCGTGTGAGGAGGCTGCCGCCCGCGGACTCGCTCGTTATCAGATCATCGCTTTGTTCTACGACTTCTCGGTTACAGTTGTTAAGCTTTCTATTACTTCTTTATCGTATTCCATTCAACATTGCCCATTTTGAACTCGATGAGGAAAATGAAAACACCGGCGGAGTGCGTTTTAGACCTACGGTTCCGTACCAACAAGATACAGAAGTGAAGAACCACGTTGTAGGATTATCGATAGAGTGTTCTTAACTACTTAGAGGTATCATACCTTACCGTAATATTGCCGATGAACCGTGGCAAGAAGCAAGCGTAGCGTAGAATGTGAAAACTTTGGGACTTAAAAACCCGTATTCCTATAATAGGTGACCTACATGGATCTGGAAGTTCCAACGTACAATCCTGTAGGAAAATTGAGAACCTTTATATGAGAAGGGTTATTTTGTTTGTCTGTTGTCGCGATCGGGTTAGGTTAGGCGGGTTCCCGCTGTCCCCGGACGCGGGCGCCGGCCGCGGCAGGCAAATAAATAAACACAAATAAATAAACAGACAACTAAATTACCATCTCAAGAAAGTTAATTTAATTATCAAGTAAAGTGTGTATGTTTGTTGCTCCCTCACGCTAAACGGTGTATGTTGAGCAGTTTTCATATTATTATCGGCACATGGGTTTAAAGAAACAGGTACCTACTTAATTTTAGTATTTGAGCTATATGATACTGTCCCAATCGAAAAGTTAGGGCGGGCTTAGAGAGTTTAATCTCCTTTCTTCTTCGATTCTCAGTCGAATGGTCTCATATTTCAATTTTTTGTATGTAGTCCCTCAAAATGGAAGCTCCTATCGAGCTCTAGGCGCGTGCTAAGGACGCTTTCGACTCGAGAGGGCAGCATGTCACGTGCAGCATGTCACGTGCACCCTGCCGCGTGCCGCAAGCTCCTCGTCGCCGATGTCGACTATCGCCTGCTCCAAAGTCAACCTTTGGGATTCGCAGACCGTAACTAGCCGTACCAATGTCAAGGGTACCTGCGTGCGCGTGCCAACTCGCTTTCCGCAGTTAAAAACTGAATGTATCACAGCAGTACTGTAACATTTGGTGAGGATCAGACAAACGCTACTCCATTTATCGTCGGACAAATATATGTACAAACATACAAACGCCGATCGTTCCCACTAGAGTGTCAGAGCTCGGTCAGCTAGCAAATATCTGGCGCACGGCTGGCAGCGCGCGCCTCAAAAAAATTATTAATAAGAGGTCTAATATTACTGACACGGTCAGTGTAAAATGCTGTTCGTGAACTAATTAGGTAACAATTTATGTCAAAACTATTGGGTAGACAATGTACTTTAATAATGGCCCTAAACTAACGATAAATGATGCTTTTTAGTTGTTAGTATGAATACTGTTCAGTAGTAAAAAGCGAGTGTAACGTTCAAACATGGTAAATATGTATTGTACTTGGGTTTTGGCCCTTGCTTTATATACTTTGGACACAACAAAATTGAACTGACTAAATGTTTGAATCCAGCGGATAATGCAGAAATGGCGTTATTTGAATTTGCTCCCGGCCGCGGTCCGCAGGAGCCGGCGAAAATGAACTCGAGCAGATTTAAATCGTGCATCGTGAAGCTGGAGTATTTTGTTGTGATTTATATGAAGGTCGCGAGGATTCATGGTAGAACTTGTTATTAACATCCTCCACTCCAGCTCCTCCACGGGCCGCCGCGACCGATAGACTAATGCCCGTTCACTATTGCTTATCGAGGTTCCACCTGGTCTCTCAATTCTAATTCAAGTTATGTTATCTACCGCAGTTTGGCGAAATGTTTTCACTGTACGACGCGATAGTCTCGTTAATCTGCGCATAAAGTATTCCCCGGAGACAATCATAGGCAATAACGTCCGTAATCCCAATTCGCCATTTGCTCACGGAATGGCCAATATTAGCTGTACTCGGCATTAGCGGGAATCGAACCGCACGCCCGCTGTTGACTCATCTCTGTTGTCTAGTCACCTGCCCCCCCCCCACTCCCCCACCAGCCTCCACACCTGCCGCTCGCATTAATCATCCCGCGACATCGCCATAAATCACTCCGACCCACTTCGTCATTTTAAACTATTCTTTACATAGTCCCGTGTAGGTACTGCAGTGTAGCACAGGTGTCCTGCGACCGCTGCACGTTAGGAGGGTTGCAGCCACACTTACACCTGATATGACTGTATGCTAGCGGTACCTCTAACAACCATTAACAATTATAAAGTATATTCTTTTATAACAAATTTGCTCGTAAAGGGTCTATTATTTCACCAATTTCAGCACTTGTGCGTTATTGTAATGTAAAACGCACGGTTTATCAAGAAGGTCCCTCTAAAAAGAACGGTACTTTTTTAAATCTTTGCAAAGAGTTTTTATGTCAGAAAAGTGTTCAACATCTTATAATAAAATTAACTTTGGGAGATAAAATATAATAAATAAACATTTAATTCTTCAATTGAATTAATTTTGACAATAAATTACAACCATTTGACAAACAAAAAAATATTTATTTACTTTACTAGTAATAATGGCTGTCTTTTGTGCCTTTGCTTTAAAAAAAAAAAAGCGCTGATGCGCGCGCATCGCTAATTTGTGAAGGAGTGAAAATTATTCCGCGCGCTTATTCTTTTCGCTGTGTTGTTTTAATTTGAAAATGTCTTCAAGTAGTGATGAATTATTTCCTCGCAATATGTTATAAAACGTCGTATGACGTTTGACAATTACAGCCTCTGCTTTCTTGTAGCCCGAACCGTAGGCGAGGGCTGGCAATATCGCCTCGGCTGTAATTTTCAACTTACCGCACTTGTACCATAATGTGCTAAAATAACACACAGCAGTGTTCAGCTGTTAAGATACCTTTACTTGACTCTCTTAAAACAAATAAATCAAAAATGGTTACTTCTTAAGTTCACAGTAAATTATTCATTCGCTAGCGTTTCAATTCGTTATAAACTCTGAACAATGGCTAAGTTAATGCTCTGTCAGTATGTAGTTAGAACAATCGAGGCTCGCTCACCGCTGACTCACCGCTGGATGCCCGCGACCCGAGGGTGCCGCGTGCAGCCGCAGCACGCGGCCCGCCAGCGACCGACCCCGGTTCCTGCACGCTCTGTCAAAACATCCACACTGTGTTCACAATGCACTATAGTTTCACTTAATCCAGCGCACTGAGACAACAATGAACTTTGATAATTAATTGTTAATATTCACAAAATCTTGCGCCCGCGCCCGCGCCGGCGGCGGCTCGCCGCGCGGTGAGCCCCGGGTTTGAGCGGAACCCAGAGGTGACACGAGATAAAAAATCTCTTATCACCTAATTAGGGTAATCCATCAAAACTTTATCGGATTTTATAAAAGACAGGAAATGTGTTGTGACGAAATGTGAAGGAATATATTAGTTGTGTATTGAGTTTTTAAGCGTAGTGTAAACATGACAAGAGGCAAATCAGGATCAGGATCAGAAATCATTTGTATTTTATGAAGACAGATTTCTACACATAGATATATTAAGTAACTAATATATTAAGTAATTTTTGGTCGGTCCTGTCTCGAAAGTGAACACCAAGGTTTAGTGAAACTGGGGACTCGATCAGAATGTGAATCAATTCAATTGCGTTTACCTTCGATAATACCTTTCTTTAATTACGATACGTAGGGCCCGGCAAATGATGAGGGGCGGGGGTGCGGGGCGGGGGGGGGGGGGGAGAGGGGGCCCTCTCTCCGTCCATCCGTGAGGACTCCGCATTGACACGACGCGACGTGTTCTTTGAAATGCTCGCGGTCATTTCCCGAGTCCTTTACAAATATTCAAAGCCATTTTTTTCAAAGGGCATTTTCATTTGCGGCCCCTCGACGTCACAAACGATCGTCCAAATTATTTTTTATAATACGCGCGGAACACCCCGCGTATAGTATTATTATATCTGTGTATAGTATTATTATATCTGAGATGCCGCCCGCCCGGAATATGTTATTGTGCACAATAGTAAAGGTATACCTACAGCTGATAAATGGTACCGCGTACGTTCCACAGGGTGCTGTGTTGCCAAACAGCGTGGGTAATGAACGGGCGGGGACACGGAGCCGGGAATGGTGTAATAGCCCCGCTACACGCGGCAGTCGTTTTTCAACTTTTTAGTGGCCGCCGGAAGTGTGAAATTAATAATGGTTGCAGTTGCGGGCAGCGAAGCGAGCGCATTATCCGCGCCCGCCAACCGACGCCGCCCGCCGCTCCGCGCGCCCGCGGCGGTGCCACCGGCTAAATGCTACTACACAGATATTATTACAAAAGTTACGTCACTTGGCACACTTAGCGGTTTGTCTCGTAATATTAAAGTGGCACTCGACGGCGACGGCGGCGGCTGGCGGCTGGCGGAGTCACAGGTGTCAGTCGGGGATCAGGCATTCCGATTGCTCGGTACAAATCGCCTTCCAGATAATGTACGAGTCGCGGCTGGGGTCGGGCGAGTGGCTAGTCTTACAAAAACGCAAATTTGCAAACAGATGTTTGCAAACTGCTGCCGTTCGAATTTACACTTTATTCCTTTGCCATATGGTATACTTACAACCGTGCAGGGTAGGAACCAGAAGGAGCAGTAAAAGGATATTAATTACGCGAAGTAACAATTTATTGTCGCTAAAGTATGACAAACAGGGGGTGGCTTTGTCACTCGGTACATTCTTTGAGCGCTCTTGATTTGTGTCCTCGTTTCCAATACTGTAAGCATACGACGCGACGGGCCGCGAGGCGACGCCACGCGACGCCATGCGACGCCCCGCGACCTCGTGCGTCGCTTGCCAGCGAGCTAGGGAGACTCGATATGTTATTACTTTAAATGAAAGTTCTAATTGTGAAAGTATGCATTATAAATGAAAATGGTATCATACAAATTCGACCATGATGACAAATCTATATACCTATATTATTGTATTAAACAGCCGTTATGTTGGTACGTCACAGACACGTTAGGTTTTACCTACTTCTCGCACAAACCAAGCTTGGAAACATTCTTTCTGTATATAACAACTGATGACGGACGTGACGTGACGTGACGTGACGTGACGTGCCGTGCCGTGCCGTGACGTGACGTGACGTGACGTGAGCGATCATCTCCCCGCACATACGAGTTCCTGACCCACAATGGATGTATTGCCAGCATCTATCGCAGCCGACAGATACCTGGCCGTAGTTCGTATTGCCACTCGATATACCTATCTACGATTGTTGCCAGTAGGTGTAAGCGGAGTTTGAGATATTTTCGTTGTTTTATTAATGGCACAATTAGCCATACAAAAGTAGCACTCAGCTTAAAAATTAACCTTACTTGGATTCATTTCTTAAAAAATAAGATCCCTTTAAAAAATGTACATGAGGTCATGCACTTTCTTTTTACTATTATAATTTCGGCCATTGTTGAAACCTCATGATAACATAAAATTACTCAAGATTCAGAAACAGACTTTAAGTCCTTAATACAAAGTTTGCCTCGGCCAGGAATCGAATACGGGAGCTTTCATTTTGGTGGCAGGAATACTAGCAATTAAGCTACGAAGCCTTGGTATGATTGGTTGTAGAAAATAATATGGTGGTAGTACGTGTTCGGACGAACTCCTTATATGGAGAAGAGTGAACTTGGCCCTCTCGGTTAAGTAGCAGTAGAACTTGAGCCAAGTTCCTCCGGAGAGGTACTGCCACCACACCTGGAATCTGGTTAAATCACATGCGCATGAGGTGTATCACCCCCGTCTCGGGTGACGGACGCAGCAAGATGAGTACAACTCAGTGTAAGATCCAAATTTTATACTGAGTCGTATTACTGTTGTCACGGAAGAGGGTCGCCACTTACCACCAGGTGGCCCATCAGCTCGTTCCGTCACAAATTCACATTAAAAAACCACCAGTAGGTAGGTCCTAAATTTGCAATTTTAGAACATTGAAAGTCCTTTAAGGGCGCAGTCTAACCGCACCTAAGCACAGCTCTCGCGAATATTGATAGGTGGTAGTACATATAGACAACATGCTTGAT
The DNA here is from genome assembly GCA_921293045.1 of Aplocera efformata. Taxonomy (NCBI): domain Eukaryota; kingdom Metazoa; phylum Arthropoda; class Insecta; order Lepidoptera; family Geometridae; genus Aplocera; species Aplocera efformata. The sequence continues at coordinate 78,895 of OV121045.1, forward strand.
GTTTGTTGTGGAGAGCATGCCTAGCCCTACATTTGGGCTGGGAACACATGCGTAGCGAGCGGCCCCCCCGCCCCCGGCCGGCCTGCTCCTCCAGCCTCGAGTGCGCCCGCCGCCGGACCTGCCCGACCTCTCATCGAAGGACGCTCTCATTACAATTCAAGTGTTTCTTGACTTCACGGCTGACATATTTGTGATTTGCGAAAAAATCGAGCTATATCGCAACACTAACTGATTTCAAAATCTAAAAAAATGTATGTGCTCTCTCTATGATTTTCTATCATTTATTTTCCTGTGTAGTCATCAGTTTCATAAGTATTTTGTTACCCAAGAAAGAGAAACAGCGTACAAAGACTTGAAAAATATACTACTGATCCGGCTTGTCTAGTAGGTATCAAGACAGGTTCGATATAGATAAAATGAAGAAAACGACGGTCTAACTTAGTTTAAATAAACACCCTAATGAATAGCTTAATGCTGAATGATGAATTTAAGAATTAATTCTGTACTACGTTTTTTTCATTTCATATCTCTATTGGCTTACGAGGCGCATGCATATTATTTTCCGACACCTTCAACAATCGTTGTCATATTTCAGCCAATTTACACAAAACCATACTGCACTTAAACCTCCATGAATCACTCCCTTCGTGAAAATCTGTTCGGCGGTTTTTGAGTTTATCGCATTCAGACAGACGCGGCTGGGGGACTTTGTTTCATAATATGCAGTGATGAAAAATTATAATGTGGATATCATTTACATTGTTTCTATGCGCAGCAAATCATTAGTGTATAGTCTGTGCGCAGCAAATCATTAACAGTAAAAATAAACAACACGACCACTCAGTTTGAATCGTATTGCACACAAAGGGTTTTGTTTTGTGCGCGCTCCTAATGTGAATACCATTTTAGTTGCGTAGTTGCATTTATTTGTCACGTAATATTTTATGAAACAGCGCTGCTGTTTGCACCTCGTTTGTCTATCTAACGCCGACTCGCGTGAAACTGGCTCCAATAATAATAATTCGTCATCATTTTACTGCAAAAATATCCTAGCTCGCGATAAATATAAATCCGTACTGGACGAGTTCAGATAGGTATTATCCACTCCTACCCAGTTTTCAAATCGGTGAAGAAAAACTAGGGCACGAAACAGGCGTGTTCTAGAAGTAACACATTCTATCGCGGCGTGGTTGCCGTGAAAGGCCGCGTTGCACTCAGAGTAACGCAAGTCGTGTCTACCGGCTGCAGCAGGCCCGGCCCGCCCCGCCCCGGCCCGCCGCCACGCGCGAGGTAGACGTACCTCCTGTCACTCCATCCACGCTGGCAGGTACCTGATGAGCTTGTGCTTATCAACGCGTAATCGTTATCTGTAGCGCTTGTCAGGGCTGTGTAAATGTTTTTGAACTACAAGTGCCAGTTAATGACGAATTCCTGTTTTGCTTTAAGATAAAAGTGATTCCGGAAGTTGATTTAACTCCGCCAAGATAGGGATGTCCTCAGGAATATATTTTGATGGCACGTGGCACGTTGGTAGTAACCCTGGCTCCATGTGATGTTCTGTGTTTGTCTATGTCACCTATGACACAGGTGTCAAATTTAACAATAAGACAGCACGACCTTGTAGGTACTTCATAACCTATTATTACATACCTAATTATTTTTCAAAATTGATGGCATCAAATATTACTTATATTATACTCAATCATTTATTGCATTCACACGAAATATATTATTATAATATTTCAGTTATTGTTAATGTAACGTTTGTTGTGGAAAAGGTATATTGTGTAACTCAGCTAGTCATAAAAACCTTCCTAATTAAGCGTAAACTCTCATAGGGAGATAAATCCTCAGGCTTACTCAATTTATTTATTTACTTGGGAGTATCTACGTATCTACATATGTATGTATGGACGTAACATAATCTTGAGGTTAAATAACAGACCGACGGCTCTCCTCCGCTGTGGCAACCTGGTGGCTGTAATAACGCGCCGGTTTCCTTCAATCAAACGTGCGCGTCTCACGGCTCCTAATATTATTCTATGGTTACCGAGCTACAGTGGTTGGAGGTGCCGTGTACCCGAACACCCGTCGGGTGTGGGTGTGGGTGTGCTCGTGTGAGCAAGTCCGCACATCCGTCACGCGTCACCATGCTTCCGTACATGAGCGTTTAGCTCGTTGACATAAACAAAGCAAAGTAGCCAGTAAATTTTAACCAAATAACGCTTTGTCTCTGAAGAATGGCTCAGAAATAGGTTTTATCATTAAAAATCTGTAAGATACGTATACGTATTTACACACGTAAATGTTTTAACTCCTAAATGTTTGTACTTATCTATGTACTGTGGGATATTTTGAGAATTACAGTATTACTTTTAAATTGGTCAGCAAGGTGTGGTCAAATACGTTTGACGCGCCTTTAAGTCGATCAGCTTTTATATAAAAAATCTGAAACGTTAACCGAAGCTTGTAATGGAAGTCCGAGTAAATTTCTCATCAATTCATGTGATAACTCAACAGGACTTATGACTTTTATTGCCCGACGAGAAGGAAGGCGGAAGGCATTACAAATAACTTTTAAGTGAAATTCCAGACTTGTCCGAGCCCAATTATTGAACCCCAGGCAGCCAAACACTCCGTCTTGAAGGCGTTTACTTTTCACAAAGTTTTGATACTTTGTTCTTACTTTTGATAGATTTTCGTTCCATCCTTCTATCTTGTGTGCACGGCTTGAACAATCGCATACAATGAAAGCGGGTTCTACCGTGTGGTGCCTGCGTTCTCGCCGAGACAGACGAGAGCGGTCGAGGTCGTGAGCCGGGAGTGGTTCGTGCATTGTTCTAGCTTTACCTTTATAATTCTCTTCTTATCGATTTTAGCACATCATTTCCTATGAGGGCTGCTGTGTGTGTGTGCTGCCCGCTCTCCATAAACCTCTGTATAACTATTGCAAAAATTAAAATATTGTTTGTTTTCAACCGACTTTGGGAGGAGGTTACCACATCGGCTGTGTTTTTTTTATGTTTGTCACCTCAGTGCTCCGCCTCAGAGCTTTTATCAACTGGCTTGGAAAATTATTTCTTTGGAAGGATATGCTTTTAGAATGGTCCCATAGAAATTGTATTTAATCAATTATTTTTATATAAATCAATACACAAATTATAATTTTACATAAACATAAATAAATAATTGCTATAAAACATAAAATTGATGTTTAAATAATTAAATTAAATTAATATGTATGCATGTACTAAAACTGGCTGAACTGTATTATTAATATGTTAAATGGTTCCCACAGTACGAACTATGCTTAGGTGGTGCAGTGTGAAATGTCCATAAATATTTATTATCATTTGTTCACAGATCGTTCCTAAACTGTTGTCAACGTCGGCGTGTCTGTGTGTGTGTGCTCTGATGACGTTTAATCACATGAGTAGGCTTTCACTGTTTTATAGATCTAATCGTAGACCTGGTATCCGCTAGCAGGGGCGCTGCGATGTCGAGCTCAACTGCCAATGGTTGCTTGAATAAAATATTCGAGATTCTCTTCTTGACCAAAGAATGCAGAACGTTTCTTGTAAACACCACAGGGTTGCAGTAAAGTGTTGCAAGCGATCAACAAATATATGATTTTGTTGGAATCTTCTTGAGCTATATAAATAAATAGTCTGGTTTAGTGAATATCATTAGCTCTCGGGTCTTGGGTTTGTCATGTGTTTGTTTCTGTGTTTGTCTATGCCTCATGCGACACAGGGAAATTTCGTGCAGTGAGTACGTGTGTAAAAGTACAATCTTTAATAAGCAACAGCCGCTATTTTCTATTTCAAAATGTTTCAAACGAATATCTATGCAAAACTTTGGAAAGCCTGTGCGTTAATTGTTTTAGAGGCAGTCATACATCCACTTTGTCGAGTGTAGTCGGGTGCTCGGGTGCTCGGGTACTCGGGTACTCGCGTACGGGAGTGACAGAACGTATAGTATTTTTACTGCAAATAATTCTGAAATTCATGAATACGTAATATTTGTTCACGTGCGTGTTTAGAATGTTTGAAAGGAGCTTACGAACAGAACTCGTGCAAAACTATTGCATTCCATGGATTCCATTATTCCGAATGAATATTCATCAAATAGACGTGGCTTGCCAAACTAATTCAATATCAGTTGGAAGGAACAGCTGTTTCGAGTTATAAAATTAATAATTAAACAATTTTTTGGAGCTAAATCTAAAACATTAATGAATAAGGCGTCCGCCACGGCCCGTCGCCCGGAGCGGCCGGCACCGCACCACTGACTGTTCGTCCGCCACGGCCCGTCGCCCGGAGCCGCCGGCACCGCACCACTGACTGTTCGTCCGCCACGGCCCGTCGCCCGGAGCGGCCGGCACCGCACCACTGACTGTTCGTCCGCCACGGCCCGTCGCCCGGAGCGGCCGGCACCGCACCACTGACTGTTCGTCCGACACGGCCCGTCGCCCGGAGCGGCCGGCACCGCACCACTGACTGTTCGTTTCAGAAGAATCTAATTCAAACTCATTCATTCCTTTAAACCTCAAGTATCGTTTGGACACGTCAAATTTTACACACACAAGTAAACATATTCGTGAGCATATAACGTGTCACAGGAGCTCCTTACACATTACATGCACACAGATATGTCACGTTACAGTTAGTTTTCATGTTTCGGATAGTCTTAATTGTTAACTTTACATCTGTTTCAACCCTGTTTCAAATCTGTTGTAATATTTTCAATCTCCTTGTTGGCCATCAAAGAGCAACTTTTGAGTATTGAGCGTATGTGACAAGCTGACGTGTCGAAGCGATACTTGGGATCGAAAAGAATTTGACTTTGAGTTTTTGGTTGCTCCTTGGCTGGTGCTAAAGTAGCAATAGAACTTGTGCTACGTTCGTCCGGAGAGGTACTGCCACCACACCTGGAATCGGCCGGCAAGCGGTAGTGCTCGCATTACTGTGTTCCGGGGGAAGGGTGTGGGTATCGATGAAATTACATGCGCATTAGACGTATCATCCCCGTCTCGGGTGATGGACGCAGCGGGATGAATGCGACTCAGTGTATGATCCATATCTTATACTTAGTCGTATTACTGTTGTCATGGGCGGGGGTCGCCACTTACCACCAGGTGGGCCCTCAACTCGTTCCGTCACCAAATCAAATAAAAAATAATAATAATATATAGGTCATGGATTGGTGAGATGATGTGGGAACTGCGGTGTATTTGTAGATTTATAACTAAGATATTTTCTTACGTTAGCAAAATTCATTATATTAAAGGGAGTTCATAGTTCAGGCATATATTTAATCGGTGTGAGGCAGGAATAATAAAAATAAAACATAGAAAGCAACAAAAAATAATCTGAACTATGATTTACACTGCGGTAAGATTTGACGTCTATACGCCACCGTCGGCTTCCTCGTCGCCTCACATCGGTAACAAACATCGCGGACGCAACCCCGAGGACCACGGCCGCGGCACACCGCAGGAGTGCGCCGCGTCACACGACCGTAGGACATGCGCGACGCGTGGCGCGCGGAGGAACTGCTGACGCTGCGACCAAGAGATATCACCTCGCGAGCGTTATTTATGACGCCTGTTAGGCGGCGCGCGGCGCGGCGCGGCGCGGGGACAGTAGCTAGCGCTCGCACTCTGGAACGAATAACTAGCGCTCGCACGGCCACTCGCAGGGGGTCCACTCATTTGGGGGGGTATATTATATTAGCGAAATAGGCGCTTCGGAGTTAGTTTACGTAGTCATAGTTATTAACCCTTCCTTGCAAGGGAGTTCATGGGAATATTTATATATACTTAGTTGGAAAAACCTTAAGTTTAGAAATTCTCCTAGTGAGGGTATTCGCCAGAATAAAGCTTAGTAAGTGTCAAGTTTAGTACGAGACTAACACAACATAGACGTAAATTTCACTCGACTGCCAATTAATTTAAGTATAACAAAAAAAATATGTAATTCAAGAGTTTAATTAATTCGTAGACCTTATGAAAAACTACATATTTATTAATATTTCTTAAGTCACTGAATTATTGATTCTATTGATTAAATATAAACAATGTGATGTCGAAGAACGTAATGTCCGTTTCATTAGTGCGTGGTACTTTATTTCTTCCTCTACTTATTACTTCTTTATTTCACCTCATATAAAAAGTTATGAAGTGCTACCTGCGGCACTAAACTCTAACTTATTTATTCCTTTAATAAATGAGTTAATTCTTTTAACATCATTTGGACAAGTTAAATTTTACAAGTAAACATATTTGTGAGCAAATAACGTGTCACAGGACCTCCTTAGGCGCATTATATGCACGCAGATATGTCATGTTACAGTCAGTTTCATGTGTTAGCTGGTGTTATTAGTTAAGTTTATGTTTATTCCAACCCGTGATCGGGAGTTCAATTCAATTCACTTTTGTGACTTTTGTTTCATTGTGTTAATATGCAATACAATATGTGTATAGAAAAAAAACTATATAAGTATTCTACCAGTAGCTTGCTTCCCATATTACATAATATGATTAATTCGGGGCTAGGTGGCGGTGTCTGAAATGTCAATTAATATTTATTTATTTGTATTAATCCACTAGCTACTCTTGACACTCGCAATATTTGCCAAACAACAAGTAAAGCTGATGATATTTGGCAACTAGCGCGGTGTGAACGAGGCACCGGAGGCGCTGCCGCCTCGGCAGTTATGTAAGCACTTCATTTCACTCATCCCTCACGCCACTTACAGGTTAATAAAATTCTATCAAAATACGTGCAGAGTGTTAGTAAGGAGGGGGCCGGGACGCGGCGGGCGCGGCGGGTACCACCCGTACACCTGCGGAGGTGGGACCTCGGCTGCAGGCCGCTCAACTCTTCTAGACATTTATACTATTGAAACTAACGAACTTTATCTTACTTTTATATCGGCGACTCTCAGTCCCATAGACACGAACACTGCAGCTTCTCACAACTGACACGGCATCCAAATATTTAATATAAGTGGGAACAAATCAAGCGGCACGTCAACATTGTTCGGGCGCACGTCGGCGTCGAGGCGGCGCCGGCGGCCGCACTCTAACACTTATTGTACATCTAGAAATTCGCTCGCCTCGTTTATATTTTCATTCATTATGCAGCGAAGCATCGACTTACTGTTACCGACAAGCTTATTGCAAATTAGACGTCGAGTGCCAGTGACATGCAGCGGTGTGTTGTAGCCGGTGGAGATCACGACACGTGCTTGCAGGTAAAGCGACGTCCGATTAGCCGTGGATCTCGAGTCTGTACACACGGAGCCGGAGCACTGCGCCGGCGGCACGCGGCGGGCGGCGGGCGGCCAGTGCTGAATAATACATGCAGGCTAATATTGAATGTGGGTACGTCCGCCGCGGTGACTACTGGTGTGGTACGCTGCATTTGCAGGTGATATATTTGCTCCGGCGCTCACAAAGGCATAGCGTAAGCAAACACGATCCTCCATTCGATGTTTTCATAATGCCGTCGAACTACTGTCTACAAGCGAGACTGACCGGGCTCAGTCTGCCGCGAGACCTGAGTGGTACTCTGCAGGGACTTCTCTTTTTTAAAGCGACTTCCGAAGGAGGAGGTAAACATTTTATTGTTTTTTTTTAATTGTCACCTCCGAACTCCTTGGTCTATCAACCGATATGGAAAATTCTTTTTTATTTCAAAGGATTATATACTTTCAGATTGATCCCGTGGAAATTTTATGAATATCTAAATACTTTATTTCCGTAAAATTCTTAAAAAAACACTTGGAAACGTGATTTTTTAAATAAATATGTACGTACAACTACATGCCTTTTTAATACTAAATGTAGCATTTGTTCAAACCCTATTCGACCCTCCATGGGGAGAATAAGCAAGAAACCCCTAATAGAAGGATTACTTTCTTTTCGCGAGCATGATCCTGTTCACAAACAATATATGTTCTTTGTGTCTACGTACTTATACATCTTGTTAATGAATATTGAATGGATATAACAAGTTATTTTCCGTGTCGTGGAGCAGAGCGACACAGGCCACGAGGTTTTATCATATCATTAAAATCATGTAGTACGCCTCCTTGACCAACATATTTTTTTAAACAATTTTATATTGTATATAATTTAATACTCCGGATCGGAACAATACTATGAATATCTTTATTTTTCTCGTAACTTAAAATATTATAGGGTACAGTAACTTTTCATAAGTATACTGAGACGAACCTCTCATAACATGGATTACTTTGAGTTTCCTCTCAGTGAATCACGTGGTTTCATTTCGTAAATTGCACGTACAGCTCTTTTGTTATCAAAATCAATTTATCAGTTTGCTCTTTAAAACAAAATAACTGGAAATATATATCACCCGAGTAAACGAGATTGCGTATTTTGCTTTACGGCGACTTTATTGTTCGTCCTCGTTAGACCGACATGGATGTTTCTTTTTCAAAATGATAGAGATAGCCGAGAAATAAGGGATGAAAAATTAAAGGCATATATTTAAAATATATATTTAAACTAGCTGACCCGGCCACGCGTTGCTGTGGCTAACGTTTTTGTCATACGATATTATAATTTGCAATAAAATAATATTGCGATCATAAATTGAGATGTGAGCTATCCTGTCTTTCAAGTTGGATCAAATTGCACACGGTGTATTATACAAATTTGATACATAAAATCGGTTATTGTGATTAAACCATGATAGCTAGATATATGTTCTTGCGGACTTTTTTGTAGGTCTTAATGGGATCTACAAACCCGTAGTACATCATTTTGTTCTATTGTCAATAGTTTTTGCAGCGCACGCAAAAATAGGTTTTCGATTTTACACCTTGTGTTACAAAATAGCAATTTACTTACGGATCCCTAATTTAAAAAAAAAAAAAAAAACATTGCTTATAGCCTTCCTCGATAAATGGACTACCCAACACTGAAAGAATCATTCAAATCGGACCAGTAGTTCCAGAGATTAGCGCGTTCAAACAAACAAACAAACTCTGCAGCTTTATAATATTAGTATAGATGAGTCAAGTATACTAAAAAAGTTTAATGTTTGCAAATTGCTTGACCATTTTCTTAGTAGTTCATTATGCAGTAACGGTGCTGCGTATGTGAACAATGTGTATGTGCGTTCTCGAGCGCTGGCCGCAGCAGCGCTGGGCGCAGCGCGGGCGCAACGCGGGCGCGGGCGGGCAGGCCGGCCGCACGGTTACATCACCGGGACACAACCGAAATTTGGCCATAAAACACACGCACTAGTATAAATAAGATCATCATTAATATTCGCTATCGACCGCAACGTTCGAGCCGAGTCAGGCTATTTGAGACCACTAAGCGGGCAGTAATTCACCAGCCGGCAACGTAATGACCCAGTAACACATTTACTCGAAAAATGTCGGATATAACGAGAATGAATTACTACAAAGAAATGAGAATCAAAAGACGGAAGAAATGAATCCTCGGATGAGCAGGTCTATTTCAAATGAATCCCGGTCCGTGACGAGCTCCGCGTCTCCGCGGGGCTCCACGGAGAGACACAGTTTCCGTTCTGTATAAAATTAGCCCACTTTGATCGATGATAAACCAACAAGAAGGGTTGGGGCCGCGCCGTACATAAGTAATACGTTTTTGCTCCGAAACTGTATCACAACTCCATAACTGTTGGATTATTAAAAAAGTCTAAGAATTAAGGGGAAAAATTCCCCCTTCTCGGAACTCTTGTCGCCTTCCCGTAATAATTATTTTCATTAACGCCGGACGCTTCACTTTGGAAGTTATCGGGGCCGGAGTATTGCTACACTTTGTAATTGTTTTACCGCTTCCTTTAAACAAGAGTTAACTCTTTTTCTTTTAAGAAAATGTAAAAGTTATAAAATATTACTCGTAAAACATTTATAAAATGACAAAGAAAGAGGTAAAATCGGATCAATATTGAAGCTTGCACGTTAGAGTGACCAATTTAAACATAGAGGCGATTTCCAAATGCGGAAAATGTTGGCAACATCTGAAAATGTAAGGGCGATGTTAGGCTATCATCTGTAATACCCAGAATACATTGACAAACATTTAGAGTAGGGCCAGGAATGCTTCTACTAAGATTTATCAAAAACCTTCCTATATGTACGAGTGTGTGCCCCCGCCCCGCCCCGAGTGAGCTATACGCGCAGACAGTGCGGCGTGTCCGGCCGAGCTCACTCGCAAGGCAGAGGGCATCGCCGCCGGAGACGGAGCCAGCAGACCTGGCGTAGCGAAACAAACATACGGAAAAAAAGGTCGGTGAATGAAACGCTCCTTCTCATCAGATTACTGCATATGATCACGGATCGGCAGATCGTCAATTGTTCACGAGAACACTCACAACTGACATTACTTAACCTGTGTGAAACTAACCATATGCATTTTATTTACCAAAATATTGAAAAGAATTTCACTGAAACGACCGTGGCGTAGCGTGTTCACATTCACGAAATTTACTTTGGAATTTGAACGGACTTTCGGATTGAAAGTGCACGCACAATAAAAAGACAAAATAAACACTATCGCTCCTGTTCCCACTCGCCTGCCTTCCTTCATACAGCTTGTTTTATTTGTGTCGCATCGATGTAGGTAACATTGGCAGATCGCACATAGCGGACGAATGTGCGCTTTCAATATGTCCTGTGCAGTCGGGCGCGGACCGGCACGCCAGGGATGGAGCGACATTCCCAGAGCTGCGGCGGCAGGGTGCAGGCCGCCAGCCGCCAGCCGGCCCCGGCGGCCCCAAGCGCGTCGGTCGCAGGCAAAGCCGAGCGCCGCCTCGTGTATAGACAGATTGAATGAGGCGCTTTTCCTTGAAAGTTTATTGTTCGAAAGAGAAATGCTCCGGTGCCGCGGGAAGTTTGTACATTTTGCCTGTTTGTTTAATAATTTACGTGGCGTGTACTACGGATACCTTCGTAACAATATATTAGGTTAATAGAACGCAATCTTACACATCGTATTGATACAGTTAACGGTCGGTTTGCCTACAATATTAAATGTCGGTACCTCTTTTAGAAAAACTTCTTTAATTTAATCAACGAAAATGGAGTTGAATGTTAACGACGCCGCTGCTTCGCGCGAGGTTGTAGCAGCAGCGACATGTGCGTGTCCGTGTAGACGTAATCTGTGCAACGGACGAAGGCCTTCGGTTGGTTAGAAAACTAAGACACCAGAGTTGGCCACTCGCTTACATGAAAAGAAGAAGTGAGGTCGGTACGTCGCACTGAACATGAGTTCCCGGTGTGCCGCCACACACCTGAGTACGTAGACACGCACGTGACACGTGCACCGCTCGGGGCCATTTTTTCTGCGAAACAGTTTAATCGCTTGTGGCGCATCGGCGACGGACGGGCGGACGGGCGGACGGGCGCAGCTTGCGGACTGTCATAGATAGCATCGTGTCCGCTGGTTTTTCTCTGAAAATAAAATCGGATTTTCGAGGCAGGTTTTTTATTGGCATTTATATATTCTTCCTTGTGACGCAGTTATTGGATTCAGCCGCTCCACGCTCGCCGCGTGACATGTTTATTGTGAAGTCCTCGAGTTTCATTTTATAATAACTAGAGCGTTGAACCACGAGTACAGCCATGTTCCCGACAGTATGTAATGGTACCGTACATAAATCAACTTCCTAACAGTTTCTCTCTAGTATTTAGTAAATTGTGTTTAAATTCACCAAAGCAAACAGACGCCGGGTGAAGTTTGTAAAACAAGTTGAAAACGAGAGCGGAGCGCGCGAGCGGCTTAAACTAACCGAAGATCCGGGTACACCCACGGTAATACCTTGTATTACTATGAGAAGAATACGTCTATCGTGTGCTACTTTGCTAAAAAAAGAAATCTATTTTGTGCCTAATGCATTATTTTAGTGGTCTGAAACTATCTTCGCATTATTGCCTTTCCAATGAAACGGTTTGGAGGACATCGGTTGGATGGTTTCACAGTCTAAGGCGGACAAAGGTAGAAAACAAATGTGTTTTATATTATTAGGATTGCTTGTGATACGACGGGGTCATCAACCTTGATAACATTCCTCCCTGAGAGTGCAGTGAGGCGGGATCGTGGCGCGCACACGGGGCGCGGGAGAGGCGCGGCGTGCTCTCCACGAGGCTCGGCACCTCGGTGCAGCCTCGCCACCTCGCCACCTCGCCACCTCGCCACCTCGCCACGTGACTCACAATAAAGTTATTACATACAAATAGTAGAATGGTTGGAACTGGTTAAAAAAATGAATGCCCTTTTTCTCGAACCGTGAACTTTTGAAGAACGTTAATAAGAGGGGACGCACAGGGATCGATCGTCCAGCGAGAATGGATTATATTAAATTCTTTAGTTTTTTACTATTTCACATCACGGTTTTAACAAATATCATGTCCTGCCCCAAACACCTAAACTGAAATATAACATTGTTACTACTGGGGTAAGACTTGGTCGCAGCAAACAACATCAATGTAGTACAACTATCTATAGAAGCGCGGTGCATTAGTACAGTACAGTACAAGTACAGTAATGTACAGTACAGTACAGTACAGTACAGTACAGTAAAGTACAGTACAGGGCGCCCACTGAGAGTTTGTACCGGAGTTCGCGCAACTTGTGTCAACTTCGCCGACCAGCAATGTACGAGAAGCAATTTCATTAGGACGGCGAGATTCCGTGCTTTGTGTTTTTGTTTACCGGAACTTAAAATAACGATAAAGAGCTAAGTTTCATTTTATTCAAACAGCGAGTTCGTCAACTAGCGAGTTAAGAAGCGAGCGAAGTTCTGGAACTTTCCAAGAAGATACTCCGCGCCTTTGAGAAGCCGCCCGAGCACTGACACGCTTTTATAACTCAATGCTGCGGCCGGCTGGGACAGACGTCGCAAGCAGAGCGAGCAGCGCCCGCCGCCGGAGCGGAGCGCTTACACATGCTCCACTAGCTCCTTGCTCGTACATGACAGGACCTGTGTATGGGGGGGGACATCGGTTGTTCTTAGCCGATATGGTTAACCTATACACATCCGCAGTCATCCGCATTGGTTTACTTAAAGGATCGTTGTTCTGTTGGTGATATCTAGTATCAGGCGATATCTTGTAGTAGTATTATCAAAAATAATTTGTAAACATAAACTATATGTACCGTGGCGGCGCACCGCGCCTCCAATCAAAGTGCTCCGTGTTAATGTCACAAGATCCTACACAAATATCCGAGATCCGAGTCCAGGCTGTATTGTTTGTGCCTTTGAATTTATAACAAACAACTTGGATATGTTATTTTGTGTGGGTGATGTGTGCAGCGCCGGGGCCGGCCCGGGACGAGGGAACAAGTTATTCTTTTAATCACGCTTATCATTCATATGGACAGAAAGTAAGCGCGGTAGAATTAATTCTCAAGTATTCTTTATACTTGAGTAAAATAGGTGTATCGTGCGGACAAGGCGTTACGTTTGTGCCATTTGGCCGTAACAAGGCCGTAGGTGACTGTTTATCTCGGCGGCAGTCGGTAACGCCGCGCTCCGGTACTCCACACGGCTTGTAATTATGGTTGTAAGTGGTTGCCGCCCCATATTGCCGCCGTAATCGGGGTCGCCGCCAGCCCTTCGCTTTCGGTTTTCGCCGGCTCGTTCGCTCACCTCGTCTCTTACTTTACTGATAAATGTAATCAACACGGCTGCGCCGACAATGTTGCTGTCAATTAAAATACTATTTATTGAGACTCAAGGACCATAAACGATTAGAAATAAGCGGGACGTATTTGTTCAAACTCACATACAGTTTCTGGGTGTCAGTATTTTGGTATTAGCTTTCTCGTATGTTGTGCTACACCCGGTAGCCTTAGTGTTCACGCTGTACCTGCGATAAGTGATACGATTTCTTGGGATAACACAGTTAAACGATAATCTAGCTCTCAGCCCGCTCGGTTCTCGCTCTCTTAGAACTTCTGTGCTTCGGAGGGCGCATTATGACGTCAGTTTCACTGATGCTAGTGATACTTTTGCCGTTTGTTTCTCAATTGATTGTTTTAGCTCTCATTGCTAGAAATGTGAACTCCGCTTGATCACATGCGGCACAGTCATGTCCCGGACCGGGCGACCCGCGCTAACTGCACCTAGAACTGAACTAGATCCATTAAAACAACTAAAGCGAAAGAGTGCTATTACATTTGGGGTGTACGTGTGCAACGTACATTGCGTGCGCTATAGCGGAAAATGAGATACGTGTTGCATTGCACCGGGCGGGCGGGCGGCATGAGGCGGCGGCGGCGGGCGGCATCAGGCGCTGCCCATAGAACGCGAGTTACGACCGTTAGCGTTGCGCTTTCATTGCAACGCTTCTGCTTCATGTTTTATGGAGAGATTAATGGAATTTAGTGCATGAATTTAGCATTTTCTATTATAGGATGCTCATATTTTAACAGTTGAGTTTATGATGAATGGTCCCATTGTACTTTGAAAGTTTATTATAATATATTTATATGATTAGAGCCTTGGAGACGAGACAAGCTGAGCTCTGCTCTCCGTGCTTGAGACCACATCTACACTCATTTACTTTGCATATTGTCATAGTTCCATGAGCTCATGAGAATTTTATTATCTATGGGGTGCAAGTGCTATATACAGTGCTCGATCTGGCATAGATTGAACCTTCTCGATAGTCCGTATCGCTCTTCTTTTGCAAAATAAATATGGTACTCATATCTTTAAGATAAATTTTTAATAGTATCAATATCTTAACAATCTTCGTCTTCTTATATTTATGAAAATATTGTAATATGTTCGTAAAAATATTAGCCTTTTTAAAAAGCGCTGTGACGTGTCACGTCCTTGTTGCGTGTGTTTGTCTGACGTCACGTCACGTCAGATAAACACACGCAACAAGGATAAACTTCCCTGCATTTAGACTTCAAAAAACCCACAAAATTTTTGATGTAAAAATAAAAAAAATACTGAAAGAGATTTCATAAACTATGTTAAGCACACTCTCACTGAAAAAGGATATTATATAATAGGATGAAATGATTCTGTCGCCGACCGCCAGGCTCGGCCGACGGCCGATGCAGCTAGTTTATTTTAGTTTACAACCTTGATAACTACAATATACAGCTGCTTATTAACTTTGTTATTAGTTTCTTTGTCGAGGTCCGTCTCTTTGTTTATCTCTTAGATTAATATTTAACTTATATATTTGACAAAGGCCCTTTATGGCTGTAACAAGTATGAATTTAAAATTGTTTAAATTTTATTTTATAGTACATGAAGACGACGTCTTTTGCACCTAAAGTTTTAATAAATATTATTAATTATGAATAACGGGATTCGGCCCGATGCCTTCGTGCACTCGACCTGAGTTCAATTCCAAGTTGACATAATTATTAGTTCCATAATAATTGTTAAGAAAAGGTAAATTATCACACAATTATAACTGGCACACTCACTTGTAAGGCGTATATTATAACTAGTAAATATATGATCATGAACTGTGAAGACCTTCATGATCGTCATAATTCATGAGTAAATAATTGATCGTCGACTACAAGTTATACCATATACCATATACTCATAGCGGGGTTGAGTACCAGTATTGTGCGTATTTTCCAAATTAAGTTGCTCCGGCATAAGCGGATTTACTCCAATTTCGACATGTATTGTTAAACTTTATCCCCGTAATCCTGATAGTACGTTCAGCTTATACCTGTCCACGGCTTCCTCCCTGCGGAAAAATCCATAGAAAACCGTATTTCCACGAATCGCAATAAAATAATTGAGTTGGAAGCTATTGTTTTCGGGGTTTAGGTCATAATAGTGAGCGGAGTACCTCCACATGCGAGTCGCGGCGGCGCCGAGCCCCCGCACTGTCCACCCTGCGCCCCGCGCCCCGCGCCCCGCACCCCGGACTACATGCACACCGACACCCCCCAATATTGTCATTGACAGAAATAACAGGTGACCTTCTGTCGGCGCGTCTTAGCGCCCTCCAGTCCAAGTGCAGTGGAGCTGTCACTTTCCCTTTTCACTTGTGCGTTCGACGGTAGCTGTTGAATCGGATCTCAGTTCGACCTAGTTTGGTATTCAATACTCACTCATATTCGGTTTATGAAATTGTTGAAGCCACTTCAAATTTCAATGGAAGAGCCATTGAGATTTCGAGTATTTTGATTTTTGCTTTAATTCGGTAAATCATGCTAAATTTATTATTTATTGACTCTTGTTGTCGGGTAAAATATTCTTTAAAATACACAAAGCCGGCGTGGTTGGCGCCAGGGCGGGCGGCGGCGGCGGTGAGGAAATGAGAATGTGCTCGCGAAACCTGCCCATTACCTGGGTTGTTATGGAAACGCGCTTCTCCTTGATGTGGGACGCCTTATTTTCATAAATTCATTGCATAACCTCCCCCATCACGATACATAATTTTGAAATACACATTTTAAGCAGTTACAATCCGTTATATATCAAATACAAAAAAAGGTTAAACGTTTACACACTCATACCCCTGCACTAGGATCTCTTGTGTCACAGATAGCATGGAAAAACACAGAAACACAAGGCAAACACCCAAGATTCGAGAACAAACATCATGCTCACCGCACTGAGTGAGTCCCGGCCGGGAATCCAACCTTCGCTTCGAATACAGGGCTACTACCGACTAAGCCGCGGAGCCTCCTAAAAAGCTTCGATCGCACATAAATCGAGTCTCGGCTCAGATCTCGGTATTTTTATTTAATCTCAGAAATAATTCCGGGCCTTAAATCGCTGCACGGAACCTTTTGTCGTTAGATGTGCGCGACATTTATTCCCCTTTAGAGTTAAAGCGTATCTGTAAAGGCAAGCTCGAGGAGCGTGTCTCAGTATTGTCCCGCTTTTATAATATCTGGTTTCGAAGAGCCCGGCTGCACTAGAGCCCGGAGAAAGAGGTCGTCTATCTACGACATATCTGTAGCATTTGTCTACGAGAGTCGTGCTACGCGAATCGGCTCGCTACGGGCGCGCTACGGGCCCGCTGGAGCGCGTAGCTGTGTGCTACGAGCCGTGCACTCCACTTTCAATACGTATACTCTAGAGTTTATATTTATTATTTTCAGCTAAAAATCCATTGTGTTACTTTCATATAATTTATCTGCCATTATGTGGTTTTCTTTTATACTCGGTTAAAGTATTTAGTTTAAACTGAAATGAAAATATTTGTATGCATTTATTGTAATTTATGATTCCATCGCAATATCCTTACCGAAGAATAAACATAAAATAGAGTTCCCAAGTTTTAATTAAACAAGTTTCAGTTGATGTTTTGCAATGCAAAGTGGGTTACGTGGCTGTGATGTATCTAATGGTGCCTGAGCCACCTCCGCCGCGCACCCCCCGGCCGTCCGTCAGTCCGTCAGTGCGTCAGTGCGATACGCCGCGGTCTACGACTAATCTATTAGCATTTGCATGCGCTGTGTCCGCGCTCGCCGGACAATGGAGCGAAATTGCGAAACGTTTTCCTGTATACAGCTTTACACACTTGACAAGTGGTCCCTCGCACGAGAGGATCCGGCGCGCGTCCTCTCGCGTGAAGGATATCGGGATATCGGCTTACATGATTTCATTTCGCTCGAATGATTCAATATCAAAGTAAGAGTATGAGATACAATATACGTACAATATACGTACGCCAAACATTTATTTCATTTGTTTATTGCGAGTACTAAATAAATTTCTATCGGATCGATAACACTTGGTACCGGGATAGCTTATATCCTGGATTAAGGCATAGGTTGCTTTTGCACCCGGAAACCCGCGGGTAACACCGCGGGGCGCAGCTAGTAATATAAGATACAATACTGTTTATTAGTAACACTTATAAAAAAATCGTAACTGACTTTTGAATATGTTTTTAAACACGTATCGGTCTATATAAATAATCAGTTCCTATATAAGATATAAAAAAAAAAAAATCATCCCTTATTTGTCGCCCTTAGGGGGTATATCCTACCATGTACAATAATAAACATCCAAATTGAGCTACATTGAGTGAAGAGTAAAGAACAACCATGAATATATTTAAAAGCAGACGTGTACAATCTGAACTAAGCATACCAAATAAACTTCATCCTTAAAGCAGAGATCTCTTAACTTTTTGTCTTTAGACTATTTACCATTTGTTTTGATTTTGTGAAGCTCTAATTACTTAATATCGAATTTGCAAACGCATCACTTTGAAATGTGATATTGACATTTTAAAATTCTAACAGTAGTCAAAATACGTGTAAAAGTAGGCATAAAAGTGAGGAGTAAGGAGAACATCTTAAATAAAGTCACTACATAGGCAGATGTAAAAAATAAAGTAAAAAGGTCTGTTTCCAATGAGATCACTTTGTTGACCCTCCTTGAGTTTCATCTCAAAAATTTTAGTTAAACAAAAATGGGACTCCCATTTTTTTTTTACCTGATATTGACTTTCATGTCGTCGACCCCTGGGGGTCAATATAGACTACGCTTAGGTTTTTACGCTTTAAAGTAATAATACCCCTAAATCATCTCACATAAACATTTTATGATTCTAAAATTTTTAAGACAGTTATGCAGACTTTTCTTATTGTCCTTGTGATTTATTTTTGTAAAACTATTATATTATAAAGACATTTTATGTACATATCATGTTTGGTCACCGGGGAGTTGAGAATGAATGCTTTACACGAGACCAAATAATTTCCATTTCTGCAATCTCTGTTAATTTATTAGTATTTAAATGAGCACTCGCGACAAAACCTTATTTGTTTTTGTGTCGAACAAAAAAGCACGTACCGTTTGTGCTTGTGCATACAAAACTGTTTGTTAAAAAGTACTTAGTAGAAAGAGAACGGCGCTGGCGAGTTCCCGCTGGCGAGCCCACGCGAGGGCTGTGTGTGTGTGAATTGCGAGCGGGGACGAGCACAAAACGTTTCGGGTAAATTCTCTCGTAGTAAGTAATTGAACGTACTTTGGACTCCCGCCACGTGTTGGCGCGGCATTGCGCTATATTTTTGTAGATGACTTCGAAATGGTTTTAGTTATGAATTATTGTATATAAGTACGCTTGCGGGTATACTTTGTGCATGTCAAACAAAGTCCAGTGCAGTGCGTTATTTCCAAGCCTCGCGTGTAACATTGAATTGCAAATTGATGCCTCTCATCCTCAAGTTCTATCCATATCTGTTTCAAGGAAGATCAAATCACCCCCGACCCCTCACACCTCTCTTGCGTTACAAGGAACATCAATTAGCACAATTCGAAACGTCTTCCAAAGTTCGCAGAACAGCGTGTGGACTCGGGACTCGGTGTGTGCGCTAGTTTGAATATTCCGTTTCGGGGATTTGTTCTTTGAATCTGTTCGCAAAACTTTATTAAAGATATCTTTATTTCCATTTTTTCAGCTTTTTGAGTTGAGCTTTAATCAAACCTGATATTGGATACATGGAACCAGAAACCCAACTTATATTAGCAAACAGCAACTAAACAAAGTAATAGGTTCTCTACAAGTATGAGACCTCGTCTTTAGCTCGGAAGTCAATTATAGATTCTGTTCAAACTCAAACTCATTTATTCCTATAGATCCCAAGTATCGTTTGATTTCATTTTACAGGTGTCAAATGCGTCATCAACTCTTAGCCCACTGTTGGGCATATTATTCTCTCGGTTAGCGTGGAGACCCCTACACAAAATACAATGCATGAGCTACGTGGGACTTGGTTTTTATAAAAAAATATATATTTCCAGGAGCAAATACAAATAGTTTAAATAGCCCATTGCTCCGCACTACAACGATAATCTGTCTACGTTTGGATAGTATACTCTATGCATCCGCTTTCGCCAGGCACTCGCGGTCTGCGCGAGATGTGGTGGAACCCTCACTCTTTCCCCAGAAGCAATATATGTTTAAAACAATAAAACATTAACAAACAGGGGGTTGTCACCAAAAAATTGCATACCATCAAATGTAATTCCCCCGTGACGTCACACACAACACAACACTGTCGGCCCCGACCGGTCCGTCCGACACGTCACATTACCGGCACAGGTTATCAACGAGGAGCCAACTCGCTCCACTACACAACAGGAGTGACCAACCCAAGTGTTTTCAGATGACCGACATTGATCGATGTGGTATGGCTGATGTCATCTGTTATTTCTTGTAACTATTAACGACGGAATCGCTATTTTAGGCCAACACAGATATTATTGTTTAATTATCATTCTATTTTCATGAGTTTCAAATAATCTAGTATCCGCATATAACAAAACTTTATATAATATGTTTTGTTAATGCGGCCCTCGGTTTTTTTTTATTTACAAACTTTACAATGGTAATGTTGTATTCTGATTTACCAATTCCAACATTGCATGGGTCCAGTTGAGCGCACACATGCGCGAACATTACAAACAATGCGTCGTGCGGCGAGGCGCGCTAAACAACGATTATAACTAGATGTCTCGTTGAGCTGGCTGAAGCTGTCAGTCTGTAGTTGTTGAACTATTTTCATTTCCCCGCTCCGCCCCGCCCCGCCGGCCCCCGCTGGACCTGAAACTAAACTAATCGAGAGGGTGCTGCCCTCCACAATGTACTTAGTTCATTTGACCACTTTCAATATATGTATTAAAGTTTTGAACAACCACGCACTAGGTAAATGTATTATTAGTTTTTAGATAACGCAACTCATCAACAAACAAGTAACCGGTCTAAGATCGATTCTAAAACTACTTTAACGCTTTTATTTTCATCTTAATTATAGAATATTTTATCGGATCCCGTGAACATGCACCATATCGAATGCGAGATAGCGAACACATGCGCAGGAGCAAAGAACATGCACCATATCGAATGCGAGATAGCGAACACATGCGCAGGAGCAAAGAACATGCACCATATCGAATGCGAGATAGCGAACACATGCGCAGGAGCAAAGAACATGCACCATATCGAATGCGAGATAGCGAACACATGCGCAGGAGCAAAGCTAGTATGTACAATACTGCAAACCATAAATTTTAAGTAAAAAGAAAATTAATTATCTCAGCTATGCGTAGATAATATCATAATTGCATTTGTATTTGACCTCTCATTTTCTCCAAACTCGCTAAGAAGATTTAGTTTTAAATGTGTTATAATAAATTACTATAACGCACACAAATCTTAAAAGAAAACCATCAATTCTACATTACGTACACAAAGAACGTAGTGGCCCATTGGTACGGACTCCCACTTTCAATCGGAAGGTTGCTGGTTCGAAGTACTTATAATATGTATGAATTATGTTTCCAATTGAGGTTTCCCGAGTTTAAAGCTGATTTGCTTTTGTTGTTGTTCGTGCAGTGAACATGAATATAAATGAAGCTATTTTTGTTTGGTAATATGTAACTTTGTCTATCTGTCGGGCTTCGAAAATTAAAGTGGTGATACAATAAGCACGCCCTGGATATAAATAAAATTGAGCTCTTAATTAATGTCTTGGACAATGTGTAGCAGCGCAAGCACTGTGAGCTGTGAGCCTGACCGCGCCGGAGCACAGATACAATAACACCACTTTGCATTCCGCGAATATTCACTGTCCGGATGGGTTGCATGAATGTTTAGAACTCATTCACGCCTAAACTAAAGGCAAGGACATATTTATAGGACAGATCAAGCCTACATCGCGTATAAACAACAGCAAAATACTTGAGGTCTTTCCTGATGTGACGTCGTAACTGGCGGTTCCTGCCGCCGCCGCCGCCGCCGGCCCGCCCCCCGCCCCCCGCCCCCCGCCGACCCCCCGCACCCTCCGAGGACTCATAATTACATGCCGACGCTTAGCAGCCACCTAATAAGCTTGCCGTACCGGAACCAGCCTTCAGTTATTACCTATAAGGTTGAAATTCAAACGAAGGGTCGCTATCGCGTATACTTAATCGTGGGTACTCATTGAAAACCGTTCATCGATAAGTAGTGGGGATGGGTTCGCAATCGTCGGTTTAATTTCCCGCGGGACGAGACTCGAACCCGCGGCAATGTGGCGATGGCTACGACATTGTTTTAATGTGCTTTTTTGAGTGAAAATGGAAATGTGAAAATGTATTGAACATCAAAGACGAGCCAGAGCGACCGCTTTCATCTTCTTCATTCCGATTTTTTTTGATTTTCTTTCCGAAGAAAATCATTGAAAAATGTATTGTTGAGGAAAGTGTGGTGAGCTTCTGTATATTTGTGTTTTTGAGACATTTTGTTTTAAAATGAATACATTGTTTTGTATTTTAGGCATTTACACCTGTCACGCACAGTCGCGAGCAGAACGGCACGAGAACTATTTGATTTACTCATTTCATATACAAGTAGAAGTCTGGCAGATTATGTTTCATTTATTCGGATTGGGGATTTCCTTTGCGTTTCCGATTACTTACATAAATTAATGCTTGTATAACATAAATTAATTTGTAAATCGACTTTTTCAAGAAAATTCAAACGTTCGTAAAATAAAATGCTTCGATGGTTAAAATTTCCTAACACAAAGCGAATCTCCTAACCAGTAAAGATTGCATCCACAGCGCAACAGACATCCTGGCTTGTTATTATCTCTCGGTAATGAAGTGACGTTTAGTTTCCTTTGTTGCAGGTAAGTCGGCCGTTAATCTGAGCCGCTGGCGCTCCCCGGCCGAGCGCGCGGCCCGCCCGTCACGGGGAACACCGTCTCATTCCTCCACTAACGCAGAACACAAGCTACATTCATAACACAAGCTTACACAACTCTCACTGTACGTACTATGAACGAAACCGAGAACGATATTCAAAAAATATCGACTCTAATATCTGCGCATTTTTTAAGGAAGTATCATCGCATACTTCCTTAAAAAATTCAGCGTAAAAACTGGTCGCTACCCCGCTGGCGGCAGAGTTCGCGTAAACCGATTTCAATCTAGATCCGGCGCATAAAAGCTCATTTTATATACCGACACCGAACAAGGTTGGATTCGAGTGAACGCGGGAGCAATGACGACTTGCTGAACAAGCTGTAAGATTCCTTTTTAAACCTTAACTGTATCGAGGACTGGCTCTATATTCTAATGAAGTGGACGTCATGGGTCCACGAGCGGGGCACGCCGGATCACGGAGCGAATTTAGCTTGAAATCTGGTGGTGAGTAATACATTCCAAGTTGAACCAATTTAAATATAGAATACACAAATAGGCATAACGATACTTAACTATGTGGAAGTAATTACATTATAATAAATGCGCGTCCATTTCATAAGGTTCCAAACGTGCTGTCACAAATATTGGAATAACATTTTATAAATATGAATATGTTGTCGGATTTGAAATAATTTATATAATTGACAGGTTAAAATGTACGGTTAAACAAAAATATATTTAAAATAGAAGTCATTCTGTTGTAATTTGGTGTCATATAAAGACGTTAATAAATTTAAATAAAATTAATAAAAAAAACATCAAGTCGTTGTGGAAGGGGTGAGTGAGTCCCTGAAAATGAGGCGCGTCGTCTGCTCGTGACTGTGTAAAACGGAATCCGGCCCACGTCCCGAGCGAGCGTGAGTGAGTACTCCTTTGAGTACTCACTCAGGCTCGCGAGTGTCGGCGCGCCGCGGGTGGTGCGGTGTAACTAGCCTGAAGGAGCTGCAGGAGTTGTGCCAAGTTCGTTCAAAGTCCCTCGAAGTATACTACCATGTAAATATTTTGCCGTTGAATGATTTGTACTCTGACCGTACCTGCGCGAAGGGGGCCGGCTCACTGTTTCGTTATTCAATAACTATCGATGTTTTCGGTGTGATGCTTTGTTTGTTTCGATGTGACTCGATCCGGTATTTGCTACATTCACGAAGATAGGGGAGGCCCAAATCCGTAACGGACGCCAGTGGCAAGACGCTCAATCCATCCGTTTTATTAACAAGTAACTGATTTAAAAATCGAAAAAACAGACTTCAATACCGGCAAAGTAGAAAAATACGCAATTTCGTTTACTTGTTTGACATAACTATTTCATTCAATATTTTGATTTAGCTACCAAAATATTGAACCGATTTCGATAAAAATTCTATGGCACCAATCTGAAAGCATGTTCTTTCAATTAAAAAGAGAATTTTCCAAATAGTTTGATTAATGGTGGAGAAAGTGAAAATACATAAAAAATATATACGGCGGAACGTAGAATCTCCTCCTTTTTTAAGTTAGTTAAAAATGGGTAGAAAGGAGTCAGGAGACAGCAGGCTAGGCGTGGGAACCCGACGCCTAACCACTATTACGGCGGCGGCGGCGGCTAAGCCGCTTTGCACCGCGAGCTCCGATACAGAACCTGCCGGAATGGAATGTTTATGACAGTGCCGCGCGGTGCTTACCGTGGTGCCGGGTGCTGTTACCACATTAATGTTCTTTTTGACAATAAATGTGTATTAGTGTTTATTGATTTCCACTTGTTCGACAAATTCTAAGTATAATTTGAGCGAGCGTGCCGAGTGAGTGCCGAGTGAGTGCCGGGTGAGTGCCGAGTGAGTGCCGAGTGAGTGCCGAGTGAGTGCCGAGTGAGTGCCGAGTGAGTGCCGAGTGAGTGCCGGGTGAGTGCCGAGTGAGTGCCGAGTGAGTGCCGAGTGAGTGCCGAGTGAGTGCCGAGTGACTGCCGAGTGAGTGCCGAGTGAGTGCCGAGTGAGTGCCGAGTGAGTGCCGAGTGAGTGCCGAGTGAGTGCCGAGTGAGTGCCGAGTGAGTGCCGAGTGAGTGCCGAGTGAGTGCCGAGTGAGTGCCGAGTGAGTGCCGGGTGAGTGCCGAGTGAGTGCCGAGTGAGTGCCGAGTGAGTGCCGAGCTGTGTAGTCGTCTCTAATTCCATAAAAACAAAATGAAATCATTTCACTGCGGAAGTTGGCATCGTTTATTATCTCCGGCAATAAATGCTTAATAATTCTCTTGGTCGTAAGGCTAACGGTACACTCACATTCAACTGAGACCAGCGTGCTAGTGCTTCATGGAACACATTCATAATAAACTTTAGTTGCCATTGATCATTGAGGTGTTCGCGACATTATAAACTTGCCGACTGTTCCGTGGAGTAGAGTCCATACGATTCCTAAGCTTGATATTTCAGTAAATTGATTTCTAGAAAAGTAAAATGAATCTTATTTCTGAAACCATCGTCAGTAGAATCGTGATACATTATGGGCAAATTCACATAAAATATCACGTTTACCTCAAACAAAATAAAATCGGATTTTTGTCTATTTGAAACTATTTTGTCCATTCCATCTATTTCGTCCATTGTCCGGGCGGCGCGGGCGGCGGGCGCGGGGCTAGTGGCGCGGAATAACCGATGCAGTAGATCAACGCGGCCGGTGGACGACCACCTTAATCCCAGCATTATACCCGTAACAGGTGTGCGAGTGCATTTTGTTAAGCCATGAAGCATTTGTTCCCGGCGCAGTTCAAACCATTTACAATCGGTTCATGATTTAGAAAACCCATTGGAATCGTTTCTTCAGTTGCATAATTGACTTGAAATCTCTGTACTACTTGATAAGTAGCTCTGCCTTCTAAGGGAACGGCCCTGGGTTCGATCTCTCGACGGGGATAGCACAAATGTTTAGCTTAAAATAAAACATCATATCAGTATTTGTCTTCGTGGTTCGGATGTTTGTGTCGTGTTTTTAGTAACCCATGCCACCTGCGACGCAACTAATCTTAGCGCAGGTAATTGTTATTTACCTAATCAAAACAGAAGTGTATTTTCAAAAACTACATGCTTTATCTAGTACCATTCCACATTCAGCGTGGCTGCAGCGTATCGGATTATTTGTTGGAACGATCACCCGAGCGAATGCAGGGATCCGCCTCGACGTCAGCAGCACGCCACTGCAGCCTCTGCACAGCTGCACTGCCCTGCACTCCGTCGCACCCTGCCATCGGCACCAAACCGGCTAATCACAATAACTCATGTTCCCGGAGTCCTCGAGATGGTTTATGGAGCGTGCGGAGCGGCGCGTGATCTGTGGCCCCAGGTGAACCTAACGGGCGTGTCGTAAAAGATAAGTGTGAGAATTAATGAGTTTTACAAGAGAACATAAACAAAAGCAATGCGGATGGCTGCCACGGATCGGGGGGTACGTACACACGTGGGGGGGCAAGTGTGCGTGAACACACGAACGATCACATTATTAAAGAAAACCAAATCAAACTTTGAATTTTGGGGTGTGACTTTGGAAATGGGCTCACGTTATATCCCTTAGAACAAACTTCGTTCCCGGCACATGATGTTGGCGCGGACGGACCGGGACCCCGCGCTCGGCAGCACGATGACTGATCCTCAGACCCATCAAACATATCAGCACAAAAATGATTAATAAGACGATAATGATATTCCATAAAGATACAAGATTACGAAGCCTAAACGCTGAAAGCTAGTTTCCCGAGCCGGCCGAGGTGGTCGTGGTAAACATATTATAGTTAAGGCAACAATTTCATTAAACTTTTTTATTATGAAGCACCGGAGATAACGGTAGGAGAGCTTTCACTGGCCGAATGTTTTTCTCTCGAGAAGATATGCGCGGGGTGGTTGCCGCGAGCGAACTACAAAGAAACGAGCTCGGTGTTTATGCCGAATATTTACGGCTTTTGTGACATTACTATACCAAACAGAGAAGCGAATCTATATATAAATTAAATCGAAAAGTTTAATCGCGGGTGAGAGACATTACTTTATTCTTTATCATGGTATAACGTCTATAGAAATATGCAAACAATGAGCAGTGCTTCCAGTTGTCTGTTCATTACAGCATCGCGGGAACACAAATGTGTAGTAGACATGGTACACATTTCTTAATAATAATACAGATTCTTGCTGAAAAATGTTACCATCCGGCAGAATACTAAATCTTGATATGTTACTTTCTACTTTGTATGTGTGTGACGCGCTACCGAAGTACGCTTTGTGCCGGATGGGATCACTTGTACAACATTTTTGGATCTAAGAAGTCGTACTATAACGATTTGACAAAGCTATATCTACTCACCCCGCTACTTACGTGTTGTGACAGTTTTAATGCTTCTAGGAAGTAGTAGCTGATATGTTATTTAGTTGAACTAACGGAGAAGTATCGCTTCTGAATAATTGGTATCGTATCGTGTCCCCTCTGAAAAGCCAGTTTCACACGCATCCAATTTTACGGCTGAACCCTCACTCACTCGAATCGCCCGTAAACTTATACACATTGCTCGCGATTATCACATCATTTTCTTAATTTCCGATTCATGAAGATTTCGCTTAATCCGTGAATTACGAACATCGGTTCGGAAAGAATTGTTTTAATTCCATTACGCGCAAAGTACTGATTTATTCGATCGCCGTGCGAACTCGCGCCCCCATTTATTACATGCTGAACGATAATGCTCCTTTGATTCTTTTCTGATTTAAAGGAATCATGCTACTTAGACGGTGAATTGAGAAATTGAATCTATAATTTTTCTATCGAAAAGAGATTTAGAATCATCTGTATGCTATATAATAATTGTATGATAAGAAGAAACGCCCGTGGGTAGTTCCACTGACAGACACTCTGTGATTACCTATTATCATAGTAATGATTCGCAGGTCTCAGAAGTACTTATTCTGTTTTGAACAACATCGCTAACTTATGGCTGTAAGAGCTCTGGGAATCCATTTGGAAGTGAGCTGAAGCCGTAAGTTTTTATATGACTAGGGCAGTTCGTGAACTGGTTAAATTTGTATGTATGTCACATGCAAACTTTAATTACTTAAACTTAAAATATTTTTGTGACAAGAAATTGTTGTATCATTTACGTGACCGACTGAGTTATTCTCCAAGAGGAGCTAGATGCGTACATGTCATTGCATTTTTTGAAATAATTTTATTTTAGAAATCATATCTTACATACAAAGGGAAGTTTCAAAAAGAGCAAAAACCGTCGCTTTGGTCCGATTTGGTCACACAAGATTTAAGAACTCAAATATTGTTACGGTTTCATGTCAGTACATATGGTATGTGATGTCCAATCGTAATATATGAGCATATTCACAAGAAAGTGACAATCATAATGTAAACACTAGGCATAAAAATAATCTCGCCGGGCCCACCGCTGGGTGTCGTCCCTCCTGCCCGCGCCGGCCCCGCTGGCCCGCGCAGGCTGCGCGCGCGCAGACGTGTCGCGTCGCCGCGCGCCCGTCGGACCGGTCCGGCCGCCTGTCCCGTCTCGCCCCGCCGCTAATGTTGCCAGCTTTGCTTCCTATCTGATTTATCTATCTAAATACTGGCGTGTTTAAGTTGCAGGTACACGTAATATTTGATACGTCAGGTTCATCTGGAACATTACATTGTTACTTGGAAAATCACATTGGATATTAATTTTGACCGTGTTCTGTTAATATCAACTACTAATATCAAACCTATTTTATAACCTCGGCGGAAGCAACATTTTGGTATGCTAAAATAAGATTCTGGAATATTTCATTATTTCTTTATGAAGAGAATATTGTATGTACATTGAGAATTTAATAAAAGATACTTATTATATGAATTGTAAATGTTTACTAGACGTTATTCACTTTTCTGTTCCGTGATGTGAGCGACGAGGCCAGCTCAATATTATACTCAATTTACGAGAGGGGTCCCGACCATGTCGGATGAAGTCTATAATAATTTAATTTAACATTTTTTTAAATCATCAATCTCGGGGTGGAGACGATAAGTTCACTTGTCCGGAATAATTAAAGCCGCTGTAAACTGAAACAGAAGTATTTACTAAATAATTAGATTGAGCGACTCAATCTATTCTC
This sequence comes from Aplocera efformata, assembly GCA_921293045.1. Taxonomy (NCBI): domain Eukaryota; kingdom Metazoa; phylum Arthropoda; class Insecta; order Lepidoptera; family Geometridae; genus Aplocera; species Aplocera efformata. Next base: position 107,696 of record OV121045.1, read on the forward strand.
CTGGGAATAAATGAGATGGTACGAATGTTATTTCCATGGGCATGATAACACAAGCTGTCGCCATTAGCGGGCAACACCGCCGGCTACTTGTCCGGCGAGTCATCCGCGAACCGCTCGCCCGCCGCCCGCGCCGGCGCGCCGCCTCTCGCTCTGCTAGTAATGCCCGTGTCGGTGATGATGTGCAGTCATGTGGGTGTCAGTGAGCCAGTGAGCCAGTGAGCCAGTGAGTGCGCGAGTCGGTGAGCTAGCGAGCTGGGATGCCGCGGGGAGAGACATGCTCGCCGTCCGCCACGCTAAGGTACCGCGCCACTGCCTCCTGCGAGGTCTTCAGGAACTCCTGAGAGATACATTTAAAGATATGCTATGATATCAGTTGTTGCCTAGGAGTCCAGCTGTTGCTATATATGAGATGGCTACAGCTCCGTAGCTAAGCTCCGTACCGTATAAAACTTGTTTAGGTTTGTAAAAAAAACTTATTTTAGCAGTGTCTATAATTCCAACTTATTCCTCCTCGGCATGTGACCCCCTCGATCAATTGACTGCGAGAGAAGGTTAAGTGTTGTACAAGTGATAAGACTCCCTCATACGAAACTTACAGTTGTAGTTAGTTATCTTTGTTTACATTAGGAAGTTATTGGACTCAAGGTAACGCGGTAGGTAGTCTGAGGTCTGTCTGTATCAGTCGGAGGGAAAAGTTTTGTAAGGTTCATGTTGATTCGTTTGATTGGTCCTTGCGTTAAACAGACAACAATGGAAACAAGGAAATATATTGATATTAATATAAAACTAAAAACAATACTGTAATATAAATATATTGTTAGAATGTACTGTCTTTAAGGGACCCTGTCGAACATTGTTGTATGATAACAATAATTAAAAAGTTAATTAGATAGATCAAATGCCTGTGAAATAATAAGAGCTGTGATACTGTATCAAGTATTTATAAGTACTCTAGCGGGTAACCGGCGGCGGCGTGTGCTGCTACGCTAAAATAAGAAATACATTTTGTGCGTAATGCATTGTTTTGGTGGTCTGAAACCATCTTATTGCCTTTCTAATGAAACCGGTTTGTGGCACACGGTTGGATGGTATCAAAGTCTATAACGGACATAATTATGTAGAAGCAATTGTGCGTTTTATATATAAGCACATGATGCCAATTTTGAATAATTTGAACAGTTGAATGGTCAACTTAACAAATTATGACAAAATAAACAATCTAAATTACCTCTTTTTTCAAAGTCAAAGTCAAAATACTTTAGATACAATGAATTTTTCCTACAGGATCATGCGTTCTTATGACTAAGTATAGCCCCCCTGGAGAAGAACAAGCAAAAAAACATCTATAACATAACCTCCGATGCGAGGTTCGATCCCGCAATCTTTGTATTACGATTTAAGTGGTCAAAGCAATCGATTTAACTACTTCTGCAATCATTTGGTTTTATATCTATTACCGTCCATCTTACAATGTACACATTCGTGCAATTATAATATATCTTTATATAATTATATTTTGTTATTATTAAAACCATCGATAATTATGAATTCAAGTTGATGAAGTTAGTTGATCCCGGGCTCAATGCTTCGTAATAATATTTGCAAATTCATTTGTCATTATTATTCATTTATGCTGCTTCGCATTATTGTGTTGCGGCTGCCAAATGTCATGCAGCTTACGAAATATATAAAAAATATCTGAAGCATTACATCACCCTCTTTAAAGTTAGTTTATTACGTTAGCGTCCTACAAGAAGGTGCATTTTTTGATAAAAGCAGCGCATAATCATCGTGTACTTACATACGAGTATGCGAAAAGCAAAAACGTCGATGCTCGTCAAACGATTTCTTCTTAACTGTTTAAGCGAATCACAAACCAAACATGTACCCTTGGTTTGCATCCTGCGTCGAATCTAGTTTTAGTATGCGTACTGCAAGAGCATGGAATGTTGCTACTATGCCCTGGGAGTCTTCGTGCCAGAGTGGGCAGGTTTCTCGTTGGCGAGCGAGCTTCGAAGACTGCCCAATTCTCACTTTCCTACAGGTGATATGGCGGCCAAACGATTAGCAAAACTCAATAAAATATTGTGAAGCAGGCATCTTTAAGTCAGTTAGACTTCAATAGCCCCGCCTGCCTACAGCTGCACGGCAGGCGCGGCAGTACACGTGGCATGTCCGCGTGGCGTCCGACGGAGAGTGGTGGCACAACTGCGAGTATTTAGTTCCGAGAAACAAGTCTGTCACTGCGGGAAGAACCTCTGTCTGTCGCGACGAGTCGAGTTCACTCCGAGAACTGCCTCTCGTTTACACAGAAACATTCAATTAATTGCACTTCGTCCTGGCGACGCAGGTGTCTGATTAACAGTTGGTTTTGCTTCGTTCTTCGTCTGTATGATTCGTTTTTATTTGACAGGGTGCATCTTTGTCCGAGTGCGAATTATTTCGAATACAGATTAGACAAAACACACTTCGATGGTTCAGTACCACTATTTACACTGTATGATACATCTATTTGTATAACTACAGCCAGACATTGTAAAACGTACGTAAAGAGATCCCTCAACAAGGAATTGAAGGATAGAAAAGCTTAAGAAAAAAGAAAGAAAATCTACCTACTAATGAACTAGGTCGCATGTGCAAAGTAACAAGAAACGCCTGATCAGATAGAGAACTGTGATCCTCGCTGGGCAATGGAGCGGCACAAACAGAGGAGTGCCGGTTCGGGTCCCGGCCCGGTGGCTCGGGGGGGGGGAGGGGGGGCACGACGCGGAAACGTCGCGGAGACGTCACTCTTGCGGGGACTGTAATTGAGCGTCCCTTACAAATGGAGGAATGTGATGACCTCACAGAATAAATGGCCGCGATCAGACGCCTACGGAATCGTAGATGTTTCGTTCGGAAGCAGATAGCGAAGCGCAAAATAGATGGAAATAATGATGGTGTGGCAGGGATGTACACATCTACACAGATGTTCAAGTAATGATTCGCTGTTTTGTTTAATAAAAGGTAAAATGACACAAAACTCGACTCTAAAACAGTATTTAGAGTTTGCTATGAATACATATAGGATATAGGTATGAATTATTGTATGTTTAAGTTATACTTGAAGTTGTGGGTAAGTATAACCTGCACCGGTACCCACACAGCCTCGTCTCGTTGGGCGGAAGCAGCGCTCGCGCCGCGGGACCAACTTGCATACATTTTCCGAACAATTTCAACTCCACTACATAATGTTAGCGAGTTTGAAAGAAGCACGAGCCATGCAAATTACCCTTACTTCCTAAAAAGCGGAATATTTTAAAGAGTGACGCTAAAATATTTGTACCAAAAACAAGGTTGGTCTAATTAGGCGGAGTTTTACAATTCGGAACAACGCGCAAGTTGTTCCCTGACCCTTTTGAGGTGTATTTTGGGAGCTCGTCATTTTAATTTTGCGAGTAGGTTGTCAAAATAAGGGAACGCCATGTTGCAGGGAACTCACTCCCATGATTAAGGAAGTTTTGATTAAATGCCAGAGAAACGTACCCCAGTGTTGCCGAATGGTCTTTGTTTTGAAATGTGGATTGAAGAACATGTGCCATACAAATAATATCCATGTTAATGAATGGATATTATATCCATTAAAAGATAGGCATTGCACCTGCTGTCTTCGCAATGCATTTTTGAAACAAATATAATATTTTTATAAATTTTAAATACGCCGCTTCAAACTCAGTATCTATGACTATGATTAAAAAAAAACAAAACATTTTTTCCGAAGGATTATAATGATAAAGGTATGTGTTGTCTGGCAGTATCCGCGCTAAATCGAAATTGGCCAATACCGTTACATGATCGGCCGCCATCCGCGCCCCACCCCGCCCCGCCCCGTCCCGTCCCGTCCCAGCCGGTCATTAAACACGCGCTGACAGGATAAAGCGCACAACATCCACAACATACGCTCAGCAACATTGGCAGTCCGCCCCAACAAATAAGGTCGCATCGGCAAATTTTTGTCCAAGTTGTATAACATAAAGACCGGCCGCGATCGTGGACGTGCCTAGTGGTGAGCACGTCGACAGATGTCATTGCTTGTTTTCTTAACAAAAACTCAGCTAACAAAGTATTCAGCAAATCGAACCAAAAATCCATGATACTGTTATACAATACAAAGCCTTTGCATGAAAGAACGCAGCAAAATTTTGTGTTCATTATATCTGCCGCGTGAGATTCATTATACCACAGGTAAAACTCTATTCCACTACGTCTAGAGAAGGCTCTCTGGACACTCACAAACCGCTGCAACCCCGCCGTACAGTCGTTGTTATCTTGGAATTAGTTATTTGAACTTTAAAGTTTGCCGCATGTCTAGAGCAGGTCCCTGCGGCAAGGAACCAGGTGTAGTAGCCGCTTCAGCAATGAACTTTCGTGGTGAGCTTACCGCGCGGCGGGCGGCGGGCGGCGCGCGGGCGGCGGGCGGCGGGCGGCGCGCGGGCGGCGGGCGGCGGGCGGCGGGCGGCGGGCGGCGGGCGGCGGGCGGCGCGCTGGGTGAACGACCATCACCGAGTCGCGACCCTGCGCGGGGAAAGTTGACAGGAGACGTGACCTGCACGTTCCGACGTTGGAACTGAATATTTTTAAGCTGTCCCCACTATAAAAGTCAACATTACCAGCTTATTGAGGGTCTAGATGCTCGCCTCCGTAGGTGGGTACCATTGGAATTCCTACACGTACCCCCTGGGTAGAGCTTAAAGAGCAACCAAAAGTAGCAGTAGAAATTGTGCAAAGTTTGTCCGGAGAAGCACTGCCTCCAAACCTGGTAATCTACCGCCAAGCAGTGGACAGCAATGCGAGTGGCGTTGCTCGGTGAAAGGGTGTGGGTGCAGGTGTAATCACACGCGCATGAGACGTCACATCCCCGTCTCGGGTGACGGGTGCAACAGTTTGCGACTTAGGTATCCTCATACTTCAGTTGGGGAGGACCTAAGTCGTATTGCTTAGTGTTGTTATTGGCGGAGGTAACCACTTAACATAAGGTGGGCTTTCAGCACGTCTCGCCACTTTTATTACATAAAAAAACATTACTACTTGACTTCCTTTTGTATGTACGGGACTGTGGCTCGTACCCGGCATTTTTCACACGAGACATGTACGTGCGTGTTAACGGCCGATACATTTAGACAGGATGATTCTCGAAAGCTCTCATGCCGCAGAAATACGAAGCTACTAATGGGCTTGGGTAGAATAAATATAGTCTAGTCTAGGCTATTCACTCTCGCTGATCGGTACGATACGATCATACGATACAACGACAGGCAGGTCAGATCGAGTACACACCAATATATCCTAAAGCAGGTATTATTTATTGTAAAAAGTATTAAATTATTAAATTTGTGCGTACCAATGTACTGTCCAAATCGAATCTAATAGTTTTGGTGACTTATTCTTAAATTACCACCGATTGTCACATAATTGCTTATAATTAAACATGAACACGTCGGCGCCACTTGTTGACGCTAAATCAGATTAACTACGAAAATCCACCTTCCACGAACAAAGAGCTGTTCAGTTTGTATCACAATGATATCGCGACCCAGTCGAGGTCAGATCAACGTTACAATGATTGCCTGCAACATGAACACGAACTTTTGAATCACATTTCACGTTTCATTTTACGCATAAAGATTAATTATTCTATATCATTGAACTTGAAAATGGTTCGTTTGTTTGTACGAGACTCGTTACGGCGTCACCTATATGTATGAACCAGGTGGTGCAGTAACGAGTGGTTATATCTTCCGTTGAATAATACGATATTTTATTGTTTTTGATTTTTTTTCATACCACTCGATTGTTCTCCTGTAGGGGATAACGGGAGGAACAATAAGAATAAACAAAATAATGTTACATTGTACTGTACAAATAATAAACCATTTTCAAATTTTCATTCGCCTTTCCACGAAAGTAAACTGCCAAGGCTATCGGAAATTGCATTGTCAAGAAAATTCGCAACAACAAAAAGCTAGTTAATTTATTAAAATAAATTTTCTTTCAGTTGCTTCATTGTCGGCTCGCGATCTGTGGGTCGTTGGGTTGGTACCCACAGCCTTAGCTTTCGTTGAAGACAATTTGCATGACGCTATGGCAACAAAGGCATTGAAAAAAAAAAATTGAACTATTAGGGCGTTGAAGTTCTAACAATTAATTGCACATAAGTTAATGAAGTTGCTTTAAGTTTGTCGGCGGCTCCTGTAGCGGAGACAGGGCGGTGATGTACTCCCAACTTGAAGTTCACCAACAATAGTTAAAGTTTTGATGAAGTGGAGGAAGGGAAGGCAGTGGGTAGTGACGCGGTGCGCCGTGCATGTGACGTAGGTACTCGGCACGCACGCGCTCGTCGGGAAGCACAGTTTCACAAGTTTGGGTTGTTCTCTAACTAAATTGTGTATAATGTTTCAAACCTTCCGAACACCAAGTTATGTGTACAAGTAGTAGTTTAAAAGTATTCAATTTTAAATGATCGTAATAACAAATTACTTAGCTGTTTCGTTTGAGAATATATATTTTCGTGTGAACATAATTATCTAAACCTTAACATCTAATAAGAGTATGATCAAAACAATTGTATAATTTGTGAGAAAATGACATCATAGTATCTCATTTTCCCAGTAGTGAATACGCGACTGTACACAGGCGACGTCAAATATGTATTGTATAGAATAATAAAGTAAATGCATCACGCAGCCTCTCTACAGCCGCTACAGCTTTGTCAAGTGATTGGACAATATCTATAAAATCACAAGTCGGCAACCTTGACGCATCCTGGGTCTTGTTCAGTCCTTGGCGGCCTTGGTTCAATCCGCTGTACAGCTGCAACCATACAAGAACACAGGAATACTTAAATTATAGTTTCCATTCTAATGAATAATGTTTTTTTTTTTCGCGTGTACAACTATCCAGCTCTGGTGTCGGAGGTCTCAAGCCGCTCGAAGGCATCCGACATGGCTTCGGTCTCGGCTATACTAGTCGATTCTAGTATAACCGAGACCAATGTCTTAATGTGCCCTCCGAAGCACCGAAGCGCTCAGTTCAAATGCCACTAAACGGTCACCCATCCAACTTCTGACCGGGCTGAAAGTGGTTTAACTTAGATGATCTGTAAAGAACAGCTGAGCAAGCTATGCCATGAACCATGTGAGTTTAATCCACTGTGATTACATCGCACTATCAAAAAGCACATGACCTACAAGTACATACACAGATAATTAAAAAAGTTATCACACATATTAACAAGTATCATCATATAACTAGGTTCACATACAAGTTGAGGTGCTCCGACCTCAATAATCGCAACTAACTCTATATTAACTCTATATTTTAACTATTTCTCTTACACATTTTTAAAATTTATTATTTTACTTTCCTTTACGTCTTTGAAGCATTGAAAATTAACAAAATTTCTCTAGTTTTCATAAAAAGGAGAATCTATTACAACTTTGCGAATACTATTCTAGAACCATTTTTGCAACCCGCTGAAATAGATTTGCGCCGCGAACAAGTGAATCTCAATTTTACGATTTAGAGCCTCCATCAACAGCACCTGGAGTCGCCGACGCGTTCAATCACATGTAAATCCGCCGCGCCGCCGCCTCGTAGGAACGAGCTGATCAGAGCCAGGAGCCTCCCGCGGCTCGGGCCTTCGCCGAACCTTTACAAGCCTGTCTGTATGATAATCATATTATCGCGTATCCACATTTTCCTGGTAAAGCGTGTTGTTAAGCTGACAACACACTAACGTTCCGGAAGCTGTGTTCTCGTAAACTGTCAGGAAACTTCCGTCAAGAAAACCATTTTATGTCTTGCAACTCGCGTAGTCTAGGTTACATTTGCAATTTGCTCCCAGAATAAAAAAACTACGTTTGATGATAGGATCGCTAACGTTGCAATGCTTTAAGGACTCTTTTAATTGTAATTTTTGTACTACTAGGAAGCAAATATTGTTAACCGATTCAGTATTGTTCCATTTAACAAGGAACCGAACGCGTGCAAAAGAGTTGCTCGATGTACTCACGCGAAGATATTATAGCCTTCCAGCCGCCATCGTGTCTGCACGTAAAAACATTGTTTAGCTCGCGGCGAGTGCGCCGGGAGTCGTAAACCGCAAATCACCTAATAATTTGAGGGCTTGTTTTTCTCTTTGCATATTATAAGTAACAAGTACTGTCATGTTTTATGATCCATCAGATAGCGAGGGGGCCGTGTGGTACCGACGGCGGGGTCGCGGCCGCGAGCCGGCCGGCTCGGCTGACGCAGACGGCCGCTTTTAATTGAAAACGATAATTAAAACGAGTACGATATTCATTCCATTGCGCTATCGATGATGTTCGCTTTCAATTTAAAATAGCACAACGTACCTATTGTATGACTTCAATTGAACTTTGTAGTAAAGAGGGCTTCGGCCCTGATATTCAACCGCCTTCATCATAACACGCTTGTTTGAGCACAATTATGGTTTTTTTATCATCGAAGTGTATCATACAAGTTCAGTGTACATCACCGTCTATTGTATGTACTCTCGATCCTTTCCATCCAAAGGCATTGTGCGTCTGCCTAATGTTATTTTAATTACTTATGTCATTATTTTATTTTACTGCTATTGGTGTGCAATAAATAAATATTCATGGACATGTCACGCCGCCCAGCCGTCAGCCCCACACTAAGCACAGCTTGCAACTAACTAGATGACTGATAGAATACTTATACATCACTTTTGTTTTCTTGTAACTAGATACATATAATACACATTAACCACCTAGTCATTATGTGTTTGTCACAAAAATTCTTGTCCTATGTGAGAATCTAACCCACGACCTATAGCGTAGAGGGCAGGCTACCAACTGAGCTGTGAGCCAGTCAACAAGTAAAGTGTTTATCTATCTATTATCTGTCTGTGCTCGAAAGTACAAGGGCCTTACTCGTACGAGTCGCCCGCCACACGAGCGCCGGGCCGGGCCGACCGCGCGGGCCGCGCGCTGTGCCGCCGCCACCGGCGGGACCGGCAGCGACACACTGGGGGCTGTTTGTTTCCCGATACATGCTCCCCGCCGAGCGCGGCCTCGGTGTGCGGCGGAGTGCAACTCACTTGCAAATAACAAACAGTTTTGTCGAATCACTACAAACTTGTTCCGGAACGTAATACAAATGTTGTTCCTGAATCGATCCTGTTCATTGCAAAAGTTCAAAACGATGCCATTGAGATGGTATCAATTGCATCGTTTTGAACTTTTGTGAGAAATAACAACATACGTAGTAGTCGGACGGTCGCGTAGCTCGCGGTCTCTCCGCGCCGTGAGCTAGGTTTCATTATCGGAAACTGTAACCCGTAATATATGAATATTGCTGCCTCGATCCACAGTTACGAGTGGTCCCGTACGTTATTGACGAGATTTGCGGCGATAGATCTGTTCGATGAAGTCGGACATGCCGTCAATATAAAACTGTAAAACAGTCATTGAACCAGGGACTCTTCATAAACAAACAAGGAGTCCCTTTTCTCACATCCGAAACATATAATCAATAATTAAAATGAATGAGCACCGTCATCAAGTTGGCTGAACATAGGCTTTCAATGATGTCAACTCGCTCCGCTGGAGACGCGGGCTGCGGTCTTACGAATTCACGTTTCAATTGCCTTAGTTATTAATTGTTTCTTATGTGGCCTCTAGTTCACTCTACAATTACATACTATTAATTTAACGGTGCAATATGATTGAACCATATATTGATATGCAATATTGATTGTATTGGTTGCTTGTGACGGAAAGCCTCGTAGGTCATTTCACGGCCATTCAACATCATGTCGGAGGCCTTCGGGCGGCTCAGAGGCTCTGACACCAGAGTTGGCCACTTACACGAAAGAAGATAAATGATACGCATCAAAACATTGCGCAATCTGTCATATGTACTTGATTGACCTCTTCAGGCATCGAGGATATCTGAAAATTTAGAAGACACTTCTGTACAGTTTAGAGTTTGACTGTAATCTGTCCTGATGCTAGTGACAGCTTGCCTGGGAGCCTCTCTTTTCTTCTTGGTGCACTTTTAGAACACACGTCAGCATACTGGACGGACTCGAGCTGAAAGCATGCGTGCGGTGATCTCCAACTACCCATTTGAAGAAAACAGAAAAAATCAACAAAAAAAGACGTATTTAGTACACAAATTATACTCGAGTTTTTGTCAAAATAAATATCTGCTGTAACTAGAATTACTGAGTAATGGGATTGAATTGGTTCCAGTTTATCAAAAGTGCCAATTTAATATTTCAAAAAATTAAAAGTTTGAGTTGTTGGCACTGAATGTAGAGTGGGGGTGGGGGGGGGGGGCATGTAGAAACATCGCACGTGGAGGGTCCTCGGGACTCTCCGGAACTTCTTTGATTAAAACTTATGCAAATCGGAAGAGGAGTCAAGTGGCTTCGGCAACTTACCAAACGGTGAATGAGGCGGTGCGACTCAAAGGGAGGCGGATAGCGGGTTCACACGCACGGTACTGAGGCACCTTCTACGATCTATCTAGCAGTTATATTAAATCTGATGCATGTATCGGGTACCTGTGGGCACAGTGCAAAGATAACATTTGAGAGTGCAGCTCATTAAAATGTTGGCAAATATTATAAGAGATGTTGAAGGCGGCTCTTCTTGTATCAAGTCTATATAAACCAATTGCCGGTTGCTCGTCCGATTGGCTGGTTTCTTTTTCTTTGTGTTTGTAATTGTCAGGACTAGGAAAAATTATTGGAAGATCCACGGTGAAAGTCGGAATTATGGGTGATATAATTTGTATTTTTTTATCTAATCAGTGACAAAAACCAGCGGCAGGAAGTAAACTCTTTGTTAATTTCCTGCCGAAATCAAAACTAAAGATAAAAAGATTTCATTTCAATTATTACATTTAGAATTAATTAGAGTAGGAGGGAACCATAAATAGAACAACGTTGTTGAGCGTGATAAAACAATTCAGATGGTTCACAGAACACGAGCAGACACTAAATCCGCTACAAGTAATTACTTGGAATCCACGACTAGCATTACGGCTTGCAGTTCTGTTTGTGTGGGTTTTAATTAAGTTTGCGTCGTTTGAGTGACGCGCCGTGCCCTTTGCGCGCCCCGTGCTGTCGCCGGCACTCGCGTCCCGCCCGGCGTCGGCACTCGCGCCCCGCCCGGCGCCGCCATCACTCGTTTGTTTACTCTTAATATGAATTGTAAGATTTTCGCTAAAATCGTGCATTTTCTTTGTGCGTGTTTGGACGAAGCAATAATTTTATGTTCACCGTTCGGTCAGGAGTTAATAAGACGGTTTTGGCAAGACGTTCGTTTATTTAGCTCCATGTAGAGGTACATTAGGTAGCTCTGTCGCCGTTCACAGCGCGTCACATAGATACAAGGGTATGAGTTGGTATTATATTCTATGGCAATAGTTTGGCTTTACTCGGCACTAGGCGTGCGATCGCCATGGGGTGTTTTCATCACTTTACTGCCTATTTTCACTTTTGGGGTGGATTTTGTTTACACTTCTATGAAAACTTCTTAGTGGTATGACCTCTAGAAAAAAACAAAAAGAACAACGTTAACACACTAATACTTCTGCAATAGGATTCCCTGTGTCGCAGATGGCATGGACGGACACAGAAACCCGAGAACAAACTTCACGCTCACCACACAAAGTGTGCCCCGGCCGGGAATCGAACCCGGGACCCTTCGCTTCGAAGGCAGGGCTACTACCAACTAAACTACGGAGCCGTCGTGAATAGAAAGATAATTAAATCGATATTTGACGTGTCCACATGAAACATGAGATCTAAAGAAACCTATAAGTTTGAGTTGGTTCTAAAAGGACGAAGATATAACGAAACAAACATTAATTGTTACATACAGCCAGGGTGACACCCTCCTTATTTGAAATCAGTTAATGACACAAATGCTAATTGTCCTCACTGTCCCAGACACCGTGATGGATGACAACGCCAACAACACTCAGACAAGATAAGGAGCAGCTCACGCCGGGGCCGAGGTTGCTGGTTGATCAATCACCGAGCTCGGCTCCCGCGGCGCTGGTCAACTGACCTGACCTGGTTACCTGCGGAGACAGGTTGCGCTAAGCCGCTTATGTTTCAGACACGTTCAGTCTCGCCCAGCCGCCGGGCGCTGCTCTAGAACATTTAACAAATTAACTAACGACAGCCATATTGTTTGCATATATAGTTAGACGAAAGTGTACAGTATAGGATTGTATGGGGGTCCATGTTGGTAGAACCCCTCCACGTGCCCCGTGTGGCGACTCAAAGTAGCAGAGCGGACGAGAGGTACTACCACCACAGCTGGTAATCGGGGGGCGCTACGTGATGCGACTTGGGTCTTCTCATAGTTCGTTAGGTTGGTTATGCGAGTCGTGCTGCCGTCGTGTATGGGCCGTGAGGTACTACACAGGTAGGTAGGCCACCTCGTCCTCTCAATTGTATCACATATTGTCTGTCTGTGGTATGTATGGTAAGGTTTTCAATTGTGGCTAGAAGTCATTCAACTATTTGATGAATTATTGGTAGATTTGAATTAGCTTTTAGAGATTTTGAAATTCAGTCGTTAGGATTTCAAGCGGTCATAAATAGTGATGTCCAAGTGGCGTGACGTCCCGGCTGCTGGCCGTCGGCAGCTCGGGCCCGCAGGCCGGCTATCATTTCGCTGTCAATACTTCAACGCCAGATGTTGGCTGCTCGAACATGAACCGCGCCAATACGACTTTAATTCTATCTCAAAGAGTTTAGGTCGAATTTGCCAGAATATGTTCCGGGTTGCAAACTTTTGAACTTTTAGATACTGCCAGAGAAAATTGAATATTATGTGCACGGTTGAGGGTGAGAAATGGAACGAGTTCCGTCGGAAGCTGCAGGCAGCAGCGGCCGCCGGAGGAGCGTGGCGCAGCTTGAGTTATTGTTCTGTCAGTTATCTGGCTTCATCCAGATTGGAAGACCGCGCGACGCAGTTATGAGAATCTACGAATCAAATCTATTTGTTAAGCTTCGTAGTTTGAAATAAAAATTACATTTATAAGAAATGTCATTTTTATTTCGATAACTGATATTAATTATAATAATTATACTCACTTAATTCGTTCTTTACATAAACGTATAGTATATACGTTTATGTAAAGAATATAGTATAGTATATCTGGTAATCGTAAGTTGGTTCCCACGATACAGGCTTAGCCTAGTGTGGGAATCATTGGTAAATATTTTATATTCGGCAAAACTCTCCACTTAGACTTGTACTGATCGTATATTCTTGACGTATGTATGTACTTTTAGTAGTTTAAGTTGCAATAAACATTTTTTCATTTTTTTTTTTCATTTTCATAAGTTATTTTCCTTTGTTCCTTTCTTACGGATGGAGCGAAGTGATATTATATAAAAATCGATTGTTGTTCGTCAGTCTCGCTAAAACTCAAAAACGGTTGAACCGATTTGGCTGATTTTTATTGTATTTCCCTCTATTTATAATAATGAGGACAAAGTTTGTATACTGTTGTTTCTGTATGTTTCTTGGAAAATTCTTTTTGTAAGGGATTTTTGGAACTCTTCGTTTTGGAACTGGTCTTCGATGTATTAAACAATATACATAATTAAATATGTAGATATAATACATTATATTTAATACATTAAATACAATATAATTATGTCCGAGTACTCAAAGATCCAAAGTCGGATGGTCAGAAATCGCACTCAGTAGCGCCCGTCACCCGCGACGGGGGTGCTACGTCTCATGCGCATGTGATTTCACCGGCACCAACGCCATTCCACCGGAACACAGCAATGCAAGTACCACTGCTTCGCGGCAGATTCCGGGCGAACTTTGCACAAGTTCTACTGGTACTTTTTGTTGTTCCTTTAGTACCACCCAGAGGGTACGTGTAGGGACTCTCAGGGTATTCTGCTACGGACGCGAGCACCTGGAACCCCCAAATCATCACAGCGAACACTGATGTGATGATGGCAGTACTTCCCAGCAAGCACTGTGCGTGCAGAACTCGTACCACAGATAAAGCAGCAATATACTAGTCTCATACAACATACATATTGTAGTTTATACGGTTGTGAGCTGTTGTCGTGTCTTGAAGCGAACACTTTCAGGAATGCGCCGCGTGGTCCAGCGGCGCCCGCTGGTACTTACGGGACAAATTGTTTTCCTCCTAACTAGGTACTTGAACATTCCAGCACAACTTCGAATTACTCGGAATATTTGCGGGAAGTAGTTGGATCAAGTTTGGACGCTCGCCGGCTCCACACGACTTCATCATTTCAGGGTAACTGTGCTACGATTGTATGAATATTAGGAATAACACTGAACCTGCAACAAATGTATGGTCCACGTCGCTTCGACATATTCAAATTTTATATCATCATTAGGATCACCTGGACTAATGACTTGAATATTTCAATATTAATAAACATCTATTAATAATTTATTAACCAAGCAATTAAAATAATACATTTCACAAGCAACATAGCATTCATAAACTCCAACATATTATGTGTGTGGTTACGCTTCTAAGCTATAGATTTGTATGAACTTTAGTACGTACGTAACTATGCTGCCGAAGACGCGCGCGAACCCGTGGGCGTAAGCCGGTCATAAATAAACTAAATATGTTTTACAACAGTCGCGAGCGACAGAGGAGCACGGAGGCTGCCTCTCGGAATCACTTGAACAACTTCAAAAGTGTGTCAATGAGCGGAGGGTTCAAATTCTTGTTAATGAATATTAACTCTCATTTTAATCAAAAGTCTTAATCAGTTAAAACAATCAACACTTTGTGAACGAAAACTTTATCGCCTCTTCCCACCTGTTTGCGCAAACTTTTCAGTAAACAGACGAAATGCTAGATGCAGGTGGTGACATCTACCGGCACGCTCGCAGAGCGCACAGTGCGCGGGTTCGTCGCAGCCGCGGGGAACCCTCTGCTGACCCACGGCGGCTCTCCCAACTGTGCAGTACATTCACCACCCGACAGATGGCGCCACCTGTTCCAGAACAGTTTTATCTAGTAACTTGTATCCTGTAACGTACCAACATCACATATCACGATAACAATAATCACGGTGACACTACTACTACTACTACTAGCAGTAAAAAAATATAAGTATCTCAATCTTTTTTGATTTAAACTTTTTATCGTATCTCACGAAAAATTCTAAATACTCAATAAAGCCAAAATACTCTACTTCAGTAGAATTCTTAAAGAATACTTGGAAACGTCATATTTTTTTAAAATAAATAAATTCTTTAGTGCAAACTAACTGTTCACCGCGACTTCGTCTGCGTGTCTACGGACGACACGTAGAAAATTCTAAATTAAAATTCTAATTCTTTTGCGCGAAAACTCTAATTCGTTTTCTTTTTTGTAATATAAAAGTAGCCAAACTTTCGCTGATGTTACTCCTTGTACCGTCAAAATCCAGCCGTTTCGGAGATTAACTAACAGACAGATATAAATTTTAAAAATTGTGTTTTTGTCACAAATACCTTATATAGTTTCAAATACAATAAGTAAAAAGCTGTTATTTTGGCATTTATTTGGCAAACAGACACTTAAAATTTATTTATTTGTTGATGATAAATTCTACACATTACATGCATACCTACGAGCATGTAATGTGCTTGAGGAGCTCCAGCGACACGTATGTTTGCATTAATATGTTCATTAGTACATGTTAATTTCTGAAGTGTCCACGTTAACGATAATTTAGAATTTAAGTACTAATAAGTACCTAAATTCTAAAGGAATCCGATTCTGTGGCTTAGTTGGTAGTAGCCCTGCCCTCCAAGGCACACTTTGTGTGGTGAGCATGAACTTTGTTCTCTGGTCTTGGGTGTTTGTCCATGCCATCATTCATATATCTGCACTAGGATTCCCTGTGCCGCAGGGAATACCAGTGCAGATATATGAATGTGAAAACGTTTATTATTTATATATGAATTAGAATTTGACTTGTGTTTCAATGAACATCGTTGGAGTAAGCGGCACTGCGCCTTGTCTGTGGGACTTCCAACTAACGATTACAAATGCATTGCGGGAATCGTACGCGAGCGCTCCGCCCCCGAACTGTAACCGCAGGGCGGCGGCCCTTCCTATGTCTTCCTCACGCAGCCAGGCGCCCGCCGCTCCGTGCCGCTACTCGTGTCCTTGTACTCACTCTGAACTCTCTACTGTACTTGTAAGTTATCCTGATTCAAAAGTAGGTATATTATGTTATTTTAAATATGATAGGTATAGTTTAACCTCACAGTGTAGAACTTTTATGAATAAGGATTATTATTTAAAAACTAGCATTTGCCCGCGGCTCCGTGTGCGCTAATGACAGATTTAGTCAATTATTTATTGTTCTTTACCCGTGACAACGAGGATGCGGTACGTCGGTATAGTGTATATTATGATCGGTTGAGTAGTCAAGGCGTGAAAGCGTAACAAACAAGCAAAATCACATTCTCATTCTTCTTCAGAAGCACATTCTCATTTATAATATTAGTCAGGATTAATCCAACGTGTGTAGTGAAGGGCAGCGGTGTGGCCCGGGGACACAGACGCCGACTTTCAATGTAAAGGTCGCTAGTTCAAAACCAAAAGTGAACCAATGAGTTTTGTACTTGAAAGATTTATGTGCGTAATATTAATGCCACGTTCTCTAAACGGTGAAGAAAAACATCGTAAGGAAACCGGCATGTCTTAGAACCAAAAAATCAAAGACACGTGACATCTACCAATCCGGTTGGGCTCCAGTGGTAGATCAAAGCCCGTAACGATAGTAGGCCGGTGTTCATGCAGTGGGAACATTAGAGGCTGATACGGTGATATAATAAAGGTTTAACGCATCACATAATGGGATATCAAGTATTTGTTTGCTAACTGTGACAACTCCAAATATGAATTATTAGACTAGGGCCCCGAATTGGGCTGCAGCACTAGATATAAAAACAGACTTCGCATTGAATCGTGAAATGGCGATGGAAATGAAATTTAATAGCGGCTTCGTAGCCATGTGAGTGAGTTCATTTCCCGAATGGTACAAACTATGTGTGATTAGCATTAAGTTTGATCTTGGGTTCTTGTTTTGTGTCATTGAGAGAGAATATATGCCACACAAGCAATCTATGTGCAAAAACATGAGGGCAAGAAAGATATAATTAATATTTTATACCTTTTACGAGACACTTAAACCGTAATAGCTGGAAGAAATATACACAAAGTATCAGGTAAAGAGGATATCGGAAATAAAATTACAATGAATGGTTGGGAATACTGCGAGAGCGGCCGAATATCATCGGTCAGCTTTATTTCCATTTAGCTACGTATGTAATCGGGAAAATTATTATTTTCCTTCCCGTTTGGAATGTAATCGCGAGTGATATCGCATCGCTAGTTTGTAAGTACCCACAGCTTCAGTTTGCTTCGCGCGATTACTGCGGTAATTGTTATCGCTATCGAGTGGCTTTGAGTGAACTATTGTGTGCCATTGTGCACTACGGTACGCCACTCTGGGGGAGAGTAGTGCGCCGGCTGCAAGAGTGGCTGTCGTTCCCAAGGGGTTTTCGATGGTTTTTTCTACTTATTTTGTTAATTTTTATGTTTTTTACATTTGAACCGGGAAAAAATATAAAAGGGGCTATTAATATCTACAGTATAACTTCTCGACCCGTTATTGAAAATTCTCCAGGTCGTTTCCCGGCTGCGTGCATAAAGCATTGTGCACGGAAATTATTTGAGTTTAAAGGCTAGCCGTAGTTTGTTGCCCAAACTCAAATTCCTTAAATCCGTTCAGAAAATTCATTTTGTATTCCACAGGATTTTGATTTAATCAAGCTACCATTTAAAGAAATAAAATTGAATATGTTCAAGAAAGTATGTTTTCGTTTATATCAAAATGAACGCTGTTTTAGTTTCCCTAGACTTTGATGAAATCGATTGGGGGACCTCTAGTTCTTTTTTGTGTACAATATGCGGAGTCTCGTGTTCGATTCTTCTCCGAGGCAAAATTTTTTATGATGATTATGAGGTTTGTGTGCGCACGGCTCCATGCCATTTGTTGTAAGGGGAATCCTAGTGCATGCGTGAGTACGTACGTAGTTAACGTTTGAAAAACTTGTTTAAAATGTTATGACAAGTATACACTCCTAGTGCGGGAACACTGGATCTGAACAGGTAGCAGGAGTAACCTCTTCTCTAAAACTCCATGTTTTATATAGTGGTACCGAGTGTGTCCCTGACCGACTTCCTAATCTTCCATCCGCCCACAGACGCCCACAGTGACGGTCATAGTCACGTAGCCGTCCACCGGATATTATCACAACTTTTTGCAGCAGAAGAACTGCGTTACGAGGCTCACGTTTTTGTACATATTATGTTTTCGATGGGATATTATTTGCCAGAACTCTGACATTGGGGGATGTCACATGATTTTTTTTTTAGTTCTTTGTCATATTGGTTTCTTGGCGATGATTTCACCATTTTTAGAACTTTATATTGCGCACATAATTTTTATAGCGAAATATTCAATTCACGTCTATATTTGCATCAGTGACTTTCAGCATGAAAAACGTCGTCTGAATACCTGAGTCTCCACCTTCTCTTAATGTGTAACATAGATACAAATTTAATATTTTGTAATTTAAAATTAGCGAACCCTAACAGCACTCGTCTCTGGACGAGGCCTACTCGACTCACCTGACTATTCTCACATTCTGACAAGTCTCAACACGTTGTTTTAGTTCCAAAAACAAAGGGGGGGACGTCTCACCTGTCGGTAATATCACCGCAGTCCGTTCAACGTTAGGGAAAGGTACACCTATTTTTCAGGCTAATTCGACCGGACTACGAATGGGAGGGAGAACTATGCATGTTGTGTCATTGTCATAATAACAAGTTTGTTACAAGTAGTTGTTTTGTTGCAGTACCTGGGCTCGTTCCCGGTGGGTGGCGGCGAGGTGTCCTCGCGGGCGGAGGTGTCCACGCAGCTGCAGCTCATGAAGGTACCTGCGGGGGGGGGGGGGGGATGGCGTACCTGCCTGCTCGGAGCTTGTCTGCAAAGCTTCCAAATATATTGTTGTCTCCTTGCATGTTGTCATGTTTCATTCATGGTAATAGACACGATCTTTTGCAAAACTCCGAGTAGCCATGGTACGTCGTCAGAAATGTGCAACGTATTTATACATCTACTGATATAAAGGGGCAGTCACATAACTTTTATATTATGACACTGTAATGACATAGGTGATGAATTCACAGCTACAATTGCTATACAATTGTTATATCTACAAAGTGTGAACTTGCAAAAAATATGATAATGGTAATGTAACAAATATTTATTATGTACAAATATTTTGTACAAACATTTACAAAATATTTTTATCATACAGTTTTTTTTATAATTTATAAATCTTTCATGGACATGTCACACATCTAGCCTCTAGCTAAGCATAGCTTGTACTATGGGAACTAAATAACTGATAGAATTCTTGTACAGCATTTTTTTATAAATACATTATCATATTAACAGCCAGACACAGAACAAATATTTATGTTCGTCGCACCAATGTTTGTCCCGAGCGGGAATCGAATCGAAAATG
The DNA here is from genome assembly GCA_921293045.1 of Aplocera efformata. Taxonomy (NCBI): domain Eukaryota; kingdom Metazoa; phylum Arthropoda; class Insecta; order Lepidoptera; family Geometridae; genus Aplocera; species Aplocera efformata. Next base: position 127,351 of record OV121045.1, read on the forward strand.
TTAAGACTAAGACTTTCTCATTTCATAAACAAAACATGCCAACAAAATATCACAAAACTATTATAAAAATTTCCTGTGCTGCATAAAACTAATTGCGGCCATTGCGAGTACACGAAATACTTAGGTACTCCAATCTCAATCTTAGCCATTGTACGAATTAAATTTAGTTTCAATGTTTGATTATTCAGAATCAAAACAACTATACTCGTAGTTTAGCGCCACGTCGCAGGTTTCATACTCAGATTCTCTATTCTCTAAACGAGTAACTGCCAGCCGCGTTTGTATCACCCTAGTGCATGTACTACTCGTAGATGAGGTCACGTGGCCGGATACCGGGTGCCCGGTGCCATGTGCCCGGTGCCGGGTGCCACTAGGTACTGGGGTATATGGGTCGCGCACAAAGCTTGGAGAGCTCTCCGACTGCTAACGAGTGCTGCCATTGTGTCGCACTGTACACGACACTCCCAAAGATGGCATTACGAGTGATGACGTCACGCGCCTCAGGTCTCATGCTGGAATCGGACCATGTCACGGGTGCTACGTTGGCCTAGATTATGTTCACTGTTCAGTGAACAAAAATATATTATCATATTCATTCATTCGATTTGGATAATTATTTGAACGATAAGCACTTTAATATTGGATCCGTAACCTGAAAAAGGTGTCATTAGAAAGGACGTAAAAGCTTTTTTCCATCGGCTTGATCTTATTGAATCCTTAAGTAACCGAATGGAAGCTTATGTGAAATATCGTTAAAATGGCAATTTGAAGCTAATATACGGAGTTGTCGTTTTTGATGAAAGGTGACAGTTTGTTAACCAGAGATGGGGCTTGATCCTGATTCAACTGGTCCCCGCGAATGAAGTCGCGGGCGGGCCTTAGTATATACATAAATCGACCTATAGACACTACAATAGGATATCAACACAGTCGTAATACGCGATACGTAACGTCCCCGGGGACGGGACGGAGGCGGGGCGGGCGCGGGACCACAAGCTAAATATTGTGCAATATCTGTTTGCATAAGGAAAATGTTATATAGATTTAAGTACTTAATTTGTTTAAGGAATCATGCTCACGATAAGAAAGTAATCCTTCCATTAGTGGTTTCTTGCTTATTCTTCCCCATGGAGGGTTGGATAGGCTTAGAGTTGCTCTCGTAGGTTATTATTTAACTACCCAATGTAAATACTTTATTCTGCGGCGTACTTGGAAACGATTGGCAGTTAGTCAAAAGTCTAAACAAAATGTTCTTATAATACAAAGTCGAACTCTCTCGCATGTACTTAGTTTAATTAATTAGTGTTAGGGTTGAAACCGGCGTCGTTGTCGGACACGGAGGGGAAATTGTAAATCGCGAGTGGCAGCCGTAGCCGCGGTCTAGCTCAAACACAAACACTGGCTTGGGGCGGGGGGGGGGGGGGGGGGGGCGAGGTCTGCCCCTCACCGCAACTACCGGTACCGGCGCGTGCTCAACTTCTAATGTAAAGGTTTCTGCCCTTCACACTCTAAACTCATTTAATGAATGAGTAAAAAATACACACATTTTTCATGTGATTTGATGTTTTATGTTTGTCCGTCTGTCTGTCTTTGTTTGGTACGTTATTCTAACAGCAGTGTCTCTTAGAAATTGGACTAAGTTGGTAGACAGATGCTCTGGGATGTAATAATAATAAAAGGTCTTGCGAGTACGATGAGGTACTATACAATTTCTTGTAATTAAAACTGGATCTGGAATAATCAGTGTATTTGTAAACATTAAAATATCGGAATATATATCGCGCTAATTATTTTAACATTTTACTATATACATAAAAACTAGTATCAAATAAATATATAATACAATATTTATTTGTCTCCTAAGCTATACGCTCTTTACTTTTTGATCAGAATTCAATACAAGTAAATCGCTTCAAGTGTTCCATTCAGAAGCTATCGTGGATTCGCCGAGTTCATAAACGCTGAAGTGTATTTTCATAACAAATAAATGTAAATTGTCTCATTAGTCTGCGTCCTTCAGACTGTACTCTAAAATGTATCTAATATTATCCGTCTCAATGTCGACGGCAAATGGCGAACTGATATTCACAATTCAACGACTGTCCGTCTGGCTGTAAGTGTTTCTGACGTTTCTTTTAGTAATTTCACTAAATCATTATGTAGTTTATATAATAATACGGTTTATAATGTCTACCGGCCTTTAAGTTTTACGTAGGTAGTATTAGTAATTTCTAAGTAAAATAACTGTACGACAAAAATACAGATAGGCAGAACCAAACTTCAAAAAACATAATGTACATTGCTAGAAAGTGAATGTGCTTGTGGTAGGTAGGGACAGTCAGAGTGGCTTGCCACGTTAGCCGCCATCTCTCGATGAAGCCATTTGTTCAGGAACTAAGCGGTCCGTGCGCGAGTGCCCGCCCGTGCGCGCGTCATTTCACGCGCTTTCGAACGCGAGTGTACTCTATACTCTAACGTCAACTCCGTGTCAAAGAAGGTCTGATGGCGGCTCGACTTAACATGTGCACTTTCGAGTTCCCCTCGAGGTCGTGCAGCGCCGAGGGCTGTGTCGCGGGGACGCCGATATATCTATAACTATACAAATAAATAAACTTGAAATGACTGCTTACAATGCCCCTTCTGTTTTTTTTTATTTTTCATTTTGCCAATGAAAAATAAAATAAAAAAATACGATTATACATAATGTTGTATTAAAACATAGCTAAATCAAATTAAGAAAACACGTAAAGTTTAATATTGAAATCCAGGGCGTAATATTGAAATCCCATAATTCGTATAATTTCATGGCGTTGACTTTCACTCCGCTACGTTTTCAACGTATCCAACTGATGGGATAATTGTCCCACAGGTGGGACGTTCCCTGCTTCGTATTCAACCTTCATAATAGGCGGGAGACCAATTTCAGCTTGGCGCGGGAACGTCGGGGGAGATGGAAGGACATGAGCCAATGAATAAATTTACGACGCAATGCAACGAATCCCTGTAGGTGTACAGACAGCTCTACAGTTTCATTATACTCATTTTTTCCCGCAACATATAAAGACGTGACTTTCATACAGTGACATGTATTACGGTCAAGGTTAAAACACTCACTCGTAGTGTGTAATATGTGTAGGGGGGCGCCGGCGGGTACCTGCGCTACGCGGCAGCGCTACGCCGTAGCGAGGCGCTACGGACGAACATTCCCACACCATATGAAAAGTTTAACACAACCCGGAGACTATTTAACTCGCACACTTGTAGTTCATACACACTCTTTACTGTAAACAAAATGGAAACGCGCTTTTACTAACGCGTCGCTGCTCTATGACTACCTGTACTTCAGGATGGTGTTATTTGTCTTTTTTTTTGCGAGTAAGGGACCTCTAGTGTTGGAGTCTTCAATCTATCTTCAATTATAATCCATATCCGATATCTATCCATATCAAATATGGATTATTAATTAGTATAACCGGATCGATATCTTAACGTGCCTTTCAACGCTCGTAAATGATATAATCAACATCTCCCTCCATGTGTCTCGCAGTAATACTTTCTTTCTGCCAACTACTGTATAACGCTATAGGTCGAATGTAATTTGCTTTAGTCATGTAACAGAATTAGCTTAGATCACATAGTGCTTGGAGAAAATCCTAACACTATTTTATTATAATTATTTTAAACCTTAGTATTTTTTTATTATATTTGGTTAATTGTTTGTAGTATACATCAATTTTAAATTTAAATCTAAATCTAATAAGTTCGCAAATCTCTAACGAAAATTGCAAAAACATGTCAAAGGCTTTGACTTTGATTTTTGTTTCAAATTGCATGTGAAAATTATGATAGACTTATAGTTTAGATACACCAATTTAAAGCACAAATACAAAATAACCTATTTCTTTGGAATTAAAAACTAGAAACAATATCATGCATACATATTAAGTTAAGTTAGGCGCCAGTATCATCACAATGTCAAAATACTGATGCCCTGGGCTCGAGTAACGTTTTCCCAAAGGCCTCCTACACTATAACTAATAACTTTCATAATTTGTAGAATTTCGAGTAATCCTTCGCAAGTATTCTGAGAAATTGCCCAAACTTTGTTTTCCCACACTAGCAGTCTCACCTAAATAGTCAAAGTTTCACATTGCGCACATTAGAGGGTTGATGACGTGAACTGTTCCTCGGGGAGCCAAGGTCGCAGCCGGCCCTGGGCCCTGCCCTGGGCGCCGAGCCGAGGAATTCAGGGAATGCTGACCTTTCGAGTGCTCGGACCTTTATTTGCGAAAACAAATTGAGTGTTGTTCGAGAGCTTACACAGTGGGAATGTTTCATTTGTTAGCGACGTGCCGTTCGTCTATTTATCTTTCTATTTGTATAAAAAACATCCCTTATATTTTTTATCCTTTATTATTAATATTATAAATGAGAATGTAAGTTTCAAAAGTCAAAAGTCAATAGTCAAACTCATTTATTCCTTTAGATCTCAAGTATCATTTGGACACGTTGGTCACGTTTGTTTGTTTATCACCCAGATGTGAACGTAGATGTTCACACAGAAACATCTTTGTTCGTCACAGGTGTAGGTTTTCCTACACTATCCACTCCTAAAAATTATATAAATTGTAAGTTGAATAGAGCCCGTGGGTTCCAACCCCGCCGGCCGGGACGCCGCGCCCGGCCGCGGGGGGCTGTTCTACAGATTGGATGCTTACCCGTGAACTACAACCCTCTGGATCACCCGTGAAGGTATGAATGGCGGAGTTTTGGTTTACGCAAAGTTTGTGTTTTTGTGTTGGTCAGAAAGTGAGTCTCGAATTATTGAAGCTTATTTATGTGACCTAGCGGATTACCTGCGCCCGTGAGTACTCGCACAAACCTATGGACGTTTTATAACTGAGAAAAGAAACTCATGAAATAAGTTGGGAGTTTAGTAGGATTTGCTGGTTTTCATTGTTAGATTAACTCCGAATAAAAGTAAAATATGAAAAGTCATCCCAAGCATGCATTTTATTCAGAACGAGCTTGGTGCACTCGGTATGCGATTCCAAAACGTACTTCGCTCGTTTTTAAATAATAGAAGAATAGAATTAGTTAAATGCAAAATCATACCCTTAAGTCACCTTAAAGCCCTACGAAAGCCCTACTAAAAATTAGAGATAGATGATTAATTAGCCGAGGAACACAAGGCGCTTTGATCTCACAGCTCAAAAAGCAATGCGTCTATGAGAACCCTTAGATTCCAGGGGTGGAGCTGCGGCTTTAAATTCCAACCGTGCACAACTTTTGCGATAAATTATTATAACGTTTTATGGAAATTCTTAGAATAATATTTATGTGTGTTTATATTCATATTAAGTATACAGTCGAATAGGGTAACATTGAGTTTCCTTGTTACTTTAAATAAAACTGGTTTAATATTACTTTATGAAATTAAATTTTGATATCTGTGTAAAACGAAAAAGACCAAATAATCAATTTGTCAAAAGTGTCATAAGATTGGCAGCTGTTAGAAGAAAATCATAATTATGGTGGCCCTAAATATGTTTGAGGTTTTTGTTGATAGAGCTACGGTTTTAACATTCACAATAGGAGTTTATGGTACCCAAGCTAGTAAGAAAAGGTTATTAAAAGGGATCATTCATTGATCAAACTAAGTCCATTCAACGATACCCAAAAGTCGTGATAACTTTGAACAGCCACTTAATTACAAAATAATCAGATATCTGGTTTTAAATTCGTTCTCGAGTGTGAGAAATAAGAACAACCTTATATCAATGAAACATAGTTGGTTTCATAAATTTTTATTTTGATGTTCACCAAAGTTCTGGAAAGTGTCCAAAGTGGACCGACTTGACTGTACTGAACTTTGATCTTGGCTAAAGTTGGAAAACAAAAGTGGAAATAAATCATTTTAATATTGGAAGTAAATCCGACGTCCGGCGGGGAGCGGTCCCCGTCACTAATCTCAGTATCGATATAGAAAAGTCAAATTGTAGACCGAGATATTTGTCGCCGCGTCGTCGTCGATTCCAGAGGCCAGTTCTCCAGATTAAAATGGCTCGGCCGCCTATCGGAGATATTGGAAAATTGATACCAAAGAATAAAACAACTCCTTACTGGTTTTTCCAAACTCCAAGACTGAATAATATGTAGGTATGCGAGTCTGTGGTCGTGTTGTAATGGTGACACTCCAAACTCACATACGCAAGATTTTAAATATGATTTGTCAACTAATTAACTTTGTATCTTAAAATTAATGATGTGTTGTACTCGGCAACTGGTTATATGAACAAAACCATGTCACGTGATCTCATAAAACGTTATAATCATCTCCCGGGGACTCCGCCGAGGAGGCGCGCGTGTCGGCGGCATCGACGTCCTAACGTCAAAGCTAAATTAATGTTTATTTAACGAATTCCCCTATCTAAGTCCAAGGTACCATATGTCGTCGTGACAGAGTTCAGTTTGGCAATGAAAGTGTTGTGTGTGTGGGAACGGCGACAATTTCATGCACGATGTTAATATCATCATTATGGAGATGTACCTAATTTGTACGGTCTATTGAAAACTGTGATCCATTTATAATCCACTTCAAAAAAGGAGGTGGATCTCAATGCGTATGTTTTTATGACTAACATTTAGTAAAACAATTTTTTTTCCTTTTCTTATTCGATAGATAGGTTGTCGCGTAGTAATGTAATATTGAGTGTGGGAGTGACAGGTATTTGATTCAGGTAATATGAAAGTTGTCTTTTGCCGTAACGCGACGCGAGTTGGTATACTGCTAAGGCGCGCTAATGAAAGTTTCACATAAATGTACAATTTAAATAAAAATACAATTTACATGAAAATAATAATTTCATATGAATCAATGGGCTTTTTATTCTCAAAAAGCAACCCTCTTTTATCCAAACGGAGCCACACTCTTGAGAGCCTGCATATTGTATTTTATTATTTTAATCGTAAAACAATATATAATTGTAGCGAAAATAAACGTAACGTCAAGACAAGGTATCGCGGATGTCCCGACATTTATTTCGGAATTTCGTAGATCATGGACCTAACTCCATCATAAAATCTCTCACTTATGTTTCTACCGAGATGAAACAGTGCATTTCTATGCATATATGGGTCCTTCGTTTCCTACTCGAAAATGTAATTACGTATGTACGATTCACCAAGCACTATAAACCATTAGATTACATCAAAAAATAATTAATTCGAGTCTACCACGAGTGGCAGCCGTACTAACTATTCAATAATGTATGGCGAGTTGTATAGTAACTGTGCGGCATGCTGTGGCCGAGGCCTAGAGGCACGGTCCTCGTAAAAACCTAATCAACATTTGACGGCGGGCGGGGGGCGGCGGGCGCGGCGCGGGGGGCGCGCGCCGTACTTTGTTTGACTAACGTTATCTAGGATGGTAATGAGTTTTTGGAACATGAATAAAGGTGTTCTAGTCGTTAGCTATGAGAACAGATTTTAACGAGCACCCTAGATAAGATAATATGTCGGTTATAATTAGTCTTATATATTTAATAGGAAGATAAAAGATGTAGCATTAAGTTTAAAACTATGCGTTTTAAAGTGAATGCTACAATGTTTGCAATGTAAAAGTCGTCATTCACAAACCTTATGGTTTGGTTTATAGTTGGGGTTAATAAAAACATAATTTCTAACGGAATTACACTTTTAAAACGTGGTCACAATTTGTGTACTGAATGAACAATGAATGCGTTACGAGAAAATAAATGCCTTCTTGTATACTTAGATACATACATCAATACGAGATCTCCTAACCAGCCTTTCCACTTGATATAGATTAAATAATGGCAAAAACTCCAGTTTTGTCCCAACTGGAAATCGTAGAGGGCAGTTACATTTTGATGCACTGCACTCTCCCCTATAATATATTTCGAAATAGCAAAATGTTTAACAAAAGAATCGTATTGCTTATTCATAGACAGAACTCGATGCTCGTCAGTCTATTATAGTTTCCAATCTGTATGTCCTATCGATATCAGCGTCCGATCACAATGCCGATAGCGAGCCGACGACTGCGGTATTGGTTCCTTTCAGACAGATTGGCTCGGGGGGGCTTCGGGGGGGCTGCGGCTCAGTTGAACACAGCCGACCCTCTCGATGTAACCACAACAGTTCATAAACGGAATCCTAGGATTATACCGGCAAATAGAAAATGTTAGTTGTTGAGAAAAAAAAATTGTTTGTTATAATATATTTGTTACAGAGCCCACGCAGGCGAGCGCCTTTACTCGGCCCGATAATAGTCGAACTACAACTCAATTTTCATATGAGTTCTTCAAACAGTATTGGAAATATGACTTTTTCTAATTAATACGTACGACATCACTCGTTCTTATTAGTTAGCCTATAGTAAGGAAACAAAGTCATAGCCAAAATACTGTAGTTCTGATACATTATAATACATTCAGTGACTAATCGTAATCAATCGTTCGAATTATGTGTTTTTTTTATATTCGCTAAATAGAAATGGCTCGTTTTCTACAATCAGTGAACTCAAATTTGTATAGAACTTTTTGTATGTGACGAAGTACAATAGGGCAACCCGTTTTTTTTTCTAAGATATTTAAAACATAAAGTGATGCGACTGTGATATTTAATCCATCTTCAAATAGTGTCCCCGGCGCAGTGGTCGATAACGGAGGCGTACGGCATCGATGCTATTCAATAGAACTCCGCGAGCGCTGCAACCCTATTGTTTCACAGGGACGCCGAGACTAATAACGCCGGGCGCCGGGAGCCGGCACGAGGAAGTTGGACGGACCGATCAGGGTCACCACTTCAATCTATCATAGCCCGGTCGCTCCCGCGTGTCGTAAGGGTAGTATACCACGCGTCGGGGAAATGTGACATCAATGACAATGACACAAATCATTCAGTAGACAATCATAGTTATCAATGTGCTTAGATTTACTTTACCGAGACTTTCATGCTATCAAACATGATGATGAGAACTAATGCACTGAACTGGAAATTAAATAAACACCTCACTTTGTCCGTGAGTCAGCATACGTCGGTAACCTATTTTACTGCCTACATGTTCAGGTTCCGTCGTTTAAACTGCCAAAAATATTGTATATTAATATGTTCTGTTCTACTCGGGATCGATCCACACACTACTCTCAGATGCTCGAAATCTTTTTTATTTTGCTTATTTGGGAATCAGCTAGTACATAATTACTTTTTATTAATAATACATATATGAATACATAGACCGGCGAAGTTTTCCCCATTAGGTTCTACATTTTGAATTTAGAAAGCTTGTGAGACAGTTTTATAACCAATTAATAGTACAAAATGAGATTTATTGTACAAGATGTAGGTATTTATAATTAAGAAAAAAATATGTTATTAAGTGTAATGACCACCCATCCATTACTGATGAAGCTAAACGTAGTTAATCTCAAAGTAAACCGACTTATCTCAGATTATATTCGACACTGCTTTGCATTTTGCAGTCTCAATTAAACCCACAAAAGTTGTTAAAACATTTGACTTTTGGATTTCCTCCCACTTCATTATTCAGAGCGATAAATTATCCGAAACAATCTGGAAATAATGAGAACAATTACCGAATACAATTAACGGAATGAGGCTCGAGTTGTTCGCACGTGACGGACGACCGCCGCCGCCCGCCGCCGCATGCCGCCGCCGCCCGCCGCATGCCGCCGCCGCCCGCCGCCCGCCGCATGCCGCCGCCCGCCGCCCGCCGCTCGCCGCGCCACGTAGCAAGGCAACTTTGTTTCATTTGCTTTGTGCATGGTTTCACTTTTGTAACTGAAACTTGTCGTAAGGTGAAAATATTATTACAAAAAATGTACTTGACGTCACAAATTTTTTGAAATGCAATTTCCACGTTTGTAGTATTTATCTGCTGTAATCTGTAATATTATTTTTTTATATAATGTTTACACCAATATCGTGCTACGTTTGTAGTTGACTCGGCCTATAAAATATATATAGTCACTGACTATGCACATAAACTTTGAAACTATGTAAACACCTGATGCGACGAGTGCTTCACTTTCGATCTTCCTAAGTATAAGCTGAAGAAGACTCGGCCCTGAACGCAAAGTGAATGATAACTTCGCCCCACTCTCAGGCCTCGCTGGAGACTTCAGACTTGTCGCGGAAAATTTCTTAGTAAATTAAATAACTTGTTCCTGTGATATAATAAGAAAAGTGCGTTATTTTAATAAAATAAACCGTAGGAGTTTAATATAACGCTGAAATTACTTTAACATTATTCAGCCGAGCACGTAATATTTCATTAGGTACTCGGCGAAGTTCATTTTCACGATGCAAGTTGAAAGTTTAAGAGGTTCCCGCCCACTAAGGTCGCTATGAACTATGTAGCCACTTTATGCTTATTAAAACCAAAATGTGACTTGAAATTTAGTTTTGCGTACTGAAATACTGTACCGCTAATACATTACAATTGACAATATATTGCAGTGTATTTTATTATGATCTATGACCTATTTGAAATTAAAAATCAGACGACTATCTCAGAATAAGTCGTATCGATGTAAGAAGTTTTTTTTATTTAACGGATACGCCGAAACGAGCCTAACGCTCACCTGATGTTAAAGTGATGTTAACCTGATGTTGATACACACAAACTTAATCCAATTTTCAATTCATATCCGTCGAGGGATCAGGAAGCCTTGTTAAAATTGGCGCGCGCTGCCCATAGTAAACAACCCTACTCTATTACCACAAACAATATTAAAAGTTTTCATATAAAAATCCTCAAAATTGTGAACGCTTGTCGAAAGCGGCGATGAGAAGTCCCGACCACTCCTTGTAGACCCTCCACTCGCTCGAGGCTTCTTGTTTTCTTGAGAGACTTCGTCTTTTACTCAAAGACGGGGTTCTCATGTAACTGGTTAGCGATTTACGGTTTTCTGTAAAATGTTACTTTTGTTGATGTTTTGGAGTTTTGATGGGGCATTATTTATTCAAATTGAAATTTTAACTCTTCGGTCTGTTGGGCATATTCTAAATCAAAGCTACATCCGTATCTCTGTGTAGGCACAGATAGGCACAGAAACTGGCGGGGAGAAGCGCCGCGTCGGTATTTCAGCCCTTTCGGTCATTTGATCCGAAGCGAAGGCTCCCGTTATCGCACCCTCCTACTCTATACATCGGAGGGAAGGTCTCGCACTGATAGATATTTCTTTTTGTAAGACGAGAAACTGCTAACGAACATTATCTCTATAAAATATCCTTTGAATATAAAATAACTTGCAAAGTTATTTCGAATGTTCTACATTTTGGGAAATGAAATTGGATATTTATATAGCTGCCAACGCTTTCCAATTATAGAAATATTGGAAATAACTATTTCGAGGATGCCATTTATTTTGATTTTTGACAGGGTTCTATGTTATGACGCGCCCTTGGCTAACCGTATAGTCTATGGTGGATTTCCACACTAATTGTGCTGAGGACTGGCTTTTTAGAGTCACTTCCAAAACACACCTCTAGGGTTGACAGATTTACAATATACAGGTTTTAAATTTGGGGATATTTTCTCTTATCATAGTTAAAAGTTTTGTATAAAATTTTCTTTACTAGAAGTTCAGCTTCTCGGCGTATGATATGAACTCATGACTGTTATCCATACAAATATTCTTTAAATGCGCTCCACTCGATGTATTGCGTAGAAATGGAAAGACTTAGCTGACGTACACATTCAATCCCCAGAACTAGCCGACCTTAGTAATATTATTACACAAATCTAATGCAACTCCCGCTGCGTCAGACTTGTGTAATAATTGTCAACAGAAGTTTGCGCCTCCATTGAAGTGTAAGCTCGCGTCTCCTTGTGTTGTTCCCGCAGTCACGTGGCTGCAGCCTGCACTGGAGTGTACACCGACGGTGCAGCCGGTACTATGCTCGACAGTATGCAGTGGATGTTCACTTGTCAGTAAACAAATCTATTTCAAATAAATGTTACAACGTACCTGACACAGGAGACATCAATATGAATTATGAAATCAATAAGGTCGTAGAAATTTCGAAGTCTGAACTTCTGCTCTATCAGATTAATTCTATCAGATAAATCCTCTAGCTCTTGTCACCAAAAAGTTGTAACCTTGGAAAAGATTAACCTTGTAATTGTAAATTTGTAACCTTGGTAAGTTTGGAAAAGATCCATGTGCAACTAAAAGTTGAAGAAGAGACTCACTCGCTGAGCGATCGTGTCGAGGTGTTGTCTCGACGGAAGCGTGTCCGCCGCGTGCCTACTCGTCTCTGTACTCGTCTCGAGGAAGAAGCGAAGCGCGCCCCGAATAAATGTTGTCGGCTTTATGGACCTTGAAATTTATTTCCTTTAATTATGCTGCTTCGGGAAATTAGTAGTACTCTAGTTGGTTATTTATTGGTCCACTCGATGGATATTTTAGTTTGCAGTTGGTTTTAGTGGGTCCTATTGAGCTGTAAAATCTACCACGAAATCCGGAAACATTCTTTAAAACCGTATTTATTTGGAGAGATTAGATAATTTTTTGGATATAAAAATTTATTATTATTATTATTAATTGATAATAATTCTTGGTGATAATAATTGTTTTTGGAAACCTTTTTAATTGTTTGCTGAAATCTGGCAATTTAATGATTAACCAGTTCTCTCTGGCTGCCATTCTCGTGATCATTATATATAGACTACTGTGCTGTAAAGTTGGAATCCAATAACTGGTATGTTTCTTAGTAGTTACAGAAAACACCCTGAAAGTTGCAGCTAAAATACTGAGCAAGCGGCAATATTACACACGAAAATAATTGGCGGAAACAAAATATGATTAAATCGTAAATTATTTCTATTATATTCTATTGTAATTATTTTTATTGTACATCAAGGATACAACGGTATGAGAAGTTCTCACATAAAAGTTCTCAACATCATAAAATACTTCTGTCAGCGCAAGGACGGACAAACGGACGACACGGCGACATTTTTTTTGTCTTTCCTCGATATTTTCGCGCTGTGAACCGATTCGAAATACTACCTCAAATCAGGCATCAAATCACGGGATGAGAGTTTGAAATCGGTTTTTTCTTGTCACTGTCGCGATGATGGAGACCTCAATATATCGTCAAGTCAAGTTACTAAGCGTCTCGAGAAATTTTTTAACAATGTAATTAATCTGCCAATGTCAATAATTGAGACGCAGGGAGCGTCTGAATTATACATGAACCTTCAAACAGCGACAAGTTATTTATATGTAAACGAGACGGGGCGGGACGGGACGGGGCCGAGCCGGACCGCTTAGGACCGATAACATGACGATTTGTGTTGCAATTAAGTTGTTTATGTAACAGGGTGTTGGAAGAGGAAGTATGTTCCGTGTTCAGTTACTCTACACGTAGAGTACTCAGTTACTCAGTACTCAGTTCGGTGTTGAGTTACTCTCCAAGATGAGACGAGAGAAGCGAACAAAATAATTACAAATCATCTGTAATATAAAGATTTACGGCAAAAAATGACCGCGCCAACTTTTGCACCTGAAGGACGCCCTCGGAAACCCTCACATTTACGGAATGATGATAAATGCCCCTCGCCTGCCCTCGGCCACCCCGGCCTGCCGGCTCACAGTTATGACCTGTACTGGCCTTGTTGATGGCCTATTGCCTCCGATCGCGATAAATCCCTACGATTTGGATCGCGCACTTTATTGGCATTTTTCGCCTTTGGATTAATAGCACCTGTCCGCGACGTGAATTGTTGTGGATATTTATATTTTAGGAGCTTTAAACTAGGTCCATTGGTGGGATGAAAAATGAACAAATTTTGATTGTAATGGGAATAAAGTTAAGGTAAAGTAAAAGTAATTGTTATAGCACCAATGACTCAAATGACAAGTATTCTTATAGCGCTGTGTCAGGACGCTATTTGAATAAGCCGGCGAGAAGCCAGCTTTAATAATAATAATATACTTTTACACACTCATACGGCTGCTCTAGGACTCCCTGTGTAGCAGATGGCATGGTAAAATAATGGAACACAAGACAAATACCCAATACCCGAGAACAAACTTCATGCTCACCACAAAGTATCCTCCCTCGAACGTGAGCTAGCAACTAAGCTACGGAACCGTTTCTTTCGAGTGTTATACGTTGATGTCACCCGCGGGCGTGAATAGTCAATGTGCCCACAGCTGGCTTACTAAAGTTCTTGGACTGAGAAATTTGAGGTCTTTAGTTTCCCCATAATTGATTCAACTGCTATAACTTTCACACCAGATTAATGATACGATTAATGATAGTTATGACATAGTTGGTTGAATAAGTAGGTTGAAAGTAAAAAAAAAGAATCATTTCCTGTCATTTCAGTCAAACTATGTAGGTATTATAGTTAAGAAAACTTAAAAAAAGTTTTTTAACTATTTGATTCGTACCAACATCTAAATATGTTGTAAAGATCTCTATTTTTACTCGGGCAACATTTTACAATAGTGAAATATCTTGGTTAGTAAAAGCCAAGCCACGTTCGCCTTGCCGCCGCCGTTACTCAGGGGCGGCTCACCCGTGGGCGGGCGGCGCGTGGCGCGTGGCGCGTGGCGCGAGGCAGTCGTCGGTGGGCGCTCGGCCGAGACCCACGCGCCCGGCCCGTCGCGAGCCCCTCGGTAACTTCGTACGACCTGTTTCCTAACAAAGTAGGATTTCCTCGAAATTTTACGAAGATTTAAATTTATTGGTGAGTTATGAACATCAGTCTCAATAAGTTATGATGAAACCAGTATTTTAAAACTAATTTGTCTCTAATTCATATGCACAAGTAGTTCTAAAGTTTTTCAATTTAGTGAATAAAATTTTAGTTCATGGTATGACTAATCATTAATTTTCAATTAATTATTCAGTTACAATATCACATCATATATATTCACATTGTTTTTTTGTTGTGTTCCTAATTTTCAGGACATGAAAGAATTATTTGGATAATCCACGGAAAGGTTGGAAAGCCGGATGTTATTTTCGTATCCATATCACCATCTTAGCCGAAACTTAGAATACGTCTATGTAATACTTACTAATAATTTTTTGTTAATACAAACATATTTACAATAATCGTCCAGGACAGAAACATTCTATGTTCGTCACACAGATGTGAGCCCTAGGTGGCGGCGCCGCCAGCGTGCTCCCGCGACCTGCCTCGCACGAGTGGCCGGAGTATTATAATAAGTCGATGTGCTCGGCGGCAGAATTTGTACTCAAGGGTGATCTGAAACTTGAGCTAGCAATCTGTATATTTGCCTACTCTGCGCTGTAGTTTGTCATTACTATATTCGTACTCATGACTTCAGGTCGTGAAATGAGCAATTATCACTTTCTGTAATTAAAATTTAAAGTCTAAGTAATTTTATTAAGTTCACGCAAACCCACGTTTTTTTATACTTTCTTTGTATTATAGTTCCTTAATTTGAAAATGAACCGGTCGCGGTTTGGTTGCTTCCGGAGTGCAAGTCTGCTTAAGCATATCTGTCACTCCAAGAGTCGCAGTTATGCTGAAACAAACGGGAATTAAACTTGAAAAGTAATGATCGCGAGCATTAAGAACGTAAATAAAATCACGATTGTATATAGGGACAGATGTGGTAGATGGGTCTGTAGTTGGCGTAGAAAATTGACAGTATCGTAAGTGTCGCGTCACGTAGCCACTTAATACCCTGCAGCTCGCGGCTCGGATCTTGTTACCACTTCACAATGACTAAGAACAATATTCTGCAGCATGTTATGTTCGCGTCGCAAGGATATAAACAACTTAACGGAATACCTAACCTACTACAGTTAAAGTTACATCGAGGGTTCGAGATTAGTAGCAAAGAGAGTCATAAGTAAGGAGCGGGTGAAACAAGTGCGGAATCCTGTTCTAGATGGTTGCTTTTTGTGTGTGTATGAACTCTGCAAAAGCACTGGTAGTATTGGCTATACATCGTATTCAAATTTTAAAATATGACATTCTGATAACGTACCTACCAGATATTTATGGTACGTAACGAAACAACCTTTAGGGGGACCGACTACGCGAATCGAGTTGGTCGGTTCCCGTTGGAACAGGCAGGAATAAAGCCAACTAACACTGAAAACTAACTGTAATGTATTTGATATTGTATTATTACATTCGGAAGGACCTGTCGGGTGTTGCCATAAAACATTCCAGAATAAAGCTATATTCGTCTTTTTAGACGTTCCCATATTTCCTCTTTTTATGGTTTTCCGGGATCACAGGCGTTTTACCACTACCATAAAAGCATAAAACATAACCGAAATCGTGTTTCAAAACATAAATCTCGCCAGACCGACTTACGAAAAATGCTTCGATACCAAACACAAAACGCATTTGTTTAGCACTCTATTCCCACAGGTGAAGGGCGAAGTTAGAATGTTTATACGCAAAAGTAATGTCGAGGAGTAAGTTACTCAATTAAGTTGGTAACTTTTCCCATCGTGACGTGTCCCTTCCAGCCTTCCCCCCAGTCTACTCCAGCTCGGAAATGTTCCAACCTTTCGAGGTCGTCTCAATGTCACTCGGGCGGTACATGGAGGCTGACGCTGCACCGTGTGCTAGGTGGTCAGACGAATTGAAAATGAAACAGAAATGAAATGAGTTGATCGTAAAGAGACGACTGAGGTATATACCAGATTTTGAATTTATGTTATTACTACAATAGCTGCGCCTCGCGCTGTTGGAATACTGAACTTTTTCGGGATCAAAAGTAGCCTATATATAAATCCAGGATATAAGCTAATTGGGCCGTTTGAGCGTGAAGGAGTAACAATATATATACACACACACACACTCATTCACTCACTCACACACACGCATACACAAACTTTCGCCGTTATAATATTAGCGTGATTGTCGTAATTGCTTAAAATAAAATAAAACTATATTGGTGTGGTGACCAGTTTTCCGTCCAAGAAATCATTAAACACGGATTAGTCAGCCTATACTCAAAAAATTGCTCAAAAATGTGGTTCCATTTTAGAGTGAATGAGTAGGTGCGCACTACTCCAGACGCAAAAACATAATATTCTCTCTTCATGTTGCATATCTACGCAGTTCATTTTGAAGGCATCTTGTATAAATGCCTATTTTGCTTGCCTTGTGGTTATATTCATCAAATTTTTTGTGTTAATAAAACCACTGTTTTGCGGTACCGTTTTATTTAGTTGCACGTTTAGTAGTTTAATTGCCTATTTAGACTTTATTCAGTTCAAAAATTCTTCTATTTAAATAAGTAAGAGAACTCTGTTTATAATTTTTTTTATCAGTTAATTATTTATGCAATAATGTGTTTTTGAACAAATTCGTTCATTATCTGATTCTCAAGTGTGCTTCTGTGTAAAAGTTAAATAATTTACTTATTTGGAGTCGGACAAGCAGACCGCGATACTTTCATTAATTATTTTACGCCTTCAGGGTGAAGTTTCCTCATGTAATTTCTATGGGACTACTTCGAAAATAAACCTATTAAAATTGAAAAATAACCATTCGAATTGGTTTAAAAATGGCAATGAAATCGAGTAAATGTATTATAATAAAAAAACAGGCATCCGATATGACATCCTTCTCCTATTTTTGAAGACGGTTAAAGAGATTTAAACATTTTTCCAGCAGACTACTTCACTTTTGAAACTGCACGAACACGTCAGTAGCTAAAAGCACCGCGTTTTCAAGTTGCAGGAATGGAACTATTACATCGTTTTAAAAAGTACGAGTAGTCTTAAAGTAGATCGCTTCCGACATTAAATCTCCGGCTCGGGAACATCGGGCCGCGCGGCGTCACCCTCGAGCCGGCGCGCGGCGCGCGGCGCGGGGCGGACACATTTCACATTGCACTTTTATTTGTCAGCGCTGGCAGCTGACTGCTGGCAGCTGACTGCTGGCAGCTGACTGCTGGGTGCTGGCTGCTGCTGGCTAGCAAATCAATGTTACTGACGCGTGATTGGTCACATTTGGTTTGTAATATTCGGATACAAACATTGTACATGCCGCGGATGCGCTTGTACACAACGCGTCAGCAGGCGCGGGCTGCTTGCGCTGCACTCAATGATACTGGAGATACATTTGATTGACACACTGTGCGGTCCTCAGCGGAGATAAGACTATTCGATTGTTTAAAAATTTCATTTGATTATAGCAATACAGATTGCAATATACAATATTGCATCTTTTTTCTGGTTTTGGGCAATTCCAATACAATTACTTATGGATTTATCGCCTAAAAAGGTGTATTAGAACAATTTTCACCGAAGAATAGACAGCGTTCAGTTAAAAAGCGTTAGCAGGTTTTAATTTCAGTCTGATTTCATCATAACTGATGATGATCCTATAACAAAAATTGTACAAAGCGTGCGCTTCCGTTAAATATTTTCAACAATAAAGCACTCTGACACTCTATAATGAGAAGTGGCGAATTGCTCTCTATATTTGCTCAGCAATAAGGTCAATAGTTGCCGGGAGCAAATAAGTGTAATATATTGACTATGAACTCTGAAGACACGAAGTTCAGTTTCATAGCTCAATGATTGATGTAAGGTTTATGCATTTATAATACGATTAAGGTTCTTCCGGATGCAAGTATGAGAAGACTTACGTAGCATCTCGTTGCGCCCGTCACCCGTGATGTAAACGTCTTAATGCCTGTTATTTCACCGGAACACACACCCTTCCACCAGAACACAGTAATGCGAGGCCAAGTACTGCTTGGCGGCAGATTGTCAGGTGTGGTGGCAGTACTTCTCCGAAAGAACGTGGCTCAAAGTCTACTGCTTCTTTATGTTGCTTTAGCACCACCCAGGGGTTACGTATAGGGACGCAAAGGGTATTCCCCTACGTTTGCGAGCAACATCGACCTACCAAATTTGAGTTATTGTCCTCCGTTGGATGGTAAGCGGTCCTGCCTATAAGAAGCAGTCCACAAAGTGTTCGAGTTAGCCCCCTATATACTCGTAGCTGATACTAAAGTAAACTGCGAGATGGTCGCCGCCGCGGCACATGCACTCAGCGCGTTTTCAGCATCGCTTCCAAGGCCCATTTGAGAGTCGTTCATGTCTTAGTTTAGCGCAGGAGGCTCCTGACTCGACCTATTATTTTATACAGATTTTCAAAAAATCACGATTGTACATGGCACCTTTTGCTTTCGAGAATATTTGATTCTGTACTTAATAAAATATGAATAGAACTAACAGTAATGGTGCTGGCGAAAATTTCTCACTCAGTCATATAGGTCATGCAAAGTTCACAGCTCGATTAAGCTTACCTTAATAGTACTTACTCACTTAGTTATTTCCCCAAGCTGCACAGTTTGGCGCGTGATCCACCCCCACGGCTCCCCCCGGCGCAGGTGAGCGCGCCCGGCGGTGGATCACTCAAACGACTTTGGAACTTAGAACATAGAACTTAGCACTTGGTTGATGAAGTCAGTCCCTCCGTGTTCATATACTTGTATATATTAGAACAAATAAAATAATATAATAACATAATATTATATAAACCGCCTCCCATATTACACATAGGCTCCAGCACTTATTGTGGGTGATGATGAGTACTATAAACATGGGGTGCATTATTTTTATGTATCATAATAATAGTTTTCGAAGCGCGCGCCATGTCATGACTTTTCCCGTTCAGTCCTTGAAGCGTGAAGGAGTAACAAACCAAATCGCAGTCGTACTTCTTTGTTAGATCCTAAAGCTCTCCACCGTCTTTTGAAAATGTAAAGAGAAAAATCCAGATAAGAAAATATTTCGCAGTCGCTATTTAGAAGTGTGCCGTTTACATTCGCAAAGAGAAATGGTTATCAAAAGAAGCTTTGACCCCGAAAAGTCTGTTTCAAAATTTCACTTAAATCAAGTGAAAGAAACCAACAGTTGGATGCAATTTTTAAATGTTAAACGACAACAATTATAAGGATGTTAAAGACTTTAAAAAGCGGCATTGTTCTACTTGTAGAACAGAATAGCAATAATAGGAAGAAGCCATATTATGCGGAAACCAGTCAGTGTGGTGACAGTGCGGGCATGAGTATGATGGATTTGACGATTCCCATGGGATACCGACCAAAGCTAAAAAGCTAAAAGTAAGTCATTTAAAAGTCGACTTCAATACTTACAAAGTAGCAAAATAAACGATTTCGTTTACTTGGGTGACATATTTTTGCAGTTATTTTGATTTAACGACCAAAGTATTGAACCGATTTTGATAAAAAACTCTAAATATATCCTTTCAATTTTGGAATTTGGAAAGTTCCAAAATTTTTATTTGAAAATACAAGGGGAAATCGGTAAAAATACATAGAACTTCTTTCTTTTTGAAGTCGGTTAAAAATAATGGTTATGAAGCTATTGTTATGAAATTTCATTTAATAAAATGGAAGAAGAATAAATGAGTTTTATTTAAGAATTCAACGGAAATAAATTAGTTTTGACGTTGACTTGACTTCGACTTGGAACTAAATTCGAAAGAAATACGTAGCGCTCCGACTGCTAGTACGTCGAAACGTAGCGAGTGAAGGTAGTCCCCGCACCAAGGTCACCGTATCGACGCAACCTGAATCCTTTCAGCATTTGCATACAAACTGTCCTTCGCAACTATGGCTTCACGGGTCCTTCGCTTATGACAGCAACCATTACCCGCTCCCAAGGAGCTCACCTGAGTGCGCGCGTTACCAACACGACAATGGATAACGTCGGGGAAAAACTCTTGTGTGTAGTTTGAAGTGTCGTTTTCTGCTCGTAGTCGGAAAGTGCTATGATTTAGTATATTTTAAAACAACTGTGCTTTGAAAAGTTTTGTAGTGGTTTCTGCTGTTAGGCCGTTAGTGTACTGGAGCTATTTAGATTTAATGTTGGTAATGGTACCCACGACGTACTTTATTAGTGACCACATGAATATTGCAATATTTATAATAAGTAATAAGACAAGGCAAGTTCCAGCATTACTTAGATAAACAAAAATTATAAACCTACACAGATTTATTTCCAATGTCGCGTTTCGTATGCAACGCCGAAACCTAAGCGAAAAGGCATAAACTATTACGCACTTGATTTGCTTCACAAACTCCAGACCAATTGTGAAGGTGAATTGTGTGCATGCACCTAATTTGTGCGGTCCACGCCTGAGGACCATAACCGACAATAATAACCAATCTTCCTCTTTTGAATGCATCAATGCAACATTAGGTAAAATAAAGACTTCGTTCTACATTTTAAACATTGACTGAAAGGTAACGAATTTCCTGTATGGTGCACTAGTTATTTGGATGCCACAAATATTTCTTACGGAATGGGATCATACGTTTTAGCTACCTACTATGTTTTTGTGATCTCTGAAAAGTTTGGCGAGTCGAAATTTACAGATGTAATTGTATAATGGTGCACATACGGTAGAAGAGAATAATTGATATACTTACTTTACAAATCCCACGATATCCTCTTAAACAACTTTTAATTATTATAAAAAAATCATGAACATGGTTATGCCTTGTTTATTTACATAAAGTGATGAGGTGCGTGTAACCAACCGCCGCGCCGGCCGGGGCTGGCGGCAGGGGGCGCGGTGCGGGGCGCGGTGAGGGAGGAGTGGAGTTGTTTAATTAAAATGCCTAATGAGAGCTGCCCTCGGCTCTCCGGCCACGATTCTTCATCTTGTTGCGCCGCGTCGAGTCGGCGCGGTCGGCGCGGTCGGCGCGGCCAAAGCGACTGTGTTGTGAAGGACTTTTTTATACAGCAAGCAAGTACCCAGAGAGTTACTGGTTGTTATCTCTCTGGACTCAACACAAAACATCATTAAATAATTGATATGTTGTCTTGAGTCACAGACAAAGTCAAATATTTGTTTACGTTGAATCCTCGAAAAAATGTATTCAAATGTATTATTTTTAAATAACAATATACATACGCGTTGTGTGATCATGTGTAGATCGAAGGTACCTCTCACTTGCGCTGTGCTGCGCAATTTGTTAGCTTTGTAAGGCTGATTTTCTTGTTTGGTCGCTAGATTCAAATAAAATCTCTTCGGTATAGTTTTGTGGACCTGCCTTTACCTCGAGGGCTATGAACTAGCCATCTATATAATGTACTAATAATACCTAGTGACAGTATCCCGAATGCCTCCCACGCTCGCGCTCGCGCCTCTAATACAGATAATTAAAACCACTGACGGTTTGTACTTCCCGCAAAATAGAGTCACGTGTACTCTGCGGGTCATCACTGGATCTAGTTCCGTCTCTTTCTGGGAGTGAGGTTCCTGTGACGAACACGAAAGAAAGAATGCGGACTGAAGCACCTTACAAACCAACCACACTGGCCGGGAGAGCAGCCTTCTTTTATGAACGTGGCCTTTTTAATATTTTTCTAAAGTACATATTATCATTTTTATTACGTACGACTGAGGAGAAGAAACTAGAAAGAATTTGCAAGCTAGTCCTAGGGCAAGCGCCCTGCGGTGTTACCCGCTGTTTTCCGGAATCAAAAGCAGCCTATGTGTAATCCGGGATATAAGCTATCCTTCTTCCAAATTTCATTCAAATCTGTTGAGCGTGAAGGAGTAACACACACACACACACACAAACTAAATAACATTAGTGTAATACGCGACTTCATTAAATTCATTAAATTTAGCAGCCTGTACTGTGAACTGTATATAAATTATGTATCTACCGGCTTTTATATAAATGTATTAAGAATCTATTGATCTCGGAGTTGGCAACCCTGATTTTTTGTTTTACTTCGTTCTGTTTCTGTTATGGGCGGACGTAACCACTTAACATCAGGTAAGTCTTTAGTCCGTCTCGTCACTAGAGAAATTTAAAAAGGAATCTTGTGTAAAAATAAGACTAATAATACAAGAGTGTAAAATATGTAGTAATTTTGCTTTGTGTTATATTATGTGATATGTGCTTGGTTACTCCGATCACTGCCTGAAAGTTTAGTTCATTAGATCTTCTAATATCGACCACCGGGTCCCATCGTGTACAGCCTATCGTCCCATCGTGTACAGACAATCGAATCGAATCGAAGCCGAAACATGAAATGAAAAGCAAAACGATATTTTGATAACGCTATTACGAAATTGAATCGATGAAAAATAAGTTATGTTCCTACAGAATGTTTGTATTTGTTTTTGTTTAAACAGGAGAACGGGTGTGCGGTCCCTGTGCTCGTGGTGATCGCGCTCTCGGGGGTCAAAGTATGCGACCCCGAAGATCAGGTGAGTCAGTCGTTAGCAACATTAACGATACTATCGTATGGTTCCGCGGTATTCACGGACAGTGAGGCGCGCTTACAGTAATACAGTACAGTAGTGAGCGTGTATTGTCGGCAGAGTGTGCGGATGAGCCACGCGACGCGACGCATCCTGTTCGCGACGTGTGAGGCGGCGCGCGCGTTGTTCGCACTGGTGGCTCGCGAGCCGCGCGCGGACCCGCCGCGGCAGTACTGCCACGCGTTCGAGACCGACTCGCCCGAACAGGTAAACACAATTCATAATATACTGCACGACCTTACTTTCACTGACTAACTTCTTTCTTTCTATGGATGACTTTTAGTGATTTTTGGCGAAACTATATTACGGACCACGCAACATTCCTTTATCAAAAAGTGTATTGAAGCGAGCTGCGATTCAAGCATCACAATGAATGTTTGACTATAGAGCCTCTATCAATTCCTAGCAGCTTCCATCTCGCCAGATTGCTGCGTTTCTACATGCTACATGTTTTGACTTACTTGAATGTATTTCTGCCTATCGGCATTGATTAGCTTAATATATTACGGAACAATATTTTTCAAAAGAGTTTAATTTGTGATTGGAGGTCTTTGGCAAACCCAAAAATCATTTTGTGCGGTAGTTTTTCAAACGGTAAGTTACTTCAATCTGTAATAAACACGGGAGCCTCATAGACATAAACATCTCGTCATAAATCCTAAAGCATGAGTGTAATTATTGAAACAAATATAACTTTATATCTGTTTAAATGTTGTTCCGAGGCTGGCAGGCCGCACCGCGCGCCCGATACAAATGTGAGGCTCCACCTCGGCATTGAAATGGTAAATGGCTCATTAACATGTCTTTGAATGTCAGCTTTGGGCTTGTTATGCAAATATCGCAAAACGTCCATTAGGAGGCTTTCGGCCGCTTAGTGCCCCCTAATGATAACATTATCGCGTCGGCTGGTGACATCAGTCGGGGATTTTCATTTATGTAGCGGGGAGAAGGGCAACAGAAATGATTTATGGATGCCTCGTATAGTTCATTAGACAGTCCATCGCCCTCTGATACTCGCAATGCTAGGAAGGCTCACTGTCCACAAGCGAGAGTAAGCCTCCTGCGCCCGAGCCGCATCGGTTAATATGGCACCGTCGATTTTTGGCTTCAAGTCATGCAGATATCATGTATACCTGCATGACTTGAAAAAATTATAAGATCGAGTATTTAACACATTAATTTTTCAAGGAATATAACTGTTTGGTCGCTAGCTTTAAATCTCTAAGCCCTACAAGTGTGCGGTATCATAGAAGTACACATAATAGCTGCAGACAGCTGCAGCTTCCGCGGCAGGTAGATACCAGGGTGCCTAAAGCGACTCCGCAGCTGGTATTATTCACATAAAACATGTCTCAACTCCGAGTGATCGAATTCGTCATCCGTACATAAAATGGAGTTCGCTATTTCGTCGCATTTCCTTACATAAAACCTGGATATTTTCTCAAAGAAAGTACCAATAGAGGGTAATTTGAAGATTTAATATGCATAAAATAAGTATTAGGTTGGTTTATATAAATTACTGCTTCAGTTAAACTCGACAATGCTTGACGGTGTCATAGCTTTTTAAAGATAGCTTATACCATATAAACAATTTGGTATATTTTCGTGAAAATAAGTTTCTTCATGTTAATCTGTTACGAAAGCGAATAGAACTGTGAGTCTTTGCCAAATGGCAGTTAATGATTCTTGTCGAGAGTTAGTCACCACATGGGTGTTTCTCTCGGGAACGTTACCAATTTGCATTACACAGCAACTTCAGCAATAATGTTTTACAGGGAGATGATTAATATCCCTGTAACTCATTTTTGTTTTCTAGTAAGTTAGTTAATCTAACTTATTTTTGACTGGTGAACAGTGGTAGGTTCGTTTGTATAATCATTCATCATCAATTTGCGTTTGTACGTCACGTTTATACAGATAGTTGACACTGAAAGAAATGCCGTAAAATAAACAATGGTTGCTAACGAAGATAACCTTGTAATGTATCGATAGATTATGATAGAAAATTTAGCTAAATTTAACTGGATTAGCTCGAACAACAGTGTTTTCCGGAGAAACATAATTATTGGTTATCCATAACCATAGTCGTGACAATATCCGTTAAACATGAAATGTGGTGCGATTCCCGAAATGTTACTGAACGGGCGGCAACGTAACCTGAATCCCAGAAGTTCTCATTCCTGATACATATATTCAAACGATTCCTAATAAACATCTGTAGCCAACTTTTAAGCTCGTACTAACTGTAATTCATTCAATAACCATTTTTAACAAACCCAGGTGTATTAAGATGGATATCTCATAACAATAAATCGCTACTGCACGAACCGTGACTATATAATGGCATATTACATGTTTAACTATTGGACAACTGATTTTGCTTTTATTGAAATGTACTTCGTCTTTATCATTCCCACCGCGCCAGATGCAGAAGCGTCTGTACCTTGCCATTATTATGAGAATACTTTACCATTCGTTTACTGTTCAGAATACTGTTGAGCTTTAAAGATCGAGTGTTACAAATCGCGAGAGCTTCTCGAACAATTCCAATGTAAGCCGCCAGCACTGTGCTCTGTGCTCTGTGCACTGTGCACTCGGCACTCGGCACTCGGCCCGCCCGCCATCAGATCTCAATGGGGCCGCGGTTGTACGTCTGCTAAGTTTCTCGTCGGCTGTGGCCGCGCGCCCCGCCCGCCGCCCGCCGCGCGCCGCCCGCCGCCCGCCGCGCGCCGCGCGCCGTCGGGACTTCACGTCCTTCAGCTGAGATTCTAGTTTTGTAGTAAGTCGCTTGTCGGGAAATACACTTTAATTAATTTTGTTGAAGTTTTGCAGCGATAGAGTTTCCTTTTTGAGGATATAATCATGCGCTAAGACAAACTATCATATCGTGGGACATTTTGTTAGGATATTTTGAATTTATTTTTTGTTGAATTCAGTTTTTTAACCAAGTTATATGAATTATTTTTATCAATAAACTAGCTGTGCTCCGCGGTTTCACCCGCGTATAAAATAAAGAAATTTAACGTAATACTAGCCTAAAGCCTTCCTCGGGAATGTGGCTAACATATACAAAAATATTTTTTCACATCAGACTGGTAGTTCAAACAAACAAATTCTTCAGCTTTATTATAATGAGTATAGATTGATCGTCGTACAGCCGATAATTGAACACACGTCGTAGTCAAGTAGCTGATAGTCGAAGAGACTGTCATTCTCTTAAAAGGAAACATACTCCATAATCCTATAGCAGATAGTCGGAGAGACGAGCCGCGTAAACGAGTACACGCCACGTGACACCAACCCCCGAGTCACGATCACTAGTCTATGTATGTTGCATCTCGAGACCAAACATAGTGAATAGTTTTTAAATAATTTTGACATATTCATGTCCTTTATACATAGGACCAATAAGTAAAAACGAATCATCAAAATTTGTTCGCGAGATTTAAACAAATTTTGTTGATAATTAATTATTATAAAAAAATATATTAAGTCCGTCCTGCTCGTATAATCGTTGTGGCTGAATTAATAAAACTTTTCATGACTTGTCAGTTCCATTCAACTATAAAATTATCGACTGTATGTTGTAACAAGTTTATGTTTTATCGTCATAAGCTATCTTACCCACCATTAAAGAGAACAAGTCTGATTCTGGAAATATCTATTAAGTTGTCGTTTATTGGGGTATTGTGTCATTATGTAACTTGTACAAAGTGTAGTGGATGTGGACACCTTGCGCGGCGCCGCGAGAGCTGCGCCAGGGTGCGCCGCCTCCAGAGCTCGCTTCGCACATACAAGTTAGATTGCTTGCGACTTTCGAGACATCTTCAGCCAAACAAGGAAACAAGGTGAACTAATTCAATTACAAAGCGCGAGGACACTCACGCTGCAAATATCACTTTAATTGAAACATGTGGAAATGCCTAAAGAATTAAAGTCAATAAAAATATTGTTATGTTGAAGATTATCTAATTTGAGCTATATCTATAGGACTCATGTTCATACAAGTAAAACACAAAAAAACCAGCCATTCAATGTAATTCGAACTGAAACTAAGGGCTCCGTTAGAACCATTGTGTACATTTTATACATCATTATAATATCCCTTTTTTGTAATTCTGTAAAAATGTCAACCGACTAGACAATACAAAATATGGAATGGTACGATAGACAAACGTAATCGGCTTAGTAATCGAAAAATAAAAAACCTACGGAAATATCGAAAATACCTAAATACTCTTTTTTATGGTGCCAATGTGAATGAATGATCACTATCTTTATAACTTTACTTTAAAAAAACTATAACTAAAATTGGCCATTAAATTTATACATTTTGGCTAATAGAAGTCAACAAATATACAGGAAATAATCTCATCGCGCTACATCAAAGTGTATTCGCACTTACTAATCGAATTATTAGTGTGTTGGCCGGCGCACCGCGCGAGAGGAAATCGACAGCTTCCGGTGGCGGCTGGCGCACACGACGCCAGGGCTCTTGCTGCGGAGAGCATATTCGATTAATCCAATAAGTGGCTTCGCACGCGCTGCTGGCACAATTTACTGTGTAAATAAGACTAGCGACGTTGGTATCGAAAGTTCTAAACCGTTTGAAAGATGCGGCGCATTCTATGAACTATTAGAGCAAGTGTTTTCTCAAAACGGTGACGGAAAACATCGCGAGGTAGCCGGCATGTCTTAGGACCAAAAATCAGAAAGTGTAAACTGCCGACCTTGCCCCCGTGGCAGATTAAAGACCATTAACTCTCGTCAAAGGTCCCTGCGGTGGCAGGTTATGGGCTGGTACGGTATGCTCGTGTTCCCCTCCACAACGTGCCGAGGAGCCCTTGTGACACGTTATATACAAATTGATATGTGCTTGTGCTTTTTCCTTTCTACCTTTTCAAAACGATATTTGAGATTTAAGGAATAAGAAAGTGTGAGTGTTGAACTTTTTCCTAGAGAACACCACACGTAGCCAAGATCGGCCGATTATTTATGACTTTGCAATGGTCCACATTTTGCCGGAGCTGCCTGTTTGCCTATCTGCCTGTCTGCCTGTCTGCGTGTCTGCCTGCTGATTGGGACCGGCAACGTTCACAGTTCACGTGGTTTCGTGCGCACGCAATTCTGTTTTACTGTTGCTCGTTTCCACGGTGCTTGTCCTTGGCAGATGTGGGGTCTAATTAGGTTATAATTGGAAATTTGTATTCCATTCAAATATCTGTAATAGCTCAATTAAAACGTTAAAATTCCCATCATCAAACTTGCGTAACAAGGTAAACGGACAATAATTTATTTGCTGTAATAAAGCGTATTCCTAAAATCTTTGCCACTTTTTACTTACATTTCGAACGAAGGCTACGCAACTTTTTTAAATATTTTGCGAATTCATATGATTAGAGCTTTCATTTTCTTCTTTGAATTGAATCCTCTTTTTTTATAGACACATATAAACTTATAAACTTATAACATTTCGCAAGTTTCTTAACACTTAGGAACAGGAAAGCTGTGTGTAACATAGATTCAAATGCGCTATTTTGAAATTGGGTTTATTTACAATATTTGTAGGAGATTTATTAATGGTTGTGTGTGATTAACGTTGTTAATAAAACTTCGTTTGTCCAGTACCTAACCACATTCAAAGTAAAAAGTAACAATTTGGAGTCATGACCATAATCGTAAATTACTGAACGATATCATAAAGTTTGTCATTCATAGTCGCGTTTGGTATACAGCCGGCGCTCGCGGAGCCGGCGTAAACTCTTTATTACCCAACGAATCGTATTTGGAGACCGAATTAAAAATCGATTACAATCTCACAAGTTGGTAAACGCTCATTCCAAATACACTCCCACATAATCATTTTCAATCATTTCCAACTGAACTGTGTTTGTTAGAATTCGATTACAAAATTTTGAAGCAGATTGAATATAATAATGATAATATGCGTAATGTATTAATTAAAATTAAGTATTTTATTTAATACGCGTTAAGGGTGCTTTTAGTCAGCTTTCTGATGAATATACACCCTCAGTCACCTCTAATGTGCCAAGAAGTTCTACACATAATAAATAGGTTTTTCAATAGAACATTCCAAGATGGCGGACTCGATAGCCAATGTTATGGATTTTAAATTGACCAAATCCACAAGTGACGCGGCCGCAGCCACAGCGCAGTGGCCAGTGGCCCAGTGGTCGCGCCGCAGCCTGCAGCGCGCGCTCGTGCCGACCCGAGTCCGGACCACATTCCACGACTCAAGTGGGCTCAGCTCCACTCGCACCGTCACGTTACGTCACACCTTATCTACTCAAAGTACCATTCATACAACCGCAATTTTGATACAACTTCTACGGCAGCTATGTGTGGTATAAAGTTGTGCCAAAAATATCGTCACATCCAAGATTGAATTGTCCGTCTCGGTCATTAAATAATCATTAACTTGTGTGTCGTTAGGGTCATCAACCGGACGCCATGCAGAAAAGTTCGTCGCCTTTTTAATTTAAAAAATAAAGAATACGCCACAGGTGCGCGGGCGCTCGCTTTTCCATTGTACGAGCTTCGAGCCTCGACTCTCGAACCCCGAGTCCGGAACGAGTTCTACAAAGTACAAACTTTTGTCCAGTCGCGAGAAGCTCTCGGAGCCGGACGGACGTTTCGTTCTCATTGTAAAAGTTAGTGCGAGCCATGTTTGATGTGATTGATTAGATTGCGCACGGAAGTGTTGTTTGTGAAGTGACGTGTGACTGACCCTGGATAGCTATTGTTTCGTGGGAGCTGACTCTGGTATGCGGCGAGTACCTACCTCCTTCTCATTTAGTTAGGCCTGTGTTGCTATGTGTGTGCTTGTTTGTTTTGCAGATTTCACTTTGCAATATTGTTTTTTTTTATTATATTATACTTTCTCATGTAAGCTGTTGCAATTTTATTGGTTCAAACTATTCATAAAGCATACTACAAAGACAAATAAAACTAGGCCCAATATCGAATCTACATTCCACAAGGCTGAAGTTCAATTATGTTCTAAATCTATCAAAAGTATACGATAAGGAGAAATGTTGATTCAATCAACTATGAGAAAATTGTATATCATCGTAACTTCGATATCAAATGGCACTCATAACGTGCATTGTCCCTCTGCCCCCCGCTCGCTTGTGGCGAACCGTATCGGGGGGTGGTCCAGGCAAACACTGACTACCTGATCTTTTAATTACTCTTCCTTTGTATTTTTTCCGTCATCGTTTTGTTTAACAGCTTTTGTTCAGCCCCCATTGTCTGTTTGTCTGTACACCGGACAAATCCATACTTCTGTTGAACGCCAGCTTAGTAATGAAAACTTTTATGGTCTGTATTGTGGAAATATTGTTGTATTGTGCTTCGGCCGGTTCCCTCGCACGCGAAGGAGTTAGGGACAACAAGTTACTTATGTTTTATTATTTGCAATGATATACAAATGTTGATGAAAGTTTGTAATAACCATCGTACCCATAATAGTTGTAGTATATAGTATTACTATTAGCTGTGCGAGTCTTCTTATTTGCTAAAATCATGTAAAACAAATGAAGTAAAATGTATTGTCATTAACGATCTTGCCTTTAAAAAAAATTATTACTTAATAGGTTTTTATCCTTACTTTTATCATAAGTTTTAATCTTACTTTTTATTATATTTTTATTATCACAAGTATTATCAATCCGTGAATTCATAAAATGACCTGTGAGTTACAGGTTCGGCTAGAATGCGCTGACTAATAAAAAGTTTTAAAATAACATTCATAATTTCAAGTTAAGTGTGGTACTAACGTAAGTAACATTTTACTGATGAAATGTAAATTTCTTTCCATTCGAGTGACCAAATTTTTTAAAATAAGTATTTTCTAATTTATTAAGTATCCAATCCCGTTAGCTCTGTACCACTCTCGTCAAAGGGTTTTCATAATTTCATGTCATGATTAATGTCTTCTGGTGCTCATCCCGACGTGCTTCAGGCCGGATCCTGGATTCCCTCGGAGTGACCTCGGCTCTGTCAAATCCTCGCTCTATGTAGCCATGCGTCCTGTCCCGTCCATTTGATGTCCATCTCTTGAATATCATATTTTATTGAAATAATGTCTTTCCCCTATGTAGGTGATTCGGAAAGCTTTAACTTTCACTGTTCAGGTTTGGGAACTGGTCGAGCATCTGCATGTCGCATGCGGTTTACGATTTTCGTTTACAATGCAATCACCGATAATGAGCTTTTATACTTTTTAAAAGAAATCGGGTCGTTGTGACTGTATTCAACATTTTACATTTGATTGTAGAGTTCAAATTAATGTTGCGTTATATTTAAGATAACCACTTCAGTACTCTTACAAATATATTATATCCTGCACCTCCTTGCGGAACTTTTGCCAGTTAAACCCCTTCACATAGACGTAAACTCAAAAACTTAGAAAATGTAGTTTTCTAGGACGACTATATGCAAATTTCATTTTCTAAATTGTGTTTTCTAATTGTGTTGTAAGATACCTTGAGATACCATCTCCAAATTTTTTTGAAGTGCATATACTATACAATAAAAATGGATGACAGTGTGACTTACAATTTAGATAAACTATATTGTCGCATGCGCAGTAAGATTAAAAACTGTATATATAATATTAATACTATTACCGATTATAATGCTCAGGATCGCGACCAATTCAAATACCTTAATAATAATCCGTTAAACCTTCAAATTACAATTTCCACGGTTCATAAATGATAAGGTCCGCTGGGTCGGGTGGTTGCCCGCTGCCGCTCGCCTCACTGGACCGAGCTCCGCCCGCTATCGCATTTCGCACACATCGCTTAATTAAGCCAAAGTATTATAATATATTACAAAAACCTATTCCGTTTGACATTGGCTCGGACCTCTCGATAACCGAGTTTAGTATAATGTATAACTCCACGAGATATGAGACGTGCAGGGAGTGAATATAATCCGATTAGGTAAAGAATGTGTTCTACAAGTCAAGCTCCACGTGAAATACGATTGCACTGTGCACTTTCCGCGCGCGCGCGTGTGTGTGTGTGTGTGTGTGTGTACCGGTACGTAATTGTAGTACTCTTAAACCAAGTTAAATTTTTGGCGAGGCCGTTAAAAAGTTAGAAGACCACAAATTATGGCACCGTAACCTAGTCAGTAAGCTTGCCTTCAAGGCAAAATGTCTGGGCTGTTTGAATTGTGAGGTGTGTCGGGCCATGCCACCTGCGATACAGGAAGTCCTAGTGCAGGGATATCAGTGTGTAAGCGTATAAGGTGCCTATTGGTAGCAAGTTAATAAAACGACATCGTACCCTCAGCCTTTTGGTTTGTATTGTATTAGCAGTCTCATGTAAAGCAGTTTGAACATCTCAATATGTAGAACAATCTTACGGGAACTGCATCATCGAATTAATCTTCTTGTTGAACCTATTATTCTCTCAAATCTATTAGCTCCGTCCACAGGATGCTACAAATTGAATAATGGCTCTATCGAGATTCGAACCGGCACCCGCTGCTAATTACTGGCCTGTTGAGGCATTGCATCCGATGTTCTGAACCGAGAGAGTAATAATAGATCACGGGGCCACAATAGATTGCATCTTAAAAAAAAGTCTATATAGGGTGGTCGTATGTTTTCAATATAATTTTGCAGGAGTAAGTCGGTACAGCTTAAGGATTAGCAATACTCCTCAAATTAAGCATAGCCTCTAGCTCAAAAACCCTACGCTACAGTTGCTATGTTCGTATTGTTTGAGAACAGAGTCATCTGCGCAAATACCTATTATACATGCGACTATTTCAGTGCACTCGTATTTCTGCTTTCCAGCGAAGGATGTGGTTGAATAGTAATGATACTTGGTCTTTGTAGAAAATCCAAAGTCTGGGTTCGAAGTTGTATATTAGTGTTCCCACACTGTTCCACGCTGTGTCACTTCTTGACATGTAATAAACCGAGACCACAACTGATGCAGTTAAATAATGCAATTAGGAATCATTACAGTTGAGAATACTTGTGCCTGTCAAGGTATTCTCTGCAATAATTGCTACTTTACATTTTCCCGTGTAAGACCACCGGGGCTTTAGGATTTTCTACCTTGAATCGCACTTTACCCGCAGAAGTACCGTTGGCACTATTGGCAGTACCACGTGTTATTTTTATTGCCTGTACTGTATTTTATACATCTGATGTTAAAATGTACGGTGGTACCAAACCGGCGGTAGTAGTACCAACGGCACTCCTACGAGTGCACAGTGCCGAGTGCACGATCACAATGACGAAATGATTGCACCAACATAAAAATTTTTTTTTATTTTACCACAAAATGGTAATATAAAAAAAAATATTTTAAAGAAGAAAAACCATATACGAGAATTAGATGTACCCTCGGTAAACATATTCACAAAAAAACGTGATACTTATAAAGTAAAAACTAGGCATAAAAATAAACTCGCTTTTTTAACAAAATCCCAAACTAAGTTCAATTACTATCATTAAATAAAATTAAAACTTTTATCAAACGTAAACTTGTCGCCCCCCCCCCCAACTGAAGGTACCCCAGCCTACTCTCGGTAAGGGAGAGTGAGTGATCATAATATCAACTAAAATTCCATACTACAGTAGCGGCATGCCCCGCTATTGGTGCTGATTACCTAAAAAACACGTTGCCTTCATAATTAAGGTTCCTATTTCAAACTTGTCATAAAAAATCACCCCCAGTGAAGACAAATCCGCAAAGTTAAGCAGCTATTAATATCCCGCGGGCTGTAGGCAGTGCGCTTGTAATTAAGACGAATGGCCGTGTTCCTGCGCGGCCTACATCCTGTACTGTCGCTCACAAAAGAACACGAACATTTATGGAAGAACTTTTAATATATAGATAAATAGGATAGACTGACTCGTTGGGCGTAGAGGGGTTTGGGAGATTCACCTCGCGCTATCGGGACCCAAGCTAAGCATTGCGTGTAAAATGATAGAATAATTCCATAGAACTTTTTTTTGTATTCCTTAAAATGCGAAAAATTTAAAATGGTTTTCTTGAAAGGGAATCTGAGTTGCGTAACACTTTACTAATGGTACAAAACTTTGTATGAAGTTGTTATGCTGGCATGTCCATAAAATAACAATAAAAGGAAGGAGTAGAGTTAAATAAATTAAAGCATATTCACTCTCGCTTGTCGATGATCTTAATAAAATTAGTGGAAGCAATAACAAATGAGACCGTTTACCCTGCCTGAACCTATTGAAAATTATAGAATAACTTAACTAAGATCATTGCGGCAAATTATTGGATATATTTTTTCCGCGTGACTGTAAATATGTCTGCTTGAGATGCTTTCAGATGATCTCGGGTCACGTCGCCTAGGTTAATGCGAGGGGTTTCTTGCTTGTTCTTCCCAATGGAGAGTCGGATAGGGTTTGAACAAAAGCTAAACTTAGTAATAAGAAAGCGTGATCTTAAAAAAAGAGACGTTTCTAAGTATTTTTTAAGAATCACATGCCTGAGACAGGACATCCCCGTCCCGGGCCTCGGGGAGCGAGGCGATGTCCTCTCACTTCGCTCATTACTTTTCACACGGAATTATGGGAGGCATACGACTTAAGTTTCCTGCTAGGTGTGGAAACAAACGAGACATTTACGATGACAGATTATGCTAAGGGCACACAATGCCGCTTAACTTCATGTCGGGGATGTGCGCGTCCCATCTCTGTTTTTATGATTACTACTACTTACCTACTAAACAAATCCAAAACTATCCGAATATATGTATGCTACTGTGCACTAAAGCATGCACTCGGATAATTTTGGAATAGACTCAAGTTGGAAAAACAGAAGTGACATCCATTATATCATAAATTATCAAAATGATGTCGTCGAAATACATAAAAGCAAGCATGGAGGAAATAACATAATAAATGTCACGACAAGAAGAGTTCTAAGAGAGCATCAAAGTAGGATTAAATAATAAAATAAAGTCATCCAATTAATGTTGAAATAATAAACGGATATCCAGAGTCCGCGCGCAGTTCACGAGGCGGAAGTTATCAATGAAGTGACTGAGATCAAAGATTCGGGACAATAACTTTGTTTTTACCGTAACATCCGGCGACCAGACTGAACATTGGTAAACTGACATCCTGCGGCCTGTGGTACGCGTCACGTCACATTATAACTTTATTATTATTCTTTTTTTCTATAAATGTGACTGTGAGTTTGTTTGTTATGCTCTCACGCCTCAACTACTGAACCGATTACTATAAAATATCGCATACACTTTGTCGGGGATACTGAAAAGGACATAGGGTACTTTTTACCCCGGGTAAATATGAGATTCCTACGCTATTATTATGGTCATTATCGTTTAGTTCGTTATATAATTTTCCCTAGATGGCGCTGTTACAGTGAATGCAATTTCTTTTATAGTTAAGTTTGTAATTTCTCACTAGATGTATTAAATAAGGGCTGAAAATGTCCAGCTGTTAATCGAGAAAAGACCTATGTATTTATATAAGAACTATGTTGGAATATGAAGGACCC
This sequence comes from Aplocera efformata, assembly GCA_921293045.1. Classification (NCBI taxonomy): domain Eukaryota; kingdom Metazoa; phylum Arthropoda; class Insecta; order Lepidoptera; family Geometridae; genus Aplocera; species Aplocera efformata. The sequence goes on from OV121045.1 coordinate 163,216, forward strand.
TGCCTGAGCCCGGCATGACGAGCTCATCGTATACGAATGGCCTCACAGCTCAGTGTGTAGTAGGTCTGCCTTCTGCGCTGTAGGTCGTGGGTCTTAACACATAGCTACAGGTCAAACATAAATGTTTGACCTGTAGCTATGTGTTAAAAGGTATAAGCAGTATGTATTTACAAAAAAGTATTATGTATTCTATCAGTTATGTAGTTCCCATATTATAAGCTATGCTTAGTTTGGGCTAGGTGGTGCTGTCCATGAATTTTTAGTTATTTATTTCGGTGTTGGTTTTAATAAGACTCACAAATATTTCGATGTAATGTATCAAAAAGATCTCGGATCAAATGCTTCCCTTGTCATTTCTATCCCCGGGGATGTTTCCTCTGGCCACAATAGTTGATCCTTCTCAATCATGGTCTGACAGAGACATGTATACTTCTTTTTACGCAAAGATTCATCTAGGGCTCGGGTACACTTGCTTTCTTATTGTGCCGTGATCAGTTTAATACCAATTATGAATGTATAATTGCCTCTTTGTCTGTTAAAGCTTAATGAAAATGTTAAGATTTTTCGGTTTTCTTCTGCTTTCGTGTGAGTGGTCCACTCTAATGTCGGAGTTTTCTAACTTATCGGCTCGTATAGCTTCTCATCCAACTACTGACCGTGTGTAGAGCTGCTGAATCAATATTATTTGTGGAAACCAACTGTAGAAGCTTCGGCAGTTTCTGCTGGCTGCCACCGTGGTGTATCCTTACAAATGATTGAGCGCATGCATATGTATACCAAAGGGCCAGGCAGCGCAGGCAGCGCGACCCGCGGCGCAGCATCCTTCTCGGAAACGCCGATTTAAATTTTGTTGTTGTGCCGTTACATGGCCGCACTGAATATCAGGGTCAGATTGCGCAGGGAATTGATACGGTTCTTTGTTTCCAAGCTCAACTATTGTCTCTGGAAAGTCAATGAAACTAAATAAATTATTAGATCATATTACAATCTATTCAAATAAAGTAAATAAATAATTATATACTAACTGCTTGGGTTTGCGCGTATCCAATTTCGAAAACTTCAGCCAAATCAACAGTAACTTATTGTACAACATTCGAATAGATTATTATAAAACAATATTTTATGAAATATATATAATATAATAGGTATATTTGTTTAATATTTTTTTACGTAAACTGTAACCTACAAAAAAAGTACGTTTTATTAGTACCCTAAAAAAATTAATAACTGATTTGAAAGAAAAATCTTGCAATCTTTTTGTAAAGTTACCTTTACACATTTGCCAATCTTAAATACAATGAAACAAAAATATATCATGGAATTCTTCAACTACCAACGAAATCCCCAGACGAGTGACGTTTTGATCCATCCTCCAAATCTCCCCATACATCCACATTAGCCGTACACAACAGATCGGTCGTCCCGTCCCGTCCCGTCCCGTCCCGTCCCGTCCCGTCCCGCCTCGTGTCGGCGTCGCTCTGTTCCCGTAAATCCCTCAAAGCTGCACTCTATGTATGGCTTACACCCGTCTGCTTCTAATTGAATTGGAAGCGAAATTTGATTAAAGCGATATGTCTCTTCATATCGACGCCATGCTCTGCTCCTGGAATGTATGTTCACTCGTGGAGGTAAATTGATAACTTGTTGACACCAGTTATAGGTGTCAAACTACATTGTTCATCGTAAAATAGGTTTGTTAACATTACAAACATGTATGATTGTTGACAAAATAATCTTTAAATTAAGTTTCTTAGAATTGATCGTCATAAAATCATCTAGCTTTGCCTGTAACAATTACGTTATGAGCTAATCTCATAACGTAAATGTAAGAGAATGCATCTCGTTTTAAAACTTAATCTTGAATATGAGCTATCGCTGTGAGACCGACTACTATTAATAACTATGAAAGCGCTCTGGTCCGCCAGGAGCCGGCGCCCGGCCCGCTCCCACACCCGGCCCATTTCTCATCCACGGTCCGAGTGCAGCGTTTGAACTATCACCTCCCATACCGACTACACCGATATCCTATGCGGCACGAAGCAAACTTTATTTCCAAGTCGCAAAGTTGAAAACAGTGGCGGTTTGGTGAGCTACTCGTAAGTGAAGTGTAGTGTAGACATCAAACAGACTGGAGGGGAACTCGGGCGTGCGGCGAGCGGCGTGCGGCGTGCGGCGTGCGGCGCGCGGCGTGGACCAAGTTCTATTCCGTGATGTGCTTTTATGTGTTATTTTAGTGTTTACACCGAACTGCAGCGTGGTGGCCCAGGGGCACAGACGCCGACTTTCAATCTGGAGACCGCTGGATCAAATCCACACGTGCATCAATGTGTTTCTCACATGAGAACAATACTTGAGAAATTTAACACAGAAATTGAGTATTTTGCTAGTTTGAAAGTATAGAAGTCGGTTTTTTTTTTTCGATTTTTAAATCAGTTACTTGTTATGTGATAGAGTTGGTGAAACGTGGTGCACGAGGACCCCCAAACATATTTTGATTGCTCACAGGCTTGTCAAGGTGGAAACCTAGGACATTCTACCAGTAACCTATGACTTTAAAACAACGGCGTGGAGCTTCCCAGGAATAATCCTGGGAAGACTGATTTGGCCCAACTCGGCCAACTCATTGGTTTGATCCGACATTATAACATTCGCATGCCTGGAGCAATACCTTGACTCTATTGCCGAAGACGAAATGGTTATCACTAGTTCTAACCGCAAGCGGATTATACACTTTATACAGCAGAGTAATATAAAAAGAATTGGCAAACGGAAGGGTTCCAGTAGAAACAAAGCGTATTTTTGTTCATCTCTCTCAGCAGAATAGACATTACGTAAAAGGGACAGTTTTTCAAGACCAATTAGGTTTTCATGGCGGCCGGGTGCTGCCTCCGCGTGGGTTTGTAAGGCCCCCGAGAATATTGTTAATTAGAATCACAAGGACTTCGCATTTCGGTGCAAGCCCCACCGGCGGGGGCTCTGGTTGGCGTCCATAGGCGAGAACTCTTTGAGTCTCTACACTTAGCCCCTGGGTGGTGCCAAAGGAGCAACTAAATGTAGCAGTAGAACTTGTGCCAATTTCTTCTGGAGAAGTACTCCACACATAATCTATCACCAAGCAGTGATGCACTTGTATTGCAGTGTTCCGGTGGAAGCGTGTGGGCGCCGGTGAAATCACAGGTGCAAGAGACGTAACATCCCCATCTCGAGTGACGGGCGCAACGCGATGCGACTTAGGTCTTCTCATACTTCGGTCGGGAAGACCCAAGTTGTATTACTGTCGTAATGAGCGAAGGTAACCACTTAACATCAGGTGAACCTCCAACTTCAATGAAATAAAAAAAGCATATGCATGTGTAGCTTTGTTAGTGGAACAAAGCTTCTTGTCTTAGTATCCATGCGGTGGTTCGCTAGAGCTCGCAATGTAATCGTATCTCTAAACACATAGCGAAACCCTTGTTTGTGTGGACGACCACAGGAAACTCAGCTTAACTCTGATAGTATTTTTTCGTATTTAAAACCCGATACAAAAGAAGAACACCCAACTAAAACATTCAGTGGACCCACAAAAGGTGTAGTTCACGAGCGACCGGGGCGCGATGCGTTATGTAGCGAGCGGGGCGGTGTCGGGACGCGGAGCGCGCCGCGCATTCCCGCGGGTTGTGAGGAGTGTGGAATGTTGCGATGCCCATAACCGCTAGGTGTACACTGTACATGTACGTCCACTGTACACTACTCTAATATCCACACGAGCGTGGAGCTTTGTTGTCTTTTGACTCTGTTGACTAGCCTCACAGCTCAGTTGGTAGTAGTTCTGGCTGTAGGTCTTGAGTTCGATTCCCACCCAGCACAAGCATTTATATGATGAACATAGATATTTGTTCTATGTCTGGGTGTTATTATATATTTACAAAAGAAATATTAATATAAGTATATTGGTAATTATATAGCTGATTATATAATTCCCATAGTACAAGCTATATTTAGCTTTGGGCTAGATGGCGCTGTGTTAAATGTCCATGAATATATGTTTTATTCATCTGATCGCGTTACTAACAAATTACTGCCGAAATCACATCTTATTCGTGTATATAATGTAATATTATTAATAATATGTTTATTTGAACAATTGTTGTTGGTACATCGTGTCAATTTAGCAGTAATATTATACAGATGATGTTTAATCATTAACGGGTATCAGATGTTGAAAATTCCAATTTTAATGAAAATATCTTCTATTCTTCAATAATACTTAAATCAACGAACCGGGGATTAGAAGCATGATATTGTGCACAGGTTTTTTATATAACTTTGGTTTAGTTATAGATGAAAGTTTTTATAGGAGTTGGTTGCAGATATATTATTGTCAGCGGGAAGTCGACGCAATGGGAGGTTACATACTTCTTACATACTTTCCAAATGTTCTTGATTGTTTTAGTATAAGATAATTGAATACCAAATGCAAATACACAAGTAGAGTGAAAATTATCCCATCAAAAACTTGAACAAAAACTCTACTCTCGCAAATAAATTCTTCTGCTGCATTAATGTAATGTTAACTTTTGTATGTTTATGATAATTTAATTTGTCCTCCAAAGACTCAGTAAGCTCCCCACAGTACATGTAACCTAGTTTGATATAATTCTGTTCTTAGAATAATGTTTTGGTTTGTCAGCCTGCGCGCAGCACGGATCTCTAAACAAACATTATTTGAGATTTATGAATAAATCGAGGATGTTATTTTAAAATCATTCCATGTTCTCTGGAACACGTTGCGAAATTAAATTTGTTCAGGAAGTGAATATTACTAATGAGAACAGAGCTTCTTTATATTTGGTTTAGTTAACAGGTAAGACGGGGTCCCTTACCCAAACACACTTTTATGTATAAACACTGTCAATAGGTCATTGTCCTTTTTATGGCCGAGATGAACCTTCACTCACAGCTAGTTGAAATTTTAACAAAATAAGTATAACTATCATCCCGCCCCAGCTTTGCACGGGTAGCAGAGTATATACGCCAACATTGTGTAACAACCTCTATCCGATCCTCCATGGGGAAGAACAAACAAGAAACCCCTATAGTAAACCTTCTACTTTATATGTGTCGAGGTGTACATTTAGTTTCGGAAAAACGTGCAATTAATCATGAAAAGATAAATAATTTAAGTTCCTCATTTGATTACTAATGTAATTACCATGTAAGTACTAATTTGATTAACTCAAAAAATATTATCACATGAATTTTAAGATGATTATGATTTCGGCGCTCTAAGGTTTTAATTTGATCAGCCGTCAACAGAATTGGCACCATTGTACCACCACCATGATAACTAGCCGTGTCATCTCAATACCATAGAACATGAATGCGATAAACTAGATCTCCATCGCAAATAATGTCCAATTAGATTTTAGCGATCGGCTCACACGCCGCCGCGCCGGCCCGGCGACGGCCCGGCGACGGATCACGTGGGCCGGATGACAAATTCCTGAGTCCAGAACTGGTTTCCACAAAGCCGCGAGTGGTTCACATTCGTTCGAGAATACATTTGCGTTCATTATGATTGGAACACTTATCGGGCGCTCAGCTGCTCGTGTTCACGGCGAGCGCTCATGCCGAAGCTTGCTCAGATGTTCGGATTAGTTAAGCAACTCTTCGACTGGTTGGTATTTAGATGGATGACCGTTTAGTACTTGAACATAGCGCTTTTGTACCTCGGTGGGAGTGTCCCGGCTATACGAGTCGATAATCAAAGTCAAAATCATAAATACTTTATTTCAATTGAATTCTTTAAAAATGACTTTCATATGTTACTTTTCTTTATTATATATGTATACCTACAAGATCATGCGTTCTTGTTTCATGACTTTAGCACTTGTTCAAACCCTATCCGACCCTCCATGGGGATCCATGTCGGAGCCTTCGGGGCGGCTCGAAAGCTCCTACACCATAGTTGGGTACTTATTCACACTGCTTAGTTGAACTACCGGATATTTAGTAGTTTACGATTTATTTTTACAAAGGTATGGTGACGAAACTTAGCCAAGCAATAAAAACGCATCCCATAGCAAAATAATAGGTTATATGTCGTTAATGCATTAATAGGCTAAAACTTTTCCATAATATTATGTTGAGAAGGCAAATATTGTAATAAACAATTAAAAGATGTTCTATAACTCTCGGTATTTGATTCCGTACAGCACTGAGCCGGTGTAATCTCTGTTTGTAGTCGATATCTGTCTTATTACTTATTATAACAAACAATTTTGAAGTCAAATTATTAAGTTAACTTCGTAAAAGTATATGTAAATGAAAAAGTAGACCTACCCGGAGGTAATGGAAGTATTATGGGCGACAAAGCCCAAGGTGGAATTTATTTCCCAACTTCAACAAAGAGATTCACTTTATTTTTCTTTCGTTTAGGTATTTTGTTTGCGATAAATTGTTCCATTGTCAATGTTTGGACTGTTTATATATTAAGTCAGGGCGAGAGAACTTTTTATGTTGATGTAAAGTTGATAAAAGAGCTGTTTTAGCTAATATTAAAAATTGCGTTCCGTAGCCTCACGGCAAGAGGAACCTTATTATCGAAACCCACGGACGGCTCCGTGGCTTAGTTGGTAGTAGCCCAGCCTCTGAAGCAGTCCCGGGTTCGATTCCCATCCAGGAGAATTGTATGACAAAAATAGATGTTTGTTCTATATCCTAATGTAAACATGTATAAGATGTATTTACAAAAAAAAAAAATACTATATATAGGTATATGTATTCTATTGGTTATCTAATTACTCCAAACATCCTATACTAAACTGAACTGTGTGAAATGTCCATGAATATTTATTACTAGCGGTCGCCCGCGGCTCCGCCCGCGTGGATGTCGGTTACCGCTGCAAAAAGCCTACCCAGGAAAGACACGGTCAGCAAAATGATTCCCAGGTCAATTCACAGACACCGACAGTAACATTGACGACGCAGTCATTATCCGCAGGCTGCACAGATTGTCTTTCTGTGTATGTTAAGTTGTTAATGATGAAAATATTTAAATGTAATAGATCTAAACTCCCCTCCCGCACGCGCACCCCCGCCTTGGTGACGCCCACTTCGCAACGGGCCGTGCAGCAGAAATCGTAATATTTTAATTTCGCCATAACTTCAAAACCAAACGTCCAATTTTAATCATTCAAAGACCAAATATTATCTCCATAAACTGTTCTTAGTGATGAAATCATTTATTTTGATAAGGATTAATAGCATGAGTAAAATAAACGCGTTTAAATGTAGTCCAAAAAAAATTCAAGATTTTTAAATGAAAAAATGGTTGCTGTGCCTCACTCGACATAGATAGGTATAGTGTGTCGCGGACTTTTTTGTAGATATTTATAAGATCTACAATTAATTAGAACATTTTATGGTTCTATCTTTTATAGTTTAGGCAGCGTACGCAAAATAAGTAACTTTTCTGGTTGATTTTTTACACCTTGTGTCCGAAAAACCCAAATATCTTACGGAACCCTATTTTTTTCCAAAATAAAATATAGCCTATGTTACTCGTGGATAATGTAGCTTTCGAATGGTGAAAGAATTTTTAAAATCGGTCCAGTAGTTTTTGAGCCTATTCAGTACAACCAAACAAACATACAAACAAAGTTTTCCTCTTTATAATATTAGTGTAGATTATTTTAAATATACACAAAATAAAATAATCTTTTATCATACAAATATACGGGGACCCGGGCGTCCAAACGATACTTTATTAAAAACATGTGTCTCTCGGTACCTGCTTTGTAAACAACGCCAACAATTAAGTCCATAGATCTGATACAAGCTCATATAAGTCACGGGGGTGGGGGCGAGGGGCGGGTGCGGGTGCGGGGGCGGGGGCGCGGGATGCATAGCTAATTAGTAATTAAGATGAACATCGAATACCGCCGAGCCGTGTGGCCCACGTGCCTGCCTTAACTCTACCTTAGATTTATTGTAAAGGTTTTGCTGATATTACGTTACAGGGTGTTATGCAATTCCATGCTTAGCGCAATCAATTAGAGTGGTCCGAGATAGCTCCCCGAGTTGTTTAGTGGATATAACAACGAATAGGTCACTATTTATCACATCTACAATATTATATATTAATTTCTGTTTCGGCAGAATACCAGCGTCCACTGTTGAACAGTGGGTACAATGCTGAGTCGAAGCCCAATTGCTGCTGTAGCACACATAATTATAAGCATCTATTCTTTTCCTCATGACACTGTAGGTATATTTTCTCGTTTTATGCAATTTTTCGTTGTTGTTTCGTAATATTCGTAATGTTATGTTATGTGTGCTACTCTAGTTAATAAATAAATGTCTGTGCCCATTTCCCACGTTGAAATAAGCACCAATTCAAGGTTGGGGGTGCAACTAAACGTAGCGCTAGAACTCGTGCCAAGTTTGTCCGGAGTAGTACTGCTCCACAATTGATATTCTGCCGCCAAGCAGTGGTGCACTCGTGTTGCAGTGTTGCAGCCCCGCCTCGGGCACAGCGGGGCAACTTGGGTTTTCTTTTACTGAGGTCGGCGAGGAGATAAGACTTTTCTTTCTTATCTCGTTGTGTGTCTTCGATTGGGCTCGCCGATTCACCCGCCAATGTCATGTTGATGTCAGGCATCAACTCGAAGGGAATGGCGGAGGATCTAGGTCGTCTTTCCGTTGTAAGTGGCGGAGACGTCCACTTTAAGGAGACAGCTCATTGCGTCACATTTGTCACATCATAAAATGAAAAAGAGTGTGACTGCCGTGTGATGCGGGAGGCCCCCAAAACTACGGACGAAAAACGTGCAGCAAGCTGAACCCGTGTGACGTTTCTTGTCTTAAATTATTCAGCCTTATCCAGTGGTGGCTGTTGCAAATGAATTGTTTCTTAGTTGTGTTACCTTAATAATTTGAAAGCCACGACTTAGCTTGTAAGTGGTGCTATTTTCTTCCCATTACATCGAAAGTTCCCTACAGTTCCAGTATCACTGCAGGCTGCTGGCACCGCTGATGTAATTGCCCCCTCGCTGCCGTAGCCTTAAGACAAAAATTGACGTATCCTATTTGAAATTCAGCTCTATTATTAGTGTAACATAGTTTAGTTTTGATCGCCCCTCGCCCAAGGCCTGTGCATAACGCTAAAAGCTTAATGCATTTTCAATTTGAAGCGTAAATCTTTAACTTAGAGTGGATTTTCCTGAGACATGTTACAAATAGCACGGGGTCTCTTGTATGTAATTAGATAAATAAACAGTCGCGAGACTCGCCGGGACCTGCCGGGACCTGACGGGATCGTTTACTTGAAAACAGGATATTGTAAATGACAGCTCCCTTTGTAAAGTCTTATATTGGAAATAATGAATTTTCTCGTAACTCTGTTATGCCTTGTTAATGCGGAGATTTAAAAGTTCAATTTATTGTTATTTGTGGTCTCAAACTATTCCTTTCTCTGCTAACTTTAGATGGGTGGGGTTAATAACTTAAATCCCATCTAAAGTGAGCAGAGTATCTAAAGTTAATTTTAACTTATGCCATGGACAAATCGCACTTTTTCTTTGGGGGGTCCCTGCATGTTGTTGTACATTATTATATTTAAATCTTTATACCACATTAAAACGAATACTGAGCTCTGTTTTCTCTCTGCACATTACTCCACGAGAGAGAAACGGCTCAGGAAAATATAAAATTAGTGTGTTATTGTAAAACTTTACATTGGAATAAACCACGTCATAACCTGTTTATACATTTACCTCTTTTATCGCGCTAGTTAACCCGTTAACACGGACAAACTTATAAATTTGGGTCAAAATGACAAAACCCCCACACACGTCGCTGCCACCCCTCGCAGTACTCGCAGCTATTTCGAGCACAAAGCTTCATCTCCATACTTCCCAGAAATTGGGTTAATCCACCGGCGAGCTCCACCCGGCCCACAGCATACAAGTGGTTTTTATGTTTGTGTTTCTGTGTGGTCGCAATAAATCTGGTTATAGGTACTCTGGGCAAACGTTTAATGAGTAAATTATAATGAGTGAAATGAGATCAGGTGACAGCGCCGACACGGGCCGGCGGCTCCTCTACAGAGGCATACATTACAGCTAGGCACACAGCTCACGGCACTTCGCTTTTTGCTTTAGTATCTGTCGCAGAAAATATTTGAGAACTGGCTTCTACAACCTCCTTCTTACAAAATAATAAATAGCAAGTTAATCCCCACATATTATATATAGGTTAACGGTTCATGTAATCAACGTATTTTATTTACCAAAAAAAAAAAAAACTATACCTACCTATATAATTGTGTATTATATCAGCCATATAATTCCCATAGTACGAGTTATGCTTATTTTGGCGCTGAATGTCCATGAATGTATTTTTATTTTAACTATTAATTTCCCATTCCCTGCTCGCTTGCCACTTGATGCTCGTCCGTAGAATGGAGCACCTTCCGTTCCCCTCGCATTGACACAGTGTGAAGCACAGAATAGATCCAAGTAGCCGCCGCGCGCCGCCGAGGGCAGATTGTTCCGGAATGGATCACGTACCGATTTTATGTATTTCGGGTTTCATTAGTCCGCGCGCTCCGGAGGTGCCTAATGAGGTTTCGCGAACTGTAATTGAGGTCTCAATTCCGTGGTGGCTGTGTGGGTTAATGTAGATTGGGACATTTCAGATTGGAAATCGTCTGCATGCTAATTTATTTCCCGTATTCTTCGCTAGTTCCATATGCTCCAGATAGACTTACTCCCACTGCACTGTCCACATCTGTTCTAGGTTAAAAACTATCCAATTTAAACTATCTTGGTATCATAACAAGTGACTGATGAAAATCATATAAGTGAGCGAATAGTAATACGAATCAGTATAATATTTGGATCTTACACTGAGTCGCACTCATCCTGCTGCGTCCATCACCCGGTACGGGGATAATACGTCTCATGCGCATGTAATTTTACGGGCGTCCACGCTCTTTTACCGGAACACAGTAATGCGAGCACTACTGCTTGGTGGCAGATTCCAAGTGTGGTGGCAGTACCTCTCCTGACGGACTTGGCACAAGTTCTACTGCTACTTTTGGTTGCTTATTTAGCACCACCCAGGGGGTCCGTGCAGGGAATCAGAGGGTACTCACCTACGGAGGCGAGCAACTTGAACAATTGCGGTTGGATAAAATAACGGTGGATTAAAAAATGTGTGGTGGCAGTACTTCTCCGGACGAATTTGGCACAAGTTCTACTGCTATTTTGGGTTGATCCTTTCGCACCACCCGGGGGACACGTGTAAGACACCTGCGGATGGAAGCAACATGACCTCCTTAATGTTAAATGTATTCACCTACTTATAATAATTGCAAGTCGTAAGCTTGTCGCAAACAATTGCATTAGGCAGTTTGTTATGGCGTTATATCATCGGTAATACGAGATTAGTCGATTTGGCCTTAATTGCTTTGCGTATTGCAAATATGTTCCCTGATGAGGAATTATTGGAATTACTGGTTTGTATCGTATTTGGGATTTAAGTACCTACTGTGTGCCCTTGCCACGTATTGGGGACAGATATTTTCTTATTTGCTTCCGGGGGGAACAGATCAAGTTGACAAACAAGTATAGGTACATCATCACAAATTATGATCTTGTAGGTACTTAATTATCAAAAAAAAAAGTGACGTTTCCAAGTTTCTTATATGAAACCAACGGAAATAAAGTAACTAAAATAAAATAATATAATATAATACCGCTACTTTTCAATCGTTATGTATTAGACCAAGATAAATTAGGTTTCGACTTCAAAACTGCATCCCCAAAAAACTCAAGTAAGGTTTTTTTTTCAATAAAATATATAATTCTAGTGGTGTAATACGAAAGCTCCGGAAATAAATATTAGTTTTGATTAGGGTGGTGTTTACTCCTCGACAGCCACTCCTGACGGCTCTGAGTGATTGAGTTTTAAAAGATAACGATGAAACATCTATTTCAGAATATATCATATCGTAGTTATTGAAGTGCATTCGAGCTCCTTGCCTACACGCTACTTTTAAACCAATTTCAATTTAAAGAGAAGTAATCAATTCCGCTCCATTTTTATTTGTTTTTATTACGCTATGTCTTCGGCAATCGAGAATCGACTTAGATGTTTTAAATTTATAGGGAATATCTGTAATAACATACAAATTTCATACGATTAAACAATCCACACGTAAAGGCGAACAGTCACTTGTAGTAATCAGCGATTTTGTCACTTTTTGGAAATCGATAGAGTGACACGATGAGCTACACTCCTAATTTTAAAAACCGTTCGAACGCCGTGAGTTGTCACAAAGTTAGCATCGTCAATCGTCGCTGCTTAAAATATCCCACAGGGATCCTGTGCGGCAGTACCGCAGTTAACCACTGTTGGCTAATCCTGTGTCAATCGTTCATTCTCAGTGATTCAATCGAGTCAAGTATGGCTTTTGTCACGAACCAGATACTTTGAATGCTCGTTCAATCGATGTTTTAAATGATTGATTCTCGAATTGTTTTCACTGTAACTCTGGATTTGTGATTGTATCGGAATTCGGTACTTTGTGAATTTCTGTTGCTTTAACGTTGCAACATGGCGCGGTGAGTAACACCGGTTCAAAAAAAATGCAAAGTTATTCTTTGAACATTTGCATGTGTTTAAACTATGTTGAAACTTATATAACAAATAAATTCCAATGCATTTGAAACACACATTTCACCGAAGAGCTATCAATCACAAATGAACGCTTGGTGAGACCGGATTATTCAAAACGATTTTGCAATCATCAACACAATAATTATCATGCAATCATCTACGCGACGCAGGTCAAATAATTGGATAGTTCATGATTGACGCAGGTTTCATTCTTGCCCCATCGATTTCTCGCATACCTCGCATACAGTCGCATTACGTAATTCTCTCAATGTACCAAAAACTGCCTAAACTATTGTCACCAGTCTATACGTCTGCCTTCTTCGTCTTCGGCTAATTTGATGCACTTTATTTGAATTGAATGGTTTGTTAACACGAATATTATATTTTTGTCATGTAGAAACGGCATGTAGTGCGCATTGAAAATAATGTTCCGTTAGAAGGCCATAACAATAATAGTCGAATGTTCTCATATTTCTGTCGCGGCGTATCTCACGGCGCGGGTGCACTCGCCACGAATAGCGATTTTGTATAGAGCAACTTATTGAGGATCTTTCATGTTGTGAATTGAATTAAAACTGTGATAATACTTAACGGTGTAAAACTAATTTAAAAAGTGGGTCAAACCTTAAAGGTTCGAGATGAACGAATCGTGTTTCACTTTTAATTTGATCCCCGACGAGAGCCTTCGGCACTCACTTAAAACCCTCGTAACGCTGTCAAACTCATCTGCGGCTAAGAACATATATGTAGTCCAGCAAAGTGGAGATTATTGACATGAAGCAGAGAGAGATGGGTATAGTTTGAAGTTCAGTCATTTTTTTAGATCAACAAAACTGTAAAGTGTCCTCCCGCTCCCGCTCCCGCTCCCGCCCCCGCCCCGCCCGCGCCCGCGCCCGTCGCGTCCCGTCGCCGTGGGCGACTGACGCCTGTCTTACACGCATATCACTCACACCCACTGAATAGCACAACTTTACCATTCCTTCACACACATATCCCATTTCCTTATGGCTACGGACGCAGAGGTCATGGTTGCATGACATTTCACGAGCCGGGGGAAAGGGCGGATGGTTACAAATGATGGGCAATAATGTTTGATGCAGTATGTATAGATTCAACACATTCCTGCCATATTTGTATCTGTTTGTTTTGATTTTACCGCTTTTGAGCGATTGCCGGCAAACGGGAAAATTTATGTTTTTCTGTAAACAGCGATTATCGTAACATGTTTCTTTGACAGTGTGATGAAAAATTTCAAAGGCATCTCTCACCACACCATGCTCCATGTACACGGGGGCTCCATTACAGAGTTTATTGATTTAATATTGTATAATATTTGATGTTTTTTTTTTTAAGATTTCTTTTATTAAGAGTAGTTAAAGCCTGAAAGCGTAAAAGCAAACAAACAAACAAACTCACATTCGCATTTATAATATTAAGAACTAAGATTTTAAAACACAGTTTGCTAATTAAAAGCATATAATTAATTTATTGTCACTACAAGACGTGATCGTGTAATTATGTTTAACTATGTTTCTTAGAAGGCTTCGGTTGAGCCTTTTAAGAAACTCGGTGGAATTGAAACAACAAAAACGTGAGACGAGAGAAAAGGCGTTTTCATTTTATGACGATAGTGCCCTAGAGTTTTGTTTCAGGCGGTTCGTGATTTTATTTTCTTTCCGGAAGGATTTTCTGGGAAATATATTATGTTAAGTTTTAACTTGTAAGAAATCAGTTGTATGGTGCAACATGGACTCGCACCGCACCACTGACTATAGTACCTGTATATTATTTGTCAGGAGACCCGTCACAATAATACGTTCGCAATGGCTTGTGGCCCAAATGATCCGTACAGCCTTTCAATGGACCGACAGACGATATTAGCTTAGTATTGAGAATATTGAGAATAATCTTTTAATTGTGTTGTTCCAGGCGGAAGAACTGAACACGCTCGTGGGAGATGCTTTCCGAATGGCGTTCGCGTCGCAACTGCAGCCCTCCGCGCCGCTCTGGGTACGTACTACACATACAATACAACTGCAGCCCTCCGCGCCGCTCTGGGTACGTACTACACATACAACTGCAGCCCTCCGCGCCGCTCTGGGTACGTACTACACATACAACTGCAGCCCTCCGCGCCGCTCTGGGTACGTACTACACATACAACTGCAGCCCTCCGCGCCGCTCTGGGTACGTATTGTACTACACATACAACTGCAGCGCAGCTGGATAACTAGACCCCAAACAGACATTGTAATAATCTGTTTATCCAGAAAATATAATTTGATTGGATGAGATAACTAGTGACGCATGTCACCACGATACACATGATTTACGACAGTAGTGCGGGCGCCACTAATAGCTACACCTAGTACAGTGATGCACGTTAAGGAGCTGCTTTGTTGGATGCACATAATGGTGCGTATCGGCTGTGTGGGACTCCGAAGTTGACATAGCGATAAGCCAGCCTTCAAAGCGAAAGGTCCCGGGTTCGACCCCCGAGCGACTCGCATTTATTGATATAGTTGTGGTGCGTTTATTTTAGTTGCTAAACCGGGAATCCTTGTGCAGGTGTGTGAATGATATAACGTGTACTTGCAGTAGAGGTCGCACGCGTCTTTGGTCATTCGTATGATATCATAATCATTTTCTACCGGAGCGCTTTACAGTAGGCTCTATATTATGATTTATCTAACTAAACGATAACTTCTATAGTTAAACTTAAAGACGGAACTGAGTTAGACTCACATAGTTTTAAATTATGTGTACACAAATACCTGTCTTAACATTCAATGAATAAAATTACGTATTTCCGCTTCTGATGAGAAGTATAACAGTGTATGTCATCACTCAAATATACGTTACAGGCACAGAGACACCGCCTTAAGTGAATTATTGTGATGCAAGCGCCGCAGTGGTATATTTAGACGCTCCACTCTTAAAAGCTTTTAAAGTACGATTTATTGTAGTTCAACAATTATCAACTGTTTTTTGTAATGTTCTTCAACGACTTGACTTTCCTAGATTGCTCCAGTTATCCTTTTATATAGGCATGTAAAAATACAAGTTAACACATGCATAAGCTAAACAGTAAGTGAGCAGATCTGCAAAAGAGGAGTAAAGCGACATTAATCTCTGATAAAAAATTTGTTCGGAAAAGTGTTATATACTACGTTTTTTTTGGCTTTTCTGACCATCTGGGCCAACAAAAACCAGAAACGACTAATTATGTTTTGGCGAGTGCTGTAGGCTCTCACCCGTACGCATCATGAACACCCGGCGGGCGGCTGTCAACGCCGGCGGAACCAATCGCGTTACAACATCGCAGCAGTCACAAATCGTATACCAAAAGTAACATGAGAATGTCCTTAAAATACTCGCTACGGAATCAAATCCACACCGAGTGTGATCTATGAGATCACACATCCATCAAGCGGTATATGAAATCATAACGACGTAATAACCACACGTAGTCCATGATCAACGTCTTCCCCATAAATAATCCATCCCATAATAGTTGTAATAACTATTATCATCGGACCCTTATTTCAATAAAGATATTTATTGGACCCCTATTTCAATAAAGGCCGTTACTAAAGGCCCAATTTAAGAGGTGTTATAATTCGGGCCTGCGATGCGATCGTTTGTGAGACGATGTGTGAACTAATGACTAGAAATTATACTTTTTATTTGAGAACGAAGTCATGGAATGATTAGTGGTCGACTTCCCGGGGTCGAGTTCCTGGAGCGTCTCACACAATATATTTAATTGAATTTATAATTACTCTATATGGTGGTTTAAAAATATAGATATAGAGAATACTAGTTATTACTCATAACGATATTCTAAAGTGAAGTTTTACGTTTTATTTATGTTTTTTATTAATTTTATATATTTCGAAGTTTAAAGTCAAAGTTCATTTAGTGCCGAAATACTGTATATACAAAGGTACACAAAGGTTTCGGTATCATAATCATAGTTCCAATGTAATTCTAGCCAACGTCCAAATTAGATGTAACGTACCATGGAACCCAGAATACGACTCGTAAGTGTAATGTGCTACCTGTAACGATTATTGCAATACAACGCGCGTATACTCTTTGCAATTAGCCACCCGCCCCGGCTGCGAGTGGGTCCCATACAAAAATACCACAAGAATTTCCGATCTTTCCCGTGGATTTTTCAAATGTTCATTTTTACAGACCCTATCCTGAAAAGTACGACTAAATAAATAACGTGTACACACTCATGTCCCTACACCTGTGTCACAGGTGGCATAGACAAACAAGTAAACACTAGACCTGAGTAAAAACTCACACGCTCGTCACACGTCTGTCTGCCCCGGCCGCGAACCTCGCTCCGAAGTCAGCTACTAGCTCCTGAGGAGCCGCCGAACACAACGATACATATATCTGCCAAACCGGTCCAGCCGTTCTCAAGTCACTCGTACTGATGACCACAGAACAGAAAAATCGTTTCTTCTGTTCTTTGCTTGTGGTAATTAACTTTTATTTATATAATTTCACACGAAATGTTCTAAATTCACGCTCACGTTCACGTTTCTAAAGGTTATAACGATGAAATTAAAATTTGTAAGTTAATTAGTGCCTAGCTAATTGCAGAACTCAAATGTCTTAAGTACTGCCTCGGATCGCGTTGTTACATGTTCGCGGGCAGTATCCGAGCGCGCGGGCTTATCGCTGGCACCCCGCGGGGCGCACGGTACGAACAGGGTACTTTTGCTTTTGATCATGCTCGCCATTCCGATTACCAACTTAAGTAATTAAATAGGTTAGGTAGCGATTAATCAAATTAAGTTGGTTAGGTAGCTAAGAAAAATACGATTTTTAATAAATGTTCCTGCTTTAAATTGCATCACATATGAGCTAGGAAAATTATAAAAATATATACAATCATTATTTTTTCAATTACAGTTTAGTCAGATCTGATGTGACATGACATTGTAGTAAGAGATCCGGTTGCAAGATTACTACGTTCATCGAGTTTTTTTTTTAAATTGGTTCATACTCGTAAATGACTAACATAGGTAACATAGGTACAACCGATTTGGTAACCTCATCCGAAATCGGTTGTCGAAATCCGATTTCCATTAAAAACTGGACGATCTTGCAGCCAGATCTTAGACTAGTAGATCTAGTTGCATCATCTAGCACAGTGATGTCTTCCTGTGTAAGGTAAAGCCTCGAGTTCAGAACTATTAACTAAGTTTCGTGATGCTTAGTAAATCACACCTTTAACAGTACTAGGACATAGTCTGCGTGTCAACATGCTGACTTTGTTAAATTGTTTTTATTCTTACCCTTTTTGTTTTATTCACGCTATCTACCTGTCTATCCACATTATTTACGTCCCGTAAAACACTTTCTAAAATTGGAGTCGGTTCTTCCTTATAATTAAATCCCAAAGCTAACCCTGACTGCCTTCTTGCACGCCAATCCGTCCTACATTATCTTTTGTCTCATTTCCTCGACTTTAAAACGTACACTTTATCCTTATCGTGACAAAAGTAAGACTATAATGGTAATTGCGTACGCTTGTTTAGTAAACAAGCTTTTTTAGAATATAAAGATAAAAGTCCATGGAAAGTTAAGAAGCACATTACCTATCTCACTTGACTGGAGACTCGGGGACAAGAGACGTCGCATGTTGTACCGTCAGGGTCAAGTGGTGTCCCATACAATGCGACCACGTGACCGTCAGAGAGTCGCCCGACTTCTCTCATGATCCATCGATCAAACATTACTGTCGTTGAACAGATAAATAATTAAGTGTGCCTTTATAAAAGAATTCAAATACAGTAGGTGTGTTCCCAACAGGTTATGATGAAGATGGCCTTGAAGGGGTAAGGTCAAACGATGTCGATCCGAGGTCACAGTGCGAACATCGGCAGAAATGAAATAGTCGTGTCAACGAGTTTTATATACTCTGTTCGTGGTAGGGAATAATAAAGTTTTATAGTTGGAAAGATGAATCAGAATTAGAGAGCATGGTTCCGTACAATATTCAATATTCAATTTATATACTATTAACAGATTACAGTGAGTACTTCTTCGTATGCGAGCCGCTAAATCATAATAATTTTAAGCTATACGAACATCCAGCACTACCCGGTCAGTCTAATAATATTTATAAAGCTAACTGGACTATGTCATAATGATGAGTAGCCGAACAATTTCAGCTCAGCAGTTAGTCGTTCACACCATAGAATCGAGCGCGCCCCGCGTCGCGCGCACGGTACAACTATCATTGCAACAATGTATCATCACATCTCCCATACTATTAGTCCAAAAGTCTTTGCGTCAACCATATTGAGATCGCTTGGCTAAAAAAATACGTTATTCTATTTATCTACTGTGAATTCTATGAGTAGGTATTATGTATTTATTGCACTTTGAGTAACGAAACGGGGACACTCATAATGAAGTAATGTTCTATGCGAGGCACACCTGCCGCTGGTTAAGTGAAGTACACGCACGAGCAGCTGGGCCCGCGTCACGTCGGCTGCGTCGTTTGACGGCCTCTTAGCGTCGTTTCCTCTGATCCTGCATATTTTCCTTACGCATCTAAATTTGGCTCACAAAGTACGGAAAAAGCATTGTTTAAGTTAATCAAATTATAAATGCAAAAATTTGGAAATTTTTTTAAGAGACTACATTAATGGAATAAGCTAGCGGCCCACCCGATTTTAAGTGGTTACTGCCGCCATAAAGAACAGTGATACGACAAAGGCTCTCCTAAATCGAAATATGAGAAGAGTGGACGCCGACCCGCGGCGGGAGATCCTCGACTTCCCGAGTTGATATACAATATTTACGATACGTTATCATAAGACGTGCTCGATCACCGCAGACAAATTGAACAGTACAAGTGTCTGCGCCCTGCGGAACCCTAAAAAGAAGAACGCCGAGACTTTCTTTATAGAAATTGCTACTTGAGATTTTGTTCATGCCCGAGATTTGAAGCAAACACATTACAAGTAACACATATTTCTTCCAAGCAGCATGCAAATGTACATTGTATTTCATAAATATTTGTATACGAAATACTTTTGTGTTGCGCATACAAATTCTAAGTCCAAAACTACAATAGCATGAACGATTATTTAACTGGAATGTATATTACTATTTCTAAATTCAGTTATATTCATAAATTGGCAATTTCAAATGGCATTCTGTCCTGAAAGTGACTAGTGCAATTTGTTTTCCAACCATTCCTAAACATTTCATCGGCTCCCGTTGAAAAATTCACGAGTCGTCGGCACCGCTAAACGTGGCTAGTTTTTCTCATCTGTGCAATCTTCTGCGAAACTTCCGTGCTTGAAAGGTTCCAAATATAATTTCAGCTCATTTGCGGCGATTGGAAACGTGCCTGCGACCGATTGCTCCGGCCCCGGGCCCCGGGCCCCGGGCCCAGGGGACCGCAGGCCGCGCTGGCCGGTCTCACCCAAGAGCTCCGAAACGATGATAAGAGAAAATTCGATTCGCTCTATTAGGTGTTTCGGTCACCGATGTGGGTCGGATGTAGTAGATACGGTGTATAATATATGTATAACGGATTGAGAAATATACCCAAAACTGGTTCCTTGGACGAACACTTAAATATTACGTGATAAAATATTCAAGTTTTCTTTTAGCGATTCAAATATTCACACCTTTTCCCCGAAGAATAGAGCCACCATTTTCATCATGTGGGTTACGCTATCGTGGGAACGAAGACGTGACAAGAGGGTGAGTAAGTACATCGCCTCCATAGTATTCTTAAATTTTTCTATAGCCGAGACAAGTATAAGTTATACTTACCTACGATATTTACAAACAATGTTTGCAATATAATACTAATATTCTAAATGCGAAAGTTCCTTCACGGCTGAACAGATTTGGATGAAATAATATTTTTTCTATTAACTTGCAAAAAACAACTTCTGTAAGTTTTTTCCCATCGTCTCGTGTTCAGTTTTAACAGCGGGTAATAACTAGCCGTGAGGCGCAGCTAGTTCAATAATATATTTCTTTATATAATTTTTTTTTCTAAACGATATAATAGAGTTTAGTTTACAAATTAATATAACTAAATGAACCATGTGTGTTTATGGCAATGAAAGATCCTTAATAAGTAAAATACCATGATCTAAAGCAGTCTCCAAATATTGGTATCGCCACGGCATACGTATTAATTTCCCCCTCTGGTTGTGATTGAATCCGATCGAGTGGACGCAGCGGCCTCCCCTCGGGGTTAATGTAGAGGAACGGCACCATGCTTCTTCATCTCGCGCGCCACATCCTCCCTGCAGATAGTTCTGCTCGCCTTTGCTTTGTTTAATTCAATAATTGAGAATAAATTTAGTATCACCACCGGTATGTCTTTTGATGACCAATGACGAAACTTTTATCTTTTTGAGATGCGATTTTTATTTAGGCCTGTATTTTTTTAAATTTTTGACTATACAATATGGACTATGCTAAAGCTTAAAAACTTTGCATAAATTCCTGGCGCAACAAGGGCGCGATAGGCGCGGTGACAATATATACGCCAATGAATATATTCAGTTCCAATGAAACAGTTTTCCCCTGGCTCCAATGTTTAGGCAACCACCAGTACCGTTAAATTACATCACAAACGGAAACGTTCACATAAATCTGTGTGTAAATCCATTATAGTTTCAATTACGCAAAAAGTTGACGTCTCGTGCGTGAGCTTCGCTAATTATTTTACAAAAAGTTGCCGGAGTACAGTCGCACGCAGACACATCTGCAGCTAGCAGTTTAATAGAACCTACGCTTGCTTTTGACGTCTATGAACTATGAACTATGAACTACATATTAACAATAAACAACATTGTTATAACTGTAAGTCTATACTGCGTTTTAAGCTAACTATTAAAGGCATGTTTTTATTTTAATTTTATGAAATTTGGTATTTGTGAATTCGGAGTCATATCATCGTAAAAAGTTATTTTCCCTGTTTCGAGATGTATTTACCAAAATGCCTTGATGAATCGTAATGGATAAATAAAAAAAAATATCATTTTCACTCGTGCAATACATGCATGACAGGCTGACTTTGTAGGCTTAATTTGAATACCTCATTTTGGATTTTAATACGTATTTATTTATTCGTCTATTTAATTTTTAACCCCCGACGAAAAAGAGGGGTGTTATAAGTTTCTAGTTAGAGTTTCTATCTGTGTGCCTGCCGGTGGCATCGCTCCCAAATGAATGGACCCATTCACTCTCAATTACCGAGAGCAGGTCGGTGTCCCTGTAGTGGAAACATTAGAGACTGATACAAGGTACTTGTGCTATAAAACAAATGTTGTGTATGTAACCGTGCGGCTTACTTTCCCGGCGAGCGTACCGCGCGGCGCGGCGGTGCGGCGGTGCGGCGGTGCGGCGGCGCGGCGGTCGGCCTCACTGCCGCCCGGCACGCGACGCCGTAAATCCAAGTGATATCGGTCGCAGGATCTATGTTTATGTGTCTGGGTTCAATCTTCAAGGCAATGTTGGAACAATTAAAGATTTCTATTCGAATTTACATTCAATTTTGTATTATTGTGTAAACTAACATGGCCATTGTAATTACTACTAGATATGCATAATTTGACAAAACCAAGTGTCCCGTAGCGATCCTGTGGCTAACTAAATGAGTATGAGTACTCATAATGTGTGAACGAAACTCTGTCTTGCCAGCATCTGTGATTCCGCACGAACTACTGTTTAGAGTATTCAATAGACTTGCCATTAGACAAGCGTGCTCCATCATATTATTGTACCACACCATCAACACAGATTAAACTAAACTGTTACTTCGTAAAACGCAAAAAATATGCAGTGTTCCGTAGATATTTCTTATATAAATCTATTTCTAAAACCATATTCAGGCATCAGTATTCATAGCGTGTGGTTTGTCGGAAAACACTCTAAATTTTGTTTGTTTTGTGTTAGTCTCGTTACCGACACGTCAATCTTTGACGTTTCTAATGCTGTCAATGACTAGTATTGTGAATTAAAAGTCAACTGTGAACTACTGTTACCTACTGTCTTAAAAACAGTAATAACCAGCTAAAATTTATGAAAGCATGCAGACGCAGCAATAGCGTTTCCTGGAAGGTACTGTCTAATATATAAAATGATTATTTAATTTAGAACGTTTATTCCGACAATCTACAAAGCCATTTGTCGTACTTAGCGAAGCCTGTTCAATACTAAGACAATAAATCGGAATTGCTTTATCCGTGCCCGTTACAACAATGAAGACCAATTTAATATGTAAATCTGGCGGTAAATAATTCAAGGCGCTCAGGTGCGTTCGATTGCGGTGGATAGATAAGGGCGGGATCATCGGAAGCCCACTTGAATAATCGTTTTGTTCCTTACGGATCCTTTATTTAGAGTTCCGTAGCTGAATGGCAGAAACGCAACCCTTATTTTTCGTCCTGCCCGTAGGTCTGTCCCAAAGTCACAGCCATCACACTCGGAGACTCGACACTCGCATGATAATTGAAAGGTCGTGTATGCTATCTATTCTGGACCATAATTACCATTAAAATTGCATGAGAGGTACTTCATACATCAAAATTTAATCCCTCTAACTTTTACAATAAATTCGAAAGTTTGTATAAAATGTTATATAAAAATAGTTGAAATTGGTCCGAATCTAGCATAAGTATATTTCATAAATTCAATATAACGTACGGAACCCTCCTCACAGTGAGAGTACAAGTCGCACTTGGCTGGTTTTTTATTTTGTGACAAATGTGACGGGATGCCCTCTGCCGATCCGCCTCATATTCCTTCCTCGGGTCTTGTTCACTGAGTCCAGTAGATTTATAAAAGAAACCATTTTGCATATTTTATCCCCTATTATTTTCAATTAAAATAAAAAGAAGAATTTTCATGAAAAAAATCATTGCTCTCTTTTTGAAATTCAAAGTAATAAAAAAATACCTCTATCGTAATTCGTAAAAAAACTTGGCACCGTTAATTCCTAAGGTATACCTACAAGGTCAAACTGAATGATTGCTAAGTTTGACGCCTGTTTAGAACCTATCCTACCCTCCATAGAGAACTCAATTAATCGGTTATTAATGTCCTCTATTTCAAGTCTTCTTTGAACGATGTCTATTTATCGGTTAACATTCCATCGTGTCGTGTTATCCTAACAATAACATGGAACCAATGCTCTGTGACAAAGCTACTTTACTTCTATTTCCCTGCTACTTTGATCCGCACCTTATTTACAACGAAATAAAGAATGTTACGTAACGGCGAGCTGGTGGGTTGGTAAACATCGCGTGTCGACGAAACAAGAGTGACGAACGGAAATAATCTACTTTCGGTTTTGTTTTGGTAACTTATTAGCCGCTGGTTAAGCGATTTAGGTTCGGGAAGAAAAACAATTCAATTAATACCGGGTTCTAATATTGGTACTGATTATTTTTGGAATATTTGGACATACCAGAGGAGTGAGAGTCTACAGGCAGTGGACTTTCTAAGGACGATGATGATTATCGAGAAAGGTTCTGTAATAAGTGATTGGCCTACACTATTATTTAACTAGCGGTACGATGATACTGTGTTGCAGATGGTATCGACACAATCACCTAAAACCCGAGAACATACTTCGAGCTCATCGTTTAAAGCTGCCCCGGCCAGGAATCGAAGCCGAAATCACTTCGATGACAAGATTACTGAATGATGATGACTAAAATGTTTTTTTTTACGATTAAATCAATTACGGGTCTTTTTTATCTGTAGTTATCCATGCCACCTGCGATATAGGGTATCCTAGTGACGGGTCATAAGTGTACAAAAGTTCCGTTACGTTAAATTATTTTGTGAAACAAGCATGTTGATATTCTATTCTATGCAGAGGTAGAGGATACGTATTTTTTATAGATGTGTTCTAAATGTAAAACGAGATGGTAACGTATCCAAGGCATTGCCTACCCGCGCGCCAAGTGTCCCCCGTCGCCTTGCCGAGCGCCGAGGGCCGAGAGCGCGGGCCGGGAGATGAAATATTCAGCGCCACAGCCTCCGCCAGCTTTACGAATGTTTTCAGGTCAGCGGGCGACGGAACCGCTTCACGGCTATAGCGCAAATAAAAGATTTATGCAAACTTGACTCGCATCCGCGAGGATTGCGACTAGCATCTTATTGGCTCAATGCCTGATGACAATTGTGTATGAGATGTTTACTCAGGCACGATGCGTGCACAATAATATTCTAGGTACTTTCCACCACCTTTCCAGTTAATCCATGCACCACCCAGAGGGTAAGTATACTCACCACCCAGAGGGTAAGGTCTCAAATATATTTGTCACTAAGTCAACACCAGCACCGGTTGTTGAGCGACTCCTTGTAAAACCAAATTGTTCATTTTCAGCTGCAGATCAGCATTTCATAGATTTTACTGACTGTTGGCAGTACTAATATCGGTCTTAAGTTACTGGGGCCAGATGTACTACCAGATTAATTAGTATACTTTTATATATAGATAGCTTTGTTAATATTGTGTATATAACTTGTTCCAGTGCAAAGAGCTGAGCGGCAGTGAGTGCGGCGGGATGGGAGTGCGCGCCCCGGACTCGCTGCCCGGCCTGGCGCGCCACTACCCGCACTCCGGGGACAGGTAATCCTTCCACATACATGTGTTACCTTCATGCTTCGGTCGGGGAGGACCTAAGTCATATTGCTCCCCTTTAAAAAATAATAATATAAAAACTGGCACAAATTCACGTACCTTGTATATTCTCAATGGGCCATCGTATACCCTGTGACGTCGTGTCTTGGCTTGCAATCTGTATGTTCTGTAAACGACACGGGAACGATGACGCAGCAGGTCTCCAGTGAAGTGCGACACGATGGGCGTGTCGAAGCTGGTGAACGAGCCGAGCCCCAGCAGCTCGGAGGAGTCCAACTCCCCGACGGAGCTGAACTGCTACCGGCGGCTCGGCGAGCGGCAGCCGCTCATGCGGCGCCTGGCGCTGGGGCTCAGCGGCGCGCTGCTGCAGCCCTCCGACGACGACTCCACGCCGCTCGTCGCCGACACACCCACCACGTAAGTTGCTCCTTTACATGACAGAATAACAAGGTGCTACTGAGTTAACTTCGTTCCCTTTAATTTGTTTAAGACTTTTAGAACGTCAAGCAGAATATGTGAATTTTCACATAACCCTGCTTGACGAAATGTAATCAAACGTGTCATATTAAATTATCTCAAGTAAACTGCGATTTGAAATCGTGGAATTAAGTTTTGTTCAGGACTCTTATTTTTATTATAAGTCTGCCATAAGAACAACTCTGTAAAGTCCATCGATATCCTCAATATATTTACGGTATTCTTGAGATTAGGTGAGGGTAGGATATACAAAAATATATCTTTAAATATAAAGGCTTGAATCCTTTTGGGTGGGTACTGTAACCTCAAAATAAATAACTATAACATTAAACAAAGAAACTGACAGTATGAAATTAAAATGATCATGTCCCGCATCTGGTTACTACAAGTTTTGCTGCAAAGCAGACCCTGTTCCTATTTCAGGCCCACGAACATACCGCTGTGCATGAACGGCGGGTACATAAACGAAGCCTCGGAGGCGGAGGCGCGCACGCGGGACTCGAACCGCGACTCCGCGCCGCACACGCCGCGCCGGCACGACACGCTCCACCACACCGACCACGACGTGGACTTCAGGAAATGTGGAATCAATAATATGAAACACAGGTAAGTACAGAACACATCTAACTCCCATTGCAGCAACACAGGCCTAACCACGGGACCCAATCCGGATTGGGAGATATCACATGTCTTTGAGATTACTAGTTTTAATCTCAGAGACCTCACTCTCAAAGGGTTCCTCACGAGGTTTTCCTTCACCGTTTTGGGGCTTTAATCTGGATCTGGATATCTGGGGAAATCTTAATCTGGATCTAAACTAAAAGAGATCCCGAAGGATGAAAGTTACACAAATGAGATAATTGTATCTCAGTTATTTGTAATTTTTAACCAAGCAGTGATTAAAAATGTTTTAAATCTGCTAGGAATCCAATTGAATGTTATAGGACCTACTAGCCTAAACGAGACCAAAAAAATATTAAGACAAAATAATTAGCAGACGCCTAATACAATACTAATTCCCTATACATAAATATAAAACAGTAATGAAAAATTTACAAATTAGAGAAATTATCAGTTGCATTTATTTGAATTAGGACAGTTTGCTACGAGCACCGACTATAATATAAGTGCGAAATAATATAAATAAGTTTGAATTGCTCAGTCCACCCTTTCCCTCCATTAAGGTTTTCAAATCCCAAGTCGCGTAAAAAAGATACCTATATATGTAACATTTGCTTAACTTGATGCTGGTACCGGCACTGCATCCCGCCAGAGCTGACTCCCACGCCACTTGATGTTCCAGCAGTCCGTCGGCGGCGTGCAGCCGCGCCACGTCCTCGTCGTCGGGCGCCTCCTCGTGCGGCGCGCCCGGCTCGCACGGCTCCGGCAACAACAACGTGCCGCGCTCCGAGCCCGAGCTCCGGCAAGCGCCTTGGTTCCAACACGGAATCCCCAGAGAAGTAATATCATTTATTCAATAAAATCCAGACAGCCTGCGCCAAATTTGCATGTTGCTGGCGCAGTCTGGCGCAGCCTTTTCAAATTCAATTTTTATGTGTAGCTTGGGGAACAAGTTCGCGGCCTATCTGATATTTGGTTACTGCCGCGTATAAACAAAGTAATTCTAGTCAAAAAACTTATTTCCGTTGAATCCGTAAAAAACTTGAAGCGCCACTACGAAATACTGCGAGATCACGCGTTCTTATTACTAAGTTCAGCGCTTGTTATTTAAGTGCGGTCCTCCTGTTATGAGAAGACTTAAGTAAAGGTGCTCCGATCACTATGCAACGAGAATAAATTCACGCACCTGTAATTTCACCGACATCCACAAACTCCCTTTAAAACAGTAAGGCGAAATCATTATTGTTGGAAAGTGGCATTACTTCTTTTCGCACCTTCAAGGTTATGTTTATATATTGTCTATTGGTATTTAAAACGTGGTATGTGAATGATTTCAGATAGCACTGGAAGTGTTGAGCAGCCAGCAAGTGGGCGCGTTCCTGGTGCGCGGCAGCACCACGCAGGCGGGCTGCTACGCGCTGTCGGTGCGCGTGCCGCGGGACTTCCAGCCCAGCGGCATCGCGCACTACCTCATCCTGCGGACGCCCAAAGGATACAAAATCAAGGTGCGCTACTCATTCCTACCCGTCAGAGTCGGCTCTCATTGTTGTAACTCAACTGTAGGAGCACCAGGCTATTCTTGGAAAATGAGAGCAAGTCGAACACAAATTAATTAGGGAATCCCATCTAAGTTGGTACAAGTAAGTAGCCTTTTATTTGTATTTAAACGAGGTCTCCTGAGTAAAGTCAAGTCTAATTAGTAAGTATAACTATCAGTTCTTAGCAAGTAACTCGTAAACTAAAAAAATATCAATTTAATCTCATTGTGTTTCGGTGCGGTGACCACCAGCCTATTGATCTTTACGACCGACTTAAATTACTATTATATTAATAAGTTAGGCGCCTATGGAACATACATACGACTAATAAGTATTCAAGTTGTATTGCAGTGGTGGTGGTCCGAGGCTACTCCAGGTGGACCACTCGTCCGTCTCGGCAGAGGGGGGACACTTTAATATCACAACGTTCTGATATTCCAGGGCTTCACGAAGGAGTTCACCTCGCTGTCGGCGCTCGTGACGCACCACAGCGTGATGCCGGAGCTGCTGCCCGTGCCGCTGCTGCTGGCGCGCGGCGGGGCGGGCGGCGGCGCGGGGGGCGGGGGCGGCGGCGCGCGGGGCACGGGGCGCGCGCGCCGCGACCACGCCGACATCGACGCCGTGGCGCCGCACGCGCGCGCGCCGCCGCGCCACCTCAACGGCTTCCTGCCGCAACTCGACGTGTAGGAACACTCGCCGACGAATCACTTGACACTTACGGCCACGGCCGGGGTTTTGAAAACTAGTTCGCCTCCCGCACGGCGTTAGTGATATGAGTGCCCGTCGCCGTCCCCGCGGGGCGCGTGACGTGACGTGTAGGAGGGGGGTCGCGTTACCCTACCATTACCTATTTACCCCACTTTTATACCGTAAGTAATGTTTTTGCGTTGTATTCTCATACTACGCGTCATGCGGTCGTCTTTCTCTCGCCATAGACAGAAAAAGTCTGGTATAAACCTAACATATATTAATGCTTTTAAAGCTAGCGCTATTTCCGAAAACGGATGACACATTTGTTCATGTCAGGAGCACGACCAATTACAATGAAGTGAATATTTGAAGTGTCTCGGATGAGTGAAGGAAACCCACCAGTCTCGTCAGCATAAGTCTTCCGGAGATTTTATGAAGGAAATTTGATTGGACAAACAATATGAACTATCAGTAATTGAATAATGAGGTGAATTGATTTATTACAATGAAAGAAAGTGATGTAAAAGTTTTGTTTTAATTTACACTTGTATCTACATATATTATTACGTAAACAATGTTATACTACAAAATATCCTAGTTTTGGCCAGTAACTAAAAAAATATTATAAAAATCAATAAACATAATTGTGATTAGCTTCAAAAATATATATATTATCCACATATATCGATTAGTTAGACCGCCCTCACTTGTTGGATATCACAGCTAAAGTCATGGCGGATGCAAGCATAATACTCGAAGCAAGTGTTTATGTATAATACAAATATGCTCTGTGTAGGGTCTGTACGCCTAAAGTTGGGACGATGTATAGTGGCTCGGTGAAGTTGTCTTCAAACAGGAGAAAACATATTGTTGTCTCATTCCGTGTATGCTTTATGGAAAGAGACAAAACCTTTTGCAGCAGTTGGCTGCAGCAGGTTTTGTAGCCACAGAGTAGCCTGGTACATTGTCCCAACTGTACTATAAGCAAGGCTACGTTCCAAATGTAGTCGCGGTTATTTTTGAACGGTAATCTTTATGAGGTGATCGCCGGATTGCAAACATTTAAAAAATTATACTCCCGTTTTGTACTTCTTAAAACTAGCTCGAACGTAGCTCAACACACTAGATTAAACCTCAAGGCTTATTCTAGTGTTGAGCTACGTTCAGATATGTCACCGAGCTTTCACCGGGTAACATTATTATTCATCCATAGCCCGGTGATGGACATGTTTACAATTGAGGAATGATAAAAATAATTTTGTTTGGGAACCGCAGCACGTGCCATTCTGTACTTTAGTGCGACGAAGCGTATCTAATCACGATAACAGAACAAATAAAGTATTAGTAAAACATGCCTTTGTCTGTTGTTTGTACAAAAATAAAAGTGAAAATGGAAATCATTAACTGTTTAAAATCTTTATATCAAAATTTAGTCATTGTTAAGTCATTAAATTATAGAATGTTGCTAAGATTACACAATAATATTTTACGGTTATTTTGATAATGTGATAAACTATCAAATTAGAAAAGTATGGCGTTGTAAAAACATTGTAAGATGTGTGTATATGACTTGTATAATGGTAGGCTGTAGTTCTAAGTAAGTTGGAGATTTTTAATAGAAAATGCAGTGCGCGATGGTTTTGTTTCATGGAGCGGCTTTCATCAACAATCCAATAAGAGTGACCTTTAACCGCAGTTTAAACACAACATATAAAACATTAATCTATGTGAAGTTGTTATAACAATATTGTTATATATGCGTTGAAAGCAGTAAATGCAGCGGTTGTAGTAATACCTAATATAAATTGAAAATTGTCCATCAAATCAAACAGGTTTAATGAATTTCCTTAAGATTCAGTATTTGCCAAGTATTCCATAGCAAGCGTATCGGGATTGTCGCCGAGAGTGTGCCTCCTGTTCGCTTTGTTTTAAGTAGATATATTTTCTAGTCTACGAATATGTACAGTCAATTTGCTTTGGTTATTTTAATTACTAGAGATGCAACAATGTACGTTTCCAATGCGTTAGTATTCAGCGTTCGTTTGTGTGCTGCATGCGTTGGACATGTATCACTGTTACTGTTAGTGAAGGAAATAATCTATTGTTGATGTGATGAGTATCGTGTATGACAAGTTGCCTTTTAGCAAGTACTTACGCTTCGCTGGGAGCAGGGGATGGATTCTCAACAGGTGCTTTGGAACACTCGCAGGCACATGTAGCGTAATGAACACACGTGAAAATATTAACCAAGTCCAGTAGTGATTATTTTATCTTTAATTAGCTACAAGTCTATAATAACATTTGCGTGTTTTTATCTGTTAATTTGTTTGGTTGTTAAGTAAAGGAGATCTGCTTATTTGCGTATTTTGCTTTCCTGTGACTTTTTCTTCACCCGTTGTATATCGCTTTGGATGTTTATTTTTTTAAATGGTACCCCCTAATGGAGACAAATAATGGATGGAAGTATTGTCGTCGTTTTTTTTTTAGATTTTTATATTAGTTATTAAAGCGAGCAGTAATGAGTTTGAATTTGGAACGTGAAACAGACGCGCGCGAGAAGATCTCGGAGATCGAACGCCAAATTTGAAATTTTGATACAAACAGCCACGGAGGTGATTAAAGAAATAAAAGGCGGCATCTTACTCACGGATTGATATTGCAATTTATTTCCAAACTTGTTGAAAATCTATTTCCTGCTAAAATGTAAAAGTGTTAACACTGCCTTAGACGATTATATTTGTAAAAAATGTTAAAGTATCGGTAGTTTAGAATGTTAATGAATAACGATGTTTAATATTGACACTGGAAATATTTATGAAAAGGTTTAAAAATTATAAATATCAATCAAGCTGTAGCCAAATTCTGAAGCTGATCTAGGTTGGCAATGTTATCTGAATACTCGTTATTGACAGTATCTTGCCATTTAATAAACAATTCCAATTATTCATGATCGTATGGCTTTAATTAAGCTACTGCTTGTATGCGCATGCAATGTGCCCGAAGACAATATTTTGGCCCGTTACGTGCTCATAGATTTTTATGTTACATTGGTTAACATAGGTTATCTAAAATTATCATTAGCTTCAGGGTATGATGACAACATTTAGCCATATCAAATGCAGAGTTTTGGTTGAGTAGAAGGTAAAAGGACAAAAGTATGCGTGTAGAAATTATGTTTAGAGTATGATTAGAAATGCAAAAAATATATAATAAAGTACAATAATATATCAGATGAATCAGAAATTACAATACTGTTAGTACTGAAGGGGTGATTCTTGCATCACCACCTTCCGAAACACATTCCCGAAAATTTCTTAGTCACCTGTGCAACATGGGTTAGTCCCTAACGCCCATCATAGCACGCCAGTAATCAGAATCACTCAACATTGAATCATGCCAACGTTCATTACTCGTGTCGCACTTGTAATACATAATTGTGTAAGACATTTTTGTACCTACTTTATGATAAGCATTTCAATATACCACCTTAATAAACTCTTGTTGAAACACAACAATAAAATTAATTTATTTATGACGAACAATAAAATTATTACAAAAACGTTAAGACTTTTTTATTACCTACTTTCCGTTAGATTGTTTGTGGTAATTTATTAATCAATGTAATTGCAATTTATACAATAATGACAATTTATAGATTAGATAGGTATTAATAACAATACTATCTTTATGGCCAAGCTCAGACCAAAAACCTAGTCCACGGAGTTTATCCAAAGTTTAAATTTGTTTAGAGAAAACGAATAAATCAATTAAAATAAAGTATCTAATAACTCGTACACAACGATATCAGTACTTGAAAAACCTGCTATTTAGACGCACACAATATTGTTTTTATTTGTTCTACTTATTCTTGTTTATGATGTACAGCGCCATCTAGCCAAATTAGATGAAACTACGATGCGTATCAGTGTAGTTTTGGTGAAGTATCCTTGAAGAATGCTTTTAGGTTCTACTTTTATTGACATTTCTTATGACAGCAACGCAACAGATGGCGCTCATCGTATTAAACAATTGTGAATCTTTGTGAATTGACTCTTATCTGATTTCACCTAGTTCTCAGTATAATACGATTCACAATTTCATTAGCCACAGTTTCATTATTTCTCCCACTCACATTTGCGGATGCAAAAGTTTTTACCGTGACTTTTTCACAGCACTAAGTTAATATCACCAACCAAACCAGTGACGCGGTGAAGTCGAAAAAAAATCATCTATACCTACCTACCAGGTATTTCATATTAGGTACAAGTGTAAATAATAAAATAATCAAAACCGATCAATACTTTCATGCCCGGTTTGTCGACATGTTCATAAATTTTATGAAAAAATTTCACTCCTTGAAAATTTATATCTCTCCTACCCTCAAATAAAAACAAGAAGAAAGTTTGTTCGCAACTTGCAAGGAATCGCGTAAAAACATTCAGGCGAATTGAGGACCTCTTCCATTTTTCAAAAATATAATAATAATAAATATTCTCACTATTATATTTTATGAAACTATAAGCTTGTAAAATATTATTTAGCTCGCTAGTTTTATCACTCAAATTTTCAGTTTTTTTTTTTTTTTTTTTTTTATTTATGTATAGCCAAGCGTTTGGCCGCCATCTCACCTGATGGGAAGTGAAGATGCGACCGACGATGGAGCACGCTTGTCTAGGAGATGTATTTTCAATACTAGGCTTGCTCAGAGCCACTCCACATTATAAAGCTACAAAAAATGAGCCGAAGAACTAATATAACTGAGGATGATAGCCTCCTTCAGATATGCAACTTTTATTAAGGCACGACACTACACGAGCCAGCGTTTCAGCACATCCACATACTGCATCTCCAATTAATATTCTATTTGAGAGCTCTCGCAACTAGGAACAAGTAGACTCTACTCAACATAAGTGTCCAACCCTCGTGTACTAACTTATTTTTTCATTTAAATAAATAGATGAAGGCTGTTGGAGATTTTACGGTAATTTCCGATATAATTGGATTACCAGGTGGCAGGATTTCTTTACTTTGGGTTGCTCCTTTCGCACCACCCGGGGGACACGTGTAGGGTCTCTGAGGGTAATCACCTCCAGGGTGGCCCCCAAACGGTTTAAAACTGGTGAACACGTGGCTGCAAAATCCGAGTTAAACCTTTTTAAACCTACGAGTTTAAATTTAGGATTTTGCCGGCGGCGGCAGGGCCGGCACGGGCATATTCAAGAGGAAAATGCTTGGGCATCCATTCCCGCCGCCGGCTGAGATAAATTACTTGATTACGCATGAAATTCAGAAATCTGTACTGCTCAGATCACGTCGGCCATTACAGGCATGAACCACAGTCAGCTAAAACAAATAAATAAGAGAAGAAAATTCATGGAAATCGCACCGCTGGCAACACGAAGCCGGCTCCTTACCTCCGCTGGACACGTTTTAAAATGTAAAGTGAATGGATCGGCCGCAGAGACAGGAAACCCAAGGTAGCGTAAGCTTGTCACCGTGGATTGCATAATCATAGTTGTATACAATAAAACACAAAAATGGTTGTTACCTATGTCCGTTATACATTTTGAAACCATCCAACCGATGTACTCCAAACCAATTTAATTAGAAAGGCAATAATGCGAAGATAGTTTTCGACTAAAACAATGGATTAGATACAAAATGTATTTCTTTTTTGAGCGTAGTAACACACACAAACATTTGTTTAAACGGATATGCAAAAATGTTCGAGAGGCTCCCATATATTGAAAAGTGAGACCTCCATCTATCTATATATATTTTAGGATCTTCTTAGCCAAAGGTAAGACGAACCATATTGCTAGGACAGATCTGGTTGCGCTCACGGCTCGCAGTCTAATGGCGCTGCAGCCCCCGCGCCAGGCCAGCCCCTCTGTAGCTCGCATTACTCCGATAAAATAGCCAGGAGTCGTTTGTGCTCGTTTGACGGCGATGCTTCACTGTTTCTTTTTAAAAGCCTTCAGAGAATAACCTCTTGAAATTATTCCTTTTTGTTTTTCAGGAAGTTGGTTTACATTTAGTTTTAGCCAACGAAGATACTTAAATTGAACTCCTATTTCACGGATTGTTTACTTTACACACACCTTGAGATAATTTCTATTACCTAACGTAACCAAGTAACCTTTCTTTATTTCGCTGAATCATCGCACGATTTTCTTGTTTCATATAGAACATTGATTATTTTGTATTTTTTATTATTATATTGGACGATCCACTATATTCTGTGAAAATTCCAACTGGCTAGCTGTTGTGGTTTAAGGCATTTTGAAGTTAGTCCAGACAGACACACGGACATTGAAGGCTACTTAGTGTTAATAATTACTTACTACATATACTTAATTACTTTAACCGATGGGTACGGGACCGTCAAAATTCTTTCTTTATGCATGATATAAAAGAAGTCTATGCTATTATAATATTTAGTAAGTCTTGTAATTTCGTTTTTAAATAAGAACAAATGTGTTTTGGGATCAAAGAAATGAAAAAGTTGAGTCCCATAATTTATTAAACTTACAACCCTCTTACAAAAAGAAATACAAAGGTTTTACAAGACTTTATTTTCATTCCACGACACTTTTGGGTTAAAGATAGAGAGAGATTTGGGTTAGAGATAGATTTGTCTGATAGAGTTATATCTGGATTGGAAGATAGACTTGTACGCATTTGAGCTTGTAGGTAGGTACCTACTACGCGATACAACCGAGAACAGTCTCGCTAAAATAATTATTAGAAAATACAAGACAAACTCGAAACTTGCCAAAGTTCTTGCAATCTCGTTCAACCCGAAACTTACTGAAGATTGAACTAAATTCAAGCATAGTCATACATCCGCCACTATGTGGAATAATGTTAAATTACGCTTCACAGTATAGATCAAATCAGTAGATAATATTCACTTGTATGTATCTTGTCTGACATGTTATCTCTGCACGTAATTAAGGCATAATGAAACTGGTAGGGGAAAGAAAAAACTTCGAATAATACAAGAAAAAAATTGAGGCTTTATGAGATGAAAAGGAGCATGAAAAAATGTTGTCTTTATATTAGCCTGTGGGCTCACTAAAACAGAATAAGAAACTATTCAAAACTTGTTTGCATGCAATGAAAGAGATTAATGAAATATAAAAATATGTGGTGATTTCCTACAGCTACGAGATGGGCATTTTTTCTAGTCTGAGTTTGATTGAATGTAAGCTAATGTAGTTGCATCACTACAGGGTGGCTATCCATGCGTAATGCATAGAAACACAAAAGGTCAAGTAGAATATAGTTGTCCTTCTGGTCGATGTTGACTGTTGAAGAAGCAAGGTTCAAATGAAAGGCCGCCCGGATGTGGGTGGTTCCGTTTGGCGGTAATGACGTCATCACCTACCTGTAATAAATACCACTAATGCACCTACTTAGCGCTGAAGACGGCGTGCGGTAATTCTATTAGCTGTGTAATTGTTTGGTAGTTTCCAAGAAATTTGCGCTAAGTTTAGATGGGCGGTATTTGCACACGCGAGAGATGTTTTGTTACTAAATATTTTGAACTAAATACTGAACTCTAAAATTAATATAAATACACTAGAAATTGCCAATACTACATGAGTGTATCTTTAAATTCGCTTCCGTAGCGGGAAGCAATTCTGAAAACTGATGATAACAGAATTGGGGATACAGTTTGATGCTGCGGCTACATATCTATCATATGCATCAAACATTTAATTACACCACGTGATAGCTCAATGATCAATGAATTCGTGATGTTGAGTGAGGACGGGGAGGCATCGCTTGCGATGGAAGTCCGTTGAGGTCGTTTCGCTGCACCCCCAAAGACCCCACGTAGTGTATTAGATAAGTAGTATTTTACTATTTTTTTGTAAATAAACGCCTTTGATGTAACGTCGCTATTTAGAAACTATTGTTTTTTACGTATATAAAACCAAAAACAGCTATACCTATTCAAAACCCTTCACAAAGATTGCAGAAGATCTTATGTCGCAGAAAACATGGATACACATTCACACAATACAAACACCATAAACTCGAGAGCAAAAATCATGCTCATCACATAAATACTTGCCCCGCTCCAAGGAACCTCACATCGAAGGCAGCGTTACTAACAACTAAGTTACGGAGCCGTAAATTATCAGTTTCATTATTGCAGTTTAAGCCTAAGCTTAAATTTTTGAAACAAATTACTTTCAAGATTTTAATGGAAAAAGTGTTGACGATTTTGATTAATCAATTTTACTTGCGAAAGTCTCCCCTTTGTGAGATAAAATTTTCAGTTAAACACAAGAAAAATAAATTTACTCAGTATATTATTATCGTGAAAGTAAGTTAAAACTCAGTAACGCATTAGAGCTAAAAGTCGTTAACGTTTAGTCATTAAATCTCTCCGCACTATCCTAAAAATTACGTGAGCACTTATCAAGTGACCCGAGCCGTAACTCCTGCAGGAAGATTTTAATTTTCTCCTCAAGGTAATTCCTCCTTTACTGCCGCGAGTTTTCGCAATAAACCACGTAATAAGACACGTTTCACATTTTGATACCTAATTTATGATAATGAACTGTAAATTAGATAATACTCCTTAGATATTTATATTCCGGCGCGGAAATTATTATACGGAATTTTATTACGTGATTTTATTGCGCTACTCGAACGCTTTGGACAGACATTCAGCACTCGTGATGTAGCCGTGCTGGCAGGCTTTGGCTACGGCTTGCCATCAAGTTAAGTGGTTACATTTCATGCATCTGAATTTCACCGGCACCCACACCTTCCTTTGGAACACAGCAATGCGAGCTTACCTCTGCTTGGCGGTGGCAGTCAGTCTTGGGGTCCCTCGGGTTGCTGCTGCCGCACCACCCGCGAGGGTTGTACAGGCAGAATACTGACTGCTCATACCGTTTCCGAAATACCAGAATTTCCCTCTTTAAAACTCAATGCGGCGCAATGAAGAAACGTTGTTCCACCCGCACCCGAGTGAGGAAAGGGAGAAAATGTTATACATACAAATAATCAATGATTACATAAATATCCGAATGGATATGAAATCAATAACTGCTAAAACATAAGTGGCTTAAATAACTTAATGGCTGATACTCATAAAAATGATGTCCCACTCTATACTCGTATAACCACGTCGCAAGCACTTCTCGTCGTCACGGCGCGCGCGCTTAACGATTATAGGCTAATAAAGTTACATAAGGGCCCCTGAGAAGCGTTACTTCAAGCATAGTGTTTAGATTTAGCTTTTGTATACATATATAATTAATAACTTTAATATTGGCAAGTATTTCCGCATACATTTGGTGAAAGTCCAAATTTGCCTTCAGTTGCAGTCGGAGTGGCCTTTGTGGAGTTTGCCAAGCACACGAGCACGAGCGAGACGGCAATTCCTTTGCCTTGAAAAAAATCCGCTATTCCAATGCAACGCAATGTTTTTCATTCAAATTTTAATGACACGCCATAACATATACACAAAATGGCAAAAATACAGCCGATAAAGGCAGTATACTTTACGTGCTTGAAAAAAATAAAGCAAAAATGTATTTAACAGATCTCAAATAAAATCGAGTTCTGACAACAAGGTTTGACTTTGGTTTAGTTCCAACGAATATTTACACGGATCTGAACCATAAAGCTTCATATGGAAATCAGCATCTGTTTTTGCGAATTTGGCACATTTCAAATATGCTGCCATGAAATCAAATATAAGGTGAAGGTAAGGCATATTTTTTAAATAGGTTTCATTTATCACTTCCGAAGGAGTTTGTACAAAGTCAAACTCCGTTTTGAAAATAAATCACTCTCTATTGAAACCCCACCGACCTAGTTCCCAACTGTAGGACTCGTAGGTGACTATCAAACTGTTTTAATCCAAACTAAGCTGGATACGACGGCGCCTCTGCAAACAGCTCAACGGGTCAGAATGTCACACTCATGATTATTATTATGAGTAACTGTGGAGTTATATAAATTATTTGTATTTGTTCAACATCGAAACAAAAAGCTGTAGCTGTGAGTTCCACTTGTGAGGTAGGTAATTATTACACAGATACGAGTGAGTAGGTTACCTTCGGGATAAAAAGTAGCCCGTGTGTAAATGCGGGGTATGAGCTATCTTCATAAGCATACATTTCATCAAAAGCCGTTGAGGCGTGAAGGAGTAACAAACATACATTCCGACAAATTTTCACATTTAATTTGATATAAGAATAAATATTTTTAATTACCTTCAACATTTTATCATCAGAGTTATTCTTAGTTATACATTTATTAACAAAGTTTTGGGTATATTTAAAAGGAAAGCCTGATCAAATGCATATTTACCTACTTAAAAAAATCACGTTTCCTTAAAATTTGATAAGAATTCAACGGATATAAAGACTTGAATTTGACTTTGATACTTGGTATTGTCCGTTGTTGATATTTCGAGGGTTTATAAAGTTATCAGTAAAGTTCTATTACTTGTCTATGTTTACAATACTCCAGCGTTGGGCCAGGCGAACCGATCGAAAGGAGACAGAACAATAGAAAGCGAAGCAAACTGATTTATTTCAGAGCTCATCAAATAAAGTTAAACCTCCTTGATCCGCCGGAGAGTGTCGCGGAGTCCGTCAATAGACGGTCAGCCGCGGCTAGACGGCTTTTTGCCACTTGTCTTGATTAATTGAGCCGCCGTCACCGTCGGCAGATCGGCGCACTTGGAGGTGCTGAGCCATAATGGGTTTCCAACTCATTTACTTGAGAACAATAGCCGAGCATAGCATTTGGCACCTGCTAATGAGGATTTGGTGTTTCATTCAATTTGTGAAACACGATTTGAATAATTTGGCAGACGGTTTACGAGATTTCATTGTATTTATTCTATTCTAAAGCTAGAGTACACGGTATTTACTGTTGTAAAGTAACGTAAATAAACAAATTAAGAAATTGTTCACCATAGTATATTCATGTGTAATAGAAATGCTTACAGTGCAACTACTGAGATGGGCTTCTTTTTCGTATAAGTTAGCAGTTGGTTTGACCCCAAGTCTTCAAAGCGAAGAGTTCCGGGATCGATTCCCCAAACATTTGTAAGATGGTCATAACGGTGCTGAGAATATGACAACACTAAGACCCAAGACGGGTTCTTGTGTTGCAAAACTGTGTGATGAGTTTTTGATATCTACCTCCATCCTGCATTATGTGAGTGTATTTGCGTTGAACAAAATGCATAAATTGAATTCCACTCAGCGAACAATAATGTTAACGGAATTCCAGTCTCGTTGTCAGTTCAAATATTGCAGCAGCATGTCTACTTTCCTCAACGAAATATTTCTGTCATACGTAATACGAATCTCGCTTTCGAATCAAACATCCACAAGGTTCCAGAAATATTGGCTAAAATCCAAGCATTCATCGTCAACGTTTAAAATGTCACGAAGCATGGAAACTGAAGCAAAAACAATGAATGGAACCACGCTGGCTTTGCGGCGGGGCGTTATCAGGGCGCGGGCGGGGTGCTGGCGGAGCGCGGGCGGCAGCGGAACTGACTCGTCTTTTTGTTAGTTCCGACTGTGACCGGCACTGTTCACCTTAAATACCTTTTGTCTCGGTTTCCTGGAATTTATTATGGCGCTCTGTTGAAAATGAAGGCTAACGTGGCGACTAGATATTTTTGATAAAATGAATTTTGACTTTTTTTTAGGATGCGTCGCCTTCAATATCTTT
This sequence comes from Aplocera efformata, assembly GCA_921293045.1. Taxonomy (NCBI): domain Eukaryota; kingdom Metazoa; phylum Arthropoda; class Insecta; order Lepidoptera; family Geometridae; genus Aplocera; species Aplocera efformata. The sequence continues at coordinate 203,590 of OV121045.1, forward strand.
CTGTTCCTGATGATCAATGTCAAAGTATCTGGTCGTACAAAAACAAAGTTACATAGGTCATGCCATCCTTTTTCCCGAAGCCATTCGGCATATTTTTCGATCCTCCTGTAACTTGTTATATATCAATTACAATAGTTACTATTTTTATAGCCATTCATTCCAAAATACTTAAAATAATATACATATAATATAATATATATATTATTCCAATTCAAATACCTTCATAAGAAAAGTCTCAAAGTTAAAAATCTTTAATATAATTGAGTCTTATTGAAGCTCACTCTTATTAAAATATGTTATGGGCATACATTCAGTCTATCAAGAGTGCACGATTATCCTGGCGGGAAAACTAGCCTGGCATAGTCATGGACAAAAGTATATACAACGTAACGTATCCAGTAAAGGTCATTAATCATGAACACAAGAAGTGGTACCAGTAACTGAGCAAACGATACGTTGACACGAGCGGTAGGTACGAGCGCGCTGTGATGCTGCGCTGGCCAGGAGCCAGGAGCCAGCAGCCTACAGCACTCCAGGGAATACTTGTATTTATTATATCGACTGCACTACACAATTTTTAACTGGGAAACAGAACTTTTGACATTTGGGTTTTGTATGTACGATACATGGGAAACTTCGATCGGATTTTTATTTGTTGTAAAAATTTTTGTTTTTAATTATGTCGGTCTCGGCTATGGCAGTCGATCACCACGCGGGAAGCTTTTGATGAAAACTCCGACACCAGAGAAAGAAGAAAAATATAAAAATAAGAATTATAAAAAAGTATAATAATTTCAACGTCTCTCTCGTATATACAGTGGTGGTCAACTAATTAGGGACAATCTCTAGTTAAGCCAAATTGTGAATTATTTTTTTTGGCATCATGTATTATTTTCTGACGAGACCAAGGTTAATTTGATTTCTTCAGATGGAAGGCAATACGTACGGCGTCCAGTAAAAACGGAAATGAATCCAAGATTCACAAAAAAGCAGGTGAAATATGGCGGTGGAAACATTAAAATGTGGGGTTCATTTTCTGAACGTGGAGTGGGACCTGTGATGAAAGTTCAGGGTAACTTAGATCAACATCAATACAAGGCAATATTGGAGGAAACGATGCTTCCCTATGCTGAGGAGCATCTCCCTATTATATGGACGTTTCAGCATGATGACGACCCGAAACATACCGCCCGTTCAGTCAAGTCGTTTCTTACCAGTCAGTCAGTATCGGTGCTAGATTGGCCAGCAAATAGCCCGGACCTTAACCCAATCGAGCACCTTTGGCACGAAATCGAGAAAAAAGTTGCCACTTATCGTAGCACAACTTTAGATGAACTTAAAGAAGCTTTTTGTGAGGCATGGGCAAACATTCCTATCGAAACATGCCAGAAACTGATAATGTCTATGCCACATCGGTGTCAAGCGGTAATTACTAACAAAGGTTTTGCTACTGGGTACTGATTTTACACGTAATAAAATGGAGCTGTTAAAGATATTATAATACTGCAGATTATTAGTTTTGTTTAACTCTATTTTTCATTATAGTTTACTGTCCTTAATTAAATGTCCAGCTACAGAACTATACCTTATAATTGAATACATGTTTAACCTTTGATATTAAATACTTTTTTCTATTTATTTATTCTTTTATTTACAGCCATTTATAGCATAATAATCGGACCAAACTATGCAAATAATGGGTGCTGAGAAATCAATAGGGTTTTATATTTATATGTACATAACCGGTTATTGCTCTTCACTATCTTGAAAGTCCCTAATTAGTTGACCACGACTGTATAAGCGCAATTAAAACTCACACGCCTTGTGTTTCTTATTCCGTAAAATAATCATAAGCTCTCTTCGACTTTTGGCTTCAAAAAATACATCCCATTTAAGTTATTAGAGACATAGCCGTTGTATTCAGAGTGGCAGAGTCTTTTCTATCATTTGGGAACAAAACCCTTTCTAATTATACCAGTATTTGACCGGAACCTTCACAAAAATTGTGCCTGGCCCAGGTATAGATTATCACTTCCAACAGGAAATGCACCATCAGTTTTTTTTCACTTGATAAATGTTTGTGCACAATACCATGTTCTCAAAACCGTCAAGTTAAACAACGTGAGGAGACCGGTATGTCCTAGAACTAAAATATCAGGACATGGTGACATACTACCACTGTCTACATTAGGCTAAGCACATTCTAGGGGACTAGGGGGGTCTACACGTAACCCCTGGGTAAACGTAAGTTCCGGAAAGGTACTGTCTCCGCATCTAGTCTATCGCCAAGCAGTGGTACACTCGCGCTGCTGTGTTCCGGTGGAAGGGTGTGGGTGCCGGTGAAATCACATGCGCATGAGGCGTCCCCGTCTCGGGTGGCGGGCGCAACAGGGTGCGAGTTCGGTCTTCTTAAACTTCGGTCAGGAAGAATCTAAGCCTACTTGCTGTTATTATAGGCAAACACTTAACTGCAGCTCGCCCAATCACTTCTATCACATAAAAAAGGCACTCCTACAACCTAATAATAGAACTTTTCACATCAGAGGCTGATACGGTAAATTTAATAAACAAAGCCAATCAAAAGAGTTATAGTAACAAGTGCGCAAAGTCATATAAAGTGTAAGTTTTAATTAGCCGCCTCTTTATAAGGTGCACAACTTTAGTGGAAACTTGGCTCACCTGCCTCGCGGCTGCACCCAGGTAGCTAACTTAGGCACTTTTCACAAATTATGAGATGAAACATTACCTATATATACAAATTATGTAGTTCTATTATGGTTTGCTATATATTTGCAGCTTGCTAGTGTGCCTCTAGTCTAGAAAGAAATTACCAAATACCTAATTTTTCTGTCAATGCGAGTGCAACGTTAGCTCAGGTCGTTTCATCGGGTGGGCGGGTTTTGATCGGCCCGCTTCGAGACTAAAACAACTGAAATATTTCTATGCAATTTCAACAGTGCTATCCTATAATAAGCGTATGCCATTTTAGTACACGATTACGGCGGAGTAAATAGAACGAGTGATTTCAGCCCGTATGGAATCGTATGTATCCATGTTTATCTGTTCCCGTAGAACTTCTAAAATAAATACCAAGACGCTTCTAACAATGCCTGAGTATTCAAGTAGAGAGAGAGTTAGTCAATTTTCATTACAATAATCTTTATGTATTTGGCGAAGTCGAGTTTTAGTTTTTAAAACTATATTTAATTTGCATGAACCGGTTGCGATCCGTAGGGCTTAAAAAGTTCCTTACATTCCAACAATCCTCGGCGTTTTTTGCATCACAAACTACGTTGAAATAAAAGTCGAGCGCAAAATAAACCGTTAAAAGAACTCGACACGTTAACTACCGATAATTACGAAAGGAATACTTCCATTTTATTGTTGTAACATTGTACTGACGTTAAATCAACAATGCACCTCACTACAAGGTTGTAAACATACGATTTCACCCCGGCTCGATGCTCGTCAAATATTGATGGCGGCGCGGTGATCGCGGATCGTCCGTTATATATTACAAAGTTGTCTTCGACGATGAAATTTTATGAGTTTGTTGAAGATGAAACTTTATTATGCTAAAAGATGAACGATAGTCGACATTTTGTTGCGATTGTCAATGTAATTTATGTTGTATGTAACTGCCTTCTATACAATATAAACTTAAATTAATTTTGGTACTTAAATCGTGTATTGAAATATAGCGTGCCGATCCCTCATATTGCTTTTTAACGTAATATTGCAATGCAATATACTTATTTATATAGATTTGTACTAGCGACCTTGCCAGTACGCTCTCAAAATATCCGAACACAAGATCAGTTTTTCCGATATCAGTTCCGATCCGAAAAGAATGTGTAAAGAATGAACACATTTCGCAAACTCGCCGGCATCTAATTTATACAAGGTATAAATCAATTGCGTTGGGGGATTAGTTACGGTGGGACGTCCAGGATACGTACACCGAACGAATTGCATACATTTTCACAGCCTAAATCCTTCCACAGTATTCCGATTCTGAACCGGGATTTACTGAACCGAATACGATGAGGTTTGCGAAACACCCGCGTCGATGCATTTCGCAAACAGATTATGATTGACCAAGCAATTATTGTAAGCGAGTATGATATCATCGGTTTATCTATAGCGTGGATTTTCAAAATGATAGGGCCAACAGAATAGACGTAAACTTAACAAATAAGAGTGACTGTAATGTGAAATAATATCTGTGTGCATGTAATGTGCCTAAGGAGCTCCTGTCACACGTTTTATGCTGCTCACGACTATGTTTACTTGTGTTTGTAAAATGGAACTTGTCCAAACGATACAACGATCCATGCATTGTCATCCAAACTAAACGTGTATGCAAAATTTCATGTCGGTCGGTTGTCGACAATTGCTTTAAAATTCAGTTACAATTTTAAACCTAGTAATGAGTTTGAGTTTAAGCGTTTGTCACCTCAAGATTAAGACAATTAATAAATCACTGTTATATATTGAGATAATTGTTATCAAATACTTGAGTATAACTTTGGTATGAATATGTTTGAGATCAATCTAGAATCTAGAACAATTATAAAAAATAATAAATCCGTACTCACCCCTTACAGCATTGCATTTCGTGATTCCATACAGTTCTGCAGTATCAATTAATCAGGTCCTCGCTGGCGGTCGGCGGCGATGGACTTGCCCGAAGTGTCAAGTTAGATTGTGTCCGTCTAACTTAAATGATGTGGCGCTCCCCGGGTATGAGAGCCGGGCGGAGATGCGGTGGCAGGCGGAGGCGGCTGAGGTTTGTACCAAACCGGTGGAGGTTACCAGCCACAGGATATCTACCAATCCTGATTGAGCTTCCGCACATTACAGGTCAAGCCTCGAGTGTTGGGAGTTTCAGCTTAGGGGTCTACTCTGGAAATGAAAATTCGATTATATAATATTATTTCGAATTCTTGGTTCGATTAGAACTTATGGTTGTATAAGTGTCGATAATGTAGAGATATTTTATCTTAAATAGTTTTGAGGTTACTCATAATTGTTTTTCAGGCTGATATCAATATTTATCGTTTAACCAAAGAATATACTTATACTTGAAATTCGGTTGTCGATAAGCCATGACGGAGCTTCAAAACTCCAACACCCTAGTTGGCCACTTACACGAAATGTAGAAAAACTCACTATATAAATATTGACAGTGTACCATAAAAACTGTTATTGACAAGGTTATTAATGTAGGTTCTTGCCGATTAAACTTGCACGCTCCGCAAATTTTTGCAAATGTTCCAAAATGACTAAGATGTAGAAATGCCACGTTTTATGTGCTTCTATATCAGTATCTAGGTCAACAACATAACTTATGTTTGAATAAAATTTCCAAATTGTTGAATTCCAAACTCGTACATTGTCATTGAAATTAATAGTAATTGTATTAATCATAAGTTATATATTCAGGTCACATCAGGTCCTATTCCCCAGTGCGCCACCTTATATGATATAATGTTGCAATTCTAATTTGAGCAGTGCACAGTACGCAGTGGGCAGTGAGCAGTAAGCAGTGCGCAGTGAGCAGTGCGAAGTGCCCCGTGAGCTGCGGCCGCGTCTCCTCGCCGCCGGCTGAGCCCCCGACTCCAACTATTCGCGATTCCGTCGTAGTATATTATTCTGTTCCAGTGAAACAATCGACTTGACTGGCCACACAGTTCAGCTTTTAGTAGCTCTGCCTTCTGAAATGAAGGTTGTGGGTTGAATTTCCACCCATGACAAGTATTTGTGTGATGAATATAAATGTCCTATGTCTGGGTATATGTATTATAAGTATGTATTTACAATAAAGAACTATATAAGTATGCTATCAGTTATCTAGTCCTCATAGTACAAGCTAGGCTTAGTTTGGGGTTAGATTTCTGAAATGTCCAATAATATTTATATAATTGCTCTGACGCAGTGTTGCATTTCTTGAGCAGGACTCTTTAGTAAAGCAATCCAAAGGCCTTCACAGTCATGACACTAATGATATAAATCCAAAAATCTCTTTCTCTATTTCACAACAATAAAGTAATAAATATACATATAATTCAATTATGTTACCAGTACAGAATATAATATTTAGGTGGTTTGACGATGGTTAAACTTACTTAGAGCACTTTGTCAAAACCGATGTTATAATTTTATGAAGCTTTAATGTACTTCGCCACCGCCAATTAAATTGTTCACAATAGCTATTATTTTCCAAACCAAATATGCCAAAATAAGGTAATTATATTGACAAAGCATTCCGAGTGATTACCAGCTCAGCGAACTTCCGCTGTCTTATTCATATTAACTACAGGATTGCAAACATCACATTTTGGAGGGCGTGTTTCTCACGTATCAATCGTGTTCCCGGCGTCTCTCCATACACCGAGTACACGATATGACCAAGTTTTTAAATATGCATTTAACATTTAGTTGTGGTATTGAACGGATTCTTGATTAACTCTATTAGAGTACGATGTGGCAAGATCCAAGTTGCATTACGCTTATCTGAGATTTGATGTCGTATTACCCATAATTTCACCAGCGCCCACACCCTCCAAACAAAACCGCAGGGCGAGCGCGCTACTGCCTGGTGGTGGATTACCAGGTGTGGTGGCAGTAACACTCCGGCTGAATCTGGCACATGTTCCACTGTTCATGCATCTGCGAAGGGAATCCTAGTGCAGGGCTAAACATTATATTCTAATTTCTTACATTGGCAAAGTAATTTATTCATTGTGTAGAATTGTTATTTATTCTATACAATACCTGAATTGTAGACTTTGCATTGAATGTTGCCTTGATAGTTTTCTTAGGTAAAGTTGAAACGCGCGAACTACGCCATACGTTAATTAATTACAAAGTAAACAACTCCTCATTTGAACTTTTCCTTTAAGATCAGCTCTCACTCACAGTTTATCAGCGAACACACCTACCTGTAGTTCAGTGGTTACCTACAGACGGTTGCGACTGTTAAAGAGAGTTTTATACAGATGTATTTTCTAGGTATCATGACAGGTAGGCCGTTGAGGAAGGTTTGTATCAGAAACAAGAAATAATAGTGGAAAGTTTGTGTTTGTGCTGACACCATCCATATCTGCTGCTAGGTGGAAGTATCTTGCAACTAAACGGTACAATTAAACGCCTATATTAATTCTATGGCTTTATTATTTATAGTACAGGTACAGGTACAGGTAGTCCGCGTAACCTACCGAGCTTAATGTGAGACGTCGTGACGTCACGGCAACTTGCGGACGAGTTGCGATTTTCAATTTAACTTTAAGTTGGGCGGATCGCTGGGGAAACAATTACAGTGGCGCGTCGCGTCGAGACGCGTCGCGTCGCGTCTCAAATCGCTTACAAACTTCCAGAGAGCTGATTGCGCAAACTTGTTAGTTTGCTACATTGTCATTGTACAATACCTTAAACTTTATTGATCAAGAATTTTAATAACTGACATCAGATTTGTTGATACACTTTCACATCTGATGATTTTTTTATTTTACTAAAATGGCGGGACGTGCTGAGTGCCCACCTGATGTTAAGTGGTTACCTCCGCCCATAACAACAGCGATATGATTTAGGCCCTCCCCGACCGAAATATAAGTCGCACTTAATTGCATCCGTCACCCGAAACGGGGATATTACATCCCATGCGCTTGGGATTTGACCGGCACCCACACCCTTCCACCAGAATACAGAAATGCGAGTGCATTCTGCTTGGCGATGTAGAGACGTACGTCTCCGGGTGAACTTTGCACAAGTTCTACTGCTATTTGTTGTTCCTTTAGCACTACCCAGGGGGTACGTATAGGGACACTGAGGGCTATTCTAGCTTAAAACTCTAAGAAATTGTATTTGTATTGCTCTCTCGATCAGAAAACAAACAGGCACCAATAATATATCTAATTACTTGGATTTTAATTTGAAAATTTGGAAATTAAGTCCCCTTCATGGATTTAATTAATAAAATGTAAGTGAGAAACGTTTTAATAAATATTTTACGCTGAATTGGCTTTATGAGCAAAATTAATAAATTCAGTGTTTAAAATAATTATATTTTGGATCGTAATAATTAAAACTTCATCAGCAGGCAGTTGTATGGTCAACTCAGTAAAATATTAAATTATGTAACAACGATACGTCCTTTGCATTAAAATGTCCTTTGCGTCCTTTATATATCGTATATTATAAATATAACAGCTTATCAGCGTCTTTTTTTCTTTCAAGTTCCCTCTGTAGAGATATCAGCGACTCTCTTCGAGCGATAATGAATGGGTTTTCATCTACTAGGCGAGACTAATACATGTAACTAGAGTTGCAGGATGAACTAGGTGTGGTGGCAGTACTCCGGACGAACTCTGCGCAAGTTGTACTGCTACTCAATGTTGTCATGTGTCAGACCCTTTCCACACAATACATGTTACAAGTGCGCGGCACCGAGCGCGAGCCTGAACTGAATTACCGATTTTAAGAAATTTCGGTCGGTAATCACGCTCTAGAAAGGAACTGCTAGAGAACTAGGAATTACCTGTACTTGAAACCTATTTTGATCTCGTAGGGTCCTTTACAGCTTGAATTGAATTGAATTACAATTGAATCCCTAATCGAAATGCATTAGATTCGACACAAAAAAATTATAATAGTTTATTAATAAACAACAAAATAATAGACAGAAATAATAACTGAACAGTTTTTCCTTATTCGTATTGATAATTTTATTGCTTTTCGAATAGGACAAAAACATAAGAAATAATCTGAGCGGAAACGTAAGGCCGCATGTGCGTTATTTATGAATGCTAAACATACCAGCATATATATGTCGCAGAGTGAGCATCGCCATCTAGTGACGGCTACAAATTTAATCGTTGGATCGAAATGTCAAGTTGACACTTGGGTGGAATCGACTTGCTGCAGCTGGCAACTCGGTCTATGGTTGGTGTCGGATGTCAGCCATGACACTTTTCCACTTGCAGCCATTGTGGCAAGTTGCGTCCCCCGCATTTCGCATCCACTTACATCGTGCTCATCTCCACGCAAATTATTAAGATTTTGATTGTGATCGCTTCAATAAAACATAAGAAAACGAATACCGATTTTATTTTTCACGTATCGGTAAATGGACGACGAGGATATAAGCCACGTGCATACCGACCCTCTCACATATATATAACTCTACGAAATTATGAATGGAGATCCAATTTGTGACGCAAAGTGAAAGTTACTCATAGATCCTCTGCCTCACTTTTCACGAGAAAGGTGATTGATCTTTTCCATAAAGGGTCGGATAGGGTTTGAACAATTGCCCAACTTAGTTATAAAAATGCATTTTTCTGAATAAAAGCGTTTTTCAATTATTAAATTCAATGGGCACAAAGTTTTTATACATTGGTTTACAGTCGCCGATCATGAGTTAGCGACTTTGCAAAACTCCAATAAGCGAGGAAATTGCGATTGTTAGCAGCTCATACCATTTGATTGGTTCTCGTCGACAGTGGCCAGGCTAACTCTTTCTATCCTTCGAATTTCCATCCAATTACGCCGACTTACAAAATCCGTTACAAAATTGTGCATCTCTCCTCTCGTCTTCGTCGTCTCAATTTTCCTTTGATGCACTCTTTGCCATCTAATACCAAAAGTCTATACAAAGGCAACTTTACAATGCTTCACTTTGTGTGTTAAAAGGCAGCCTATTGTATCATCTGTTAAGATATTAAAAGAAAAGCAAAACGCAAACACTTCTGGCGTTCTGCTTCTGCTCACATTGTGTATTGAAGTCATAGAAAAGGGACCAGTGTATCGTAGATCCTTGCATTAACGGATTTCCTCTTGTATTAAGGCCCTCGTAAACAATATTATCTGTATTTTCAGGACCTTGAAGCACGTGTTCTTATTATTATTACGTTTAATATTGGTTTTCCTCAAGATTATAATAGCAAAGCTGGCTAGAAATAACATTACTAATGAGTTTATGATAATACGATATCAGTTGATAGGAGATTCGTTATTGGTTGTTGTTTTAGTCGCTTACATATAAAGTTTGCGTTCGATCATTCTATATTATCAACAAAATTAGAATGCAGCAATCTATCTTCTTATACATATGTTAAATGCATGAATATATGTTAACGCATTATATTCTTTGCAACTTATTTTGTGGACCCTAATGATATTAAATATAATATAACTGCGTAATCGAAATCGGATGTTTAACACAAAAGCCGATAGTGATTTTCTGGAGTTGCAAATGTCAATGGCCGACAGTGACTTCTTCCTATGGGAAAGCATATCAACCTACACGTTACCTTACATACGCTACATTTTTTTGGTCATAAAATTCTTCTTGCCTATATTTCAACAACAGTTAACTGCGATACAAAACTCCTTAACACAATTTCCTTCAAGAATTGAAAAGTTGTGGGTCTAGTGAAGCTGGTTGCATAGCGCTGCTCTTGAGAGGACCAAACGCGTTTCTAGTTTCCCTTGATATAAAATTTGTTAGAATTTTTGCGGCGCCGGATAAAGGGGCGCGCCGCATTGTATCGTCGCACTACAATATCCCTTTGTGGAGAATATTAAACTTGTCAATGGTTAATGTGTAGAAAGAAATGTAAGCATTTCACTTTGCTACTTGGTGTTGGTAAGATTGGAGAAATTCTTGTAGAAAATAGTACAGTATTCCTATATCTATACATATAATAAAATCGTAGACTTGCCGTGTCTGTACATTGAATATTTTTACAAAATAATAACTGGGAGACGTTAAGAATAAGTAATAGAACCCAAAAAAACAATTTTTGAAATTTTTGTCTGTTTGTCTGTATGTTTGTGCGCACTTTACGCAAAAACCATAGATAGTTATCAAAATCTAGGTACTAAGAAATGTTAAGCTAAGTCTGGAATAGTGAATAGCGTTTATTTTATCAAAATCGACCCACAAAATCAAAAGTTATTCAATGTTTTATGCAAAATTTTAATTTTTTTACAAAATGTTCTACAAGCGCCTGCCGAGTCCTGCGTTCTTGACTCGGTGTGGCGGTTCGGTGTATTGCAATATGAATATGAGCAGGCGCTTGAAGGCAGATGACAGGTTTAGTGGTAGTTTAGTCTTAGTTTAGGTGAGTTAATTAGGTAATTAGTTTAAAGGTAGTTTAGTTTTTCTTTGTACTTTGAACTGCGAAAGGTTGATGGTAACCAGTATCTTAAATACGAGTACCAAGCTTCCTATCAAACGAGTCATTTACTTGACGGAGACCGACAGTACACTGGAGTAACGCAATGGCCGTATTTTCGGCAGAAAATAGCCGCATAGGTAAATCATCCTCAGGGTACATCATCATCATCATCATCAGGGGTGAAATTAAATAACCCTTGCGACATTTGTTTTCAATTTTGCTGATATTATCTGGACATTCAGATGCAGCACAGATATTGCAAATGTATCAATATAAATTAGCGGAAGTCTATCAAGGAATATGCAGCTCAACAAAAATAACAAAACATACCATTAATACGCACTAAGCGATTTGAAACTACTTTTATTGTGCGTACTGCAAGGGAGTGGAATGCTTTGCCTGAGTCTGTGTTCCCTGACCATTACAATTTGGGAGTCTTCAAGAGTAGAGTGAATAGGTTTCTCCTAGACAAGCGTGCTCCATCGTCGGCCGCATCTTCACTTTCCATCAGGTGAGATGGCGGCCAAACCAAGCTATGCTCTCTTTTTTTTGTGAGTTAGTTACGTAACGAGCTGAGGGCCCACCTGGTGGTAAGTGGCGACCCACACCCATGACAACAGTAATGCGACTCAGTATAAGATTTGGATCTTAGACTGAGTCGCACTCATCCTGCTGCGACCATCACCCAAGACGGGGATGATACATCTCACGATACAAGCACTACTGCTTGTGCGATTCCAGGTGTGGTGGCAGTACCTCGCCGGACGAACTTGGCACAAGTTCTACTGTTACTTTTTGGTTGCTGCTTTAGCACCACCCAGAGGGTACGTGTAGGGAATCAAAGGGTACACACCTGCGGACGCGAGCAACTAGATCCAATAGATCGGTACGGGGGACTTATTTCTCACTGTATTTAACACTGTTTTGTTACTTCAGGACTTATTTCATATGTGTATGATGATCTAACAACACTGATACAACATTGAGCAGTGTCCCAGGGAATGGCATTGAGTGAATGAATGGCAGGGAATGGGACTGGCATTCTATTAACAGAGAAGTGAAACAATAAGAAGCTTTTTTTTGTCAAGGGGTAAATACTTTGCTTATACCCCACGCCTTGGGGAGGCGTGTATTAATAGCAGTGCGGGGGGAATACACAATAAAACCCCTTGGAGTTCCTGCACTACGCCTTCACGCTGGGGCTACGGGTACGGTAGCGGCCGTACCCGGCCGGCCAGAGGCGTTGGTCTTCGCGTATCGGGACCCCAACACGATGTGTACCTCCCTATAGTGCCGTGCCCGGAACACAAAACACGCCAACCTTCGGTGAGGACCTCATCCGTTGGACGGCAGATTCCCCGGATCTACCGCCCGGAAGTTCCCGTTAGGGTGGCAGGCGGCGCTCATGCGCCTGCCTACGCCGACCCACTCTCCTGCGTCTACCAGAGTGAGGAGATTCTTCCTCCCTTATCCTCTCGGCTGCTTCCTTCTGCGAGATTACTTCCTTGCAGAAGGACTGAGCTGCCACCCAAGATCTCCCGCTGTTAATCATGGATGAGACCATAGTTGATAGCGAAAGGTTTCCGCCTGTAGCCGCGGTCAGGCGGGAACAATAAGACCCTACCAACTTTTCCATCGAATGTTTAAATTTCTAGAGTGCATCTGGACTCCCATCACACAATATATATTAAACTAAATGTCGGAGTGCCCATTGCTCTTTTATAAATTTAAGTCTTCCTAAATTATGTTACGGCACCAGATTGAAAGTCAAGAGTTTAGAGAATTCCTCTCATTCCTAACAACTGCCCATTTAGTTTTAAACGCATTCAGTCTCCGGTGAGCCTATGTTCCGCAGTGACCAGAAACAAAGAACAAGAAGAAACTTTTTTGGTATCAGACGTAGACCTAATATTGAGTTGCTTTTTGCACGGTCCGCCATACTTAGCTCTTTCCCGGCTTAGCAATTCAAATAATTTTTATGCGCACGTTCCTGAAATATCCTGAAAAGACGACTTCTATAGTATAGTTTACAGAGAAGCATTATTGTATACATTTGCAATGGTTGCAGTTTCACTTACGTAGTTCATCATCCAATCAAGTCTTTAACCTTCCCAGTTAACAAAACACAAGTAATATCGTAAGAATCTAACGGAAATAAAGTATTTTGAGATTTAATTATAACATAATTTTAATATAATAGTAACGAACAGACATATTAAGCATCACATTATATTTCTATCCTCTAGGCTAGGATGATCTAAGTCCACGCGGACGAAGTCGCGGGCACAGCTAGTTATACATATTTGCTGCAACTGACAAATTAGGCATTGATGGATGAACACGAAAACGTAGACTGATGCCGCCTGAGGATAGAACTGATACAAGTTATTCTAAGAAAACTAAAACAATGGCAGGTAGGAACTGGTACCAATTTCCTGAACAAGATTCAGCTTCAGATATTCAATATCAGCTTATTAAATTCCCACCTCGCCAATCAGGTATGCAGATTCGCAAAGCAACTTCATTTTCCCGATGTAAGAAGTGGTGCTGTTAAGTCTACAATCGAATGGAATAGAACTACTGGGAAATTTCGTACTGATTTTACGGCAGCTCTTGTATATTTTACCAATTGATATCTACCCTCATTCTTTTCTATTGAAAAATATTTGATTACTTAGATTTAGCATGTTTACTAATAAAATAATTAAAAGGAGTTGTTTTTTTCGTATATAACTATTGCGTATAAACAAATGTAAACGTAACCAGTCTGGAGATCATTCAGAAATTCTTAAACGCTGGGATTGAATTTAAGCGATAAAGTTTATCACGTAACTAAGACTTAGTTACGTTATCCAGATGAAAACAAACGACTGGAAGAAAATCTAATTCTAAATTATTCAATATTATTTGGGAGTTTAAATAACGATATCAAATATTCGAGAGCTAATCAGACTGAATTTATCAATCCTTACGAAATACCTGCACTCCTGGCGGCGCACAACTAAGATCTGCGATAACACAGTCTAGACTAACTAGGTACTACTCTTACTGGAATATACTAGACTTAATTAAATTATACAGTGCACTTGTAATTTAATCTCGTGCTGACGTGCACGGCCAATACGGAGTCTCATTAAGCAGATTGGCTCAGTTGGCTCCCACCCCGACCCCGTGCATACCTACAGCCTAGGCACCGGACACTAAGTAAATATGTGCAGGTGATGTAACAGGGACAAAAGCTAAGTACTAGATTTAGGTTTTTTGCTCTGTCACTACGAGTAATAAAAAGCTTTGTTTATATTAATGCTTTTGAGTCCATTTGAACCAACATAAAATGAAAAATTTTAAGACTAATATATCTTTAGAATTAGATATCTTTGTATAATGAGTGTGTTTGGATTTTTTCACGCAGCAACATAATAACGTGATATTTGAGCCGAGATAGAACCTTTTTATTTAATAAGCTAAACAATGGGAAAGTCGTGGTGATAAGCTAGTGACGTATGCGTTGAATTTGCTGAGGCAGGTCACCAGGGCGGAGTTACTCGGAAGTGTCCAGGGTCCGTGTCTGCTGGAGCGGAGTGCCATTAATTGGCGCGCGGCCGCACTCACGGACGGACGGACGGACGGACAAACGGACGGACGCGCAGACTGGACTCCCGCCTCAACCAACCGACCAGTCATACTTATTTATGTACTTAATTCTTTAGTGCACATGAAACATTCACATATGTAAAAGGAAGACTTAATGCTACCTAATGCATTTTCTGCCAGTCGATCTTACAGATATAATAGAATAAATACATTTGGCGTGCTATCATAACCTAAACTTATATTAAACACAAACAATATTATTAGCAAATTGAGAAAAAATCATGAAACTAAAGTCTTAGCAATCATTAAAAGTATATTATTCCAATAAAAAATGGTTTTTCCAAATTGCTTGATAAATGACGGAGATCTGATGTAGAAACAAAAAAAAAGCAACCCAATGATAACCTCTTCCTTTGGTAGATTGTTGTAAATAACAATCATGCATGTCGACAATTAGTCTACAATTAGCGAAGACATTGCGTAACAAATATACAAATAACATACAGCTGTATTGAGAACCTCCTCCCTTTTTGAAGTCGGTTAATAAAGATTTGATTTTGATATGATGACGCATTCTGACAGTTAAAGTTTGGCTCCACCCAATTTGATTCCCAGCCAGTGCAACCATTAGTGTGAAGAACATAGATTTTTGTTCTGCGTCAAGGTGTTCATAAAATGAGTAGTATGATATTTATTTATGATTGAGACCCGTGACCGCGGCACATACAACTGTGTCGCACAATCGGAATTCAATTCGCAAACAAATTAAAAATATTTCGTCATCTCTCAATATTGTATTATTTCAAACCTAAGGAAACAATTTCAAAGTTCTGAAATATCCTCTTCTGATAAGTTACCTGGATACAATTTTTATGAACTTTCTAGTTCCCAGGGAGTGTTGTCGCATGCGGGTCACGAACGCGCGATATGCGATCACGTGCTCGCCTCGCCGCCTCGCCGCCTCGCCGCCTCGCGCCGCCGCCTCGCGCCGCTAGCTTTATAATTTGTTCTTAGCACGTCTTATACAATAATTAACTTGAATGCTGACATACCTAGGTTTTGTACCTACCCAAAGGATCGATAGGGACCCTATTGCTAAGTTTACCTCTGTCTGTCTGTTTGTACAAATGCTTTATCTATTCAACCATAAGTCGTAGTGACCTGAAATTTTCATACAATATGTGTTATTTATTAACTAATCAAAGTCATCATCAAAAATCATTATTATACTTATAATATAATAGATAGTTCCATATCCGCAAGACTTTCTGTCTAGACTAATAAACCTTAAAGCAAAACTTATTGAAATTGAATTGTGTCTTAATATATTTTAAACTAGCTAAACCTCGCGGTTTCACCCGCGTATAACTTAAAGAGATTTAGCGTAAAGCTATAGATAACCTATAGCTTTCCTCATAAATGTGGCCATCATATCATATCAAATACCACAGACAGATAGCCGAGTTGTTTAAAGAACATTTCGCTGTAAAGTCACCATCGGGGCCACCACAGCCTGGTGGCGACGCGGGACTGGCGGGGCAGGAATTGAGTACTAGATTTTTGATATTTCGAATTACTGCGTCCGGGTAATTTCCCCGGGAAATCAAATATCAAAAATCACACGTTCCACAGGCACGGATATATTTGAGTGGGCAATTTTGACTATTCAAAACGATACGTTTGCGATTTGATGGAGCAATGAATATTTAGTTTAAAGTGTTGATCTCGCCTTACGTTTGCAGGATAACAGTTCCTTGCGTCTCATTACTCAAAAAAACAGCTAAACTTGAACGTGTAATATATCAGACGCAGGCTGGAGCTCGCGCGGCGGCGCGGCCCGGGGGAAATTACTTGTTGCACAGATTAACGACGTGGTGTCGTGCTTAATTTAACGTATCGCCGGATTTTTGTTTGATGAATAATTATATTTTCATCAGCAGAACAGGTGCGCCGGAAATGGAAACTAACCCTCAATTTTTCCCCTCCATTAAAATGGTGTTTTACATGGGGATTAATAGCAGAATGTTATGCAGTGTACGAGTTATATGTCTTCTTCTTCTATCAATTCTAGTCTTAACCGTACCTATTACTGTTGTTATACTAGTTTACACCAGTATTTGGCGGATTCAACGCCCTTATGCCTCCTTATGAGGTCCTCTTGTGTGCAAGTATGATATCACTTGCGCCGTAGCTCCGCAGTCACATAGATCTGGGATGGGTCACGGAACCCCCAAAGTTGCTCTGCAGAACTACTACCTACTTAGACGATTAAGTAATTGCCAAACAGGCTACTGCAGGTTATACCTCGGTAAATGTTCTGCTGGAGCTACTAAGTCAGGAGGTGGGCCACATTTAGCACTCCACTCCATTGTTTTTATATAACTTTTTCTAAAGCTATTGGGAATTTCAAACTGTTTAGAAAATAGTTTGAAAAGCGGAGGAGACCTTTGCCTACCAGTATCATGCGTGATCCTGGCGCTTCAACAATAGCGAGTGGTTTGTACTAAAGTTATCGCAGTGAAACCTACCTCCCGGCCGCGGGTCAGTGAACGAGAAGGATTCGCCTCACGCCGCCGGTAAACGGTCACGTATGTCACGTGACGGGACTCTGACACAAAGAGGGATATGCTACAATAGACGCGCTGATATATTGAATTCTAATTTATTTTAGATAGGTGTTTAGTTAAATACCAGAGTATTTAAAATTTATCAGTAGGTATCCTCGGTGGTGTGGATATAAATCACATAATCCAACACAAATACGCAAAACTGAGAACGAAATTCAAATCTACAGAGTTACGCTACGTGACAATCTGATTTACGTAACCAAATGCTTATCGCAATACGCTGCATAACTAATTAGTTGTATAGGAAGACAGCTTAACTCAAATTCATTTATTTTTTTACAAGTAAACATACTCGTGAGCATATAACGTGTCACAGGAGCTTCTTAGCACATCACATGCACACATATATGTCAAATAACAATTAGTTTTCATGTTTTAGCTAGTCTTATTTGTTGAGTTTACGTCCTCCTCGCATCTAGTTAAGCAAGCTACGCTGGCTTAGCTCATTGTTGCTTGAACATTGGATTGACGGGAGACATCAGTCAGCCTTAAGCATGTAAGACGTCCACTAGATTTCAAGCTTTAGCTCGCTACTCACCGACACACAATTAATTTTATTTCACATGTTCACTGTTGTTCCCGTCAGGTGGCGCGAAGGTCCCGCGTGGAGGCGCCATGTATCTAAATTAGGTTCTTTTATTTATAGCACGTTTTTGAAGAAGAGTTTTTATTCCATTGTTCTTATGGAACTTTTGCGTAAACCGTATAATAAACTTTAGATTTATAGATTAGAAAATCTCATAGCCTCAAGCGCCCTTGGCAAAGCTAGCCTGGTTGTCCTCTACAAATCATCACAGTAAGACTCTCCACCCTGTATTTGGATGGCGACTTTTGCTTCAGCATGCATGTTAACATGTTGGTCACGCGTTTGGGCCGCTTGAATACTGCGACATTGGAATGACATTTACTTTAATTTTAATTATAATCCATGGATCTTTGTGTCTGACTCTATAAATGGATTGAATAGAATTAGCAGAAGTCGTGAGATTAGCTTAGATTTCTTATCAAGTGTCTCATATAGTAAAATCATGTGCCGATAGACAGGTCGAGTTTCTTGCTCGTTATACTATGTTTACTAACACTTAAATATTATTTTTTGTTGAGCCGTTTGAGATAAATTTATAACAGAAATTCATTTAATTTAAACAGTAAATTTGTTCGGCATATGGGTTGATCAAACTCGACATCCAGTGCCTTTGCAGTTTACTGCAATGTCTGTCAGTCAGAACCCTCATCAGACTGTCGGTGCTGCCCAGCATCCTGCGTTCTATAGATATTATTTTGTTGGAAATCACAGCGTAAAAGTCGTTAATGTGTGCATCGGCAGACATGCCAGACGCACTACAGCATCAGGGCAGCCGCCATTGCTCTAAACAAATTGTAACTCCGATCCGGAGCAGACCCGCCAGATGTGAGGAATAGCGCTAGTAAAGTGCGCGTACCTGGAGTTTTTACACCGCAACCATTACAAGCCGCCTGAGGCCACGGGATCATCCAAAATCCAGGAGGGCGAAACTTTTTAATTTCATCCGGCGAGTGGCGGTCGGTGTTAGCCACGGTACGAGAGGTACCAACTTTCGGATTCGTTGCACCGTTACATAGTTCTTTCAGTTTTATTAATTAAAGGGGACTTCGTTTCTGAAGCGCGGCGTGGCTCAGGATTGCTTTTGTTAGAGGCATAGTGGAATACTACATGTTAGTTTAGGTAGGAAGGTAAATTACTTGAATCTTTATACGGTCAGTCGCTTGTCTCGGGGTGCCTCTTACGTATATTTTTCACTCGTATGAAATTGAATTTTTTCTACTAAGCTTAGCTCTGAACTGGCCTCATAGCTCAGTTGGTAGTAGCTCTGGCTTTTGCACTGTAGGTGGTGGGTTTACTTTTCACCCAGGACAACGACGACAATTATAAATGTTTGTTCTGTGTCTGGGTGTTAATATGTATTTGCAACAAAAAAGTACTTTATAAGTATTCTATCAGTTATCTAGTTTCCATATTACAAGCTATGCTTAATTTGAGACTTTTTTATATTTAATTAAGCCAGAGTATGTTACAAAGGGGAATTAAGTATATAGTACTATTATTATATTTTCTATATTTGATGTCCTAATATTCGTTTTAACATTTTTACTAAACGAATTCTTTTCCTACTAGGGATTTACCAATCCGTGAATAACATAAGCATTTTACCTTTGAAAGCCAGCTGGTGCCAGCTAGGTGTCTCCCGCACGCTTCCGGCTTCGGGTCCCGGGGTCCCGGGTTCGTGTTCCGAATGTGTTTGTTTCGGCGCTGGCCCCGCTTCCTTCCGGGGTCGGAAGCTGCCCTGGACAGTTCTTTTGTCTATTCATTATGGTAATGCGGTGACAATTGGGTATATAAGGTTAAAAATGTGGTACTTGTTGTAAACATAGTATTTTAGTTCCAGTAGCTAGTAATAGATGCGCAACTCAGTACTGAGAGGACCCACTGAGTTGCAGCTCTTGAGGCACAAGTCGTTCATTTATCTAGTTAGCGATGCTAACTAGATATAATATTCCGAATATAATTTGACACAATTATTGTATTATCATGTACTATGTGTGCGTGTACATTTTGACGGGTCCAAACAATACCTGGGAAAGAAAATAATAAAAAAAAAATTAGATTTGTAGATATGAAACTTAATTTTTTTAATGTGTTTTAAGCGACTGTAGGTATAATCAGGTAGTTCAAAAACAAACCTACCACCTCGATATTATTAAAAATATAGCATCACCGGCTTCCCACGAGATGTTTCTCATCACCAGAAAACACTTACACGATATGTAAATACACTGAGAGGATTCTACACAGATAAACCAGATCCGTACTAACGACCGCAAGGTAAACATTTTAGAAAAGATACATCTCACAGGCAATTCTGGTTGGTTTATAAAAGGTTTTTCTTTGAAATGAAGAAGAGTACATAAAGCTATTATATAAACAACGTTGAATGGCTTATTCAATAACTGTGATGCTTTGCTTGCGGTGATCTATTAAGATTATATGTATGTATGGAGTTTTGCGTAATAAGGGAAAACGGCTATCGGCGAGCCGAGAAGCCGGCCGATACATGATTTATTGAAAACGAAGGGTCTCGCAGCGTCTTGGCGGGTCGGCGGGCTCTGCGGAGGGGGACTCATTATTTTTCAAAACGGTGTCAAGGTTTCTATGAAACCGCACGGATTCTCGTCACGATTGGAAAATACCTAAAGATTTATTAAGGCTATGGAACGCCTTTTTTAATGTGATTAAAATGACGGCTAGCGGTAATTGTTAAGTTACCGGTGCCCATAGAGAACGGAAATACGACTCAGGTCTTCCCCTGCCAAACTACGTTGCACTGCGCCTCGCCCGGTGCTCTGACACTGAGAGAGGATGTAACGCCTCATTCGACTAATGAGGACATAATGAGATTGACAAAGACATAATGAGATATAAGCATACTGTTGCCTTACAGAGATAACAATTGTCCCTGTATTGTATGTGATGTGTTTCACAGACTCCGATCCCGATTGTGACTGACTGCAAGTGTGTAGATGCACCTAACTTAAGCGGACTATGCGAACAAGCTAAAAACGTGATGGAATGGTTTTGGATTCATATTTATAAATTAGGGATAGAAAAGTAATTGAACATTTCTTAGCGATTGACTCTTGCTAAGAAATGTTCAATTACTTTATTGTGATATTTAGATTTGCAAGAGAAATGTTTAACTTTACCAATGTTTCCTTTGCGAATGGCGAAAATAGTGCTCGGAAAAGCAGCTCGGATTAGCCTCATTAAATTTCCAGACCCGATTCACGTGAAGGCACAAGGCTCTGCTTGGCTTACTCTCGGAAAAATTAATAATAGTTGTTGTTGAACCCGCGCACGTGAGCGCGAGGCGGCTCGGCGGCCGCCCGCCGTCCGCCCGGCGAGCCGCACAGAGTACCGGCGACAGTAGCGGCACTATTATATCATCTAGCCTCACAGCTCGCTATTATATTATATCATTATCAGCTATTATATTATTTAGCCTTTCCTTCCCTTTTTCCGTCCCTTTTTTTGAGATGTCCGTTTTTTTTTATTCTCAAAAAATATTCATCATATTCCTTTCCATGCGTACGTGAAAATATGCGAGCAACAAATAAACATCCTCATAAAAACATTATAAAGGTATGCCGGACACACGGCCGCGTCAGCAACTTGTACGTCAGGCCGACTCGCGAGAGTTTTGACCCGGTCAGCGGCTCGAGTTGATCAGAAATATCGTCGAACATTGTTATTACAGTCAACTATCCGAAGTCTTCAACGAACAAAATGAGTGTTCGGAAAAGTAACTCAATATTTTTATAGTAGATTATTCTTGGACAACTGACGCGTCCTTCTACAAAGGCTGTAACGAACAGCTCAAATCACTTAATAAGGAAATGTAGCCCCAAGTAGGCGAAGTAGGCTTGCTGACGTTTTACGTCCGGTCTCTACAACACGGTAGATTGGAAGTGGATTGCCACGGTGAAATGTTTATTTGTTAATACATTTTCGAACTGAAATACATGCTTAATTGTAATGGAAATAATTAATTACTGACGGATAATAATGTCGCTTTACGATAATTACCTACGGTCGAGGTTAATCACGTTCCAATATTCTTTTAATCTATTTTTGGTCTTCATTATTTTTGGCATGCTGATCTGTTTACCGTACATATTGCGAACCTGAAATATCTTTATAATTATTATATTATATTACATGACGAGAATCTCTGTCTTCTGCGCTGGAGGTAGTGGGATCTACTCCCCCCCAAGATAAGTATTTCCGTGATGAACATATAGGTTTGTGCTCTGGGTATTGTAGGTATCTATTTATTTACAAAATATAGTAGAGACAAAGTTAAAAATATCCATATAAATTGTATTTTTATTTGTTTTTTAATGACTTAAAAAAAAACAAGTAGACCGGTCAACAGGTACAAGATCTCGTGTTCTTCAAGTTTCGCGATTGCTCAAACCCTATGCAATCCTCCATAGATCCACATTGTATTATGTATAAATAATTTGGTTTCTATAGTACTTTCCGAGATAAGCTTAGTTCGGGGCTAGATATATGATATATCCTTAAATATACTCACATATAATATAGTATATTACCTAAAAATAAAAGTAATATGAGAGACGAGTTATGGCACTGCTGCCGTTCCCTGTGTGACCAGCTGCCGCTGGGATTTGCCGATAGATATTAATTAATGTATAGTTTCCAGGAGTTATTCGCGAAGTTCGGAAGTGGATCGCGCAGCGCCGCGCCATGCCGCGCGCCTAATTAGAATGAATGTGGCCGCTATGTGGCCTTGCCTTTACCTGCCAGGTACGGGACATTTTTTGACTTCTTCCTGCCAGGCCTAATACGGGATATTTTAGACTTTTTCCTGCCAGGCATAATACTAGTATTTTTTTTTATTTCTCCCTGCCAAGCATAATAAGAGTATGTTTTGACTTATCAATTATTGTTTTAGGAACTGGTATATTACTATGTTTCCGGTGAAAAAGTTGACAGCCGAGGTCTGCAAGAACCTGGTACTGGGCGGGTGAGATGAATCTTTACATTTCGTTTCCACCGAGACTTTACATCTTCATAATAGACCAGTTGTATGATACTATAGTCCTATCGTAGTTCATTCAATCGTTCTGTGATTACTCTACTTGCAAGGGTAATCATTCTTCTATTCGTGTGAGTAAGTGGCCAACTGCGGTATTAGAGTTTTCAAGCTGCCACATAGCTTATCAACTAAAACAGCCGGGACCGACATCTGAACGTGCCCTCCGGGGCACGAAAAAGTAATATTAAACCAAAATATCTTGCCACAATAATAATTAAAAACGCCTTTGATATAATCTAAATTTCTAAAAGTCAAATAAATTGTCAAATACTGCACCAACGGTGGAAAGGCGTTAAATTTTGAATGAGCGGAAATCTTTATTACTTTAGGCGGAAGGGACAAAAATCCTGATTTCGGCGCTACAGTGTTTTACTACCCGAAGATACCTTCTAAAAGTTTGATTATTTTCATGAAAATGTTCCGGTTTTAATATCCTACTGAAAATTCACTTCTTTGAGCTTCTGTACTCGGAAATACAGTGAAGATCTGAGCCCCATCACAATCAAACATTTCTCTCAGGACACATCTTTTAACAATGAGATCAGCACGTGCAACAAGTCCAGCATGTTATCAGCATAAAATCACTCGCAACAAATAATGTGGAGCCAGTTTTGACCGCGCAAAAACATTACCGGGACAGTGTTATAATTAAAAGTAAAACATTTAATTAAATACGAGAACGAGAAACCACGGCTACCACTACGGATTTTTTTATGTGAATAAGTGACGGACCGAGCTGAGGGCCCACCTGGTGGTGAGTGGCGAACCACGAGCATGACAACAGTAAAGCGGCTAAGTTGCGACTAAGTATATGATTTGGAGCACAATCTGAGTCGCATTCATCTTGTTGCGTCCATTACCCGAGACGGGGATGATACGTCTCATGCGCATGTGATTTCACCTACACCCACACCTTTCCACCGGAACACAGCAATGAGAGCACAGTAAAGCTTGGCGGCAGATTCCAAGTGTGGTGGCAGTACCTCTCCGAGCGAAAGTGATACACAGTTCTACTGCTACTTCTGGTTGTTCTATCTGCTGATACCACCCAGGGGGTACGTGTAGGGAATCAAGGGTACCCACAACTGGCCCTCCCACAGACAGCGTTCAGAACGTAACTCAAATCAACAGGCGTGTGTTCGGTAGCACCTGCGGACGCTCAAGTCGTAAGGAAGCTGCATGAATAATTCAGTTTGTTTCGATTGAATATAATTTAAAAGATTGGTTGGATAATAGGCCTTGCGTGTCGGCTGTGCTCTCGGCGGGCGGCAGTGGCGGGTGGGAGAGGTAGCGGGTGGCAGAGGTAGCTGGTGGGAGAGGTAGCGGGTGGCAGAGGTAGTAGGTGGCAGAGGTATCGGGTGAGAGAAGTAGCGGGTGGCGGGTAACAAATTAGAACGTAAAAAGTTAGAATTCTGAGTGATTTAAAAATCGAATAAACAAACTTGTGTAATTCTCTGACTTGACTGGCTTCGTAGCTCAGTTGTAGTAGCTCTGCTTGCTGCGCTATAGGTAGTGGGTTTATATCCTACCGGACAAGTTACATAAAAAACGTATTTCATCCAAACCCGTCGAGCCGTTGAGGCGTGAACGCTGGCACCGCATCCCGCTCCGCTTGTATCTGTGTCCGGGCCGCCGCCGCACGCGTTCGGAGACAAATCAATGACATCCATGGCTTAGCGGTTCAAGCAGCCTATTGAGATGGAATGATTCTCTTATCGATTCCCGCATTGAGTTAGTTTATATAACTGGAGTTTATACCTTCAAACTTACATTGAGTTGTAGTTCCATTGCTGCGGAAAATAAGGACAATGTAACAAACACATTGTATTTCTAGTATTGTATAACAGGTTAATTTGAATTTGTAATGTTTTATGGAGATTTTGAATTTGGAATGTTTTTGGATACCTTGAGTACGGAATGAATTTCGAGATTTTGAATTTGGAATGATTTTGGATATTTGGAGGTTGAAATGTATTTTTAAGATTTTTAATTTAGAATGTTTTGGTCAACACATCGCTTGGCCATAACTTGAATGAGAACGCTTCTTTCTTCCACCGGCGCCGCCATAACCATATGCGCCATAACCCGCGAGGTCAGACCATCCAGTCTTGAGAATGCAAACAGCATTGCTATTTTAACTCACTGCGATATTCCTAAGGAACAGATGTAAAGTAGTGCGGCCTAGTTTTTTTCGTTCTTTGTTTTAAATTCCCGGCAAAGCCTGCCAAATGTGGCGCGGCCGGGAACGGGGTCGCGGGCCTTTGTTACGCTTTTTTCTAGTTGGTTTTATAAGGTTTCCGCTTTTGAGCACGTCTATACGTTTGACATCAGGCCAAATGTAGTTTTTAAATTTGTTGAAGAATTCGACAAGTTTCAATGTTTGTGATTATGCTTTGTATTTTGATGTCGATTTATTATTGTAATCTTCTAGATCATTAGGAGTGAGTTCCATATTCCTTGCATCCGTAGGTATGTTTATGTAGGTATCTTTGAGTCTCTACACATACGATCTGACAAATGCTAAAGAAACAACCTAAAACAGTAGTAGTAATTATTTAAGTAAAGTAGTAAAATTTCGTGTAAATTTTTAGGCAGACAAGTCAAAGTAAAAAACTCTTTATTTCCGTTGAAAAATTACTTAGAAAAATCTATTTTTTATAATACATACAACGTTAATATAATAACATGCTTTTTTAAAAACTAAGTTTAGCTCTTGATCAAATTAAGAGACTAAAAAATACCACGCTATTCTTGTATGATCATTAAAAATTGTAATAGAGTTATATCTAATCTGAATTCGTACTCTAGCACTACTCTGGCAGTGAATAAAAGTGATATAAAGTTAGGTATTATGTTTGTTATCCCACTGTTTGATTTACGAGTTCCCGTGACGTGTCCGCAGCCCTAGGTGCCCGTGGCCGATGATAAAGCTGGAGCGCTGGCCCTCCTCCGACCGCGCGACGTCTCCCGACAGGCAAAGCCCCTCGCACCAGACACATGGTTACTTGACAAATTGTGTTGACCGCATAAAAAATAAGTTTTATTTCATAAGGTAACCCTGTATAAACGTTTTTATGAAGAGGAAGGTTTATATGAAGTACTAGCAACTCAACCCGGCTTCGCACGGGTAGTTTCTGATACGACACTGATGCTCTACTAACCGTGCGATGCCGGAGCGGGTCGCTAATATGAAATAAATATGAAAGCTTTGTTTTAAAAATACATAAACAAATCGAACATATATTTGGTTTGGACTGACTTTTTAATTAATTTTGTATGTTAGTTTGATAGTGTTAAATATTAGTAAAGTTGATAATACCAGAAAAAATTTAAGGTCTGAATCTCTTGTCCAAATATACATACTTAGATGAATAGGAGTAGGTCAAGAGTATATGAAACCATTTTTCTTCAAAATTATGGGCAGGGCTTGGAGCCAAGAGAACGCTCCAAATATTTTCAGTATGGCGACATTCCATGCAAATAATTGGCTGAAGCGTGCCTGCAGTGGCTTTTATTGCTGCAATAAACTTAAAAAATAGGAATTATACAAAAATGTGTTAACAAAAATATTGATATAACTTGGAGTTTGTAGTCCGATTACTGTGATGTACGTACATCAGAAAAGGACGCCGCACCAGTTGACTGAACATACCATCCTCGTGCCTCACCCCTGTCTCTTAAACTTGTGTGATAAATACACGAAATACTGTTTTTTATTTATTTGTGCCGATAGTAATTTTAATCTATACACATAAATAAAATTGAAGCGTCTATTTGGAATGTTAAAATAGCATTACAAATAGAACGGTACCCAGAACGAAAAGGATTTTTTCATTTTTGTGTCTGTTCTTTTGTCTGTTACGGATAATCTTTGAAGCGGCTGAACCGATTTTGATGTTACTTTCACTGGCAGACAGCTGATGTTAAAACGCTACATTCATTTTAGAAGATGAATAAGGCTTCACTGTAAAAACATTGTTAGATCGTGGGAACTAGTTTTGGTATAAGAAAGTTTCAGGTCAACAAATCTTCGCCCAGTGAGATATGGACGGGTGACCGTTTAGATACATATGAACTGAGTGCTTCCGTGCTTCGAAGGGCACGTTAAGAGGTCGGTCCTGAATATAGTACTCGATGTAATGGATATATATTTAAGAACAGGACTTCAGGTATACTGTAATCATATTACCGATACTTCCGTTTTCTATGTCGCAAAAGTAATATTTTGCACGTCATACTGGCAACGTTATCTAAGCAACGATTTTCATAAGTACAATTTTTACTAAAGTTTAATGCACTGGACATGTACAGCCTCAATATGAATGGAACACATTACCTACGCCCCGCACCGCGTCGGTGATCAAATACACATTATTTACGAACTGTCATCAAATTGTACCGAATTCTGAGAATTTATAAAAGCATAGAATCGCTTAAACGAACGCCTGCAGGAAGCGTTCACTTCCTTCCGAGCGCTTATCGTCCTATGGTGTTGGAAGGAGCAAACATCCGGCACCCACGGCGGCGGGGGCGGTACAGGCGCGGGTAACTATTTAAATAAATATATAACTGATGGACCAACCCAAAGCCAGGTAAGGGTTTCTGGCACCGGCGGCATTACATCTTCGAGTCGGGAACGTGCCACCGGACCACACTAGTTTGGATCCTGTAAACTATCTAGTAGGGCAACCGAGCTTCACATATTCTGTGAAAATTCAACCCTGAAATTATTTAAAAGGCATAATTAATAGGACAAACCGACAGAAGAGGTTGGCTTTGTAATTGGGTTCCCTTTACTCCATGGGTACGGAACTATGAACAGGCTGCCTTACAGGGGCACTCGTAAAGAACACCCACTGCCAAGGTGTGGAATTAAATTCTCGGCATCTCCGGGACTCATTAAAGAACCGAAACAAAGGAAAAAACTGTCAACTCGTTCCAAGTTTAATTGCCTTAATAAATCTGAGGGTGGTGGATATAGGGCCCCGACATTAGCGGCCAAGTTGTTGGGATCATTTTAATCTCACTACTATTATAAATGCGAATGTTTGGATAGATGGATGTTTGCTACCCAATCACGCCAACGGCTGAACTTATCTGGATGAAAATTGGCACAGAGACAGATATATATTCCGGAAAAGAGTACGGTTCCCGTAGAATGTCCGACAGCGGGGCGCAGCTAGTTAATGATTTTTCAAATAAAAAAGAAAAATCAATAAACATAAAGGTATTATGTTTGTAGTTGTAGTCGGTTGTTTGAAGAAATATTTTTAATTTTAAATTTTATTTTCTTAGTCACGTGATACAATTGAACCGTCTTTCCGGTTCCTCTAGTTCCATGGCCCTCATGAAGAGATCTCCTTCCCAGTCCAGATGCAAATGAAACTCTTTGTAACGAATCTTAAGGGATTTATACGTAAAAATTCCGCCCGGAACCGGCTCATAGCGACAAAGGACAATAAATTGGAACTTGGAAGTTGTCCGTTAATATATCGTAGTTTGACAGTTACAGATTTCGGTGGAACATTCTGACAATCTATATTTCATACATAGCGGACGTGGATCTGTTCGTATTGTTTCAATTTTCAACTTAATAAGGGTTTTACAGTTACCTTTTTGTGAATTCATAGATTCACACCTTTCTGGGAAGGTGGGGCCTCGCTGGGCCGTTTCAAACGGTGTTTGTTCAACAACTTTAGTTACTAAACTTACACGTTTATTAGTAAGTGATAGAACGAACAGGTTCACTTGATTATTAATGATACCCTCTGCCCAAGAGGTTCAACGACTTGGTGAGCAGGTCAGGTTATGCCTTTTGCAAATTGGAAAATACTTGAAGGCACATCGCTTTGCGCACGTCATTGTGAGATGAAACGTCTCATGCGCATGTAGTCGACTGGACTCACAGCTCAGTTGCTTTTAGCTTTGCCTTCTGTGCTTCGGTCGTGGGTTCGATTCCCATCCAGATCTAGTATTTTTGTGACGAACATAGATATAAATTTTAAAACTATCACGGTTATGAACATTATTATTCGTGTTACCGAGATATTTACCATGATTTGTAATTTTTGTTGACTCCCGATATTTCTACGCAGTTACATGCGTCATGGTCCCGGGCAAACTGCGTCGAAATATCGGGAGTCAACAAAAATCATGGTAAATATCTCGGTAACACGAATAATAACGAACATAGATGTTTGTCCTATGTCTGGGTATAAATATGTATTTACAAAAAAAGTACTGTATAAGTATTGAATCAGTTATCTAGTTCCCATTAACGCAAGCAATGCTTCGTTTGGGGCTTGTTAGCGCTGTGTACAATTTCCGTGAATATTTATTTATTTCACCAACACTATTAAACTTTCAAACCACTATACAGCAACGAGTTTATTAAATACTGGAGATTCTAATTGACATTCTTTCATGAAATTATTTTTTCTTTCTTTCTTTACATTCTCCGGATAAAATTTACGCATTCGACCAGTTCTACTGCTAAGTAAATAATTGTTGGTCTCTGCTCTCGTCCACTACACCTCTGTAATACATGTGTAATAGATAATGGATTCAAATGTAAATTAGGTGCCAAATCATGCGCTGATTATTTGGTGCTCCGTCAAACGATATTATTCCAATGTTCATGCAACGTAGTTTTCACGCTATCCATTACGAGTTGAGTGTGGAAATTTATTCATGTAAATACAAAATTGTACATTGAAATTATGTTGATCGTACATCGACATCTAACGCCTCAGAGTATCTGATAATGTAATAGAAAGTAAGTATTACAATTATTTTAAAGAGGAGGTTCGCCATTTGGGGACCTATTTAGATTATTCCTTATTTTTTTGAAATGGTTCAACCTCTGAAGAATTTTCGTAAAAACTTCAAGAAGAATTTCCAGCTCTGAAGGAGTAGAATAAGTGACGAACGTATCGAAGTCGATGTATTCGATTATTGAATCAGACAATTATTAGTAAAAGCATGATGATTAGTTAGACGGCTGTTTGGTTGGTAGCCCTCAAAGCGTTCCCAGTCTTCGATTCCCAGTTATGACAAAATTTGTGTGATGTACTTCTTCTCGGGTCTTAAGCGTTTGTCTTTTATTTCTGTGCTTGTCCATAGTACCTGGCGGACAGGGAATTCTAGTGTGGAAACGTTATTAAACACTAAGTGAACACTAATGAAGGTATAATTATGAAATATTATTACTTATCATCTTTTATAGAACAAAACTTTTTTTCGTTTAACTTCAACATATTAAGCAATTGTGTAATGAAATTATTCATAGCTTAGCTAAACTCGATATCAAAATTTAATTTGCATCAGTTGTTCTGTTTCTAGTTTAATATTCATCGCTCGCCGTGTACACAACTCAATAAAACGTGTTTACGAGCGACCGGCGATGTAAAGCGGAGCGAGCCGGCAATGAATTACTAACGCGCGATCAGATCGCGTATTACGGGGATTTTATTTGCTTCGCATGCGCTGCGCTTTGCGTATTGCCAGCTTAGCCTGGAGTGGGGGGGGACATATTTTAAAACGTTTAGAGAACGGCTGCAGAATATACAAATAGCGTCTACTACCAACGGACCAGCCTCTGTTATACCCAATACAGAGACAGACGTACTATCGAAAATAGATTTTTTTTAATAGTATTTATGTTGTAGACCGCATATTGCCGTGACCACTTTACCTTTAACTTTTGGCTTTTGAGCAAGCGGCCCTGGACCGACTTAAAAACGAAATTTTAAAACTGTAGCTGCAAACCAAGGGCATTACTTAGGTACGGACCTCGGCTTGGCTCGGTGCTACTGATCGTTGAAATAAGACTCGCCCAGAAGGACGACAAAGAGATTGTTCGTCTCCGCCAGCGGGAGGCGCAATGGTGGAGTGTTTACTCTGACCTGACTGGATGAGCTCCACATAACTATCTGAAATGTGTCTCGGGCCACGGGGAGACGAATCTAGAAGCGAGAATTAATCGGTATTAATTCCCCGCGGAAGTTCAATCCAGATTTTAGGTAACGATATTCGAATTTTATGTCCATTTACTCACGTAATTGCATTAGCGACCTTTTCATAAGAAGTCAGTGTCTATCTGATATACCCAAATTCTACTGGATGCACTTTAAGCACATACCTCTGTGTATTCACCATATTTTTTTATATGACTATATGGCATAAAGGTCGGTGTCACCAATGTAGTAGGTGTACCACTACCATGCCATTTAGATTATAGAAGCACTATTTAACTAACTCAATCAGAAGGAGCATGCAGTGAATTTAATTTAGATAACGGATAGAAGAGACGGAAGAATGAATAGAATTATTTAATAGCAAGCACGAATTTAATGGATAGAATTAAGAAATAAATACAGCAAAATAACACGTATAAAAAGCGAATGAAAACAAATAATAAGGAACGCAAGCGCAAGCTACACCAGCCGGTAGCGGAGTGTGTGTGGCGACCGCGGCGATGCGAGCGGGCGCCGGGCGGTGGAACCGGATTTGTGAGGGTCGGTCG
Organism: Aplocera efformata; assembly: GCA_921293045.1. Classification (NCBI taxonomy): domain Eukaryota; kingdom Metazoa; phylum Arthropoda; class Insecta; order Lepidoptera; family Geometridae; genus Aplocera; species Aplocera efformata. The sequence continues at coordinate 235,175 of OV121045.1, forward strand.
CATACCTAGCGGGAGCTTAAGCTGAAGCGGAAAGATTGGGTATGGTCCGACTGATCACAAATCCGATTTACACAAAGTGGCGGAATAAGTACGCCACATATTCCCCCTGGCCAGACCGTGACTACGGTCGATAAAAATCAGGAAACCGTACTCTTCTGCCGCTCCGGGTCCTTTTCTCTACAGGAGATGGTTCCACAGCGGGTGTTGGTTCTACCGATATAGGGGTTACTGGTTCTTGCGTACTTGCATGTTTCGCCATGTACGCCGGTTTCAGCCTGTCGACACTGACGTTTGACTTCTTGCCTTTGACGTCTAGGGTGAAGTACTTCGGCTGCCTGTCGATGACGAGGTAGGGGCCAGCGTATGGCGGTTCTAACGAGCCGCGCACGTGATCTTGCCGCAGGAACACATGAGAGGATGTCTGCAGGTCACGTGGGATGTAGAATGGAGAAGATGTATGCCACGCAGTTGGACGAGGGGTCAGCTTCTGGATATGAGCTCGGAGACGGGTCGCGTACTGAGTGATGTCGTCAGAGCTGAAGTCGTCTCGCGGAGAAAGGAACTGTCCAGGTAAGCGGAGTGGCTCACCGTAGACCAGTTCGGCGGCTGACGTCTGAAGATCTTCCTTCCAAGAGCTGCGCATACCGAGGAGCACGAACGGGAGGGCTTCAGTCCATTGCGGGGTAGAATGGCACATGATAGCTGCCTTGAGTTGCCGGTGCATGCGTTCGACGATGCCGTTAGCTGCCGGGTGGTAAGCAGTGGTGCGCAAGTGGCGTGCACCAACCAACGCGGTGAGAGACTTGAAGAGGTGGCTCTCGAACTGGCGACCGCGATCAGTGGTCACACGGGCAGGGCATCCGAATCTGGAGATCCAGCAGGATACAAGGGCAGCAGCGCAGGTCTCTGCCGTGATGTCTTTGAGCGGGACTGCCTCAGGCCAACGTGTATAACGATCGATGACGGTAAGGCAGTACCTGTAATCAGAAGACAGAGGTAAAGGTCCTACGAGGTCCAAGTGGATATGGGAGAACCTCGAGGAGGGGGTAAGGAAAGAGGAAAGAGGAGTTTTAGTATGACGGGTAACTTTTGATTGTTGGCATTGCAAGCATTGCCTAGCCCACTCTCTACAATCTCTACGAATCCCTGGCCACACAAATCTCTGTGTAACCAGTCGCACAGTAGCTGAACTTCCCGGATGATGTAGCTCGTGAAGCATCTCGAAGGTTTGTTTTCGCATCTGTGGAGTAACGTACGGACGAGGCTGGTCCATAGAAGTATCGCAGAAGATAGGTACGTCGCTATCTGCAGACTGTACCTTCTGGAGCCTCAGACTGGAGCCGTTCTTCAGCAAGTCTTGTAGTTCTGGATCTGAATCCTGAAATCGTGCAAGAGCTTGGTAGTCGACACCTGTAATTACTTCCACACGAGACAGAGCATCCGCCACGACGTTCTTCTTCCCGGGTATGTACCTCAGGTCAGTCGTAAACTGAGAGATGAAGTCTAGATGGCGGAACTGACGAGGGGAGCATTGTTCCTTACATCTTAAAAAAGCGTAGGTAAGAGGCTTATGGTCGGTGAAGATTGCGAAGGTTCTGGCTTCGACCATATGTCTGAAGTATTTGATGGCTTCATACACTGCGAGGAGTTCTCGGTCGTAGGGACTGTACTTGGCTTGGGTACTGGTGAGCTTGTGCGAGTAGAAGGCGAGAGGTTGCCAGTCCGCACCTTTGCGTTGCTGCAACACAGCACCTATGGAGGAGTCTGACGCATCTGTGACAATCGCGAGTTCAGCCGAAGAATCCGGATGAGCTAGCAGGGTTGCCTGGGAAAGGGAGGTCTTGCAATCTTCAAAAGCACGCATCAGAATTGGAGTCATCTCCACCGGTTGAGAGCTTTTTACCTTCGGTCCGGACAGTGCAGCGTTCAACGGAGCTTGAAGCTTTGCTGCCTCCGGAATGAAACGACGGTAGAAATTTAACATCCCTAAAAATCTTCGGAGTTCCTTGACATTCTTGGGAACCGAATAGTTCTGGATAGCTTCCACTTTGACGTCCAGGGGTCGAGTTCCATCAGCTGAGACGTGGTAGCCCAAGAAAGTCACTTCTGACTTACCCAGAACACATTTTGATGTGTTGATGAGTACGCCGTACTGCTTAAGTCGTTCAAACAGCTGACGAAGGTGCTTTTTATGGTCTGATAGGCTCGCAGAATAAATTAAAATGTCGTCGATATATCCGTAGCAGAAATCGAGTCCTAAGAGCACTTCATCGATAAATCGCTGGAAGGTTTGAGCTGCATTTCGAAGTCCGAATGTCATGTACTCAAATTCAAACATTCCGAAGGGTGTAGTGAGTGCTGTCTTCGGAATATCGCCTGGATTAACCCTTATCTGGTTGTAAGCTTTTACGAGATCAACCGTAGAGAAGATGGAGCATCCTGAAAGCTGGTGGGAAAAATCCTGAATATGTCTTATAGGATACCTATCAGGTATAGTTCTGGCATTGAGTGCACGGTAGTCGCCACAAGGTCTCCATCCGTCGTCCTTCTTCCTTACCAGGTGTAAAGCAGAAGACCACGGACTTTCTGAACGTCTGGCTACACCGCTTGCTAGCATGTCCTCAAACTCCTTCCTTGCAGCTTGAAGTCGAATAGGATCTAGACGACGAGGCTTGCAAGAAACGGGAGGACCAGGAGTAGTCCTGATGTGGTGTAGCGTGTTATGCTTGGGAGAAGACGGTATACCTGCAGGTCTTGTGATCTCTGAGTACTCTTTCAGCAGAGAGTGAAGTTCCGAGTCACCTGTCACAGCCTTGATCGAAGCAGTGTCATCAGATGATCCGGAGGAGAGAGCGTTGACTGTGAATGAAGTGATGCTATCAACGAGGCGTTGATTCTTGCAGTCAACAAGAAGACCGTAGAAGCGTAGTAAATCAATACCAATGATAGGCTTGGAGACATCAGCAATGGTGAAATTCCAGGTGAAGACACGTCGAAGACCTAAATCGAGGTGCAGCTGCGTGGTACCATACGTGTGAATGACCGTGTTGTTGGCAGCTGTCAAAGTAAACTTCGACCGATAACAGGGCGTCTTGATAACTGAGCGCGGGAAAACACACAAGTCAGAACCAGTGTCCACGAGGAACTGCATCTTCGAAGAGCGATCAGTTACAAATAAACGGCCTGTTGGAGGAGAAGGGCAGTCATTGGCCGCTACTAGTGGCTGCCCCGAGCGTTTCCCGATGACTTGAAATTACAGGGCTGGTTGCACTTCTTCGCTTGTACTCCATAGTTGAAGTGGTAGAAACAGTGAGGGTGGTCTGGAGGAGGTTGCCGAAAGCGTGAGCGTGATTGTGAGCGTGAACGGTGGTTACGTCCTTTCTGGCCCTGGGAGCGTGGTCGTCCACCTTTGTTTACCTGCTGGGCTAGCATTGCCACCTGTTTCGTCAGCTCGAAGACTTGCCTGGTCAGGTCATCATATGATGATGAAGAAGGTGCAGCTACGGAGGTACTGGCCACCTGAGGAGATGAAGGGGCTATCTCGTGCACCTTATCCGCTAGATCAGATAGTTTATCCAGAGGGAGATCTACCTGTGACGCGATTACCGTCTGGATGCTGGCAGGCAGTCGGCTTGACCAGATGGTCTTCAGAAACTCCTTGGGCACAGTCGGACCAGCGAGGCTCTCCAGGTGGCGGAGGAACTGCGAAGGCTTCCTGTCACCTAGCTCCTCGTGCATCAACAGTTGCTTGACTCGCTTCCCCTGTGATGCTGAAAGACGTTTGATTAGTTCCGATTTTAACTTTTCGTATTTATCAGTGGGAGGCGGATTAGTTATAATGTCCTTTACTTCGGCAGCATACTGATGATCTAGCTGAGCGACAAGGTAGCAGAATTTAGTTTCATCAGTAGTTATCTTGGACAGAGTGAACTGGCTTTCGACTTGGGCGAACCATAAGGATGGTTCTTCTGGCCAAAATGGCGGAACCCTGACACCAACTCGCAGCACTTCACCACTGGTAATCGGCTGGGCGTCATGGTACTCATCCCTAGTCGTCATTTTCTAAACTAGTTAAAAAATTTTAAATCGCTCACCGCTCGATGGTTGCACCAAACCTCACTTTCCAGCACGTTCCGATCCGTCCGTCAAGGGCAATTCAAAGTCGTTCCACTGCACTAGAGGTACCTTTGTTCAATCCTGGGTCACCAATATGGCATAAAGGTCGGTGTCACCAATGTAGTAGGTGTACCACTACCATGCCATTTAGATTATAGAAGCACTATTTAACTAACTCAATCAGAAGGAGTATGCAGTGAATTTAATTTAGATAACGGATAGAAGAGACGGAAGAATGAATAGAATTATTTAATAGCAAGCACGAATTTAATGGATAGAATTAAGAAATAAATACAGCAAAATAACACGTATAAAAAGCGAATGAAAACAAATAATAAGGAACGCAAGCGCAAGCTACACCAGCCGGTAGCGGAGTGTGTGTGGCGACCGCGGCGATGCGAGCGGGCGCCGGGCGGTGGAACCGGATTTGTGAGGGTCGGTCGCATACCTAGCGGGAGCTTAAGCTGAAGCGGAAAGATTGGGTATGGTCCGACTGATCACAAATCCGATTTACACAAAGTGGCGGAATAAGTACGCCACAACTACATGAGACCGGGGTTCCTTGGCAAGAAGGAGATCATTGAACCTATCCTCAACTAGACGACTGCCAACAGATATTAATGTCTACAGCTCGTCCCATCACTTTAGTCACATAAAAAAAGGTTTACAATTATAATGAGTTTTGATCGAGCATCCTCAACTATGATCAATCAAGTACTTAATTGAGTGGTTGCAGGATCAATCAAGTCAATGAAGTACTTAATTGAGTGGTTGCAGGATCAATCAAGTACTTAATTGAGTGGTTGCAGGATCAATCAAGTCAATCAAGTACTTAATTGAGTGGTTGCAGGATCAATCAATTCAATCAAGTACTTAATTGAGTGGTTGCAGGATCAATCAAGTCAATCAAGTACTTAATTGAGTGGTTGCAGGAGATTTCCCGTTATTTTTTCTCCAGATCTACATAATTTATTGATCGTAGGATCTGTATCTAGATATCCTGAGATCAATGAGACCGAAGATATCTGTGTCGTTAGTACATTTTTTGACGACAACCTTCATCGAATAGTGCTGGTCTTGTGTAAGTAATAAGTACGTATCTTAGATGTGTTGCAGTACGTCAAACTCAGGATCATCTGAGCAGTAATATCCTCCGCTTATCTGTAAGCATAATGCTCTAATGCTGATACTAAACAGCGCCAGAAGAAATCCAATTTCCATTTTTATCTTACGTGTATAATATTTCTGTAAAACGTACATTTAAGCTGCGTCTTCTCATGGTAGCGATCGCTCCATTACGCTTTAAAGCGCTCGCCACTCGCTCCGGAGTGCCGGCAAATTGATGGAAGCGCTGCCAGCGCTGGATGGCCGAGTGCAGGAAAGCTGCGGTACATTTACGATGGAAATACTAAAACACGTATAAAGTTATTGAAAGTTATCGAGATACAAATATATAGAGAGGTTTGGTGCTCCTCTGCACATATTTTGAAAGTGTTATCGTTGTATGAAGGTAGTAAACGTTACACTATTTGGGTTACAATAACGCTGATGAGTACAAGTGGTTTTAAATGCGATGGGTGGGCGACGACGATGTAGTTTGCTTGGAAGTGAAATCAATTCTATAGAGAGCATAGTGAGTACCCGAACCACTGGACGCGAGCGACATGGACCCGGCGACCCTGATGCTGCCATCTGGTCCGGTCGCGTCTGGAGGCGAGTACCCTCACACTCACTTTATGTATTGGTGTGTGAATATGACTCCGCCCTTTCTCAACAGATGTCGTTTTTAGTATTGTTTACATGTACTAATAAATGACCATACTTGTATTCGATAGTACTGAATGTCAGCTATCTAACGCATTTTATGATATTTGGTTGAAGTGTAAGCAACAATTGTTTTCACCTTTTCGAAAATGTCGGTTTTTATTCCAAATAAACGTCATTTGCGGGAAGTGTTATTACATTATTTTATTGCGAAGAAAACTGCAGCGGAAACTTATCGTTTGCTTGTGGAGATTTATGGTGAGCATGCTCCGTCTAATACAACTTGCAAGGAATGGTTTCGACGATTTCAAAATAACGATTTTAGTTCTGAGGATAAAGAACATGGAAAACCACCAAAAAAATTTGAAGATGCTGAATTGGAAGCATTATTGGCGGAAGATTCTTGCCAAACTCAATCAGAATTAGCTGCAGCATTAAATGTTGATCGTTCAACTGTTGCAAAGCGTTTACAAATGATTGGAATGATTCAAAAAGCCGGTGACTGGGTTCCACATGATTTAAAAGAAAGAGACATGGAACGTCGGAAAACCATTTGTGAAATGCTGCTTCAAAGACAGCAAAGAAAAGGATTTTTGCATCGGATAGTCACAGGAGACGAAAAATGGATACACTACGAAAATCCTAAACGCAAAAAAGCTTGGGTGAAACCAGGCGAACCAGGCCCATCACAGCCAAAAATAAATATTCACTGTGCCAAGGTCATGCTCTGTATTTGGTGGGATCAGAAAGGTATTGTATATTATGAGTTGCTCAAACCCTCTGAAACTATTAATGGAGAAGTTTACCGACGACAACTAATGCGTTTGAAGCGAGCCATAGAAGAAAAACGACCAGAATGGGTGAATAGACATAACAAATTAGTTCTTCAGCATGACAATGCCAAACCGCATACCGCAGAAGTCGTAAAAAGATATTTAGAGGGACAGGACTGGGAAGTGTTACCCCACCCGCCATATTCACCAGACATAGCTCCTTCGGATTACCACCTATTCCGGACGATGCAGACAGACCTTACTGGAGAAAAGTTTACTTCATGTGAAAGTATCAAAATTTGGATTGACAACTGGATAAGCTCAAAAGACCAGGACTTCTTCCAGCAAGGAATACGAAAACTACCTGAACGATGGGCGAAGGTTGTAGCTGCAGATGGAGCATACTTTCAATAATTTTTTTTTTAATTTTGTAAGCGAACAAATGTGTTTTATTTTGTCAAAAAGGGGCGGAGTCATATTCACACACCTATTATGTCTCGTTTTGTGTGATTGGAGCACCCAAGTTTGTCGAGAATAGTATCTACTGGTAATCCACCGATAAGCAGCGATGCACTTGCGCTGTTGTGTTAGTGAAAGAGCGTCGGTGCCATTAATATTTCAGGCACATGAGACTTTATATTCCTCAGGTGATGAAGGTCTTCTCGGACATTATATGTGAAGATTGACGTAAGTCGTATTGTTGTTGTTTATGTTTTCTAATAAGCTAATAAAGCCTAACTTTGTTCTAAGCCCGTATACCTGGAATCCATCATGTGCTCGCCTGCCCCCCCCCCCTTCCTCCCCAGCTTAGAGTTTACTGTTCACACACCGCAAGACATGGCGTGCTAAATGACTTAGCTCATGCTACCAGATCCTCAATCTAATTCATACCCAAACACTTTACCCTAAAGCTCAAATCTGCAAAATCAAAATTGACAATCTTCCTTTACTGAGTAAGAAAATGTATGATCCTTAAAGCGTTGCGTTACGGCCCATTTTCACCTGAACGGATTATGTTGTAGTGCTGAGTACAGCATGTCATTATTCTGGCATGTACCGGAATTTACTGTGAATTTAGTAACTGAAATCCAGACAAAAGAAGATGATAACACTATCTGTGTCTCGGTAAAAGGCACATTTGACCTAAATTCGTTTTGAAATGTTACGACGAAATCATTAATACGATATTTCAGTATTGAAATGATCCAAAATCAGAAAAGAAAAAAAGATTAAACGCTTTTAATAGTTCCGCAATATACTTACGAATACATGCGTATATAATACGATCACGCCTTTTCCACCGAATGGTTAAGCAGAGCCTAACAAATTTTTTACAAGGAACGTAGACGGCGTCACATTAATAGCTCAGAACTTTACAATAACACTTTATTCAGTAAAATATTCCTAATTAATCTGAGTGCGAGGACGAAACGGAAAAAACTACCTTTTGATCGACTTGTTCGAGATAAATAAAAATCGGGGCTCTATGGGACGGAGCCCTGCGGGATCCGGGGCCTATGGGAATGACCATATATATCTTATGAGTCCCATCTATATACACTAACGAGCTTCTGCACCCACACAAGGAAGCAAGGGGTCTCGGGTCTTGGAAGTTTCCATTATATTTTTTTGTCTAGGGCGCCATCTATCCCAGTTCTCCTGGCTTCAAAGCCAGGGTTACTATTTACTAACAACTAAGCGAGCTAAATTAATGGTGAAATATTAGTGACTCATTTAAGTTTAAATCCACATTAATGTGTACATCCGTGTAAAGAGACATGTGTAAACATGTTTGCTTGCATGCTTCAAAGCCTTTGCGCTGCAGCCTTTGCTTCCGCCGGATATTAGCGGCAAAAACTAAGCGCGATGCGTAATTAACTTTCATGTTTGTCTTTACCGACCGTACCAGCGAGGATTACACAGATAGTCCAGTCATTCATATGGCAAAGCTTAAAATTCCTGATGTATTATGCACTTTCAAATTATAGTTGCTAATTCAAATTTATTATGCTATTTTTTTTATTTATTTGGGTCGCAAATCTGGTTGTTGCACAACAAACAACAAGTGATTCACCTTACACAAATAAAGAACACATTGTACAACCTTTTAGATGTAAACACAAGATGTGTTTGCAATTATATGACGTTGTTCTCGAAAATATATGGCTTATTCTAATCTATGATGATTTCAATAGTACTAAAAGTAAAAGTATGTCAGTTTCTTGAAGAAAGAAATTGATGAGAAAAAAATATCAATATTCTGGCATTGATATTTTCATCCAATGTTAAATCTTGTTGTCTAACATTGCATGAACTGTTGAGTGCTGGCCATAGTTTGTGTGGTACAATGGGAGATTAAACGCCTTTCTGTACGAGAGACGGCTAGAGGAACGGGGAGCAGCAAATTCTTTCTGTACAATAAAGTATTAAGTTTAAGTGTTAAAAACTTACTAGGGTAGTAACATGACATGTTTCTTACATAATCTGCTGTATTTTTTTATAATTATACACATAATACGAAAAGTATCTTTTCGTTAATATTCCTGTAGGCGTGATGACTTTCACTGAAACATGCCATCATAGAGCATCAGCTATCAGCGAACTAGCTGTCAATCCAGGGTCGGTGACCACTGCTCCAGTTTTATTACAGCTAGTTGAGAACTAGGCGAGCGTTTAACCTGTCGGGCCGCGAGCGCTGTACGGGAAGTCTACCCACAGACGTGACACTAGTATTTAACTAGCAATTAGTATTTATGTTTCATAATAAGCGTATTAATTTAGATTCAGCTCTTACTTCATCCGCGTGGAACATTTTTGGAACGGAACTTTAGCTATTGGCGAGTGAAGGTACTGTCAAAATAGTTCCAGCCGTTTCGAACATAAGCGCAGAAAAAAAATCTTGAAATTGCGTTTCCAGGATTAGCGTTGGAAAACTTTATGTGATTTATAAACGTGGGGTTTTGGGTGTTTTTATATATTGAAATAACTTGAACATTAGTCTGATACTTGTCATCTTATCCATCGTTGCAACGTCCGTAAGTGAGCATCCTCAGTCTCTACTCGTGTCCTCCAGAGGTGGTGCCACCCTAAGTAGCAGTATAACTTGGTCTAAGTTTGTCCGGAGAGTCACCAAGCAGTGACGTACTCGCTCTGTCTTGCGATGGGTGGGTGTGTGGGTGTCGGTAAATTTACAAGCGCAAGAGACGCTACATCCCCTACAGTGACGGGTGCAACGTGATGCGTCTTGGGTCGTCTCATAGTTTGGCAGAGAAGGAACCTGAGTCATATTGCTATTGTTAATAGGGCAGTAGTCGCTTAATATAAGGCAGTAAAAAAACATATAAGTATAACTCATAGTCGCGACAACCGAAGAATAAACGTCCCACATAAAGATTTCGTTCGCCAAACATAATTCCAAGTAGAGTCGCCGAAGACAATGACGTAACAAAACTGTAAACTGTATTCCCTAGGCTAAACGCACAATTTTGTTTCGCGCCGAACGGCACAAAGCTAACATGTGCCGAGAAAATTGAGTCTGCGAGTTTCGGGACTTGCATAACTTTTCGTCTCACGTCCCAACTTTCCGCTTTCGAGTCGCACACTTGCACCTACTCTAGTCGACGGTTTCTAGAGCTCCGCTCCAAGGAGTGGCGCCTATACGCTATCTTTTAAATAAGTATAAATTAAGTATTAAGTAAGTATAATTAAACTGCAGAACTCATGCGATATACATTTTAAAACTATTATGGTTATGAACATTATTATTCGAGTTACCGAGATATTTATCATGATTTGGGAGTTTTGTTGTGTCCCGATATTTCGGCGTAGTTTCATGCGTCCACACAACAATGTCGGGAGTAAACAAAACTCTGAAATCATGATAAATATCTCGGTAACTCTAATAATAAGAACGCAAGATATGCGGATATGAGTGATGGTAACATCTTTTATCAATATCAATTCGCCTGTATTTTTTTATATGTTTCTTACCTCAGTACTCCGTCATTTGTATAGGGATTTGGATTTTATTTTTAATTGAAAGATATTAGAAGCTTTAGATTGGCTCCATAATGTTTTTTATCAAAATCGGTTTAAAAATTTCGTTGTTATATCAAAATAACAGAAAAAATTGTGTCATCCAAGTAAACAAATTTGCATATTTTGCTTTCCTGTAACTTTTTGCTTCGCTCGTTGCATACCAATATGGATTTGTCTTTTTTTTTAAAGTGACGTGTACTGGTGAGAAAAAAAGGATGAAAGTATTTAAGTCGGCTTTTTTAAATCATTCGCATAAAAATACACTTCTTAATAGTATATAGGAGGAACCCGCCGCGTGCGAGTCGACTCGCGCCTTTTCACGATAGTTAGCACCTTAACTTTTTATCGCAAGGAAAAAGACTTCCTGAACTAAAAATATCAACTAAAATTGGTTAGCAACACTTGGCTGATGAAGTTATTGTTGCTATCCTGATTCTGAGTAATAACAGATTTTTATTACTGACGTATAATTACGTTTCAAATACAAATTAATACAATAATAGTAACGGTAGGTAATAGTTATTCATAAGTTTAGTAGATTGCAATATTTATATTGTATAACACTTCTCCGGAAATGTCCATGGTATATATCTAATCAGAGTCTATTTTTCACCAAATTGGTCGTCTGTATGGGACATCTACCAATTGCAATTGGTCTCTCATCACAATAGTAGCGGTATATTATAGTCTTCACTCATGTTTGACGAGAGTAGAGAGTAGATATGTAGCAGTAGAAATTGTGCAAAGTTCGTCCGGAGAAGTACTGCCTCCGAGCCGCCAAGTAGTGGTGCACTCGCATTGCTGTGTTCCGTTGTAAATTGTAAGGGTATCGGTACTGGCGAAATTACATGCGCATGAGACGTATCATCCCCGTCTCGGATGAAAGGTGCAACGTGGTGTAGCTTGGGTCTTCTTATACTTCGGTCGGGAACCTCTTTAGTTGTATTGCTGTTTTTATGGGCGAAGGTAACAATTTAACATCAAGGCCGTCTCGTCACTTTTATTACATAAAAAAATTCCCTGCAGAGGGAACACTCGTAGCTAGGCCGTTTATATCAATCAAAGCAACATTGATTAAGTAAGAAACTTGAATAAAGAAACAAGTTGTGATGAAGTGTGCAGCTGTCTCGCGCAACCGGAAGCGGTTAGGGAAATATTGCGTGTCTGGCGAGCCCCTGCTTACGGGAAAATGAGTTACGTCACTTCCTTTTAAGGTTCCCACTCGTTCATAACGCTAGGTTCGTGTTTAATTGTATTTGAATGATGAATTGCGATGTAATGTTGGGGTTACTTTGATGGAACTTCACTCTTGATGTCGTGTTTTGAGGATTTAATTATCGCATTTCCCTATTTAATAGTAATTGGTTACTTTTGTGATTTTTCACTGTGTGTAGGTTGGGAGTGTGTAGGTTGAGTATTAAATAAAAAAATATTTACTGTCCTAATGTTTCAAAAATATATTTTCCACTTTGTAGTGTTTAGAGTAGCAGGAGTGGGGATTAGTCAAAGATGATTTTCGTATCTCGTAGATTAGTCTACGCCGTAGCCATCTAAGTTGCCGCTAAAGCTACGTCATAAAACAATACTTTTCGATGTATTAGGAAGTCTTACAATACTATAGAATATATTTGTCATATAACTCACTTATCTTTATTTTGTATTTTTAAAGGAATTAATAATTGATACTTTTCGGCGAAATGAATACGAGTTAAGTACCATTGGGCTGCATACATTTCATGTTATTGTAAGCACAAGGTTGACTTTTATTTCTTCATCGGCTTTTATTCGAAAAACGTGAGTTTTATTATTCGCTGCGTCATGAATAAATATGTTTTATGATCGATGTAAAACCCGAAATTATTTGCGGGTACAATAAAATTTACAATCAATGAAATGTGTTATTGCATTTCGAACCATATACGTAACAAATAAGATGTAAAATAGTAACTTTCGTAGATTTGCTTTTTATTGTTTCGTATTGCAAGTCATATTTGCCACTTCAGTCAATATTATAATTAGCCGTATGAAATACCGCTACTGCAGTTAGCCAGCAATCTCGTTGGACGTAATTGATTGATTGTGATTAATTGATCTCGCCGTGTGAGCGGCCGCTCGGGATCTTGGCTCAAAGGCGACTGAACTACTATAAATATTTCATGATTTTGGCTTCCAAGATCAATCACGAGCATTATACAATTTAATAATTACTAGCGACCCGCCCCGTTATAACTAGCTGGTGCTGGCATTAGCTATGTGTCTAAAGGTGTGTTATTTACGGCATCATTACAAATCATTGAAATTATCGGCTTTTCTCTGCTATAATATGTATGTATTATACATGTGTATTATATATAAAAATCTTCCTGCATCAAAATCAGACAACAGACAGACGCGGAAAGCCACTTTGTTTTATATTATGTAGAGAAATCAATGGCTGGGAATAATATGTATTCCTGAACACAGAATTATCAGAGTGGTTGGAAGATTTCCGCGTGTAGATACTGTAAGACGTGACAAGAAAGTGAAATGAAAATACTACTACTTTTTTGATAATAATACGGTCGGTACGCACCGTTCTCATGGTGCGTCGACTTTGTTTCACGGTTCCGTATTAAGCGGTTCCAATACAAACTCAGGGACTAAAATATTTACGTTCATATATTTATTAATACTGTAGAATAATTATCAATACTTAATTACATTAAACGGAAAAGAAGTCAAAAATATTGATAAAAACTCAAACTATACGCAAGCTAACAGAGAAGCTGTATCTTATGGCGTTGTCAAAATATTATACAGTAAAACGGTCTTGTGTACTTTAGTACAAATTATCTTTCAATCCAAGCTTTTGCAAATATTGTCCCATTTACATACCTCCCGGCGTTGGTTTCTCAGAAGCAGCGCTGGGATCAGCCGAGAAGCTCTATGCGGTTAAATTCATTGTTTTCAGCTAAAATGAAAAAAGAAAATGGATAAAAATACAGATGCGTTGTCAAAAAGTAATTTGAATATTATTTTTTCATAAAGAACCCTTCAAATCAAAAACAAACAAACATTTGTCGCCAAGTAACAATTGCAAGTTTCCTCGGGGGTAAAATTAAATCATCATTCCAGAGTCGTTGCGAAGCGACTCACCGCGGAACGCCGCTGATAGCTGAAACTATTGGACCGGATGATATACTCCACTAACAGTAATACGTTTGCATGCTGCCGAAGCGAGAGCAGATGTGGGCAATTAGCATAGGTTGGATACACACTGGTCATGTACAAGTTTCCCAGGATTCACTAATTTAATTGATCAATAACGCTTGCCACTAATTCGCATAAGTGTATCATATTACATGAAGCGTTAATTGAACAGCACATTAGCAGTTAATTAAATACTGAAGTTCATTTACAAAGATAAAGGTTACATACAAAATATATTGGGTGTGTGAATATGACTCCGCCCTTTCTCAACAGATGTCGTTTTTAGTATTGTTTACGTGTACTAATAAATGACCATACTTGTATTCGATAGTACTGAATGTCAGCTATCTAACGCATTTTATGATATTTGGTTGAAGTGTAAGCAACAATTGTTTTCACCTTTTCGAAAATGTCGGTTTTTATTCCAAATAAACGTCATTTGCGGGAAGTGTTATTACATTATTTTATTGCGAAGAAAACTGCAGCGGAAACTTATCGTTTGCTTGTGGAGATTTATGGTGAGCATGCTCCGTCTAATACAACTTGCAAGGAATGGTTTCGACGATTTCAAAATAACGATTTTAGTACTGAGGATAAAGAACATGGAAAACCACCAAAAAAATTTGAAGATGCTGAATTGGAAGCATTATTGGCGGAAGATTCTTGCCAAACTCAATCAGAATTAGCTGCAGCATTAAATGTTGATCGTTCAACTGTTGCAAAGCGTTTACAAATGATGGGAATGATTCAAAAAGCCGGTGACTGGGTTCCACATGATTTAAAAGAAAGAGACATGGAACGTCGGAAAACCATTTGTGAAATGCTGCTTCAAAGACAGCAAAGAAAAGGATTTTTGCATCGGATAGTCACAGGAGACGAAAAATGGATACACTACGAAAATCCTAAACGCAAAAAAGCTTGGGTGAAACCAGGCGAACCAGGCCCATCACAGCCAAAAATAAATATTCACTGTGCCAAGGTCATGCTCTGTATTTGGTGGGATCAGAAAGGTATTGTATATTATGAGTTGCTCAAACCCTCTGAAACTATTAATGGAGAAGTTTACCGACGACAACTAATGCGTTTGAAGCGAGCCATAGAAGAAAAACGACCAGAATGGGTGAATAGACATAACAAATTAGTTCTTCAGCATGACAATGCCAAACCGCATACCGCAGAAGTCGTAAAAAGATATTTAGAGGGACAGGACTGGGAAGTGTTACCCCACCCGCCATATTCACCAGACATAGCTCCTTCGGATTACCACCTATTCCGGACGATGCAGACAGACCTTACTGGAGAAAAGTTTACTTCATGTGAAAGTATCAAAATTTGGATTGACAACTGGATAAGCTCAAAAGACCAGGACTTCTTCCAGCAAGGAATACGAAAACTACCTGAACGATGGGCGAAGGTTGTAGCTGCAGATGGAGCATACTTTCAATAATTTTTTTTTTAATTTTGTAAGCGAACAAATGTGTTTTATTTTGACAAAAAGGGGCGGAGTCATATTCACACACCTATTAAAAAATTCTTGACCGTGATTATAAGAATATTACAAAAAACTTAAATACGTTAATATTTTTTTACCGTAAATTCGTTTACTTTATAGGCTTACAATTTTGCTTACATTTCGGCTGTGGAATGTTGTACAATAAAAGAGTACATTTAAACTGCAAAAGCATCAATAAGTATTTTATAACAAGGGCTCCTATTTTTATCCATCTTCTCTAGCTTATCATTTTATTACAATGTATTATTATGTAACCCGGTAGCCTGCATTGGGAACATTAGAAGTTGATGTGGTTTGATAATTATATAATCAGGATCAGTATGTATCAAGCTGTTTGATCAACCAGATAAAAAATACCTAATCGTTTGTTATTTGACCACTGAAACGTCTAATATTTGACTGCTGAAATTTAAACTGATGCTCATACCTATTAAACGTTAAGATTATTCGGCGATTATACACAAGGAAATAAAACATAGTTCTACTGCTTAGACTGTATACTGTGCAACGGGCTCGCAGAAAATTCTAAAGTAATAATATTTTACTTGAACATAAAGTGCAGTTTTCACGCTATCGTCTGGCCGTCTTCCAGATATATTTATCTAGAACTTCTTTATTTCTGCAACACTTTACATTCTGACCATATTTTCCTGTTATGTTCACGGCAGGAGACCGAAATCGAATACAAAGAAATGTTGTTCTACCTAGAGAAAAGGTAACATAATTTTTATATCACTTACCTCCTACCTCCTACTTTGAAATTTTGACTGATACGTAGATGATGATTCGAAATTTAGGCGTAATTAAGAAATATATGAATGAATTTACAAAAAAAAAACTTTTATTTTAACACTAATCTGACTCCTATAGTACATGCTATGCTTAGTTTAGACATGACGCTAAAATGTAAAACAAATAAAATGTATAAATCTATTTAGATATAATAAATTTATTACTTATATTACATAACTATTTTACTCGTCAGCAACCAGACACAATTTTGTAGCTCTATAGGGCCACAGCGATGCTCAGGCAGGAACAGAATACCTGCCTGACGCTTGTCCAAGCGACATATTATCTACGGTATTGTATAGAGTGTGTACAGTTGTGTACGCTATTGTTTCACCGCATGTATCTCCTCTAACAAGATTCAATTCACTAGCTTTGATCACGATTCCATAACTCAATCTCACACATTTGTTTCACTTGTAAACTTCAACGTCGTTTCCAATAATTTTCAAGAGTCAAAGGAGCATTTTGACTTCGACTTTTTCAAACGGTTGAGATTAGCTATAACAGACCAGTATAATTCAGGATATTGAAACAAAACAAAATTTTAGCCTTTTAGACAGTCCAACTTTTCACGACAATAATTTATATGGTATGTTTGCAAAGCAGACTCACTCACAAGCAAAATATATGAATTTAAAAAAAGATCTTGTGTGGCTCTACAACATTTTGATTGGTGACACATGATTATCTAAGCTCATACGATCATTGTATAACGTTGTTTACCAAACAGCACTAACTGATTGACTGAGAGAAGTTTGAAGAAAGTTATCATTACACAAACAAGATCATAATTATTTCCCTCAACATATTCCTTACATCGATAACCATTATCACATTAAGTCATTTGGAACAGATGATGTGAGTGTTACTGCCGTTTTGTACACAAGACGCCATATTTTAATTAAAACGACTCGCGAAACATTCTCAACTCTAAGACTATCGCAGTTGGATCGAGAGTACGTTATGAGGATCGTTGGTAGGCTGTTTAGACGCTGAAGGAGCGTTAGTGAAATTTCATTACGTTTCAGTTATCGGAACACTAGGCGATTTCATCACGGACTAATGGCCGTGTTTATTAGGATTGCGAAAATCAAACGCGAATAACATTTTATTGATATTTCTGCGAATGAATTTGATAGCAATTGTGTGTTTGGCAACAATGGAGGCGGGAGCTGGCATCGTGTCGGGCGGTAAGTAGCTCGGAGGTTCATATTGTGTTCAAAGAGTGCAAATTATTCGATAGAACCTTTTATTATTAGAAGCTTTAATTGATGACACGTCGTGCGTTTTCTTTCGACTGAATTCTAGATTATAATTGAACATAATTACATTGATTTAGTAAACCCGAATTTCATTCATTAAAGTTAAGATGAGAATTATTTCTTGCAAGTCAAGACTTGCTTTGACTATCAAGGCTTTGAATATAGTAACGTGCTGCAAGAGGAACCCTATATTTGTGAGTTTGGATTGCTCTTGGCTATTTTTTCTTAATTGAATATGATTCAATTAAGAAAAAATAGCCGTAAATAAATAAAATAGCACTCCGTGCTACTATTTGTTCCTCGATTATTGCATCGCAAAATATGCAAGATTCTCTGTAATTCTTATACGACTACATGATTTCATTATTTAAGAGAGAAAGTGTGAACGTCCAATCTCGTATAAGTGGCACAGAGATTAAAAGTAGTTCATTACGAGGCGTTGTCTCAGTGCATTGCTTGTATCATTTGGTCTCGCGAGTACAATCTCTTTGTTTTTGATTACTGGATCACAGCTTTCGTATCCGTAAATGTTGTTATACAATTAGGTACGAATTTTATGAATCTCTAAATGTGCTCATTGCAGAGAGTCTACTCTCAACAAGTGAGAGTGAATGGACTTTAATCTACCATGGAAGTCCAGTCTAAATTTATAGATGACTATTGATACACCAATAAAATATATGTAACTATAAAATACCTTATTAATCCAAGGGCAAGATTTACAGACTCAGTTATAAACTTCGCAATTTAAATAGATCAAAATAGACTTTACATATGATTATGAATGAAATTCATGCTAAAAATCATTTCACGAAACTTCGATACCAACCCGTTTCGATAATGAAAACTGTCATGTCAGCCAACCGCTGTCAGTGCAGTTGAAACACTGCCTTTGAAATGGTTCATTTATATTCATTTTGTTATTATTTTACCTGTTATTATATCTTATATCTGTTTTTATATACAGATGATAGGAAATGTATTACCATGGCAATGTTGTTATGTCAAGAAGTTTTTACGTTGTTTACCAATAATCAATACTCAATGATTTATTGTATTCTACAATATAAGAACAGGTGTTATAGTATAATAGGTACAGATCATAATACATGAGGACAACAATCATTACGAAAGAGAGACGCGGACGTCTTGTTGTTAATGTAATACTTACTTGTGTTATTCATTGGTCTCAATAAGTTATAAGACAATTAAACGAAAGAAAAAAAATTAAAAGGATAAGATTTAAAGAATAAATAATATCATATAGTTTTAAATTCGATAATATATTATTAATATAATAATTTTAAATAAGATAGGCAAGTCAATTTGATTACATTTCAGAAATTTGTCATATAAGTAACCGATAATTGATTAATAGGCTTTCCGTCAATAAATTTTCAGTTTTTTTACAAAAATCAAGTCGTTTTATTGTTTTTTTTTTTAATATTAACAGTATATCTAAGTAGTTTGTAGGTTGTTGTGTTGCTTGAGGCGGAAGGTCGGTGTGATAAGCATGTTTTTATGTCGTGAAACTTTCGAACGAACTTACACATTTCTAAAATATATATACATGATAAAGTGATGATTTTAAGTTTTTGAAAGTATGTTTTATAAGTTAAACTGCTCGGCTAGTGGTGGGGCGTGTAAATAGTCCCACCGTGGGGGTGCTTGCGCACCGAGGATATAATATGCGTGTATGGATCAACCTAAAAATATGGTGACCTACGTAATGTTATAAAAACCCTGGAACACAAATTACAACGACTTCTGCAGGTGAAAAAATAAGCCCTCTTACCTCGTCTGAAGGAGACCTCAGTAAAGTCTCTGCCCGGTTCCCTTTCAAGCGAATTACAGCACATGGAGGAATTATCCGTCTTCTGCCGGCCGGCTAAATATGAATCCACTAAAATCCTGGCGAACACTCAAAGTACAAACGAGAATTTCGGTCAACACAAAGACTTCACTGTCACCTTTAAAGCAGCACTCGTATTTGTAATAAATATTTATATTGTCCAATAAGTTTTTTTTTTATTAATTATTTTGCGAGTTTTATTGCTGAAGCGCAGCGTTTTTGTAGCGAACGTCATTACAATCTGTCTTTTTCTAATTGGCGGTTTTGCGGTCTGCAATTCGACCAATCGCAGCTAAGCTCTGCATTCACTCCGGTACTGCTTGCGCCATCTGGGAGAACTAAAGCGAAACTCACAAAAATCTCCACAGATTTTGGATAGAGAGGGCTTTGCAGTATAATTTGCGTTCCAAGGGATAAAACATACCTACTTTTAGTGAGATATATTTATGCGTATTAAAATTATATACATATATTATGAAAAGGCTTTAACGCTTCACCAGCTAGTCTCTCTGAATGTATGTCTATTATTTTTTTGGACCTGAATTGTTGTGGTTAGTTTCGGTTGTTTGTGAATTTTAATTTAATAGCTGTATCATCCTCTGAGTTTGATGACAATCGGTAAGAAGACAATTGATTTGTTTACACTATCAAATAATTAATTATAATTATTAGAATTACCTCCAAAAGAAAATTTAATGATTTGCACTTACTTATCAGTAGAAAAGAGTCTTTGTTGTTAAAATTCTATTCAGTTAATATATAATCGTAAAACCTCGCCAACCGCGGTTTGCTGACAGCGTGGCCACCGCCGCACCGTCAGCAAACCGCCGACAGCGCGCCTGGCACGACAGCTGCAGCGCTGGTCTTGTTAACAATATATTGGAAAATTCAACAGCGCATGGCGGATAGCTTACCGCGAAGAAATTATTGAAATCTCTCAATAATTTCTTCGCGATAAACTAGCCGCCAAAACAAATATTGTATAACACTTTACGGTTTATTGAAGTATTTTCGAGCCTCATAGATAACGGAATATAAGACAATCATTATTGTTTTATGATTATTATTCTGATCAACAGCCAATCAAAGTGCGATCACAACATCACCTTGAGTATTTTTAGCCAAGAGATATTTTTTTATATCTTGTTTTCGAAAATTACACTTATTACTAGTCTTATAAAATAAAACACACTATAACTAAATTGAAAAAGGTAATGTAGATATATGAAATAGATATGAAAATTTTCAATGAATTATATGTGCTACCGTAACGCTAATTATATGTGCTACCGTAACGCTAATTATATGTGCTACCGTAACTCTAATTATATGTGCTACCGTAACGCTAATTATATGTGCTACCGTAACGCTAATTATATGTGCTACCGTAACGCTAATCATATGTGCTACCGTAACGCTAATTATATGTGCTACCGTAACGCTAATTATATGTGCTACCGTAACGCTAATTATATGTGCTACCGTAACGCTAATTATATGTGCTACCGTAACGCTAATTATATGTGCTACCGTAACGCTAATTTGCGTACATGGCGGGTAAAGTAGAACACGAATATCCTAACCCACTTCAATTGAAAACCAAATTGTTTATTCATTAACGACCAGTCAATAATGTTCAATAAAATCTATGGTATTGCGTGATGCGATTCCATTGTCAATAATAAGTAACTAGTTCATTCGATAGAGCAAAAAATATCTCAGAGTAAATGTATGTCATAGTGTAAAGGGCATTGCGACTTGCTACACTATCTTTGTATCGGAACACGAGCGGAGTGACTCGCCATCCTTTGAACAAGTAAAACCTCTTTGTGCCCTCGCGCCCGCCTTACCCTCCCGCCGCGCGGACTCCGCCGCGGGCCTCCGCACTCTTGCTACTTTTAGTAGCTATGATTTGTGTTTTGTGACTTTACTATGTAAAAAAGTTTTCCTACAAAAATTACATTACAAAAATTAAATAAAAAAATCGTATTTTTTCAGAAGCCAGATCTTTAATGTGAAGGATGCAGGAATACAAATCATTCTAAAAGATAAGTGGGAGTACTAAGATCAAAGAGGATATTACAAGAAAAAGAGCGTTTTGTATTATTTGTTTATGTTGAACAGCGACATTTAGGAGCCGCTCAAGCTTAATTAATTATTATAATATACCAGGGATCAGCGCAGTCGGTGCTTAGGATGAACTATGACTGCGCAAGCACAATGCTGGTGTAAGTAGGTAGAAAGTTTCGTAAACGCTTAAGAGCGGATCTTGCGGACGCAAATGTCTCCTAGTCCTGATCATCCCTAGGATAATTTGTCATTATTTAGCACACCAAGTTGTTAATTTGTAAATTGATTACCGAGTAGAACCAAATGTCAGTTATAATTAGCTTTATTCTTATGTTTATTCAACCTACACTGTAACGCCGTTTGATTCTTCGAATTCCTAACAATAAGTAAATGAATTAACCTCCTAGTATGTTTAAGGTGTAAATCTATTTTTGTATTGATTGAAACAAAATTGACGTTGTACCTTCTAATAATAATATTGTATAACAACTTAATTTGGATTTCATTATTGACGACTACATGATATATACTAAAACAAATACTGAAATGTAGCAGTATGAAGATTTTAATAGTATACCGTGTACCCCTGACTTACCCATAAATTATGAAAAAGCCGATTAAGTAAAATCGCTCCAACTTCCAGGTGAGTGCGGAGTCGCGCGCGGCGACTATAGAAAAAGCGCGCGTGTGTTGTGCCCCTTACTAATGCATTCTTTCAACCCCCGCTACATACATTTTCATTGATATCTTAGAAGGTTTCTTGGTTTATAAATGAGAGTATCTTCGATTGCCTTATTTTTATTAGGTAAGATTTTACATTCTTGAGAGATGACTGAAATAAACTGCACTTGACTTTCATAACTTATTTACATTCTAGAACAGTGCATGATCGTGAACTATGGCAGTATTTACAGTACTGGAGTTCTTCTCTTGATTTCTCTTAGCGTTCTTGAGATCAGGTTATCAGAAAAAATCATTATAAGAATTCACGACATCATTTTAAGGCGTGTTAAGATAGGTCTTGGGATCAAAGTATGGTCACTTAGAAAATTATAGTTAATCA
This sequence comes from Aplocera efformata, assembly GCA_921293045.1. Classification (NCBI taxonomy): domain Eukaryota; kingdom Metazoa; phylum Arthropoda; class Insecta; order Lepidoptera; family Geometridae; genus Aplocera; species Aplocera efformata. Next base: position 257,607 of record OV121045.1, read on the forward strand.
AGATATAAGTCAAATATTATTAGAGTTGCTGGGGTGTTTTAATGACATTATAATAAAAAAATGCTAATTTTTTCCTATATTTTGACAAATCAGAGATATAAATTTTCACAAAATTCCATAGCCATATTTGGTTTGAAGATCTATCATTTCGCTTCAATGATAGTTTATATGAACATGTAACTTTCTTATCTACCACCGTTAATCTCCACGCTATTGCATCGCTATTGCATCGCTATTGCGAAGTTAAGAAGTCTGGAAATACAAGCCCTGGTAACTTTTAAATTGAAGGATTTATAACAAAGTCTCATTTACGCCACAATAGAAGCAGTGACGACGCTGTAATCCTTCAGAAGCGGCGAGAGATTGTGAACTTAAAATATGTTTATCGCGTCGCACTGCCGATGTCGTTGCGGAGGATCATAATCGTTTTGCGTTATATTTACTTGCCATTGTTTGAGCGAGGAGACACGGCTGTGGAATTATGGGGTCCATAACACTTGATCATCAGGTACTCACCTTTGAGTCCTTCCCAGCGGTGCAAAAGAAGCTCTTGTTAGAAGCAGCAGAAAAGTGTACTAAATTCGTTTAAGGTTACTACTGCCCCAGCATATCTTTTATCCCGCCATCAAGAAGTGACGTGTTTACACATGTTTTCTGATTAAATAGTGCAGTTGCCGGTGATATTACAGGCACATGAGATGACAACCAATCACGATGCGACTTGGGTCTTCTCGTGCGTCAGCTGAAGGTGAACATTTATAAATGTAACCAGTCCTGATTACCAGAAAATATGGTATTACAGGACTTCATAAAAATGCAGACAAGCGCTTTTTTGCGTGTATGTTCAGCACAAAGTCAATATTTGTCTGAAAGCGTTTACTTCCAACGATCCCCCGAGGCGGCAGAGAAATATTGCAATGCACCTTGAAAATTGTAATGTTTACTTATTTATGGACTATCCAATCTCTACAAGAGATTTGTATGAATATTTCATACAAATACTAAGGTTATACGTACGTACACAGGCAGGACCTTCGCTTGGTGCTACTAGATCAAATGCTCTGACAAACCAATGCAATACAATGAATTTATGACCACTGTTAGGAACGTGTGAAATTATAATAGTTCTATAAGATATTTAGTTTAAGATAGAGAGGATATTGTTAAGATAGAATTTACGGCAAAGTACTAATTAAGATATTATAACCTTGGATTGATTATTTTCGCTTAAACTTGTACGAATTTGTCTCAGATTAGCTTACCAAAAAACATTTTGACGATTGATCAAATATATACTGAGCAGTTTTGGCACTGTTCTGTTGGTTATAATCGGTACACTATAATAATAGTGTTTTTTTTAATACTATGCTTAAGTTAATTTTATATTCAAACCTTTATGTATTAATAAAAAAAATAAGCAGAACTACTGGAATAAAGGATTTTCTTTCTTATCCGAACTGAAACTGAAGCGATGCATGGCTCATTAATCACACCTTATAGGTGAATCGTGCAACGGCAGCGAGTTGCTTAGAACCACGCTGCAAGCCACACCGGTCATCCGGGCCACGCTTGTTACCGAGGTTAGCACCAATTAAATCTCCCTCCAGTGTGGCTGCACCCTAAAGTTTCCGTGCGTTACCTTAGCAACACAATAGAGTTTGCAGGAGTATCATCCGATTTTGTATTCCGTCCATAAAGCAGCCTCAAAAGAAGGTATAAGTGGGTATTTACATAATTGTGGTGCGGCTGGTATGGGAAACTGTATTTGTAAGACATAGATGAGACGATGCGTTGTTATGGATATATTTCTTGGCAATTTTGAAACATCAAAGCTTTTTGTCGGATAAAATGATGGATTTACATAGTGATATTGTTCGGAAAACACAATCAGTAAGACCTTCCAAAGCTATTGCTATACTTTTGTGCAGTATGAGTACATTAGAGAGTTGTGAAACGCAATAGGTTAGTGATACGGACCTACAGTTTCAATTCTACTTAATTTACAGGGCAAGCGTGGAACTCGGACTTAATAATAGATAAAAATTACTGAAATAAAGAACAGCTTAAGATAAAACAAGAGCTTTAAAAATGACACGAAAAAATTTATTCGGCTCGGTACTTACAGACTTTACAAGCATAAAATGAAATGTTAAGTGATTATTATCTACCATTTACACAAACCTACCCCTGTACTACAATTGTCGGAGTGGCGGTTGGGAATGGTTAGCCTTGTAATGGACCTTCTGTACCCTATGCGTGTCAGGTCGCGGCGGCGGGGCGGGGCGGCGGCGCGGCGGCGGCGGGGCGCGGTCGTTCGCCGCAGCCGTGCGCGATCATCGCTGAATTATGTACTCAATTCTGAATTTAGTGTAAAAAAACACGTTAATTTTTTCCGCGGAAAAGTGCTTTTAAATTTACTTACCATAAATCTTGGTCCTCAACACAAATATACCATTACTTTAATACAGCTTTTTAATGTTGCATCAGCGGGGAAATACGCATAATAAAGATAGAGTAAAATAAAGAGGGAGTAAAATAGGTTTAGTTATTACTTGCTTGCTGTTTAATTGACAAGGTATGCCTCCCTGTTGTACTTGTACGCACGAGTGCCTACCTAAGCAATCACGGCGAATCATAATCGCTATAATTATTATACCTACGAGTCGAATATTTAGGTTTTGAGTAATGTAATTTCTATCATATTCAATGACAAAAAAAAGCTCTGTGGCTGTGGTAGAAAACAGACGTAAACTTAAGAAATAAGACTAGCTAAAACATGAACACTTGTTGTGATTATATATCATACTATGATACTATGTCGTCGTCACGGAAGAAATTTAAGGCTGCTGTAAAGTACGTACAGAATAATCAGCAAAGGATAAAAATGGATATACTGGCCCGAAAACATTCCACAGGAAATTTTCTACAGTTTTGGAAGGAAACAAAAAAGTTAGATAGTAAAATTAATCTGCCAATTAATATTGAGGGTGTTATAGATAAGAAAAATATAGCGAATTTATTTAGAAACCATTTTGAAGTAGAAAAACCTCTCTCGAACAATGTACCAATCGAAAACAACTGTAGGGCGGCGTGTGGTGGCCCGGTGACTAACCCAATTGTGGTAACACCTGACGGTGTTCTAAAAATACTTAAAAATGTAAAGCGCGGTAAGTCCCCGGGTCATGACGGGCTCAGCATAGAGCACTTACTTTATGCGGGCCAACATGTCAGTGCTATACTTGCGAGGCTATTCAATCTTTGCCTACGGCACTGTTACATGCCAGACGATATGATGCGTACACTTGTAGTACCAATAACGAAAAATAAAACCGGTGACGTGTCTAGCATGGCCAACTATAGGCCGATCTCACTTGCGACGATATTGGCCAAGATACTTGAGCGAGTCCTGCATCAAAATATAACGCCTTCGTTGTCTATTGATGATGGACAGTTCGGTTTTAGAGGTCAAGTGTCGACCGATATGGCTATCTTTTCCCTAAAGCAGGTAGTTAATTATTATAAAACCCGGAAGACAAGCGTATATGCGTGCTTTTTAGATTTAAGTCGGGCATTTGACACTCTCAATCACGACTTGCTTTGGGAAAAGCTTTATCGCACGAATGTTCCGCGTGATGTCATTGGTTTGCTTACATATTGGTATCGCAACCAAACCAATAACATCAGGTGGGGCGATCAACTATCTGACGACTATAGGCTGTCTTGCGGGGTGAGGCAGGGAGGGTTGACCTCTCCGGATTTATTTAACACATATGTTAATGATTTAATCGTGGAGCTGAGCAGCACCCCGGTAGGGCTCAGATTAGATGACAGGTATGTTAATAATTTGAGTTATGCCGATGATATGGTGCTCCTCAGCCCCACGATAAAGGGATTGAGACGCTTAATTAAAAAATGCGAAAAGTATGCGGAAGATCATAATCTGAGCTATAACGTTAAAAAAACAGAAATTATGGTTTTTAGATCCGGAAAGGGCCCCGATAACGTGCCTCCTGTTCTCCTCAATGGACAGTCTATTAATATTGTGGAAAGTTTTAAGTACCTTGGCCATATCGTGACGTCGAGTTTAAAGGATGACGAGGACATTGAACGACAACGACGAGCGCTATACATAGTTGGTAATATGATTATTAGGAAGTTTTACAAATCATCTCGTGAGGTAAAAATAACCCTGTTTAAATCCTTCTGTCAGTCGTTTTACACTTGTCAACTTTGGACAAATTACACAAAAAAAGCGCTGGATGGCATTCGTGTTGCCTACAACAACATTTTTAGGCAGCTCATGGGATTGGAACGTTTTTGCAGCGCCTCCGGCATGTTCTTTGGGGCGCGGGTTGATTCCTTTCATGCCATTCAAAGAAATCGTATTGCAAAATTTATGTCCAGAGTTGACAGGTGTAAAAATTGCATTATAGTGAGTCTGTCAGAAAGGATCTTGCTGACAGACACCTATAAACGCTGGGTGCAAATTGCACTCTAAGACGTCAGGTACATTGTACACTGTTAGTGACAATTATGTATATATTTTTTGTTTTTTTTTTTTTTTTTAAATTCTTTAATCTTAATCTTCTTAATTTTCTGTGTTGTGTTTGTATTAGTTAATTATTATTTTTTAAGTCCATGGATCTTGTGTCTGAATAAAAGATATATTATTATTATTATTATTATTATTATTATCTGTGTGCATGTAATGTACCTATGGAGCTCTTGTGACACGTTACATGCCCGAGAATATGTTTACTGGTGGTAACATTTGAGATGTCCAAATGATAGTAGAGATCTAAAGGAATAAATTAATTTGGGTTTGAGCCAGACTAATAATATAATTAGCCCTTGAGTAGATAACAGCACCACACCCAAACTCCCTTCATTAAACGGACCGGCCGTTTGAAATTGAGATATTAATTAAATCAAAGCTATGCAACATGGACATAGATATAATAGTTATTATTATTATATATAATGAACATGAGAAGTAATTTTTAAGGATTTAACGGTAATAAAGATTTTTGATTATTTGATTTTCTAGATATGACAAAAAACAACAAATGATGAAAGCTTACACAGTAATTAAGCACTGGAATTCCCCATGTTGCAGGTGGCATGGTCATAATCTCGCAACACAAACAGCTAAGACCCGAGAACAACACGTAACGTTTGCTCCGCTCCGGCCAGGAATGGAAGTGGGGATCCTCGTTTTAAAGGCAGGCTACTACCAAGTTAGCCACAAGGCAGAATCTACCTACCAATTTAGGGTACAAAAAAATTGAACTCCAGAAGCCTAGAGAGTTTGTATATCTTGTCTTGCCTTTAAATGTCGGAATTTTGAATCCATCTTAATATCTTAAAAGAACTGTGTGTTGAGAAGAATATGTGAAGAATATGTGTTGTCTGTAGAATATTTAACAGAATATTTTTTGCTGTAGCGGATAACCTAACAAATTATACAATTGAATACATAACTATTTTCACTTTCATTACGCAAAATATAATATAATAGATTGAACAAAATAGGCAACGTTGCAAGATATGAAAGAAAATTGTCAAACTCTACGATGTGGTTACACAAAGACATATAGTTTCCCGACTGGCAACACAAGAACACCTTTTCCCCCTATTATTTATGTGTTAGTTAGATATCAAAATGACAATAAATTGCGACGGTGTTGCCGTGGCACAAACGCGCGTTTAAATGCAAGCGACGCGCCGCGCCGCGCTGTCTGCGAGTGCACAAATTGTGGTTAATGCCAAATGTGGCTCGCATTACATTATTGCTAAGAAAGACAGGTGCACACTGGCAACTCTATCTCGCAACGAAATATATATATTATTAGCGATTTCAAACCAAAATTTATAAAAAAAAATACTAGTCCTAATTAATCAAACTTTTAATAACAATTTTCAATTAATAATTACAACCAAAAAAATAAAGTAATAGACTAATTATCTTTAATTATAATGAACTCAAAAATAAATCGGGCAGAGTAACGCCTTTATACAAACAAAGTAAGTTGATAGGTGTTGACGGTTCAAAAACCCAGGATGGAATGAAACGAGTTCAGGGGAGCGCTCTGCTTTTATAGCAGTGTTGTTTGTTCGGTATTCAAAATGGCGGCTCCTTGCTAATACGGCTTCTCCTGACCCGTGCTCGTCCTCGAGCACGTCCTTGGTACGTTGGTTAGTCCTTGATCTCACATACGCATCTGGTCGTAAAATATTACACAAAAAGTGGACTCGGGCTAGCATCTGGGCTTCAGGCTTCAGGCTAAGTGGACTCCAGCTCTTCTCTCTTGATATCCTTGATGTTTCTAGCTCTTACTGGCGGCAGGTCCAACACAGGGATCCCCAGCAGCAGAAGTCACAAATGAGGCATTCGCAGGGCTCGCATCAACAGATAGATCCTGCGGATGTTCTTCCTCGGCTGTAAATACAATAGAACATAAGGGCGTTAGTTGCCATTGAAGTATATGAATAGTGTCACACTTTGCGCATGACTTGGCAGAGTCAGAAGCTCAATTCCATAATATGCATAAGCGTATTTGTTAAGCGTACACACCCTAAGGCGTAAGCGCCTTTAGTATGTCCTAGCAGAGCCCTTAGCTCAATGCTATGTAAAAATAATAGCAGAGCCCGGAGCTCAATGCTTTTTGCAAAGCCCGAAGCTTCATGCATATACGTATTTCTAGCAGAGCCCGTAGCTCTATGCATCTACATATTTTAGCAGAGCCCTGAGCTCGATGCTATCAGCAGAGCCCTGAGCTCGATGCTATCAGCAGAGCCCTGAGCTCGATGCTACCAGCAGAGCCCTGAGCTCGATGCTACCAGCAGAGCCCTAAGCTCGATGCTACAAGCAGAGCCCTAAGCTCGATGCTACCAGCAGAGCCCTAAGCTCGATGCATATAGATATGAAATATACACTTAGCTGTTTCCGCGTCTCAGTAGAATCTGTGGCTTGATATTATGAAAGATATCATGCCTGCAACCATATATACAATTGTGTACCATTTGTCACACAAACGCTCATGTTAGCAAGTAACAGTAACAGAAAACAGCCTACTTACTATCGAAGAAACTAGCGCAAGACTCGGGAGTCCACTCTCCTCGCCAAGTAACCATGTTCTCGGCGGCGGCCTGAGTAACTTTTCCATACGAACCACTTAGTAATTGGAGTTCGTATCGACCATGCGGTAGAACTGCCACCACTCTGTAGGGCCCACGCATACCCGAGTCCAGCTTTCCTGTAACTTGAGAAGATTTGATTACAAAAACATTCTCATCGAGTTTGAATGATCGAATAACTTTACGATTTTTGTTGACGTATTCGTCTTGTTTGCGTCTATTCGTATCTAGTAAATTGCGAGCACGTTGCCTCTGTAATTCCCTGAGTCCCTCGCGATTTGGACGGGTGTTGTCCAGGGCTACGTCGCGTACCAGAGACCTTATTACCGGCGTGACGGCTTCAACACCAATGAGTAATTGAAGTGGCGACACCCGAGTAGTCTTTTGTTTGGTACAGTTAACGACCAATTGCATTTTCCACAGTGACTCCGACCATTTTTTGTCATTGTTAGCAACTTCGATGCGCAGCATATTTAGTAGTGTTCTGCAGTAGCGCTCAACCTGACCGTTTTCACAATGCATTTCGGGAGTTATAAAATGAATCTGACTACCCATATCTGTAATCCAACCTTGAAAACTAACACTTTCAAACATTCGCCCTCGGTCACATACTATAAGTTTGGGCGTCCCAAACAACGAAATAGCATTTGAAATAACGCGTTTTAATTCGTCAGAATCTTGCTTTTTCATAGCATAGAATAAACAAAACTTTGAATATGCGTCTACGACGAGCAAGATGTATTTGAATTCGTTCGAAGCGGGAAGTTGACCTAATACGTCTACATGTACTGTCTCAAATGGGTTATCTGGCTTATGCCATGATGAAATTGGGTAGTGAGGAGCCCTGGGAACCTTTTTAGATGATAAACAGATCAAACAATGGGCAATATATTTTTTTACGAACTGACGAAGTCCTGGGAACCAAAAGTGTCGCAAAATGAGGTCTATGGTTTTGTCGACGCATATGTGGTCATGTTGGTCATGGAAAATCCTTAAAAGGCTCAATCGATACCCCTTGGGAATGAAACAACAGTTTTGGCTCTTCACCCGTGGTGGTGTACTTGTAATAGAGAAGGTCGTTACGGACAACATACCGGGATGTATCTAATTCATTGTTATTTAACTGATCGATCAACGTACGAGTTTCCTCGTCCGCTGATTGAGCAATTTGAGCCCAGTTTTTAGGTTTAGTTATTTGGCGGACATGTACAAGATTGTTTGATTGGTCGATCAACGTAAGAGTTTCCTCGTCCGTTGATTGAACAACTTGAGCACCGTTTGTCGGTGTGGTTATTCGAAAGACATTAACAGGATTTCGACTTAAATAATCTGCGTGTTGCATCATAACTCCCTTTCGGTATTCAATCGTGAAGTTAAAATCCTGCATGTATATCCACCAACGTGCGACACGTGGCAGAAGGTCTTTCTTACGTTCGGTCAGTTTAAGCGAATTACAGTCTGTCACTATTTTAAAGGTTATGCCCAACAAGTAATGGCGGAAGTGTTGTAAGGCTTTCACGACCGCAAGTGTTTCCAACTCATACGAGTGATAACGAGACTCAGCGCCTTGTGTTGTTTTGCTAAAATAAGCCACTACCCGCCTTTTACTATTTTCATGTACCTGGATAAGTACTGCTCCATAACCCACAGAACTAGCATCTGTATGAAGCTCAGTCGGCAGGAGGGGGTCGAAAATCGCGAGAACTGGGTCACATGTAAGGCAATTAATTAGGTACTTACGAGCTTCCTCTTGTTGCTGGCCCCATTCGAACTTGACGTTGTTCTTGGTCAACCCGGACAAAGGTGTAGTTTTGGATGCATAACCGGGTATGTATCTACGGAAATAACCAGCTAGACCTAGGAACTGCCTTACCTGTTTTACGTTTGTGGGCACAGGGGAGTTCACTAGTGCCTTGATTTTACTTTCGCTCGGCTTAACCTGACCCTCAGAGATGGTTCGACCTAGGTACTCCACTTCTGTGGCCACAAACGTGCTTTTCTTTAGATTGATGGAAAACCCGGCGGAAGTCAGAGTTAACAAAACTTCACGAACATTTTCGATTGCGTCATCTATGGAAGAGGCTAGGGTGATGACGTCATCAACATATACCAGTACTTTTCCTGATTCAATTAGCGGCTTTAGGGTGTTAGTGATGATTCTCTGATATACCACAGGAGCATTGGCAAGACCAAACGGCATTTTTAAGTACTCAAAATGAGCTTCCGGTGTTACGAAAGCGGTTTTCAAAATGGAGTCCTCATGCATAGCGATCTGGTGGAAGCCAGTCGCCATGTCCAAACAACTAAAGAATTTGCTCTTGCCAAGACGGTCCATGTGGTCCTCTATCAGCGGCAGTGGATAGCGGTCTTTAACCGTGATAGCGTTCAAAGCACGATAATCGACGCACATGCGATCCTTACCGTCCTTTTTCTTCACCAGTATGATCGGACTGGCATATGGTGATTGAGATTCCCGAATGATTCCTTTTTCAAGCAAATCACGCGTTATCTCACGAACTTTCAATTTTTCGTCAATTGAAAGTCGATATGGTCTATAGTGAACGGGTGTTTCACTTGTCAACTCAATTCGCATGTTACCGGTTGTTACTGTAGTCAGGGCAGTGCCCTCAATAAAAAAATCTTTAAATTCATTCACCACAGAGATTAATTTTTTTCGATCACTACCCTCAAGAGGTGTTTTTATCACCAACTGTTCATTTGAGTTGATAAGTAGAACACTTTTGTCAGTTTTTGAACCACTTACCCGCATTATTCGTTGTGCCTTGTTCGCACGCACATACGTAACGCCATCGCGGTTCAGCACGTCCGTACCTATAAGGACTGGTACATTCATGCATTTTAGCGGCACGACATAGAAGTCTACTTCTAGGGAAATATCACTTAATTCTAATACGAGGGTAACTTGACTTCTGCACACGACGTTTTGGTCTCCTATTCCGCGCAACAGTTGATATGCGGGTACTTCCGCGCATTGAAAGTGTTTGAGAACCGACTCCGATATTAACGATACGTGCGATCCAGTATCGATCAGTACGTCAATCGGTATACCCTGTATGACCGCGGTGGTGACGTCACTGTCTGCAGAAGCATCTTTCAGCTCTCGACAAAAATTCACGTTATTTTTGTTGCGTGATTCAGATCGTTGTTTAGCAAAACAAACAGTGACGTCATGACCTGGTTTTTTGCAAAAAGAACAAGTCTCTATCGATGCTTTTGGGTTAGTTCCAGACACTGACAATGTTTTAGAATTAGTTTCAGTCTTTGGACGTTTCGGGCATACACGCTGCATATGATTTGGAGAACTACAAATATAGCATTTAATATTGCGTACTTTGTTGCTATGGGGTCGTTTACGGACGTTTTGGTCGGAATATCTTTCATGAGGAGGTCTCATTGAAATCACAGGTGGTCTGCGACTTGGTTTCGTATAGATTGATAAAAATTCGACAATGTCCTTCAGCGAGAGATGAGCATTGATAGCGGCGGCGCGAACCTGAGCGTCAGTTATACCACGTATTAAAATAGCCACAGTGAGTTCTTCACTCAGCCCCTTGACTATATTTAAACGTAGTAAGGTACGCCTCGCATATTCTGCATATGTGGAGTAACTGTCAGAATTGGTACACATCACGTCAAACAAAATGCCAGCGACATCGATTCTTTTCGCACAAAGAGGTTTAAATTCGCTTTTGAAATTAGACCACGTGCGATCATTTGTTACCCAATCGCTGAGCCAAACACGAGCGTCACCTTTCAAGCAGTTTGCTATTCGGGATAAACACTCGTGGTCGTCCCAACCATTCGCATCACGTGCTCTTTCAACCTCCTCGCACCAAGAATCGATGTCATGCAAATTGGGATCAAAATTTGAGACGTAATAATTGTTAGATCTGACCTTAGATAGGGCACTTAATGCACCTATGAGACGATCCGTTGCATCCATGGTTGTCGAGGCACTCTCGAGTGAGCCGACCGTACTGGCGCTCGACTCGGGTCCTCGTGGCAGCTGCGATGGCACCGGCATCGGCAACACCGGAGACGGTACCACCTGCGGCTGTGGTGTAGAGGCCTCGATGGCACGTGCCTCTGATGCTGCCCCCGTTGAATCGATGCTCGTTGAGGGTAGGTTGGTGCTCTCCAGCGCGTTTAGACGCGCCAAAATAGCGCCAAGAGTTTCCTGGAGTTGACTTGATGTTTCTGGTGGATCAGGTCTCGCCCTGCCTCTACTTCGAGTGGCAGGTCGGTCAGCCATGATTCAGCGAAGCTATTTACGCTGGCGACCAGACAAGATAAGGCTATTGAGCCCTATCCCACTTCTGATATTAGCGATTTCAAACCAAACTTTATAAAAAAAAATACTAGTCCTAATTAATCAAACTTTTAATAACAATTTTCAATTAATAATTACAACCAAAAAAATAAAGTAATAGACTAATTATCTTTAATTATAATGAACTCAAAAATAAATCGGGCAGAGTAACGCCTTTATACAAACAAAGTAAGTTGATAGGTGTTGACGGTTCAAAAACCCAGGATGGAATGAAACGAGTTCAGGGGAGCGCTCTGCTTTTATAGCAGTGTTGTTTGTTCGGTATTCAAAATGGCGGCTCCTTGCTAATAATATTATATTTTTTTTTGACATAGGTATATTTCGTAATCATTTTTATTACATTTGATACACAATGTGATTTGTTTGTAATCCTTTATTATTGCATGCCTTCAAAGGCAGAGTGCATGCCACTATATATATCAGAAGCAATAAATATCAGGCTCAGGTTATTTATACAGAAGTGTACTCGACTTAAGTTGCTTGTTTTTGGATTCCCTGCACAAAAGTTAAAGAAAACCCTTACGAAGCCTAGCGTTTGTCCTATTTAATAAAATGTATATATGTGTGATAAGGCGACTACGACGACATAGCCTAATTTATTATCTAATAATTAAGACTGGTTTGTACTGTCCTCATTAATTAAATAAATAATAATAACGACGACCGGTTCAACGTCCAGAAAAATACAAAAATATATGCATCATTCTGTATTAGATTTCAGTCCTCTTGTATACTTTAAAATAGTAAATAGTTAAATAGTAAATTTTATAAAAATACAATTCTTCATTGAAGACCACGACTACACGAGACAAGCGCGTAGGCTCCAACAATGTGTTACTATGACACATACTATCCTTGCAAATAGTAAACCGATGAAACGGAACCTTCGGTATTTTAACTTCGGATTTATTACTAAGCTGGCTTTATGTAAATTTTCTAAAATGTTTAGTATCGCATTCGCTCTGTCCTTACCATAAAGTGTGTCTCACGTTCGGCCCGGTGTGAAATACGATTCTATATTAGAGTGTTAGACAAAACTATTATGTTTGCCCGCGGTAAGCTGCAGGGACGGGTTGATGCGTTTGCAAATAATGTGAGTGCAGGTGCTTAGTTCGTGTTTAGAGATGTCACATATAACTTAACGTAGGAAGTGTAATACGCAATATAACAAGCTTCTGCTTTCGATCTAAAGATTTAAATCATATTTAAGGAATAATTAAATAAGCGTATTACTGATACATCATCAGTTAGATAAAGCTCCGTGGTGTGACGTCGCTCTGCTCCGCGACAAGCGAAATATTTTGTAATATCTGTTTACATCGTAATAAGGCAAATGTTATTTAGATTAAGTACTTACTTGTTAAAGAGATCATGCTCGCGAAAAGAAAGTAATCCGTCCATTAGGGGTTTCTTGCTTACTCTTCCCCATGGAAGGTTGGATAGCGTTTGAACAAGCGCTAAATTTAGTTTTAAGAACACGTGCTCTCGTAGGTACTTATATATATATATATATAAAAAAATAGAAATTGTCGTTTCCATGTAATTTATAAGAATTCAAAGAAAATAAAGATTTTTGACTTGACTTTGACTTGTCAATTACTATATTTTGTCACTGAGATGACGTCAGCAAGCACTACCTTAGCACGTTATTTACCAACATTCTTAAAGTTACTTTTAATTCAGTTTCCTAACAATTTCAGTTCAGCTCGGGAACTTCCAGACGCAGGAGCCCGCCCTACCCTACATGTTCTCAAATCCGAGCTTCTATTCATCACGAATTCTTTAAAAAAGTGCTTTGCCGCGCTCCTTTCGCTCAAACCGCTCAAACGCTCACGGTGTTAAACCTGTGGGGATAGACATCGAGCATTATGAAACGTGGTTTTAACGAATTAACACCCGGTTAAGTATTAAGGAATTCCGTCGCAGCGTTTGTATATCTCATAGATAGTTAAGAAATACACCATAAAAAAAAAAATCAGCTCGCTAGAACTTATAGTTTAATTAAAAGGAAAGGCAGAAAATAACATTGTAGCTATTAATTGGGTGCAGAACTCCAAAAACGAATTATTAATTTAATAAATAAAAAATAAAAAATAAACTCGCTGTGCCCACTACTAGGCTCCATAAGGTTAGCAATTCTTTTAAAGGTCAATGTGTACGCTTTTTTAACAAAATCCCGAGCGAAATTCAATTACTGTCAATGAATAAATTTAGAACTGTCATCAAACGTAAACTTGTCGCAAAAGCTTACTATAAAATATCAGATTACCTAGATGACAAAAAGGCTTGGGAATGAATTTGCTCCACTCTAGACGCAGGACCATATTCGCGAATATGTAGTACTGTCTCCGAGGGGTTTCTTGTCTGTTTCTTCCCCTCGGGTTGGTCGGTTAGGGTTGGAACAGACGTAAACTTAACAAATAAGATCAGCTTAAACATGAAAACTGACTGTAATTTGACATATCTGTGTGCAAGTAATGTGCCTGGGAGTTCCTGTGACACGTTATATGCTCACGAATATGTGTACATGCATGTGTAAAATTTGACGTGTCCAAATGATACTTGAGATTTAAAGGAATAAATGAATTTGACTTTGACTTTGACTTTAGCTTAGTTGACAAGTAGCTTAGTTGGCTTTTTGGGACTTTATTACTAACACACACGTCAGTTTGTGTCTCATATTCAAAGAGTTAATTATTCTTTTGAATTCCATTAGTCGGCTGAAAGTTTACATAATATATGTATTAAATGCAGATATCTCAATCAAATATCTAATTATATAATTTGTGATACTATACTAATTTTGGTTAGCAAGTAGTATATAATTTGTGGCTAAGAAGATGCCAAATGCCTCGAAGATATATTTTAATAAAATTTAATTTTGCTAACGCTTCAGAAATGAAGTTGTTTAGCCCCAGAGCGTTATTACGGTTTCTTATTTACAAACATTACGGAACACGTACAAAAAGGGATTGCGATTTAACGCACTGAAAGGGAAAATTGTGTCGGGAATTTGCTGGAATAGTTTGTGCGATCGGCGATTACAACTTTGGGACGGCGAGGTTATTGAAGCAAATGGCTTGATTTACACATTACCATAATACTTATAAGGGGCCGGGCGGACCTCGTTCACACAGACACTGGTCCCAGAACCGCAGCGAACACAATCCATCGCTTACCGCATCTTTACTGTTTTATCTATGATATATATATCATATTAGATCGTAATAGATAGATTAATGTTGATATTTTCAAATTTTACAGGAGAACAACCAAATGTGAAGGAGTATTTATCAAATTCATGACAAAATAAAAAAAATTATCTGTTATCTCGATCCTCAGCTCCTAGCCGCAAACTAATCATGGGAAGCAGATTACTGATACAATACTAGTATTTTTTTGATAATTTATACTTATACTACAAAAGCAACCAGACAAACATCAATGTTTACACAAATATTTGTCCTGGGTGGGAATCAAATCCGCGGCCTACAGCGCCGCAGCGCAGAGCTACTACACACTACCAACAACCTGTTTGTCTGCACGATGTACGGAATGTGTACTTACCATCTCATTTTCTTGTTTGTTTAAATATTTTTCTTTTTGTAAGTATGTATAAGTTCTGTATTTTGTGTATTCAAATAAATGTCTTTTCTTTCTTTCTTTCTTTCTAAGCTGTGATGCCAGACGAAGTAATGTATAATATTGTTTGTGTAACCTTTGGAGGAACCAAGTAAACGTAATGTTGAGAGCTGAATATAAATGTATGGAACAAGTCGATCTATCGAAAGATACTATATCGATTGATATATATAGGTAGCTCAGCTGATTCAACCAATTTCCAGGTGGAACTGTGTCCGAGATACTGCATTGACTCGCTGGACTGCAATACTTAATCTCTGCACCAGGAAGAAGATACCAGCTGAGGTTCCTTTGTATTTTGATAATATCCTCCCGAGTTAGTTTTTGGGCTGGGGTAATCTTTTTGTGATGAGCGTAAACTTTATTCTCGGGTATAAGGTATTTTTCTTGTGGTTCTATACCGTACCACATACAGGTAATTCTAGTGCAGGAGTATGAGTACTGGTTTTAATGGCCGGGCCGATTTGCCCCGTCGAATTATTGTAATATTAGTTGGCTTATTGCAGTCAAAATATTTTATATAATCATCAATTGACACGTTGCTTTGGATAATAACGAAACTTATTACGTTCTATTATATATAAGAGATTTACAAAACGATTTTGATAACATTTTCTGACGAAACTCAACCAAAAGCTTCAAAAAGTTTCTTTCTGATAACAACTTTTAAGAGTAGTTTTGAATAACCTTTTTATGACGAGCGCAAAAGAATAAAAGAGGTTTTTTCAAAACGATAATGCTATCGTTGAAGTGTCTACTTCTTTTCTCTGTTACGGCCCGCCGTGTGGCGCAAGGGAAGACATGCAGCGGGGGTTGTAGTATTGGAGCAACGGGGTGCACGGGAACCCTTTTATTACCGGCTATAACATCTTATGCGCCTGTTATTTCATATAACATTAAGTTTTGAGTTTTAGCGAAATTAGATTTTATAATGTAGACTCATATTATGTACGATTAAGAACACACAAGAGAGACGAGGCCCACCAAACTCATAATAGTCATAATAATAGTACTGGTAATTGGCGTAAGAGAGCGTGGTGGTGGTTCAAACCCACAATGCACAAATGAGTTATTTCACTTAAAAAATGTATGTGCGCGAAACCACGTTCTTGTAACGGTGACGGAAAACATCGTGAGGAAACCGGCATGTCTTAGAACCAAAAATTCAACGACATGTGACATCTACCATTCACTCTCAATTATCGAGAGTAGGCCGGTGTCCCTGCAATGAGAACATTAGAGGCGGGTACGGAATTGGCGTACGGGGCCGCTTCACATTCCGTGGAAGTACTAGGCTTCTCGTCACATATTTCTATGATAGAAGTAGGGCTTTTCGCTTTCTTCAAGTTTAAAAAAATCCCATCGTCCCTGGCGGCCGTGCGTTGGGCGGCACTCGGCCGCCCACGAATGATTTATGCGCTGCCCCCGACGTGAGTTATGGTCGCGCTGGACTTTCTTCGTTATTGCTCTATCGCGCACGTTTCATTACCTGGCAGTCGTTTCGGCTGCATGTTACCTGGTCTCCCATCCTGACGTCCCAGGAGTTACTTTGTTTTAACTTATTAACATGTATATATTCGGTGTATTCACACGGAATTTTAATTTCGCGTCCTTATGTGCTACCCTCCAAATATTCCCTGAATATGAGACACGGGGTGATATTCGTGGTGCAGCGCTGGCACGTGGACAAAGGTATGACGTATAGTTTAGCCGCAGATTTTATTAGATTTTTACTCCAGAATATCTTCCCTCTTAGGGGATTAATTTGTTCTGTCGGTGAAAGTAGGACATCCTGCACTAGTACCACAGCGTCACTTACCACAATGCGAGGTCGCACTCTAAAAATTGTACTGCTATTGGTACGTGTAGGGACTCAATGGGCACCTACCTGCGAGTGCCACACGGAGCCCCTAAAAATGTACGTGTACTATTAAAAGTAGGACTTGCGTTTCAAGCAACAATCATGAAAATCTCTTGAAATAAAGTATTCACATCATGAGACGGCTCCCCTGTTTTCCAACAAACATGGTTCTGACCAATATCCTATAAACTGGTTTTAATTAGAAAATTGTTCTGAAAATACATCCCCTTCATTACAAGACCGGAAGACAGACAACAAAATCAAACTTATGACACCCCTCTTATTAATCGGTAGTAATGAAAAGGCACACTAATTGCCATTATATTACTTATTTACTTATTACTTATACATTTATTGATGCGAGGACAACGCGATAATAGCATCTACATCTGTCTTAACAAATTTTGTTACAAATATGAATCCCATTATATTATATTCACTTGTTACGATAAATTTATTGATGTAAGCAAGATACAATAATTTTATCTACATCTACGGTATGCAGACTTTGTGTTAATATATTATTCAGAAAGGGAACCGAAACAATTTGCAATATATCGCACTAAACTATGATAGAAATAATGCACTGCTATAAAATAAAGCTACTTGCAGCACAAGCAAGGTGGAGTGTACTTTCTGCTCACGACATGAATATTCCACTTAGAACACGTGCAACGATCAAGTTCAAAGTAGCAGCATCGTGCAACATAATCCAATATTTACTGTTCCAAGTATTCGAGAAACTATTCGAGACAATAGCGAGTTCCAATTTTAAATCGAGTTCTAAACGTAGCAGTGTTATAGCGCTGAAACTATTCGCTGTCTCTATATTGGTTACCGTTCGAACTAATACAGCGCGAACATTTGAATACAAATATTGAATTTTAGAACGTTTTGTAGTTTTACTCTGGGTGTTTCATATTTAGAATGGTTTCAAATGAAGGATATTTTTGATGGTAACTTGTAAACCTGAAATATAAATGATGAAATATTCCTTACAAAATTTCAACAAAAACAATACGAGTCAAATACGTCGGCAACATAGAGAAATACCTAGAACAAAAAGTACTATAATAATTTCTCACTTTTTTAAATTAACATTATACACTTTACGTTTCTCTAACATCGTATGTTTGAAATAAAAATATGTGAAAGTTTTTACACTTTTTCGCTATTGAAAGGAAATAAAGCGGTTGGCGATCCAGTGAAACCAAAAAAGTTTCTCGCCGATGAAAACAAGTTAAATATAGTTTTATATAGAAAAGCTAGGAAGTAACTAGTTTTCAAGCGAGTTTTAAAAGAACCGACCGGAAATGTGGCATCTTTCTTTAAGAGCTCACTATTTGACCAATGTTTTTCTCTCAGAGTAAGAATTTGAAAGGGTTTGTAAACGATTTTTTGTTTCCTTTGAGGTAATAACCTTTACTGCCTACTAGGAGTTTAACACCCTCGTTGTGGTGGTAAACGCTTTTAATGTGAGCAGTTAGAAGTCTCCAGCCCGCGGCCATCTGCTCACGATGGGCCATCTGAACCGGTTTCATCTGCACTAAACAATGTCAGTTCGTCTTCAGTCAATATAGTGAAGACTTTACCCGTATCACACTGTGTCCTCACTTTAAAGATGAATTTCAAAGATAATATCGTTTCATGTCGTTATTTCACCGGCACCGGCTTCAAACTTGAACCTACCGGAACACAGCGATGAGAGGCAGTGCTGCCTAATGACAGGAATAGACATGGTACCAATACTTGCCCGGGAGGACTTAACTCAATTTAACTTCAACTCTTTTCTAACTCTATAATTTGACCATGGTTGTTATCCGATGGTCATTAAATGAAGGTCATCTAACAATAAATCATTGTCAGTCACTTCGCAGGAGGCGATTTAACTCAGCATCATTTCAAATTTATGAAAACGAATTCGCGATAGGCGGTAACGCTTTTTTCTTTCTTTTTAAGTTGATAAAATTTTTCTTTGGAATCCCAACAGATTAGGGAATGGGTCAAAATGAATACCTATTATTTCATTCATCGACTCGTTCAAAATAAATATTAATGGAGATTTTACACAGCGCCATCTAGCTCTAAACTAAGCAAAGTTTGTACTATGAGAATCAGATCGCTGATACAACACTTATACAGTACTTTTTTGTAAATAAATACTACATACATAATTTAAAAACCAGACGTTACACAAATGCTTTACCTGGATGGGAATCGAATCCATTACCTACAGTGCAGAAAGCAGAATACTAATTGAGTTATCGGGTCAGTCAAAGAAATAGTTTATTTTAAGTTATTATACCATTTTTTTCTATTTATTTTTTAAATACAGTTCAGTTGATACGAATGAACACATAATTGAATATAATATAATTTAGTATTATAATGGTGTACAGTATATAAGTTTTATTCCACGTTAACTGGACCCGTTGCCGTGGTTCGAGTGTGTATTGTCATAAATCAGTTCGTCTTCTGCCAGCGCTTCCTCCGGCCGTTCCCAATAGTTTGGCCAATCGATGGTTCGCAGTCACACTCCAGTTAATTACTAATTAGCTGACGGCTCCGTCCGAAGCCATACAACTTTAATCGGCTTTCGAATCTTTGGGTGAACTCCGGCTGCGGTTTCTCTTAACGACATCTGCGGGTAGGTGTGGATTTTCTACTAGTTAATGATTCTAATTAGTTTCTATTAAAAGATTTTTTTTATGGAAAACTCATTTAAAACTTTGAATTAACATATAGCTAACTTTTAAGGTCCTTTTTGTTGATATAAAAGATAGTGGCATAATATTGTACAAAAGTAAAAATAATCTGAACTAAATCCCGTTGAGTGTATTCATAGTAAAACATCACTGCGTTAATAGTAAACATATTTTGTTATATTTAGAAACAAAAGCGCAAAACAAAAAAAAAATTCTAGTATTCAAATTATTTTGTACGATTATTCCACTAAAATATTTATTCGCAGTCTGGGATTAATATTTTTAATGCCCGATTTCAAAACAAATCCGTTATAAAAGCTGACAGAAAACTCTGAAATGGAAATGCTAGCAGAGGAGCCATTCATCCGATAAATAATCACTTAAACTAAAATGTTTTCGCGGAATTTCATATTCGCCGGAAAAATCCGATGTATTCTTTTTTTGCAAGCAACCGCTGAAAAAAACGAGCATTAGAATATCCCCAGACGGCCCTCGAGCCCTCCGCCATTACCTCCACCATCACGCCGTACTTGCCAGTCATTGCTGCAATATCTATCTACATAATGCGATCGCCGTCAACCTTACAGCCGTCGACGGCAGAGTTCAGAATGGCAGAGCCCCAAGCGCAGGTGATCTGGTTTTGCATGCGTGCTTACAAAACCACACGTGCGGGTGTACACACGTGTAACCCGACGCCGTACGGCCTAGAATCAGAGGCCAGTGTGGCAGCGCTCTCAAGGATAGGGCATAATGCCAAGGCGTCAATAGACCGTGGTGGGAACCGCGTGTTTACATCGTAGTTACGAGCTATTTGTGGCTAATATTGTTAGTTAAGGCTGTCCATTGGCGGGCGCGTACGGTGCGAATGCTCCACGGTGCTTGTCAATGAATTACATTGTCAATGAAGACATTCGTTTTCGCTTAACATATCAGAATACTTATTTTTAAGAAATATTATAACAAGGACAAACTTTTGAAGGTATTAATATTAATTACAAAATTACCGTAACAATCAAAATAACACAATTGATTTACATCCGGTACAAAATTAACTCTTTATGATCGTAATTACAAAAATATAATAAGCATAAACAAAAATAAATTTGTGGGTCACCCGATTTCCAATATTCCCAAATTTGCATCAACTACTTTTAAACTAACTTCTGTATCTGGAATCAATTTATGTACATAACTTGTCTATATTAGTTACAGTAAGTATACGGCTCCATGGATTAGTTGTAAGTAGCCCTGCCTTCGAAACGAGGGATTCCGAGTTCAATTCCCGGCCGTGGCACACTTTGTGTGGTTAACATGAAGTTTGTTCTCGGGTCTTGTGTTTCTGTGTTTGTCCATGCCATCTGCGACACAGGGAATACTAGTGCAGAGGTATGAGTGTTTAAATGTTTATTTATTATAATTATAAGTTTGTTGCCATAATTAATATGAATTTGAAGCATCTCATCATCATTATGAAGTGGTTCGTCTCTTAACAAACGCTTTGGTGTATAATACATTAGTATTTATGTAAAGTGTCACTACAATATGTAGGACTCGTATGAATAAAACAGTGCGTTACAAACCAGCGGTCGTTTCACTTTACAACCAAAGGGGGCCTTATATTACGACAGTTTCTAATAGACTGTCCGTTGGCGGACGGAACACATTGCAATCAGCGGATGCAATGGAGCCGAATGAATTGCAATATGTTTTACCTTTTATTATTATACTTTCAATTCTTACTACTTATTCTTAAAGTTTATTTGTGGTCATTTATATTTTGGGTACCGAATAGGTTCCAAAAATGAATATACTTATTTATTCCTTTAGGTAGAAGATCTCTCTTTTTTATTGAAAACGTCTCAAATTATGACGTCACAGGAGCTCAAATTACCTTATCTTATTATTACTTTAAACGAGAAATTCTTGTTTATATATTTATACTAGCGACCCGTTCTGGCTTCGCCCGGGTGCTTGGCTTATCTCTACTATAATATGCATGTATACTACCTATTAATCTTTCTCTATAATCAGTCTATCTATTCCTGAAAATTTCATTAAAATACGTTGCGTACTTGAATAGATCTAAGCGTACAAACAGCGGGAGCAATCTATGTTTACTTATTTCGCGTATCTCGGAAACTATTCCAACGATTTGAATGAATATTTGTATTTAGATTTTGCTGTTTAAGTTTACCTGTTTAATTATATTTCTAGTAAAAACGCATTTTTTTTTTCAAAAAAATGTAGGTACTGTTTATGTTTACTATAATTGAACTAGCTACTATGACAATTGACGAAGAAACCTTTACTAGGTTTCTTCAAACGTACAAAATTAATATGAGAAATTAATTATTTAACCTACTATTTATTATGTAAGTTTTATCAGTACTCTCGTTTGCCATTGTGGCGGTGCGCCTCTCTCCCAGGGCGGGGTCGGGGACATAATGGGCAAACAGCCAACTAGACATTTTGCATAGATTGCCCCGGGGAGGGCTTCATTCAGCTCCATCATTATTTTTAATTATAGATTCTTCATTATTCGTACTTGTATTTTGCCAATAATTGTCCACGCCGAGCGCCAGCTCTCAGCCAGGACCTGGGGCGTAGAAGGTTATTTCTTGTAGATATTATCGCACTAGCTTTAAGAATATTAATAATAGTAGTCATCTAAAAAGATAAATTTTATGTAAACCGAAAACCAATATCAAAAGTAGCTTATGTATTAATCCAAGGTATATACTCTCCTGATACCAAATTGCATTCAAGTCCGTTGAGCCGTGAAAGAAATAACAAACATACACACACACACACACACACGCACATACAAACTTTCGCCTTTATTATAATATGACTGTGATTTAACCCACGTTAGACTCCAATATTCTATTACCGGTTCTATGGCAGAATTTAAAAAGGCGGTTTTGTTTTGATAATAATAATTTAGTATTGATAAATTTAATATGATGTAAGAATTGATAATATGCGTGAAAATATAATACAATGCATTTGCTTAAGTATGTTTACCAACGTGACTACAATAATCAATGTAACAAAAAACAATTTGACTACACTATTGCATTACCTTTTAAATAGTTGTCACAGTAAATAAATAAATAAATTAGCGTTATAAAAATGGTAATCATATATTCGCCGAAAACGGGAATAGCTTACTAGGGACTGACTCTAATTTTGTACTGTGTACAAATAAAGCAGAACGCATTGAAACTAGAGAAGACTGAAATGTAAACAGCATTTCTTATTAACAACTAGCGACCCGCCCCGGCTTCGCACGGTTAGTAAAGTATCAGTGTCGTATCAGAAACTACCCGTGCGAAGACGGGGTGATTTGCTAGTGTATTATACCTATAAACCTTCCTCTTCAATCAATCTATCGATTAAAAAAAACCGCATCAAAATCCGTTGCGTAGTTATAAAGATTTAAGCATACATAGGGATATAGGGACAGAGAAAGCGACTTTGTTTTATACTATGTAGTGATAAACACATACTTTCAAGATAATAAACTTGACTGAATACTCTGTTTGCGTTAACATACTTTCAAGATAATAAACTTGATTGAATACTCTTTATTGAGAGTCCATGTGTAGCGTCCGCCGAACAGTACCAAAGAAGGTTTTATGGAGGCGTCTGAATATTGCAAAGAGATGAAGTGATAAAAAATGTTGCCTTCTCGATTGGAGTGCTCGCCTTTACCGGAACAAAATTGATACCGCACTCATAACAATAAAATTCCTAATATAGATAGAGCGCGATATAAAACAGTGAAACAGGAGCATCCTTAAATGCGTTACGTAACAATGATGGCTCAGTTGGTACGAAATTACGATCTAAAATGGGTCGGAAACCTACAATTAACTTTAGTGGAAGCTCATTGAAGCTACAACAATTGTTCAGTTGTCTACGCACGACGAGCTATAAGGACATTTTACCATTTGGGACGGAACCATGAAATGCGCAAAAACTTACTTTATTGAATTAAATCCGAGACTCAATCATCACAATGCAGATTGCTTTTATTTATCGTCAGGTAATGGCTTCGCGAATGATTCAATTAATTCGAGCACCGTGGAATTACACGCTGCCGGGCCAATTACAGCCTGCGTCATATCGACTCAATGTTACTCTCGGCGCTCGTGGTAATTACATCGGGAAATTACTGAAAAATTTAATGATAAAATAAGATTACAATTGGGGTGATAATGACAAATCATTTAAGAAAGTTTAATTGTTGAGATATGTTGTCGTCGTCTTCTCTTGGAATTTCATTCGGTTTGTTGGCGGTCAGTTTAAGCTTTTTTTATAATGTGATTATGCACGGCGGCAGATACCACCTGATACCAGTACAAGTGTCCTTTGAGATAACAAAATACAAAAACGTCTGCCAAAAACAAATTGTATCAACTTATGTAAGACTTTTTTTTTATGGTGGAGATGTACATTACTTGTCATGGTCACCGCCTCCCACCTTTCGTCACGACCATCTTCAATATGATGGTCGGCAAGGTGAGGTCGTGCTAATTACGGGCACAGATATTATAATACTATGTATGGGATAACCCAAGCAGTATTATTATATCTGTGACCCAAGTCGTCCCGCACCGCGTCCGCTTCGTAACTTATAGGTGGAATGTACCACGAGGCTTTTATTTACACTAAATTATATTTTAAGATACTAGGTACTTGGTGAAAAATCTTTTAATTACTTCTATTTTAAAGAGATTTGCTTAAAACAAACGTAACAATGTTGGTAAATTGATTCTTTTAAATTATTAAATGGACGTCCATTAATAAACTAGCCTAAAAAATATTCTTTAAACTTTACTTCAATTCATTTTAATGAATTCCCCAAATATTTTCTTTAAAATACATTCTAATATACTGAAGTTTGATTTTCAATTACAAATACAAATACAAATACAAAATTGTTTATTTACCAAAAACATAGCTTACACAATAAGACATATGATTACTAGTGGTCCCCGCACTAGACGCGAAGTCTGTGTCGCGGGAATTAATGTCAATTAAGTTCAAATGTCATCTTATAATGTAATTCGTATTTTGTTAACAAAGTAAAATTTGGCCGCGCTCCAACCTTGGTGTGAGGTCAGAAATATCAAGACACTATGCGCCAATAAAGACGTTCACACAGTGTTACACAGTGTGTCGCTCAGCTTATGTCGACGTAATGCTACATCCTAGCTAAGCGAGCCGTCTGCCGTTTCCGCTTGACTTTCTTTCTTTTCTTTTTTTTCTTTTTTTTCTTTTATATTATGGCGGTGCCATCAAGAGAGTGATTTTAAATCGATAACCTAATTTAGTTTCGATCAAAATCTTAACAAAGAGATATGATTCCAAAATTTCCATCTCTATACTTGCAACTGAATCTGAATTATCTGATATCTGAATTACATCAGCAGCTTATTTCATTCACCTTTATGGGCGGCGTTAAGCCTTTACCATGAAGTGGGCCGTCAGCTTGTTCCGCTACATAAATCACATAAAAAGGCTAGGTAATCCAAGAGACCAAACACCGAGTCGGAACAGCCAATAGTCCTCAAAGTTCCACTCCGAGCAAAATGCTCATTGCAAGCCGGCGAAAGTTTTTAATAGTGTTTTGTCAGCGTGCTCTGGTTAATTACTTTCCGCAACTTTCGACCTTATCGACTCCCAATTGGGGTCTAGTTAAGAGCCATTGTTCCTTGAGATTAATCGAGAGTGATCAGTTGATTTGTTGTCTTCGTTGTTCATTTGACTTTGATTTGGTTGCCATTTCACTTGAAGAATGCGAACAGTGGGCTCGACGAGGTCTGCTTTTTCGATTGGGGAATTTGTATAAAAGCTTGTTGTTTAGCCGGCTCTAAGTAATGCACCGTACATTACGTTTTTATATAACCTATGTTATTACCTTATCTACTGCCTGTAAATAACCATATATATTTCTGTTGCTAAACAGTAATACTTACATTACTGTTTTAAATTGATAGTTGTGGCTGCCGGTAAAATATTAAATATTTATTTGAAACAAATATAATAAGCATTTTCTAAAGATAATGTAAGAGGAATAATGCGAAGAAGAAGAAATAACATATAATATTTTATACAGAGGTAGCAACAAATCGTATTACTATAAACGAGCCATTCTTGTATATTTGTTTATATATTTATTTATTTCGCTTATCTCGGAAACGGCTCAACGATTTGGATGAAAATTTGTATTGAGATAGAGTTTGGCTGTTAAAGTGTAAAAACACATATTTTAAAAAGAAATTGTTTTTGTAATAAACTATTTAGCAGATTTTAATAAATAGCAAATAAAAAATAGCAGCAAATTTAATACAATAACCCATCTCGTCAGTTTTTGTGGTAATTGATCTACTGTTACTTCAAAAAAGTATAATTGCAGATAAAACACAATAGTAAAACTTATTACTTGACAGCGTAGCTTAAAGAATAATTTTAAGTTTAAAAATTTACCAATTCTTAATAAATTGTATTCAAAAGGCTGTACTTTTGAAATACTAGTACCAAACAATGAAAATTTGGCTTTATATGAGAGCTGTGATCAAACGTAACGTATTGAGACGTTCGCATTCATCGCTGGCTTTCAGGCGAGGTGAACAATTGTCGTTGCGAAATACGCTCTCAGTACAATTCACATTATTTTTCTGAATGCCTACTTGAAAAATAATGACGATCCTTATTAATCGACTCCAAAAAAGGAGGTTTTCAATTTGGTCGTATTATATGATTATTATTTGTTTATTTGTCATTTCTTCAAACTGTGGATTTGTTTAATTTGTGTGTGTCCTCCTCTGCCGCTTAGTGGGAACGTTTCGCCTGTATCCTTCAGATGCGGTGCCTCCCAACAATACAGCAGCCCGCCTGTGTCGTGGTTCCCACATAAGGCACCGCCAGCCACTCGTTTGGTATGATGAATCTAAAATTTCTTTTAGGTTCATCGTGGGTAGACCCAGTTATTGGACCACCAATTTAGCGTAGATCATAAAATGAACAACGCGTATTTTTCAAAATGGTAAAATTGATGAGCTTCAAGAAACTATCTTAGACTTTAGAATTATTGGTAAGTAACGCCAGGGCCGATATTTAATCAATCCAAACTGAAGTGAACCCAGCATATTCATAGACTATTTGCTGGACACATCGAGTCAGACACATTGCAGGCAATTGATAGTGTATTTGCATTTAGCCAGCTATGCAAATTCGCGCCGATACCCAATAGGTCAGTCAATGTAGCTGCGGCGACATCAAATGAATAGCTCTGGAATTAGATCTCTTTGCCCTGTATTTTAGAGCTATATCTCGACGCTAGTTGTGGTGGGGGTAGTCTGTTTGTCGCTTAGTAAATAGGATCATATCTATTCTCTTAAACTAGTTATACAAATAGTTATTAATGACTACTATGCATTAATTACGTAGCTCGTATATATATTATAAATAATGCTACTCAATCGACTACGTTGAGATCAAATGCTCTGCGGAATGCTAGCTATAATACAATGTCGCAGCGAAAACACTCAATAATCACCAGTGCTTGAAAATCGCACGATACAATTTTGAAGTCTCGGCGGCGTAAAAAAGTAGCTCGTGCGATATATCTTTTTACTATGTTTTATGGTAAAAAAAAACCTCTATAAAATCACCAAGACATTTGTATCTGTCTTCCACCGACAGGCCGCAGCCATCAAGCATCCACTGCCTTCCCTCATTACCATAATACATACCTGTTTAGCATGCTGCCTTTATTTCTCCCGCAAAAAACGCTAATCCCGCTATAGAGTGTCACAACCTACAGCTGCTCTCAGATTAAGTGTAATTTATGTACATAATTTGTATGAGGGCCGCCTTTCTGTTAAGACTTTGAATTTAATTGTACGCATCCGCTAATATCTGGTTTCTGCGGGCATCGATTTATCTTCAAGATCTTGAGGAAATAGATTATCTGTTTTGATGTTTTACGAGTGCTAACAAAGTTTTGTGCCACGCCATTGTCAGCTTGTGAAAAGAAGCTTTTGAGATTACAAATGCTTGATTACAAATTACTGAAATTGTTTTCTTTATAATCGTATACAAATCTGCAAAAATATCAGATAAAAGCAGTATTGAAAAATCATACAAGAATCTGTAGTAACACTGATTCATCTGATAGTTTAAACAACATGTCATTGGTGTGGAAATGACAACTCTATCTAAACTATAATATAACCTCAGTAATAAGAAAGCGTATCCTACTTGGAATGTATTATATGTTTTAAAAAATGACGTTTCTATGAATTTGTTTAAGATTTCAACGGATATTATGATGATTCAATTTGACTTAAAGAGGAGAGCTGACATAGGTTGTCCTGCAAGGCTATGTACGTCAATTAAAACCCAACCATCCATCCAATGCATTCATACGATGGGATGGCTTTTGTCACTTACAAGTAAAGTTGCTCAAATCTAGCGCTTGTATCTTTTATAGATATACAGTAGAATATATACAAAGTCAAAAAATATTTCTGTTGAATTCCTAGAAAGTACTTAGGTCTATTTTTCTAAAAATAAATACGTAACTACGAGAACATGGGTTCTTTAAACTAAGTTTAGCGTTTCTTCAAACCTTATCCGAATTTCCATAGGGAAGAATAAATAGAAACCCCTAATGGAAGGATTATTTTCTTTTCGTGAGCATGATCCCTTTCACAAAGTAAGTACTTGTTTCTAAATAACGTTTTCCTTATTTACTATTTAAACAAAACAGATAGTACAAAATATTTTGCTTGTCGTGGAGCAGAGCGGCATCACACAATGGAGTTTTATCATTTATATATTATATCACTAGCTTTTAGCCGCGTCTTCGCTCGCGTTATTGTTATTTTGTAAACCAATTCCGGTTGTTTCATATAGTTTACCCTTCCTCGGTTAAAGAAAAAAGTAGTCTTTAACAGTCTCCAGGGTCTCATCTATCTCATTCAATATTCATCATAATCTATTTAGCGGGTTAGGCGTAAAAGCGTTACAAACAAACAAACTCAGTTTCACATTTATAATATTAGCTGAGTAATACACGTTCTTTATTAAATTATTCCTTTTTCTGATTTAAATCTTTGTATCGGAAGCTTGGTAGTATTCTCAGAAAACTTATTATAGAAGCGTATACCATATCCCATAAAAGATCCATTGCCTTTTTCATTCGGTATCTTAGGATTTTTCATCTATTTTATTTTTGAGAAATAAAAGTATCACTAACACTTTTTTTTTCTGAAAAATAGATATGTTTTTTATGGACGTATAATAAAATTTCAGAGGGCCCCGTGATCTCTTTTTATTAATTGCACGTATTACTCTCTTTTGTGACAAAAATATTAGGTTGTTCGGAAAGTCATTTCGTTTTTTTCGAGCTTCGAGGTTAAGCTCATGCCTTTCAAATGGCCATAAACAGTCGAATTCGACAAATTTAATCTCTCACCGATCTCTCGTGTGGTTATTCGCCGATTTCGCCTTTATCGCATCTTTGTCATTTTCGACCGGCCTTCCAGACCGTGGTGCATCTTCGACATCAAAATTGTCGGATCGAAATTTTGCAAATCAGTTCTGGCACTGGCGTACTGTTAACACGCCTTCTCCATACACACATTTTTTTTTTTATATCAATGTGGTGTACAATAAAGAGTTTTCTATCTATCTATCTATCCGTCAATTTTTTTCTCGCTTGGACAGCATTTTTACCTTTTTTGAAGTAAAAAAGTAAAATATGACGAAAATACTGCTTATTGCTCTCCATATTTAAAAGGGCACCAACCAAAAACTACAGCGTAGAATTAATAGAACTTTTTCACACACAAGCCTTGCAATATCAGCTCTCAAGACATATAATGGTTATGCGGCTTAAGTGTGAAGTTGGTTTCGAAAAAACGTAATTAAGTTCTCTGACGGGAAAAAACGAAATGACTTTCCGAACAACCAATACTTCCTGAATATCTGCTGCTTTCCCCCATAGTAGGATACCGTAGGTATAACACTAGAAACAAAAACTAACTGAGCAGTAGCCGCACCTGTTAACTGCCTTATTCTACGCATATTAAATGCAGCGGAGCTAAGTTTTGAAGCAAAAGCCTTTATTTGTTTATCCCACCGCAGTTTGAGAACTAGGCTTGAGTTTTCCGTGAAGAAAAGTCAACAGATACAGCAGTGGCCGGCGCCAGCGTCGGCGCGGGGTTACGACTACGAAAAATATTAGAGTTGAATTGAACCAAGTAGCAACACGCCGCCATACCGAAACGGCAGTATTGGGTTTGTAAAACCACAAAAAAAATTACTCAATTATTTAACCTTTCAAATAAAAAAATATATACATTACCCCGTTATCTTTAATGAAACGTTAAGAACATTTACATAGGGGTATGGTTGGAACTAAATCATATTTTGCAACCAAAGAAATATTTTGGGTCTTGTTCAAATGGAACAACATCGAGAAACAATTCAGTCACTAAATTGTTTAGCTGCATTTATTTGTATTACTTGTTTTTTTTTAATATAAAACTTGAAAATAACTTTTTTTTTTCTTATTTTCCTTTTATATAATATATCCTTCTGTATAGAACTATAGAAGACAACCCAAAAACAATCTACCGAAGTATAAGCACGGCTTCAGCTGATTAGAAACTTGCAGTTTGCTCGAACCGATGTTCAGAATGGCACTTAGCCGCGTCGACTACAATTGCATCCAAACTAATACAAGTTGTGCAACGCGCCGCTGAATATAGATCAGCTGGGGATGCGACCAGGACGCGGGAACGGCTAAATCAAGTCGATTAATGTAGAGGAAGGTTTAGTTATGCTATACGTCGAATATGCCTCGGCCGGCATTGAACTTGGGAGACCTCACTTCGAAGGCAAGATTACTAAGCCAGAATCAACTAGCGCATGCTAAAATGAGGTGTCTTTAGTTTTGCCTCTAAAGGCACAAGGGTCACAACCAATATACAATAGTCTCGCGTCAGAGCCGACATGTAGATACGACACTTTGACATCATTGCAGAATCGCGGCGATAACGCTACGTTGAAAACCACCGCCTTTAAATCATTTCAATAAACGCTGATATAAACGCTGAGTCAGCGGCTGTAATTTAATTTTCACAAGGTGTAGTTGCGCTATGTCCATTTTGAAAAAATCGCTTATGTGATAGGTCTCTGTCACCAAGCACAGTACACACTGACCCTGTAACGTCAGATGACACGCAGCAGTCACTATCTGACGTCACCTTATCAGTGATGATGGATGCACCGCGTCGCACTCACCCTGTCGCTCCACTGTCGGTAATATACAAGCGAGTGTGTGTTTTATGGCAACGTTACTGGATAATGTGGTCGCTTATACATTTAGTACACACATTATTTAATAAACCTAGTTATTTAATAAATGTGTATTTTTAGTATTTTCCTGAAAAGTATCAACTGTAATAATATTGTAAAAAGTGATACTTGTTATATTTTTCCTTACCCAAAGGATTAAGGTAAAACCCTATTGATTCTGTCGACAAATACAATGTTTGTTACTACAGACAATTTTACTATACTATTATTAGTATAATGTGTAAAATATCAACCAAAATTTACCGATATTTTCCGTAAAAACTCAAGCTCATTTATTCCATTAGATCTCTGGTATCATTTGGACAAGTCAAAACTTTGCACGCACAGCGGGAGTTATTCAGGCACACAGATACGCTAAATTACAGTCAGTTTTCATGTCTACATTAGTCTTACTTGTTAAGATCACGTCTGTTCCGACCCTGACCGACCAACCTTGCCTTCCAACCTCATACGTCAATAGTACCAATAAAGTCAATAAAAAAAATTACATAGGAACTATATAGAACAATAAGTACGTATTGCTAATTTGATACGAAGTATAGAGAATACATACAGACAGACCACCTGCATCGACTACTAGTGCGGGTCGGTCATGGTTACCTCCATTCTTTCTGATCGGACAATGCCTGGCTGTACATACCCAAACATACTATGAAAAGTCAAAACCAACACAGACCAAAGATGAACGATTTCTGTGTGATAAAAGTAAAATGTTGAACTAACTTTAGTTTTCCGACAATCGAATAAGTTCTGTCTCTCAAACTTAAAACAATAAGAGAGATCCAATAAATAAAATAAAAACTATTCTGTGCCGATGATAGTCGAGTTCGGATCAGGATTGTCTCGAGGAGACAACTCAATTTCAGACCTTTTTAAACGAGCAAAATATAAAGATTCGATTTGGACTGGAACAATCTTTTGGATCCAGTCGGCTCCTTTGTGTCGGCATGACAAAGAGTACGTGGCTTTTATCGGTAATCGGAAGACAAACAGCGGGAAGGTGGATTTACGAGTGGCCCGTCCTAAGGCAAGGTAATTAAGATTTGTCAGGGTGCTAGCACCTTGTTGCTCTTTCTGCGAGAAATATTACAATAATAAAAACACTGTAAATTAAAAAAAAATAAACAAATGCATAATCCGACAGCCAACATAGCCATTAAGCAACATAATTATACAAACGATAATTACCACAAAGTACCAAGATATTGGGTGTGTGAATTTGACTCCGCCCTTTCAACAGATGTCGTTTTTAGTATTGTTTACGTGTACTAATAAATGACCATACTTGTATTCGATAGTACTGAATGTCAGCTATCTAACGCATTTTATGATATTTGGTTGAAGTGTAAGCAACAATTGTTTTCACCTTTTCGAAAATGTCGGTTTTTATTCCAAATAAACGTCATTTGCGGGAAGTGTTATTACATTATTTTATTGCGAAGAAAACTGCAGCGGAAACTTATCGTTTGCTTGTGGAGATTTATGGTGAGCATGCTCCGTCTAATACAACTTGCAAGGAATGGTTTCGACGATTTCAAAATAACGATTTTAGTACTGAGGATAAAGAACATGGAAAACCACCAAAAAAATTTGAAGATGCTGAATTGGAACCATTATTGGCGGAAGATTCTTGCCAAACTCAATCAGAATTAGCTGCAGCATTAAATGTTGATCGTTCAACTGTTGCAAAGCGTTTACAAATGATGGGAATGATTCAAAAAGCCGGTGACTGGGTTCCACATGATTTAAAAGAAAGAGACATGGAACGTCGGAAAACCATTTTTGAAATGCTGCTTCAAAGACAGCAAAGAAAAGGATTTTTGCATCGGATAGTCACAGGAGACGAAAAATGGATACACTACGAAAATCCTAAACGCAAAAAAGCTTGGGTGAAACCAGGCGAACCAGGCCCATCACAGCCAAAAATAAATATTCACTGTGCCAAGGTCATGCTCTGTATTTGGTGGGATCAGAAAGGTATTGTATATTATGAGTTGCTCAAACCCTCTGAAACTATTAATGGAGAAGTTTACCGACGACAACTAATGCGTTTGAAGCGAGCCATAGAAGAAAAACGACCAGAATGGGTGAATAGACATAACAAATTAGTTCTTCAGCATGACAATGCCAAACCGCATACCGCAGAAGTCGTAAAAAGATATTTAGAGGGACAGGACTGGGAAGTGTTACCCCACCCGCCATATTCACCAGACATAGCTCCTTCGGATTACCACCTATTCCGGACGATGCAGACAGACCTAACTGGAGAAAAGTTTACTTCATGTGAAAGTATCAAAATTTGGATTGACAACTGGATAAGCTCAAAAGACCAGGACTTCTTCCAGCAAGGAATACGAAAACTACCTGAACGATGGGCGAAGGTTGTAGCTGCAGATGGAGCATACTTTCAATAATTTTTTTTTTAATTTTGTAAGCGAACAAATGTGTTTTATTTTGACAAAAAGGGGCGGAGTCATATTCACACACCTATTATTTTTCATAAAAGAAAACCGAATAAATCTACTTCAATGCTTTCGTCTCCTATCTTTTGCCCTGACAAGTTACATTTTGCAACTATGGCTGTTTAATAGGGTACTTTATAAAATACAAATAGCATTCCATTCGGTCCATAACAATCGAAGATATCGTGTTACTAACATACAACGAGAATACTGCCAAATTGAGAACTCTTTATCTTGAACTCGCATAATTATTTTAAAGCTTATTCAGTGTTACATAAGACAGACTGCGTTACGGATGGCAACAACCCGTCCCGCCCCGTCCCGTTGCCGTAGCACGACGGGACGGGGCGGGCCGAGCAAGACGTGTCTCATTTATTAAAGTGATAAGCGACTGAGTTTTATTGCTCTTAATTAATTACATTTCGTTTGATTGATTCGATTGATTGAGTGATTGATTTAATTACCATTGGTTTAATCAATAATGCTTTTCTTCTTTTTGAAAATAATTGTACAAAATAATTGTTATTTTAAAGAACGATAGGAGATTAATCTATTAATTGAAAAGTTCACACTACAGTTTTTCATTTTTATTTTGTTACGAACAGACTACCCATTTTTGTATACTTCATTTTATCTAGTTGGATAATCGTTAGCAATAATAAAACCAGGACTGTGAGAATGTGTAGAAAAATCCAAAGCAACGCGCACTCTCATTTCAACATTACTTTAATAATTAAAACAGATTCTCAGTATCTTCACGTTTTCTTCCCTGGTGTTCCGTAATTCAAATTATGCACACGGAACCCTAATTTATAGTGTACATGCAACTAACAGCGGCATTACTACAAACGGCCGCAGTAAATTCTGCTAATAACTAAATTAAAAGGGGAAATGCTTAGCATTCCCGCTCCCTGTGAATTATTGTAGATTTTTACCTAGATTTCACGTAAATTCTGTTCTTTTTGTACGTTTATGTTTCCTCGTATATTTCTTATGTAAATCAGTTGTTTTTTAACTATAAAGCGAGTTTTTGTATTGTATAATATTGTCGACTTGCTCAGATTTTACAGAAGTTTTGTGTTTGTACATTTCATGTTTGCTCGTATTTCCTTATGTAAATAAGTTTCTATTTCTCGAGCAAATATATTGTTGTTTATCTACAGCCTGAGTATTTTTATTTCCGGCTCTTTCTGTAGATCTGCGTTTGTTCTCAGGTACATAGAATATTATTAGAAGATAATTTCTTGAATCGACATAGGAGTATTTGAAGTGGCATGCAATGGGAAATAATGGAATCGGGTGTACCAGATTACATTTATAATTTATTTTAACTGACCTCAAGAAAAGAGTTACTTTTAAGTTAAGCAATAGTGATTTTTAGTATACTTATCTCTGCGCTGATTATAGCGATTTAGATTACAGAATGATTTGCATGATTATTTATTTATTTGATACTTCCAATGAGGCCCCATAAAAAAAATATTTCATGAAGAAATTTTCTCACAAACGTGAAAAGCAAGGGGTGAAAGTATTGACTTCAATACTTTTTTTATTATCCGATTTTTTAATCATTCACTAGCAAATTCACAGTACAAATCGTCAACCCGCCTGTTCTTAAAATAACAGAAATACGTCTCAGGGATGACCTGAGTGGTATTTATGGTGGTAACAGGTGGGTTGACGACTTCCCTAGCGAAGTACAAGAAGGCCCAAGTCGCACGGCGTTGTGACGGCTCCGTGGCTTAGTTGGTAGTAGCCCTGCCTTCGAAGCGAGGGGTCCCGGGTTCGATTCCCGGCCGGGGCACACTTTGTGTGGTGAGCATGAAGTTTGTTCTCGGGTCTTGGGTGTTTGCTTTGTGTTTCTGTGTTTGTCCATGTCATCTGCCACACAGGGAATCCTAGTGCAGAGGTGTGAGTGTGTTAACGTTGTTGTGTCCCACACTCACACCTTTCCACCGGAGTACCAACGACAACGCTCAGTAATATCGTTAGTACCTGGTAGACTACCAGGTACAGTATCCCGATTGAACAAGTTCTGTTAATACTTAAGTTTATTCTTTTACAACAAAAATATAATAAAAACTATTTAGATTTGATTGGTTTGCAACTGTCGACGAGTGAATATGTCCTGGTAACAAGTTTCACATGCAAATGTTTCAATCCGAAAACACGGTGAGTTAATTAATATTGTTACAGTTTGATTGAATAGTTTGCAGTGCAAGCTAGACACAACATAAATCTTTGTTGAAACAAAACATTATTTCTACAAAGCGACAAATGGTGTCAACAAATCAATAATTCTTCGTATGTTTATGATACATCTCAATTTGAGATGACATATATATATATATATATATATATATATCTATACCGTACTATAGTATTCCAATCTCAGTTTCCACTGCGAGGACATCAGTCTACACTCGACACGTGAGAGTGAATGGGCTTTAATTAATTACGGAAGCCCAATACTGCGAGATCTCGTAGATGTCATATATTTTCAAAGTTCAAAGTTCGATGTAGCTGTACCGCGGTGGTTTTTGCTGTGGTTTCATGTCCCTGTTATTTCTGACGTCGAGCTACGTCTTTCAAAACGGAACTCGAATGCTTAAGAACCAGTACTTTGCAACAGTAATGGTTATAGTGGCTTTACTTTCTTAGACAAATTTCGCACCTGGAGCCGAATGACATGTAGGTATGCAACTGGAACTGAATCTTAATTGTAAGACATTTATATGAGTTTTTTTATGTGAATAAGTCATGGAACGAGCTGAGGGTCCACCTGGTGGTAAGTGGCGACCCCCGCCCATGACAACAGTATTGCGCCTCAGTATAAGATTATCTTACACTTGTGATCCATCACCCGAGACGGGAATGATACGTCTGTTGCGCATGTGATTTCACCGGCACCCACACACTTCTACCGGAACACAGTAGTGCGAGCACTCCTACTTGGCAGCAAACTCCAGTTGTGGTGGCAGTACCTCTCTGGACGAATCTAGCACAAGTTCTACAACTACTTTTGATTGCTCCTTTAGCACCACCTAGGGAGTACGTGTAGAGAAATCTTTAGCCGTACATAAAAGTATCACTTTCATGTATTAGCGTACATCATCAACCTCAAACATTCAGTTGGAGCATGCAAGTAAGAGAACCAACGTAAAATGAGCTTGACGTTTTGTGGCAATAGTGAAAACAGTTGTGCTCGTATAAATCAACATAAATTGTGGCAGGTGAGATTACGTGGCGGGCGCCACGTGCGATTACCACATACACGTGTAGGAATGCTGCTCGTTAAAGATAATTGTAATTAATTGTTCTAATAGTTCGTTGTTACGCTTGGCTTGCATTTTGTGATTAATCCCGCCTGTACTTCTTAGGAGAACACATTTTAATTTCAATTTGTTCCCATCGCCATATTTGTTTCCCAATTTGATTGTTTGAATCGAAAAATCGATAGAATTATCACACACGTAATTTATTTCCGTAAAGAGATTTTCCTTATTTGTTTGGTGAGGTCTACGGATTTTTTTGATAAGATTGCTGAATTAGGAATACGAATGTATGTAAGAGCTTGAACACGGAAAAATAAATTCAAATGAGAAACTCATTGGGCCGCATCTGGATTTAAGTAACCGACCTTCCTTAGAGTAAAATTCAGGGTCCTTGCCACGAAGCCACACTGCCTAGAGACAATATATTTTGAAAGGTAAACCATAAAAATCTTACCACCGTTTTATTTTGCTTCGAGAAGAAACTCGTAGGAATTGAGTGCTGAGCACTTGATGTATTTTATTCTTGTAAATTCAAAATAAATCTCTAAAAATTGTAAAAAATTACTAATTAAAAATCAAATAAAGTTACTTCAATATTTTCATTTCTTATTCAATATATTCATCTGTGAATATTTCTCAAATCTCAATCTTGAATAAAACATTAATCTGAATTGTTACCGAAGGTATCGCGGAACAAGTACACAAAAAATATACAGCCAAATTGATAACTAGGACTCTGGGAACAATTCATGTTTGTCATGCCACTATTTTTTCTGATAAGATTCTCAAAGTCTAGGCTTCAAGCAATTTAGTCGGCAAATAAGAAAACAGCGCAGATCTCTCTGGCTTAAATAGCGAGGAGCTCGACAAACATTTGGCACTTGTCTCATTTGGACAATTGTTTTTGAGTCTTTGTCATATTATATTGTTTTCATTCAGATACGAACTCATTGGATTTTCATAGTTATAATCTAGATTTTTTCTCTTTATGTCACAGAAACTAATAGCTGTTGGATAATATTTCATTTAAAGCAGAAACAGAAAGAGAAAATACGTTTGATGAAATAAAATTATATAATTTAGAGTTGTTTACTCCTAGGTTACGAATTCCTCATTTTTATTTTATTTTTGTTTATACTGCCCTAAAATATGCAACCGTTAAAATGTAGGACAGACCAACATAGAGGCATACTTGTAGGTTTAGTGGTGGATAGGATTTGCGTAATCCGATCTAGGTACACCATTATAAATAACGTTTCCTTTAATCTAAATCCTGAAATCCCAACAAATTAAATGCAGGTACTTAATTTCCACTCGAGCTCTCAAAGAAATAACTCTGTTGAAAGAATGCCCACGACGACGACTTACGTTCACCGTTCGCCATCTACGGCAGAAAGTACTCAATTATACAACTCCTAAGAATGAAGCTTCAAACTTCACGAATAATAAGTTCCTAAAACTCCTCTCGACATGCAAGCCATTGTTCCGTAATTCCGTCTTACCTTTTGCGGTAATACGGCGTGTGAGGCAAGCGCCGCGAACACGCGGAGAGCACCGCGAATGTGAGGTAACCTGCCTGTACGAAATTTACCGCCAAGTACTCGTACTACATTCAAAACCATAGGTGGATTTTAGCTTGAACTTTTTATGTTAACTTGAAGTTTTTATGGATTCAAATATGTTTCTGATCTCAATCTCACTTTTTTATGTGATTAATGTGATGGGACGAGTTGGCAGCCCACCTCATGTTTAGTGGTTATTGCCACCGATAAACAACAGCAAAACGACTCGAGTAGTTGTTGTAACATGTTGCATCAATACAACAATGCGAGTGCACCAGTGCTTTGCGTCAAATTACCAGGTGTGGTGGCAGTACCTCGCCGGACAAACTTGGTATAAGTTCTACTGCTACTTTAAGTTGCTTCTTTCATACCACCCGAGGGTAACAAGTAGAGATTCTGAGGGTAGATGACCACCCCTGCCAGATGTTATGTGATGATACCGTCGACAATTTAATAATGTAATCGTACATGATGAATCGTATTTCCAATACATTCATATTAGAACTATACATTTAAACTGAATCTCAGTACACATAATACAAAATATTGCAAATTAGTTAATTTGTCCACCATTTAGTTTCGTTCGAAAAACGCCTGATTTTACGGAAATAGGAGCAAAATGATCTCTGCAACAAAATGTGAAAATAGATATTTACTGGTGAAGTAAATTTCGAGACAGGACAATGTTTAAATTAATTTCAGGCATTCTTTGTTTTATAGTGTTACTATACCTGAAGATGGCAAAAGGATTACTTTTCCGCAAAATTTCTACCTCATGAGCTTTTTGTGATGGAAAGTTCATTCGCTTGATATTTAGCGGAGGTTTACTATCACGACTTTTTCCTTAAGTTCACCATAACAATAATTAATTGCAGAAGATACCAAGAGATTCAAGATTAATTTGATATAATTTCAGTCTGGAAAAGTTGTAGAGCACGCACCTGGAGTAGGGGCAGGCTGAATAAGCGAGTAATTGCGTCCTGTCTCGCGCGAATTGTTCGCAAGTGAACCTCGGCTGCGGGGGAACCCCCCGCCGCGGAATACGATGCGGTTTCAGTGCGCTTATGCCGGTTGCGGGGAATTACCGGGTTAGAGGGTCCTATGACGTTTAAAATGCCGATTGTACGAGACTCGAAACCGCAATTAGAACATCTGGATTTGAACCAATGAATTATTGAGATATGGTGGCTCAGTGTGGGTGGGTTTTAGAGACAGCACAAGGAGAATGCCCACGCCAATACGACGAAGGTCTTTTGTTACTGAAACATGACCTAATACAAGCATCGCTCTGAGCCTGACCTGGTATTTTGAGATGTTATAACTCATGCTCCTGTTATTTCATGTCCATTATCTTCAAATATTATGCACAGGAAATAACCCTTTGAATCTTTACCAATTATCCATCCCCCCTGGTGTCCCCTAATAGAGAAGCTCTGGTGGTAGGTTTCGGATTGCATCTTGTCCCCAACGCACAAAGCCATACCACCAAACAATGGCCTTTAAAAAAGACGAAAACTATGTCCAATCCGAAAGATGCTGTTTTAAATCCAGATAGCATCAATGAGTGTTATTATATCTCGGTTGTCTTACCTCCCTGAAGTAGGAGCTATACGGGTGACCTGTTATTTCACATACATTTTCCATCAAAGCATTTCCTGTGAATACTTGAGAACTAAACGCACACAAAACAATTCATTAGCATGTAT
The DNA here is from genome assembly GCA_921293045.1 of Aplocera efformata. Lineage (NCBI taxonomy): Eukaryota > Metazoa > Arthropoda > Insecta > Lepidoptera > Geometridae > Aplocera > Aplocera efformata. The sequence goes on from OV121045.1 coordinate 297,705, forward strand.
CATTTTTAAGTTTTAAACAATTGCCGAGTTTAGGTACTTTCTTATTAGACAAACATGAATTGTTTTTTTCCCTTGAGCTTAATGTAATTTAATCGTTAATTTTAAAACCAGTTATAATTAGTACTTTTTTATTATATTTAGTATATTTTTTAATTCCACTTCTATAGGTAAAATGAATTCAGCAATATGTATGAGCAATATATATTTATGAATTTTAATATATAGATTTCATTTAGTTTACAATACGTTGTATGGAACAAGAATTTTTAAAACGAATGTTCTTCAGTCAAATGTCAATCGATTGCCTAGTCATTATTATATTCCGTATCGAAATAATTACCTTTGAAAGTTTCCGTTCTCGGAACAATTAATGTGTATCAATTAGCAGGTACCACGATTGAAAGTAGCTCCCACATGTACATAGCTAACGAACCAGGAGAAATCATACGAATGTTTCATGTAAATTATTCAGACTAATTAGATCGAGCTCAAATTTGACGATGAATTCATAACCGCCATCGACGGATTGTGCAAGTTAGGTCGTGAATAACAGATTAGACGGACTAACGATTTCAAGACAACTAGGGAGAGTCAGCTCGAAGGGATCGGCGCAGAGGATTTGAGGGAGAACTTTGCTTTTGTTTACGGGGGGTGCTAAATAAATGTGCGCTAGTTTTGTTTTTATTTGCCTATAGACATTTGATTCATGTGGTAACTCTGCGTAATACCCTCAGAGGAAGCTCCCGAGGAAACAGTCGTTCCATCAGGTTGGTCACATGAGGAAGGTAATAAAATATTATAATATTATAAAATAAATATGTATTACTAGCTACACCCGTGCTTTTCCAGGATCAAAAGTAGCTTATTTTATATCCAGGATATAATCTATCCTCATACCAAATTTCATCCAAATTCGTTAAGGTGATTGAGCGTGAAGGAGTAACAAACATATATACACACACACACACACACACACACATACTACAAACATTCGCCTTTATAATATTAGTGTGTTCGTGTATGGTACGAATGATCGCGGTTTGTATGACACTGGCATGTGAATGCATGAGATGCATAGAAAACGTCATATATATAAATACTTAACGTAATTACAAACATAAACTAAAATGTATACTTTGAAAGATGGTAAAGTGAAGATAGAAAGAAGAAAGATAGTAAGAAATCATGAATTGGTTTAGAATTAGAATCACCCCCTGTATATTCTCTTTCACAAAATAGGATATTCATTCTACCACAACTCGTTACATTTATCATTATTAAATCACTCTGTAAAATCCCACAAGCAAACTTCACTCGAAAGCCACAAACTGAATTATTTAGCTGCAACGAGATGTTTTGAGTTATTTAATTTGGTAGCCGGTTCGATTCCCCGCTCGGGGTGGACGTAAAGTGCAGCGGACGGATCGCGGAGTGATAAAAGTGGATGTGTTATATAGTCATTCGGGTTTTACGAGGACTTCACTGCTGAGAGGCAGAATGGGAGGAGCAGGAGGGTGTGTTGTAGATTTATTCGCTGCCGAAGGAAAGATTCAAAGTTAAATTCAGTCAAAATACTTTATTTCCATTGAAATTCAATTAAAATTGATTGGAAAAGTCACTTTTTAAAATAAATATCATGCGTTCTTACCACTAACTTTAGCACTTGTTCAAACCCTATCCGACTCTCCATAGAACAAGCAAGAAACCCTAATGGAAGGATTATTTTCATTTCTCGAGCATGACCCTATTCACAAACGTTATAATGTTCTTTAGCTTAATTGGTAGTAGCCCTGCCTTCGTAGTGAGGGGTTTCGATTCCCGGCCGGGGCACACTGTGTGTGGTGAGCATGAAGTTTGTTCTCGGGTCTTGGCTGTCTGTCTTGTGTTTCTGTGTTTGTCCATGGCATCTGCGACACAGGAAATCCTATTGAAGAAGTATGACTGTGTAAACGTTTATTTCTTTTTTTTTATGTCTACGTACTTATACATCTTGTTAATGAATATTGAATGGATATAATAAGTTATTTTCCGTGTCGTGGAGCAGAGCGACACAGGCCATGGTGTTTTATCATTAATATAATCATTGACAGTGTAGTACGCCTTCTTAACTAAAATATTTTTCATATATAATTTATATCTCCGGATCGGAAGCTTGCTAGCACTTTCCGGGAGTTTATTACAGAAACGTACACATTTGCCCATTCAAGATCCGTTGACCTTTTGTAATTTAAATCTTGGGATGGTCAATTTATTTTTATTTCTAGTGTTATATACTATGAACATCTTTCTTTTTCTCGTAATTTCTAATATTTTTGTTTAGATATATAATTTTAACTCGATTATTATTCGAGTTACCCAGATATTTACCATGATTTGTGAGTTTTGTTGACTCCCGATATTTCGACGCAGTTTCATGCGTCATGATCTCAGGCAAACTGAAGTCTTTGCGAGATGGGGTGTGTAAATCATTGGCAGACATATCGGTCTACCCTCTTGCTACCTACCGGCCAAACACGATTTTTTTGTAAGTACATAGAACAAACTCTATGCTGGTCAGACAGATGTTGCTCCCGATGGGATTGGAACCCACAACCAACAGCGCTGAGCTAAGCTTATTTGAGAGATATTTTTGTGATAATCCAGTAAAATATTTTTTTTACAGAACCATAATGTAAGGGAATGCCTAAATCTCAGAAGTGAAACCAGGATTGCCGTGATAATCTCGGGTTTATTTTATATTCCGCGATGTTATCCGTTCCGTGGCTCCGAATCAAGTATCCGCCACAGACCAAAAATTACCCGTGCCTGTTGGTGACGAGCATCTGTCAGTGTCAACCAGTGTTACCTGAACGTAACACTAGCAAGAATATTGTACCGATCAATGTGACAGATGCTCGGCACGACAGACACAGATTCGTTACCAGATTTAGTGATGCTATTTAAGAAAAATGACGTTAATATTATTATACATAAGTCTTACAATAATATATTTTTTTATATTCTTCCACCAACTTGAACGACTAATAAACGACTGAAAATAGAATACATATTTTAATCTGTGCGCTCAAAGGGCGTTGTGATACGCCAACATATTCGGTTTATGAACGAAAGCAACATCTACTTGAAGAGCAAGAAGGATCTCTCAATTTTAGAAGGTCTTAGATGAGAGAATACTTTTCATGCATATTATTTATTGTTTAGAATATATACGCGCCTCTGAATGTTCAGGGCTGGATGAGCATACATGCAGACGCGGCCCGCCGGGAGCTGGCTGCAGTCAGAACAGTTACCGACCGCGAATATATTTCAACTGTAACGTTTATACATTTATACTCCTGTATAGGATTCCCCGTATCGCAAGTGGTATGGAGAAACATTATAAACCCGAGAACTAACGTTATGTTCATCACACAGTTTGCCTCGGCCAGAAATAGAGCCCGGGGCCCGCGCTCACATAACATAAGGTGGGGCGTAAGCTGGCCTCCACACTTTAGCCATATAACGTAGAAAAAACTTATCATTTGTCACGTATACGTCCCCAAAATAGTATAACCCTGAAGGTAAATTTGAGACCCATTGAGGCTTTGTCTAACCAATAGGTGAAAAAGGTTTGAATTTATGTATGTAATGTAAATAAAATCACGCGGAATTTAGAAGTAACTTACGAGAAGTAACTTACGAGAAGTAACTTTTTCGAAGACGTTGCTTAACACAAATGGACCTCAAAACCACAGACGGACAGACAACCACAATCATCAAACTGCCATAACCTTTGTCGGGACTTACATGAATACACGTCAGTATGTCAAAATCTGATTCAATTGTACTCAACTCAGAACCGTAAATCAAACTAATCTGTAAGTAGAGGGTATCGAGCGAAGTGCCTTCAATCAAACAAATTGATATACTTACGTAGTTATCACGGAGCGGGGGTTGGATTGGACACGGCCGCGGCACAGCATAGCCGATAGTTGGTATGGGAGGGGTCACAGAATGAGTAGCAGTTAGTGGGGGAAGGTTACGAGGATCCGTGCCTGGCAAAGCTTTTAGCCACAAGTTTAAGGAGAAATATTTCGACGTTTTTGGTTATTGTAAATTATATATATATAGACTATAAGCCTTATCCCGTTAAAAATCACATAAAACTTCCTAATATTTTCTCTGGCTTACCTGGAATTGCCATAGATATTTTTGATAAATTGTAATAGATTTTTTTTTGCTGGGTTGTAAAAGATATTTTTGCTGAATTGCCATAGACATATTTCCCTGTGGGTTGTAAAATGTTGCCTCGCATGCCTCGCATTCCTGATGGCTGACGTGGATCCTGCAGTGCAGGTTGTGTTTGCATATTCACGACCCACGATTCAAATGTCTCATCTTTCGAGTCTGATCGAGCGATGCGCTATTCGAATGCAATAAGTCTATGCCTTGTACCCTGACGTTAATCAGCACCACATCCACGCTCCCCTGATTAATATCAGTCGCAGCCGGGAGCGATCCGGGAGCGACTCGGGGGCGATCCGGGGGCGTGCCGGCCGGCGTGTCCGGTGCAATAGGTAATATCGCTTACATGCAACGTTCGATTAGTTCACAAAGTGCGCGCGTGGCATTGTTATCTAGTTTACAAATTTGTATTTTCAGTGTAAGTAAATATTAGTTTATTAAGTTATTGTATTTTTGCAATAAAATAGAATAGAATATGTTTTTAATTGCAATTAATGACAAAGTAGGGAGTATACAGTTTGAGACTAAATAAATAATTGAATTTGTACTTATACAATTTAATGTTGAGTTTTACCACAAATATTTTCAGTATTTTTGCCAAAAGCTCTCAATGGCGCAGATTTTCATTCAACAATCCAGCAAAAATATTTTGAACAAGAAAACTCAATTGGAATACCAGGCTATTTTGCCAATAGTTTCAAATGCACGCAACTGAAACCCACAAAATTGTGTTGGTGAAAAACCAGCTCTCACCGAACCCTCCGGGCGAACAAAAAATCAAACTCGAACTAAAAGCTTGTAACAAAATAAAGAGGCCAGCACCGGCGGCGAGCTATTAGGAGAGATAACCATAGAGTGCAGTTTGTTTATACGTCAAACGAACAAAGGCCGACTATCAAAGAACCGCGGAAATAATTCAATTTGCATGAGGTCAGTACGGGCATATTTTGTTGTTGTCGGCCACAGTGGATGCACAAGAAGTAGGGATTTTTATACAGCTTGCCCTCAGGTTGGTCAGGTTGATGGCTGAAATCCACTAGCCGAGGAAAGAGAGGAAAAGCTTACCAGCTAGAATTTATCCATCGACACTGAGCGGAGATGAATGCGATCTGGGGTCGTAAACAAACAACCTGGTCTTCCAACGCTACTCCAAGAATTTTACCCATTTCAAAATTCAAGTTAGCACTCGTAATGCTATTCTAATTCTATTCTAATGCTATTTTCAATCAATCTAAGCATTAGGTACATTTAAAGTCAGAACACTGTTTCTTTTTGTTAGTCTAATTTCCGCAAGTAGCCAGCTTACAAATTTGTCTATTTTATTTTGATAAACACATATATACATATATCTTTTTTATTAAAGACAGCGGCTTTTAGAACACTGCTGTAATTATCACACTATGACGCAGGCGTCACTCAACAAACCCTTTGCCTTCCCATCCTTTGAGTGCGCTCAATTTCAGATTCCAACAAAGTTAAAATAAAAATGCGTTCGAAATGGAAACCTGAATGGGTCTTTGATAAGGATTTTACACATAGAATTCGCAGTGTTAGTACCAATATTGAGCTGTAATAATCCTTGTGGCTATTACAGTTAGGATGAAAACGAAGTGTCATCTCTCACTGCCCGCTGCTAACTGGAATATACTTTGGCAAACAATTGTACGAGGGGATTTTGTCTTTTCATTCTGTGTTTATAAAAGGAAGTCAGTTGAATGGAAGTTGGAACTATCTGGTGTAATTTCAGTTTTAATAGTTCAAACTGGTTCGAAGTAATATACGGCAGAATAAGGATAGTCAATAGCTTGGCATGGCTTTATTTGCCGTATCTACACAATAACCAGCCAAACCCGTAACTCATATTCACATATGAATGTCGAAACCTCAGCGACCACAGAGGCAATATCACTCGACTCGAGTTCTATCTCGACTCGAGTAATCTCTACTCGATCGATAACGATGAGGTTCCAGTTCATTTACCCGCGGCCCGCTTTAAACACATTTTTATCGGAATTTAAGAATCGGCCTAAAGCTCTGCAGAACTGTAGCGCATTTCAGTTGATTTAATAAAATCATACAATTTTATTTATTTTCCATAATGTTTTTGTTGGAAAAAACCTAAATCCTTCACATGAGTTTATATTATACAATATATTGAGAGAATCCTACTACTATTATAAAGGAGAAAGTTTGTAAGTATGGATGTATGGATGTTTGTTACTCTTTCACGTAAAAACTACTGAATGGATTTGAATGAAACTTTACCACAATATAGCTTATACATCAGAATAACATATAGGCTACAATTTTTGAGGTTTCTATAAAATCTATATATATAAAAGAAAGTCCTGTTTGTTACAACACTTATAACTCGAGAACGGCTGGACCGATTGCCATGGTTTTTGATTTGTTGGATTTGTTTCCGTCCCGAATAGCAGAATAACTATTAAAACATTGGAAAATTAACGAAAAAATAAAATCAATTTATTCTCCACGGGAACGGGAACTATGCGGGTGAAACCGCGGGGCGCAGCTAGTAGAGAATAAACTGCTAAAGTTCTAAATAAATTCAATCAATTATGGAAATGTAATGCCTATTATGAATGAACATTATATTTAGTGCATAATTTAAAAAAAAAACAAGTTATTTTACACTTAATACTATTTTATTAATTGTAGGAATGTTCAACGACTAGTATTTCAACAATTCTTCTTAGAATTTTTGAGGTTATTTTTGATAAATTTTAAATATTGTATACAGTGTGCCAACTTATCAAAATGTATGGCGCCGATTTACCCTCTCCGCGACTATCGAAAGGGAATCCGTTCGGAAACGCATTGCGAAGCGCAAATTGGGCGCACGGCTCGCCACGTCATTAATTCCGTTCGGATACAGCGCGCCCGGAGCTCAAGTGTTTCGGAACGTGAGTTCACTTTTGATTTATTTATCTTTACCATTTTGTAAAGGTTAATTGTATTGGTTCTGCCCTATCAATGCTTGCGGCTATAAAGTGGACCTGGGGAATACTGAAATTACAGTGATTGCTAATAGTCAATAGTAATTATTTTATTTAGTAATTATTTTATTTTATTAGTATTATTTTTTAATTGCATGTTAAATTTTAATCGCTTGTTTTTATTTGTAATTTGGATATTTTTGGATTTTTGCAATGTATTGTATATTATTTATTTAAATTATTTTTGATATGTTACTCGCTCACTTATTTAATTCAATGTGGTCTTCGCCTGTAATTGTAGTAACACTCGGCTAGTTTTTAAGTATTGTATAATATTGTTTTAATTGAATGTATTGGTGTGTGCTATGTTGGCGTTCGTATGAATAAATAAATAAATAAAAGATTTCATGAATTCATAAATTAATGAGTATTTATTTTATAAAACTAAAATAATAATTATGTAAACCTTTAGTTTTGGGAAGAATATAATTTATAATAATTTTTTTGTTTATTGTTGTTAGTGACAGCTCAGGTGATAAACCCCTCACACTAGCTTTGCGTGACAGCTCGTGTCTTCTATCCTCGAGCTACGGATCATCCGCCTGCGATATGGATCATGCTCCTGACGATATTATTCGGCAACTTGAGAATCAGTTCTATGTATTTTGTGAGCTGCAAACTCGCTGAGCATCAGAAAAAGACACTCATTCTTCATTAAAATTTTTGTAATAAAAATTGGATACGTCTCTTTAAGAAATTACCCACGTATCACGCATTCTAATAACCACTTTTAAATTTTTCACTTGTTCAACGAATAGAATGGTAATATGAAATTAATATAATGTAAGAAAATGCTGATATTATTCACCTTTTGTCACTGAGAAAATAAAATGGCATAACTCATAATAGCTTTCAAATCCATTACCTATCCATTACAAAAAACTGTAACCGTACAGTGAAATCATAATGCTTACTGTAAATAGGAAGCTTTATAACTTCTTTTTTTATGAAACAGAGGAGGCAGGACGAGCTGGAGGCCCACCTGATGTTAAGTAGTTACCTCCACCCATAACAACAGCAATGCAACTTAGGTCCTCCCTGACCGAAGTATGAGAAGATCCAAGTCGCACCCCGCTGCGCCTGTCACCTAAGACGGGGATATTACGTCTCATGTGCCTGTAATTTCACCGGCACCCACAACCTTCCATCGGAACACAGCAATGCGAGCATTACTGCTTGGCGGCAGATCACTAGGTGTGGAGGCAGTACTTCTCCGGGCGAACTTTGCACAAGTTCTAATGCTACTTCATAGCTTCAAATGAAAAAGATCTTTTAAAATACAAAACATTTTCATTTGTTAAAAACATACGCGTGTAGACTCAACCAAATAATTAATTTCAAGCTTGTGACTGTAATAATAAATATGAATCACCTCAGTTCGTGTGCCGCAAAATTCCCTCAATAAACATATACAAAATACGAATGCAATTCACCCTCTTCCGGGAATCAAGCGATTGTGGCGGCAGTTCTGAGCGACATTTTGTCGCTTGCATGAGTAGTCGTTACGTTCAGTAAGGTAACAAGTCAATGGATGGTTTAATTCAATAGACATCAGATGTACTTTGTTTTGTTTCCATCAAACTGTGCAAAGCCATCCTCACGGATCACGGCCTTTACGGTAAAATAGTATATATATTAGATAGATTTTTTTGGAGGTTCATGTTGCTTGTCTCTATAGCTACCTAACTACCCTCAGACTCCCTACACGAGTGCCCGGGTGGTGTAAAAGGAGCAACCCAAGTTCGTCCTTATAAGTATTGTTACCATATAGCAGTGGTGAAGCGCATTCCTGTGTTCATGTGATGTTACATTTCCATCACAAAGTGAAGGGTACAACACGATGCTACTTCGGTTTTCTGATACTTTCGTACTGCTGTTATTTATGACCTCTTATCATCAGTCTCAATAGCTGTTAGCTCGTTCCGTGACTATATTTACGTAATAAAGATTGAACCAACGATACAAAAAAAAAAAACATCGAATTCTTCGATTGCAGCTGGCTCAGACCAACCAACTCGCTTCGTATTGGTCAAAAACAAATGAGTATGAGCATCGACACGAAAAGAAGAAGCTGGCTCAGGTCACGCGAAGTGTTCCTACTGCAAGATGTACGAGCCGTGTACGCATGTGCGTGTACTATACAACGCATCACATTTTCCAAAGTCGTCCGCATGACGCGCGCCGGCGGCGCGGTTTGAAAAGATAATAATAATAACATTGGGAGCAGTTGGCAGGCGCAGTGACAATAAGCCACTAGCCTTGTTTTTTCTGGTGCTGCAAAGCAAGGGAGTTGGCGACTAAGTCTAAAATAAATTTATGGATATTTCAATTACCGTAATCTAGTTCAAAAATGGAACTATACTATGGGAAGGGGAATGAAATCACTGATAGAATGTTTATATTCTACTTTTTTTTAAATATACACATATATGATACCCGGACCCAGAACAAACTTCTTTGGTCGTCACACTATTGCTTGTCCTGGGTTAGAATCGAACCCGCGAAATAAATTGCAGAAAGCAGATATATCAATTGAGATGTTGAATTATTGAAAGTTCGTGTTCAAAGTAAATAAAGTTTGAAACACGCTTTCAATTATAACGAATCTACTGACACAAAAAGACGGATCAATTAATTCTTTGCACATTATATAATCTAAAACAATATTATTATAATGAATCAATAATGTTAGAAATACCAAAAATACTTATAAACGTAATTTTTTTTTAATCAAAAATGGCATCATATTCAATTTTGATAAATTTATATTACCTACTTAAATTGACACCAGAAACGATGAAAAAACTATGTTTTCGAATTTGTGAAGCGAGAGCATGATGACCCATTAGATGGATTAAATTTAGATATACAATAATGAGATATAAAAAACTATAATTATTATATATTTCTGTTCGAATATTTATTAAATAGTCTCAACTTGCGCCACACAGTCGCGGCCGACAGAACAAGCGGGCACCTCATAAAATATTACAACATCCAAAAACGCTACACTCGCAGAGATAATTGTTATGGCGATGTATGAAAATTTCTGGTTTTTGTATGTCCCGGGGGATGCTTGGACACCTTCCCTAATCATAATTACGATTTCAATTAGCCGAGCTCGGGAAGGACCTGAAATTCTCTTAATCATTTTTGCGCGTCTATATAAAAATATATGTTAAAAATGGGTTGCTAGAATCGAGATTTTATATTTATATTCATTTAAGAAAATAATTTTTTTATACCATAATAATTAAAATAAAAAATAAATAATTCCTATATACCCTCCAGGCTCGAAATATTGAAATCCCAAACACTTCACAATGATTCACTTCCCAGCAGAATACCTACACACTCAGCTCGTAAACGTGCGAAATTTTTCAGGCAAATATCTCGCACCTCAGTTTCAAAGGTATCATATTCCAATCTTTCCATAAATCAATTTAAAGTACCGAAACCTTCTGAATAATCCGAAGGTGGCTCCTGAGCATACGTTACGTAACGTGATTCATAGCGCCGCTATATATTAGAGTGCTGAATGTATGACCTGTCGTTTAGCGGCGAGATTATTATAACGGAAAATTGTATGGAATTTATCATAAAGTATTTTGACTTCAGCGAACTAATCTTGTTTAAAATGGTACCTAGCTTTTTGAACAGTTCGATGCCACGAAATCCTACGTCATAGCTATGCTGCGATTTAATCTATATATATCGTTTCAAATTCCTAATGAATAAAGTTTTTGATATTCGATATGTAACTAGATTTTTATTTAACTCGAAATACGTTTATTCTACAAATTTTGTAAGAGCAACCTATTTTCAGTCGATTAATATATCATCACAAGTTTAAAATATATTATTAAAATGTAATTGTGTACAATATACCAAATCAATTAGTAACGGGATTCAAAACAGATAATCCGTCCAATCACCACAGGTTGTTAATTCACAGCGCATTATGCATAGGTGTATGTAACGCGGCAACACGGAATTACCTATTAACACTGAATATACGTATCGTAATGTGTCTGTCTCGAATTACGAGTATATAGTAAGACAACCACCACTTCTTTACCCCATCGATAGTTTGAAGCCTGCGGGGAAAAAAGTTGAGAATGTAAAAACATATGCTTGGTTGCATGTTTTACACTAGGTCCCTAGATTAACTTCAAATCAAAGAATGTTGTTGCCATCGCTGGAATAAATGTTATGGAATAATTACAAATTATTTTAATTGGTAAACATTGGTATGTTTGGATCCTGGATGTTCCTGGATTTCAGCGCTGCAATGATTACCTATAATTAATATATAAATGATGCAATATAATCCAAAGTAGCCCAAATTATTAAATCAAGTATTTGTGTATCTATTAATCAGTATATTGCTATGAAATAAGCAACATTTAAATGTAGCATTAGTAAACTTACGTAATAAGTATTTATATAATTAATGAAGTGATCAGTAAGTAAAAAAAACTGGCTTTAAAGTACATAGCAAGCACTGCCTTTAAAGTACATCTGATTAAAGCATTGTATATGTGAAGTCAGGGGCAAACCAAAGCAATATTTTGTTTAATCCAAAGTTGAGTGGCCTCTAAAATATAAATTATTTATGATTTGATTGCGCATGTTTGTTTAATCGTGAGCGCTTGATTAAAGTGTAAAGCGCCGCTTCCAAGTCTAGGTGGTAATGTTGTAAGTTAAAACGAGTTCTGGGCTCCTTTTTCATCATGGCGCCGTATCAAGTAATAACAAAGTCAAAGTCAAAGTCAAAGTCAAACTCATTTATTCCTTTAGATCTCAAGTATCATTTGGACACGTCAAATTTTACACATGCATGTACACATATTCGTGAGCATATAACGTGTCACAGGAACTCCCCAGGCACATTACATGCACACAGATATGTCAAATTACAGTCAATTTTCATGTTTAAGCTTATCTTATTTGTTAAGTTTACGTCTGTTCCAACCCTAACCGACCAACCCGAGGGGAAGAAGCAGACAAGAAACCCCTCGGAGACAGTATTACATATTCGCAAATATGGTCCTGCGTCTAGAGTGGAGCAAATTCATTCCCAAGCCTTTTTGTCATCTAGGTAATCTGATATTTTATAGTAAGCTTTTGCGACAAGTTTACGTTTGATGACAGTTTTAAATTTATTTATTGACAGTAATTGAATTTCGCTCGGGATTTTGTTAAAAAAGCGTACACATTGACCTTTAAAAGAATTGCTAACCTTATGGAGCCTAGTAGTGGGCACAGCGAGTTTATTTTTATGCCTAGTGTTTACATTATGATTGTCACTTTTCTTTGTGAACATGCTCATATGTTTACGAGTGTACATCACATTCTCATATATGTACTGACATGTAACCGTTAGTATATTTATATCCTTAAATTTATTACGTAATGATTCTTGGGGACCCATATTGTAAACTGCGCGAACAGCCCTCTTCTGCAACACAAATATGGTGTTGATATCTGCAGCATGCCCCCACAGCAGTATGCCATATGACATAATGCTGTGAAAGTAGCCGAAATATACAAGCCTAGCGGTATCTACGTCTGTGAGCAGGCGGATCTTTTTGACGGCATATGCTGCAGAACTAAGTCTCTTCGACAATCTTTCAATATGTGGGCCCCACTGAAGCTTATTATCTAAAGTTATTCCTAAGAACGTTGTGGTATCTACGAGATCTAACTGTTCATCTTTTATTTTAACATTAATATCTACTTTTTTAACGTTGGGTAAAACAAATTTTAAACACTTTGTTTTCTTTCCATTAAGTAGCAAATTGTTTATTGCGTGTGTGAATATGACTCCGCCCCTTTTTGTCAAAATAAAACAAATTTGTTCGCTTACAAAATTAAAAAAAAAAATTATTGAAAGTATGCTCCATCTGCAGCTACAACCTTCGCCCATCGTTCAGGTAGTTTTCGTATTCCTTGCTGGAAGAAGTCCTGGTCTTTTGAGCTTATCCAGTTGTCAATCCAAATTTTGATACTTTCACATGAAGTAAACTTTTCTCCAGTAAGGTCTGTCTGCATCGTCCGGAATAGGTGGTAATCCGAAGGAGCTATGTCTGGTGAATATGGCGGGTGGGGTAACACTTCCCAGTCCTGTCCCTCTAAATATCTTTTTACGACTTCTGCGGTATGCGGTTTGGCATTGTCATGCTGAAGAACTAATTTGTTATGTCTATTCACCCATTCTGGTCGTTTTTCTTCTATGGCTCGCTTCAAACGCATTAGTTGTCGTCGGTAAACTTCTCCATTAATAGTTTCAGAGGGTTTGAGCAACTCATAATATACAATACCTTTCTGATCCCACCAAATACAGAGCATGACCTTGGCACAGTGAATATTTATTTTTGGCTGTGATGGGCCTGGTTCGCCTGGTTTCACCCAAGCTTTTTTGCGTTTAGGATTTTCGTAGTGTATCCGTTTTTCGTCTCCTGTGACTATCCGATGCAAAAATCCTTTTCTTTGCTGTCTTTGAAGCAGCATTTCACAAATGGTTTTCCGACGTTCCATGTCTCTTTCTTTTAAATCATGTGGAACCCAGTAACCGGCTTTTTGAATCATTCCCATCATTTGTAAACGCTTTGCAACAGTTGAACGATCAACATTTAATGCTGCAGCTAATTCTGATTGAGTTTGGCAAGAATCTTCCGCCAATAATGCTTCCAATTCAGCATCTTCAAATTTTTTTGGTGGTTTTCCATGTTCTTTATCCTCAGTACTAAAATCGTTATTTTGAAATCGTCGAAACCATTCCTTGCAAGTTGTATTAGACGGAGCATGCTCACCATAAATCTCCACAAGCAAACGATAAGTTTCCGCTGCAGTTTTCTTCGCAATAAAATAATGTAATAACACTTCCCGCAAATGACGTTTATTTGGAATAAAAACCGACATTTTCGAAAAGGTGAAAACAATTGTTGCTTACACTTCAACCAAATATCATAAAATGCGTTAGATAGCTGACATTCAGTACTATCGAATACAAGTATGGTCATTTATTAGTACACGTAAACAATACTAAAAACGACATCTGTTGAGAAAGGGCGGAGTCATATTCACACACCCAATACATTGAACCAATTTACTACTTTAGAGAGAGCATTGTTTACATCGTCAATAACGACTTGTTGTCGTTTCAATTTAAATAAAAGCGAAGTGTCATCTGCAAACAATACAATCTCATGATCGTCCTTTACAATATAGGGAAGATCATTTATGTAGATTAAGAATAGGAAGGGTCCAAGTATAGATCCTTGAGGAACGCCCATAGTAACCACTGACCCCGGGGATCGCTTTCCGTTAACTTCAACTCTTTGTACTCTTTCACTCAGATAAGAGGTAAGAAGATCTAGAGCATTGCCCTTTATACCATAATGGTGTAGCTTCCTGATCAACGTTTCATGGTGTACGCAATCAAAAGCCTTGGACAAATCACAGAAGACACCTAATGCATCTTGTGATCCCTCCCAGGCATCAAATATATGTGTTACTAACTCAACACCAGCATCGGTTGTTGAGCGACCCCTTGTAAAACCAAATTGTTTATGATGTAGTAAGTTATTTGAGTCAAAATGATTTTGTAGTTGATTTAAGATCAACTTTTCAAAGATTTTACTGAATGTTGGCAGTACTGATATCGGTCTAAAGTTACTGGGGTCAGATGTACTACCAGATTTGAACAGAGGGATTATTTTACTACATTTCATTAAATCAAGAAATACCCCACAATCAACACATTCGTTAAATATGATAGCTAGTTCAGGTGCAATGGTGTTTATTAATGGTTTTACGATGCTAACAGAAATACCCCATAGATCAGTAGTTTTTTTTACATTAATTAATTTAAAAGCTTTGTAAATGTCAGTACAATTAACATATTGTAATCAAATTTAAAATCTCTGGAACATGATGGTACATTGTCCATTAGCAATGACTCTGCCATTACATGCGAGGATTTGAATAACTTGGTAGTAGAGACTGGAATGTCAGTAAAAAAGGTTTCAAACGCCAGGGCTACTTCGCTGTCTTGTTTGATGTCTGTACTGCCTATACTCAAGTTATAGGTGTTTATATGAGTTTTGGACTTTCCAGTCTCACTGTTAATGATTTTCCACGTTGTTTTGACTTTGTCTTCACTATTTCTGATTTTAGAACTTATAAACATACTATTTATAACATACTATTTTAAAAATCTTAGAGTATTTTTTAACATAATCTTTAAATGACTCACTAGTATTAAATTGTTTTTCACTATATAATTCATACAACTTTATTCTATTATACTTTTATGTAAACCTACTGTTGCCCACTCACTAAAAGTTGGTGTACAACAAACAAATGTATCCTTAACAACACAGTTTTCACAATACAAAAACATAAAGAATATAAGAACCATTCAGGCGTAGGATAAGCTAAGACGGTTCGGTCTCCCCATTTTTTTCCATACTTTCTCCCAAATTCTTCCACTGGCATTTCAGAAAGGTTAGTATTTCTGAAATGTTCTACAGGTAATTTGAATGTGTTTGTTTGAATAATGTGAATTGAAATGTATTACACGCATGATCTGCGAGCTATGCAGATCATGCGAGTAATCATCAATTGAGTATCTCAATGAGTAATATTGCAATACAATTTAAAATATTTGATTAATCTCTATAATTAACGTACCAATTGACATGCCAATGTTATGCAGTATTACGAAATGGTTATTAAATGATTTAAATTTATTTTGGAATATAAGCGGCAGCTCCGAAAATAAGTTATTATTATTATATGCTAAAGCTTGCATAGATGTTCATTTAAGTGAAGCAACTTTCCACTCGGTCAATAGTTGGGTGGGTGATTGTTTAGCAGCATGTAAGCGAGGGCTTCCGCTGAGAGTCGCGCGTCACATGTCGGTTCCGGTTTCAAGAGCAGTATTGGAGGCCCTCGGGTGGTTTATAAACTCCGACACTAAAGTTGGCCACTTACTAACACGATAGAAGGAGAAAAATTATACAGCTTAATAATTTACTTACGAAAGAACAAAATATCCTCATATGACTCTAGACTACACCAAGCCATCCCCGTCTCGGGTGACGGGTGCAACGGGGTGCGACTTGGGTCTTCTCACACTTTGGTCGTGGATACTTCGTAGTTCTTAATGCTAGCGTATCACGTAAACGAGGCGGTTAATTCGGAACTTTGCCTTAAAATTATTAATTCTATTTCACCTGCACTCCATTAAGCAAAACAAACAAATCAAAGCGTAAATCCCATCAACCGAAGACCCAATGAAACGAGTGCGACGGACGAATCTCTCGTTAAAATATAAATTGACAGAGCACTCCACCATAACAATTAAGCATTCCTTGGGTTGATCAACGGGCGGTAATTTATTTGAAGACGGGTATCACAGAACTGATAATCACTGGTTAATACTTACAGCAAAATAGTTATGCGACATTCTGCATGCAGACAAAAATCATGTGCTATTTCTCAACATAAATTCCAGCACCTCGTCACTATTGCTGAATCACCAGATAGTCAACTTTTGAACCGATAATTTTTACAATCCCTCGGATTCGCACAAAACGGTTTGAGTCCTCCTTTTTAATCCGAACTGCAAAGGAGTGGAATTCGCTGCCTGCGTGTCTTTTTCCCGAGCAGTACAATTTGGGTATCTTCAAGAGTAGAGTGAATAGGTATTATCTAGGTTAGCGTGTTACATCTTCGACCGCATCATCACTTACCATCAGGTGAGATAGCGGTCAAACGATGGCCTATAAAAAAAAAAAACCAGGAGAAATGTCGTACATATATTATTATAACAGCAAGCCTGCCGTAAATTTAAATCGCTTCATACAATCTGTTTGCTTTAACGGTTCACATGCAATCATTTTTAAAAACACTTGGTACGCTTAAATTAAAATTTGTTATACCTACGTAACTTCGGTGACAACAACATGTTGCCACGGAGCGAGTCTGATGACGGACCTGAAAATCAATAATTAAACAGTTAGGGCTATAGTTCTTTCAGTAGCTACGAGCTGTTGATGCGGCCTAACCTATAACTAAAAAAATCTCAATATTATTTTTTTTAATGTGAATGGTGAACCACACAAGCAAACGGCCCACCTGATGGTAAGTGGCTACCGTCGCCTATAGACGCTAGCAAACTTGAGGTGTTGCCAACGCGGTGCCTATCAGCTAAAAATATCTTCACACTCTTTTTAAATTTATTCATATTGAACCCCATTGGAAACACCTCCAACGGAAGCTCATTCCATATCTTGCAGGTACGTGGTAGAAAGGAGCGTACAATAATGTCAAATAAAAAAAAATATAGGACAGATTTAGCTGGGGAGGTCGCTATCTATAAATTGAAATATTTACGTATATAAATATAATATAATTAATAAGGCCATATGGATACCTGTAATAATTGTGTATTCATTATTGTTACTATTCGCTCGCGTGTGTACCCTTTGATGCCCTACACGTACCCCCTGGGTGGTGCTAAAGGAGCAACCAAAAGTAGCAGTAGAATTTGTGCCAATTTCATCCGGAGAGGTGCGGCCACCACACCTGGAATCTGCCGCCAAGCAGTAGTACTCGCATTCCTGTGTTCCGGTGGAAGGGTGTGGGTGCCGGTTCATGCACATGCGATGCAACTGAGTGTAAGATCCAGATCTTATACTAAGTCGCATTAATGTTGTCACGGGCGGGGCTCACTACTGCTGAGCTCGTTCTGTCACTTTTCTTCTCATAATTTTTTTAATTAAGTATATATGCCCAAATAAGAAATGATTATTTGTTATTGATTTTAATAGTCGAATTGTTATACGGCTGAATAGTACCAACATTGCTGTCGGTGTAAGCGGCCCCAAGTTCTGAATAATTAAGAATAAAATATCTCAGCGGGCGGCTCCGTGTTTTATTGAGCTGACTCACAACAAATCGTTCCCGAGGACGATCTACGTCTCAAATAAAGGTATATATTCCGATAATTATGGCTGATTGAAAGGGTGTTTGGTTAGAGGGAGCCGGTGCCCTTGTTGGAAGAATCGCATTATGGATGGGGGTTCGGCGTTGTGGCTGTTTATCTTCTACTTAGTTAACTAATAGGAAGGTTAGTGATACTCGCCTGTAGACGAGTATCGTGTAGAGCCCCGGGCGGTGCAAAAGAAACAAACGAGAGGATCAAAAGAACTTACGGATATAATAAGTTTTCTTTGGCAAAAATGTTACTAAGTGTATAGTAGTGGTTGATAATCTTCAAAAGCATGAATATATCTCCTTAACCTATGGTTTAAGACTTCTACTTGCAAACGGAGAAACCGTATCACAGTCCATTCATTTGGGCTACGATGCTATAGACACACGGATAACCACGTTAAAATTAACGTGGTTATAATATTAATACACAATTTTTGCGTCGGAGGTTAAAAATAACGCGTAAAAGATCAATTGTTAAGAATTACTAAGTAGATAATAGTTATAGAGGTTAGTTAAGGGTAGGCTAGGGTCCAAGTATCGGTGATCGAGAGACTTTGACAGGGAGTTCAGTTACTTTGAGGAGCTGAGGGTTTCTTTGTAGAAAACTTTGTAACCACCTCAAGCCTTCATAGTTACCGAAGAGTGTGAAATCGGATCATATCATCCACATCGATCTTACACCTCGGTTTCAATTGATGTTCCAAATAAATATTCATGAACATTTCACACAGCGTCGTCAACCACCAAACTAAGCATGCTTATACTATGGGAACTAGGTAACTGGTAGAATACTTATATAGTTCTTTTTTTTGTAAATACACACATATTAATACATATTAACACCTGGACACAGAACAAACAGTTATGTTTGTTCACCCACAGAACTAACAGTTATGTTTGTTCACCCACAGAACTAACAGTTATGTTTGTTCACCCACAGAACTAACAGTTATGTTTGTTCAGTGGGTGAAACCTAGGGGCGCAGCTTCTAATATATATAACAATACAAAAACTAAACCCAGCAGTTACAAAAATGACTGACTCAGCATAATGTTGATTGACAAGCAATCAACGCTGGTCTTCCAGCAGAGCCGTTTTAGTGATAGTGATTATGAATTTAGTGATAGCGTATCGACGGCTCGATAGTTTAGTTGGTAGACGCGCTGTCTTCGAAGCGCGGGGCCTCGGGTTAGTTACCCGGCCGGGGCAGACTTTCTGTGATGAGCGTAAAATTTGTTCTCAGGTTTGGGGTGTTTGACTTTTGTTTCCGTGTTTGTCTATGCTATAATAATCCTTGAACAGAGGTACAATCTTAACGAGCCATCCACCCATCCCATACCTGACCATAAAATAAAAACAGAAATGATATTTATCAAGTTAACCAAATCGATAAAACGAGATTAATCACCCTGAATCAAAACCAATTAATCACTCCTACTTTCAACATTATTTTGGTATACTTCCCGATCGTAGCTAATCTGAAAATCGGTCCAACCTACCTCAAAACCCAATCACATTGAACCAATAAAACCGTTATCTGGATAGGTCGGGGTCCTTCCGAATTACAGGATAGCTACAATACAATAGGCGCGCGTAATACGCTACTGACACGATTCACTGTTCCGAAACATTGAAAAGTTTCACAAAAAATGGATCAACGAAAAAACTTGCAAATCGTCATTACATTTAAAATATAACTGTACTTTTCCTGCGGCATTTACAAGTTGATTCGCAGAATAACATTGAACTAAACTAGTGTAGATTCCAAACTAAAATTGTCTTGAACGCTCAAAAATTGTTGTCTCATTTAGTTCATTAGAAATAGAAAGTAATGGATGCCGTTAAGGATAGTTTTAGTTTGGTTAACACCAATAGAATTAGCTATATCATTCCAAACTCAGAGAGATCGGGAAACAAGATAAACAATTGAGAACGAAAAGCTAAACTACATTAATCTCACAGATAAAAAGACCAGTGTGGCAGTTGCAAATCCATTATTGTTTCTTTTAGATATGAAATTTCTAGAATCCTACAACAGGTGTTTCTATCTAAGGGCTCTGTGTATTGAATCGTAAAATATGGCTGATTAGACTATTCAATGTGGTATGTCCATGTGCCCGTTTGAATTACACTTGCTTGTTTTTGGTAGCTGGATAAATGGTTTAAATATTTAATGAAGCGGATCAGTGTCTCGATTCCTGTAACTGTTTCAGCCGCAAACGATTCGCTCGCCAGTGCGGTCCCCCGCCCACCTCTAGCGGCGCAGCAGTCACGCGACCCGCGCCTAATGTACTAGGAGCTAATCTGACGGCCGTTCTGCGCCCTAAATGGGTTTTCGAAGGCATTCACTACTTTCCGCATTGTATGTGGTTGCTAAAAGATTGCTTGTATGGCTTCTTTTCTGATGAGTATTGGAATTGGTATCAACTTTCTAAGTATATGTTTCTAGATATTTGGGTCCTATGATGTGGCGTGTCGGGGAGAGGTGAAGTTTGTTTATGTGAGAACAAGTTAAACGCGTTTGCTGCTGCCGTGTGTATTACCATCAGTTTGAACATTGATTTATTGTTTTTGTTTCTTAGAGAGTCACGTGGTTTCATTGTATAAAAAAAGCCTTAATATCTGCTTCTTTTCCCCACACCATGATTCCATAAGTCATAACTCTATTAAAATACCTGAAATTAACTAACCGTTCCATCAGCTCGTCCCGTAACGAACTTCTCCGCCCCTGGCAGTGCCGAAGAGAGGCTGAGCGTTTCATCTATAGGTATACGAAAACTCGCCCAACATCAGAACTGCGCTGTATATGTACTGTAGAAGTTTATTATTTAATTCTCCAACAGAAATATCTTGATTACACAATCATATAAGACTTACCACTAAACGCCCGCTTTTCATCCTCATGGTTTATTGTGTATGAAATTTGTCACCAAGGTAGGTCATACCCTGAATTAAGCTACTTTTTATCCCGAAAAAATGTACTATTACTTTTAGTGACATGTCAGTTTTTTTCATATTGACTTTTTAACTGGGGATGTATTTATGTAACGAAATGTAATTAGGTCCTGTCGCAATCTGCGTAATTGCACGTAAGCATTTCTTTATACTGTTACAATACCTTAATGGTATTTAGTTAGATTCATTCAATAAACGGACTCAAAAGAAAATAGAAACGGTAATACCGCGGGGCGCAGCTAGTTTAAAAGTAAGTGCTATAATTTAAATCTATAAAAAATATATCAAATCCCTTCTAAAGTATTTAATACTAATGATTTTGAAAACGACCAAGATATATTTAGATAGAGATAAAGAGAGAAACGCCGATCCCAAAAATTTGCTCACCCATCTTGTTGATATGCTGCCTTCACGGATTCGCTAAAACACTATAGACAGACGGACACACAGCCGGCAAACTGAAACACCCATCATTATAGTCGAGGGTTAAAAACGGAAATATTCTAGAGATAATAGTGTTAATTTTCTCGTATATAGAACAAAATAAGCGACAATCCCATTATCATTGCGAGCCTTGTAGATGACACGCCGAAATTAATCACACACATTACTTAATCCCGGATAAAATAACGTTTCTTTCCTCACAAGGGCCTGGAGCTCGCTAAGTCAACGTGGCAGCCGAGGCACACAGCACAGAGATACAGAAGGCGAGCTACATTCTACGAGCGATGGCAAGCGCAAATGGCCATGAAATCAAATATTTGCCCGTTAACATGTCTAAACATGTTTGTTCAAGAAACATATAAGACCTATTAAAAAAAAACACATTTTCTCCGACACTTTTGAAATAAATAAAAGACTTGATTTTATAACGCTTATTTGCAGGGTCACAGCAAACACATCTGCTACTTTGGGTTGCTCCTTTCACCCTACCCAGGGGACACGTGTAGGGATTCTGAAGGTAAACTCCCCTACGGACGCGATCAACATAGACTAGCGCTCCACAGAATGTACTCTGCTAAGTTTCTATTCACAAATAGCTTTGATCAATCGATTGATTATTTTAATCTCATACATCTTTTACTTTACAATGTGAAAAGTTAGTACGTAACGTTAATTTCGACTGCCTGCTGATAATCTTACTCAACTGTATGTGCGCTTGTTTGGAGACGGCCTTCTGTTATATGTATTTTGTGGTCAAATTATCCCTCAAAATAGGATTGTGAGGGTTCTTGGCCTTCGTTAGTTGGTGTAATATATGGGATACGGAGGTGTAACGCCTCATAAAGCATTATTTGAGCCAGTTGTCAAATACCTGAGCTTTTTATTCTTATTATTGAATTGCAGAGTAGCTTAGAAGTAACCCACGACTCGCAACCCAAAGATCCAGCTTTATTATATGAAGACACCAATATTTTTGCGATGAACCAAAAAATAAGAGTAAGCGCGAAGGTTCAGATAACAGGCCCATGAGACGTTACATCCTCGTCTCAAAGTGACAGGCGCAACTTAATGTGATTTGGGTCATCTCAAACTTTGGTAAGACCCAAGACATCTAAGTTCTGTAACTCTCTACATGGTCAGTATTTGGATGGTAACCGCTTACTGCCGTTTGAAGTTTCCATGGCCAGTTCCGTGTTTTGGAGAGTATTATAAAATATCGGTCCCACATTTTAGAAAAAAAAATAAAGGTTTCTAGGAAACCTCCGCTGTGTCGACGTTGTTTATCGACGGTGGCAAACACTTATCTTCTGATTAGCCATGGTCATTTCGCCAGTGTAGTGATAAATACCTGTAGGTATTCTTTTATCACCGGAAAGTAGATAGTTTATGTCAGTAATAGTTCTCCTCTGAAATCTTTTCACTTGAAAAGTAAGCTCTGACCTTCTCGGTAGTTGGGGGATTATCAGTCCTTCCCATAATCCGCAAACTATAAACAAGAACCCGTAACTTGATTGATATGACGAGGAAATTACCTCGGCCCGAGGTAACCACCGTATTTTGTCATATTATTCAGGGGAAAGGTCCTCTGTTTACATTCACCTCCCGGCTTCAAAACGTCATACTGGTGCTTCATCTCGTAATAACTCAAATTGAAAGCTATCACTGTGTCATTAAGTGTAGTTTTGGACCACTGCCTGTTTACCTATATTTTAATAACGTATATTGAAATTGCATAATTTTTATTTCATTTCGTTTGAAGCAAAGACGTTTGACGGCTCCGTGCCTTAGTTGGTAGTAGCCCTGCCTTTGTAGCGAGGATTCGATTCCCGGCCAGGGCTTACTTTGCGTGGTGAGCGACAGGGAATCCAGTGCAGAGTGAGTAAATTTCACTGCTCCTTGCATTGCGGATTGCAGATTTGAGTATTTAATATTAATATCAACTTGATACTTCTACGCGTTTCTGACAAAAAGGGTGTTGACAGACAGACACACGGGTAACGAAGTGATCCTATAGGGTTTCCGTTTTTTACTTTTTAGGTACGGAACCCTAATAATTACAGACTTCGCCTAAGGAAATAAATATTTTCACTTTGATGTTTACTTGGCAGAGATTACCGTTTTCTGGTGTATGCTTATTGCGTCACTATAAAAAAAAAACGACTCTCTATTTAGAGAGTCGTTTTTGGACATACAGTTGCTCTGTGGAATTCATTCTGTTTTTGTTGTTTAAATCTTAAGCATTCATTAAACTGCATTTTGTTAAGGATTTCCTTATCTTGACGACGCGTGATAAAAAGATTTACGAGCTTAAAATCTCCTGGCTTTAGTTAATTGAAAATTTTATACGACGCTCGCATTTCATGGAATGATAAGATAGTAATTGACAAATAGAACTTAATTTAAGAGATTCGTAAATATATATTATAGAATTTAATATACCATATTAAATTTAATATATCTACTGTAAATTACTGTTATTTACTGTAAAATTAGGGAACTCAATCAACCTGTACCCAATAACCAAGTTTTTTTTTATTGTCACCAATACGACTTTCTCAAAGCGGCTAACTATTAAACCTTCAGACATCTCATATGCTTAATATCATTAAATGTAAATCGTTTTTCTTGTGCAATAAAACAAATCACTTTAGTCAGGCATCTCTTATTCTAGATTATTAAAAGATTAAAGCCCATGCACTCTCGATCGTCGTGTGGGAATACTAGATGGCAGGCCATAAATAATACCCTGGTTTCTAAGGAGGTTATTATGCAACTAACGCGCGGGTGGAACCTTAGAATGCACAAGGGGGCCTATTAGCCTTGCTCCCCTTCTCCGAGCACCGTCTCGACCTTAACATAATGAGCTAGTTGACATTGTATGCATTTTCTCGTCTTAAGTGCTTTTTTTTGGGAACAATACCCCAAGGCGCCATCATCATTAGCTTACAGTCATGCTTATCAATAATTATGACAATTATATTCATTCATCATCAAAACACTTACGTAAATTTATGAACAAAAACTAATTCGTTTTCTTATTCAGGAACAGAATCGGTAAGTGAATGTCATCTCTACCACTCGGATATAAAAGCCACATGGAGTATTGGCGTCCCATGAATAAGAAAACTTTTATCAAAGAATTCAATAAATCGCAAACGTACGACTTCAGTTCACACGTGAAAAATGGCTGTTATCTTTGCGATGAAAGCATGGAAATTTGAATCGCATCTCGAGATCGAACATGTACGATCATAAATATGAAGGTTTTGTCGTTACCTTTGCAACTTGTTTTACCTATATAACCTATAATACATACATACTATTAAAATAAAAATATACAAATAAAAATAAAATAAAAATATACAATAAAAGGTCACCAAAGACTAAAGATTTTGGAAATTATCAAAATGGTTATGTGTTATAAAAAAAATTAAATTCTATAATTCATTTTCTGGAGTAAGACGCACCCTTCACGATCATTTGACGGGTTTCGTAACGCGCCAAGAATATTTGCGTTTTATACGTCTCAAAGGAGACCGTGATGCGTAATGTTTTGAGTATATTATTGCTGTGGGATAAACAATATTTTATTCCCCTCTGGGAACCTTATGTTCGTTCACGTAAATTACATATAAAAAGTACCGTTGTTCATCTGGAAGAACAATCTTATATACTTACCTTAAATTATATTTTAATCACTATGCTGATTATAATGGCCTTCTTAGACGGTATTACAATTAGAAATATGATTTATTTAGATTATCATTATCAGGTCGAATCTTACAAAACCTTATTTATAAATTTTAGCATAATCATGTAATGCCCCACTGCAACAACGCCGGTGTGCTTATTTATGTCTATAGGAAAATAAAAATAAAAAATATAGTGAGAGTCAATGAGGTTTGATCTGCTACGGAAACCCAATGGGATTTGGATGTGAACATATACATTTTTTGGTTCCAATTCCAAGGTCTGGCGGTGTTTTTTGGAATTTTGTCATTGTGTACATAAATTTTTCAAGCGGAAAGTTCCTTAATTGTTTATCTCTAAACCCACGTATTTATCAATCTTCAGATTAATAGCTCTGTACGCTTGGTCTCTGTAGTCGGCCTGTACGCTACTCAAAAACTTATTCTTAATGCTAATAGATTATTATTTTATAAGAAGTAAACACACAGAATTATACAATATGAATTATTACTTTTACTCAATTCGATGCACCAAAAATCCTTAGAAGCATATATTATTGTCACAGTTTTTTTTCCCTTTTTATGCGTGGTACCAAATGTCTCTCAACTAAATCGTACTTCTTTCCACGCATTTTAACATATAAATTTTTTATTTGTCTCTATAAAACATCAAAATTTTACGACACACACGAGCGCCAGCCAACACGTATCTACTTTTTATTGATTGAATAAAAAAGTGGTGGCGTTTGTAATAAAAACCAATGAAAGCCACGTGATAATGCATTATGGCGCGGCCCGGGTGACACACACCATAATATTTAGTTATTTAGTGTTGCTAGACACTGCGTCGCTAAATATTGTTTAACGTTAGCTTTTTAGCTGATGGTAAGCTAAGAAAAACATGGAGAACAAGCACTTCTTTTCAGCACCGTCTTGCTCGGGCCCATAAGTAAATATGTACCCTCAAAGATCCTACACGTGTCTACCGGATGGTGAGAAAGCATCAACACAGAGTAGCAGAAGAACTCATGCTAAGTTCGTCCGGAGAAGTACTGCTACCACACCTAGTAACCCGCTGCCAAGCAATAGTGCACTCGAGTAGCTGTAGAAGGGTGTGGGTATCGGTGAAATTACAGACACTTGGGGCGTAAAATCACCGTCTCAGAGAATGCTATTAGATATATTAGAAAACAATCACTAAACAAATGAACAGCGTCATGATTGGTCTAAAGAATGCTCGTTGAGTGAGACCAATAAAAATTGTAATCTTATCAAAAAACTAATCATGATTACAGACGATTTAGTAATATCGTATGTATTATAATATTAAAATGTCGGTAATTATATTTTTTGTTGGTAGACAAGCAAATTTCATTGGATTACAATATGTTCCTAAATATAATTGGATTTTTATCTAAAACGGTTCTTAAATAATGTTCAAAATTACGAATAGCTTAGTTTGTAATTCACAATTATATCACAAAGATATTAATTTTCCAGAACCAAGTCTAACTATTTTTTAGGACAATTAAATTAAATTTTTAATTTTTGTGGATTTGAACATTCGAATGAAACCGTTCCTCTAAAATATGTTCGTTGTTAACCACAGATAAGACAACTGTTTATGTCTAGTCACAGTATTGTACGGCCGGATGTTGAACACTTTTCTTGGTGTTTTATCGTAGAGGATAGGTCGGGTGGCCGCGCTCGTAAACTCGAGGTCAAATTATTGCGCCTTCCCGCGCCATGACAGAACTCCCATTCTGTTTAGAATAAATCGAAATGAAGAGGCTTTGTTTAACCCCGGCTTGAACAGCCAACAGAGCAATGTTTTCCACAGTAAAATTATTATGCGAGCTTGCCAAATGTAGCTATTACTATGCCACATATTTTTTTTGTAAATCTTTAGCTTCTTGAGCTATTGATGATAATTACCGACAAGAAGATCAACGAGCGAAAATGTCCGAAGATTTGTGCTTCAGGCTTAATTAATCACTGTAACGTAACAGGGAAATATTTGGAAATAAGCTCCCGTAGCTTATTTGATAGCAATCTGCCTTCGATTCTGATTCGGATATTTTTTATAACAATAGTTACAAGTCATAAATATAATAAATATGTAATAATTACACCATAGTAAAATGTTTTAAGTACTCTTAACGATGCTGTTATGTAAGATAACTTGGGATAGTGATCTTATACAACCGAGTATTGCATCAGCCGCCGAGATTTAAAACTTTCAAAAATATCCTCAAAAATGTAGCCTGAAAATAACGTGACGCTACATTATGCGGCGTCACACGAAGGTACATGAATCCCTTCCTTTTTAAAATATAATGAAACTTGAGCTCGGGTTTTTGTCTCGCGAGTCATAATGAGTGCGCGCTCGGGAAACGAACTTGGTGACAGACGGAGGAGAAAAAAAAAACAATTATATACATAATAATATATCTAAAATATAGTATTAATATTAATTTCTTATGATTATTTTAACTGAGCTTATTAGTGGTATTTCAACTGAAAACCATAAGAAAACATTATGTCCCGCAATTGTTTCTTATTTGATGTTTATGCACAGAAAATCTTATACTTAAAATGTTAGCTTTTTAATAGATATAACAAAAAATAAACAAAACTGAGTAACCGAGCAAAGATCTCGCGTCGAAGTGCGCGGTTCAAATGCAACTAAACCGTCTCCCATCCAACTGCTGATCCAACGGCGAAGAGTTATTTAACTGAGCTTATGAATCACCAATTATCTATACATATAATAAAACTGTAGACTTGCCGTGTCTGTACATTAAAGATTTTTGCAAAATAATAACTGGGAGACGTTAGGAATAAGTAATAGAACGTAAAAAAGCATTTTTTGTAATTTTTGTCTGTTTGTCTGTTTGTCTGTTTGTCTGTATGTTTGTGCGCACTTTACGCAAAAACCATAGATAGTTATCAAAATCTAGGTACTAACAAATGTTAAGCGGAGTCTCGAATAATGAATAGGGTTTATTTTATCAAAATCGACTTACAAAATAAAAAGTTATTCAATGTTTTATTCAAAAATGTTTGTGCGCACTTTACGCAAAAACCATAGATAGTTATCAAAATCTAATTACTAACATATATTAAGCTAAGTCTCGACTAATGAATACCGTTTATTTTATCAAAATCGACTCTCAAAATCAAAAGTTATTCAATGTTTTATTCAAAATTTTAACGCGCCTGCCGAATCCTGCATGCTTGACTCGGTGTAGCGAGCCGGTGTATTGCAGCATGAATACGAGCAGGCGCTTGAAGGCAGATGACACGTTTAGTCGTAGTTTGGGTTAGTTAATTAGACAATTAGTTTAAAGGCAGTTTTTTTTTGTACTTTGAACTGCGAAAAGTTGATTAAGTTTGATTACGAGTTAAGCTGCCTGTCAAACGAGTCATTTACTTGATGGAGACCTACATTACACTGGAGTAACGCCATGGCCTTATATCCGGCTGAAAATGGACGCATAGGTAAATCTTCTTCAGGGTACATCATCATCATCATCATCAGGGGCGAAAGTACATAACCCTTGCGACATTTGTTATCGATTTTGCTGATATTATCTGGATATTCAGATGCAGCACATTTATTGAAAAAGTATCATTATAAGTTAGCGGAAGTCTGTCAAAGAATATGCAGCTCAACAATGATAACGAAACATAAATCGATGCTTGCTAGCTATCTTTTTTTTTTCTGAGTTAGTTACGTATCGAGCTGAGGGCCCACCTGGCGGTAAGTGGCGACCCACACCCATGACAACAGTTATGCGACTCAGTATAAGATTTGGATCTTAGACTGAGTCGCACTCATCCTGCTGCGACCATCACCCGAGACGGGGATGATACGTCTCATGCAAATATAATGCAAGCACTTCTGCTTGTGTGATTCCATGTGTATTGGCAGTACCTCGCAGGACGCACTTGACACAAGTTCTACTGTTACTTTTTGGTTGCTGCTCTAGCACCACTCAGAGGGTACGTGTAGGGAATCAAAGGATACACACCTGCGGACGCGAGCAACTAGATCCAATAAATTGGTACGGGAGACTTATTTCTCACCAAAGCCGTCTTGACCCAAATACGCAACCGAAATAAAATTGCTCCCTCTGTTTCCTAATTGGGTAAAACAGCTATACACATAGTTACATGAAACTAAAACCGCCAACAAAATGTTTAAAATCCCAAAAACTTGGAAGTCTTTGAATCTGGAACTTGGAACTTGAAGACCTGTTTGCAACATTTCTAGAAATAGCGACAAAGCAAAGGTTCTACGTGATTGTGCTTAGTAGTATGGGATCAGTGCACAATGGCAACCCGTAAAACAGTTAAAGCGATGGACCGAACTCACTGCGATATATTAGATCCGCCTATAGATATCACCATGCTCTTATGTGGTGTTTATAAATGGAGATACTAAGGTTGATGAAATTAACGCATGTCTTAATGTTCGAGTCTGTGGGACAACGTTATACCAATGCATTGAACACTAAACATGCGGCCACACACCTCCTATGTATTTTGTGTATGATGATCTAACAACACTGATACAACATTGAGCAGTGTCCCAGGGAATGGCATTGAACACCATTCAACATCATTAACAGAGAAGTGGAACAATAAGACGATTTTTTTTTGTCAATGGGTAAATACTTTGCGTATACCTTGGGGAGGCGTGAGGTTATGTGTGACTCACCCCCAACACTACTCAGAAATAGCAGTACTGGGGAAATACACATTAAACCCCCTTGGTGTTCCTGCACTACGCCTTCACGCTTGGGGTACGGGTACGGTAGCGGCCCCAGCAGCGTTGGTCTACGCGTATCGGGACCCCAACACGATGTCTAACTCCCTGTGGTGGCGTGCCCGAAACACGAAGCACGCCATCCTCCTGTGGGGACCTCATCCGTCGGACGGCAGATTCCCCGGATCTACCACCAGGAGGTTCCCGTTAGGGTGAAAGGCGGCGCTCATGCGCCTGCCTTCGCCGACCCACTCTCCTGCGTCTACCAGGGTGAGGAGATTCTTCCTCCCTCACCCTCGCGGCTGCTTCTTTCTGCGAGGTTACTTCCTTGCAGAAAGACTGAGCTGCCACCCAAGATCTCCCGCTGTCAATCATGGATAAGACCATAGTTGACAGCAAAAAGTTTCTGCCTATAGCTGCGGTCAGGCGGAAACAATAAGACCCTACCATCTATCCCATCGAATGTTTAAATTTCTAGAGTGCATCTGGACTCTCATCACACAATATATTAAACTAAATGTCGGAATGCCCATTGCTCTTTTATAAATTTATGTCTTCCTAAATTATGTTACAGCACCAAATTGAAAGTCAAGAGTTTAGAGAATTCCTCTCATCTGTCCATTTAGTTTTAAACGCATTCAGTCTCCGGTGAGCCTATGTTCCGCAGTGATCAGACGTAGTCCTTATATTGAGTTGCTTTTTGCACAGTCCGCCTTAGCAATTCAAATATTTTTTATGCGCACGTTCCTGAAATATCCTGAAAAAACGACTTCTATAGTATAGTTTACAGAGAAGCATTATTGTATTGTAAAATATACATTTGCAATGGTTGCAGTTTCACTTACGTAGTTCATCATCCAATCAAGTCTTTAATCTTCCCAGTTAACAAAACCTAAGTAATATGGTAAGAATCCAACGGAAATAAAGTATTTTGAGATTTA
Source organism: Aplocera efformata (assembly GCA_921293045.1). Lineage (NCBI taxonomy): Eukaryota > Metazoa > Arthropoda > Insecta > Lepidoptera > Geometridae > Aplocera > Aplocera efformata. The sequence goes on from OV121045.1 coordinate 328,753, forward strand.
ATCATAACATAATTTTAATACAATAGTAACGACCAGACATAATAAGCATCTCATTATATTTCTATCTTCTAGGCTGGGATAGATCTAAGTCCACGCGGACGAAGTCGCGGGCACAGCTAGTAAATAATAATTCTAGATTATAATAGAATCGCTAAAACCTCCGTACTAAGTTCCGACCTAAACAGTTTACTGAGAGTACTCTGTAAGCGTATGAAGTCCTGTTTCTTGTTACGTGTAAAACGGTTGGCAGCTTTCGAGATTTTAATGTTATTACGATTCGTTTAGTCTGTTTTAGAAGCGGTTACTTTGTTTAGGGGAGCCATAGTACCCACGTCACGTGGCCCCGGGTGGTGCGAAAGGAGCAATCTAAAGTAGCAGTAGAACTTGTGCCAGGTTCCTCTGTGGAAGTACTGCCTCCACACCTGGTAATCAACCACCAAACAGTGGAGCGCTCACGTCGCTGTGCTCCGGTGGAATGGCCTCACAGCTCAGATGGTAGTAGGTCTGCCTTCTGCGCTGTAAGTTGTGGGTTCGATTCCCACTCAGGACAAGCATTTGTGCGGCGAACATGATGTTTGCTCCGTGTCTGGGTGTTAATATGCATTATATGTATTCATTAACAGAAAAAGTTACCTAGTTCAGAGGGTACAAGCTATGCTTAGTTTGGGGCTAGATGGCGATGTGTTAAATGTCCATAAAAACGTAAATGTAATGTAATGTACCTATTATAAATACTAGATATTTGAGCGAATTATCTAAGTTAAGCTTTTTTTATAAGCTCTCTACCTATCGCCAATATCTTAAATGATCGAAAGTGACTAATTTGGTAAAAGATATATTAAAAGCTTGCCTAAGAGATTACATTTTTTTTGAGAGGGGTATTTTATTCGTAAGTCGGGCTTCAACAAACTTCGGACAAAATTGACTGCAAGCTAACGACATTTCAGTGGAGAAACTCTCGAACCTCACAATAACAGCTCACACTTGACTAATGGCGTTTGAGAGTGTGGTGGCTCAGCGGTACAGATATTATTTTCTATTTAAAACTCCCTGGTTCAAAGGGTGCACCAATGAAATATAATCCTTATTACTAACTCCAAAACGTGTGCCTGTCTATCTGTAACGCCTTTCTTTCTCTTTTTTTAAAGCAATAGTTGCACAACGCTATACCTGGACTAACCTGGTCGTAAGTCGTAAGTTCCGTTAGTTCCTTGGCTGAATTTCAACTGATGGTTCTAATTCTAGTTGGGAGTGAGTGGACCTGCACTGACGTCACACGTTGGGTTTTTATGCATTGTCCCCCTCACTAACCCCTATCCCTTATAAGCCTGTTCTGTCTATAATTTCTTTAGTAACTGCAATTTAAAATACCTGTTCTACCGTTTCGTCTTGTAACATGCTTCCTGCACAACTGTCAGTTTCCCCTATTTTAAATAGATAGTGATTTAGTTCGCAGTGACTTGTGATGATGCCCGCCATCGTGCAAAGCTGCTCGCATTTTTATTTTCAAGTCCTATCACGGATGATTCCTGGCAAATTGGAAAATCCCCTGGAATCTATGTTCCAAACATTACATCGACATTTCCCGCGGAAACACTAGTAAAATTTTAAAGTTGCATTTGCGTCGACGGCGTCCAATCTCGGAACAAATCGCGTCGGGTGATGGATGGCGCACCTGTGACGGATCGCTTACTTTCCGGTTGTTTTATTGAGTGGACAAGTTGAGAAGTTTTTATACTTCCACTTGCACTTATATAGTTTTCATGGCTTCAGAATTTCACTCCCCATACATATTGGCATCATAGCTCAGTCGGTTGTTGCTCTGCCTTCAGCAATAAGCATTGGTGTGATAAACATGTTTTTGGGGGTTCACGTTGCTTGAATACCCTTGAGTATTTACACGTACCACCTGGGTAAAGCAGCAGTAGAATTTGTACAAAGATTGTCTCGAGAGGAACTGCCATTGCACCTGGTAATGCCGGTGAAGGGTGTGGGTGTGGCTAAATTACCGGCGCATGAGACGTTATATCCCTGTTTAGGGTGCCAGGTGTAACAGGATACGACTTGGGTCTTCTTATATCGGAAAAGACTTAAGTTTTATGGCTCTTATAGCACACATATATATATTTATAAAGTATAACTAAAATAACAACTTAGGAATGGAAGAGAATCTAGAATAAAAAGAATAATGTTTCCATCTGTCTGCAAAATAGCAAACGGGTCTTGGCCGAGCATTTTTCCTGATCACATTAATGAAACGTAGCGAGGCGCTGGTATTCTGTCCATCCTCTCTGGTATACCTTTAATCGCCTAAATTCACTTTAAAATGCAGATTCCGCCATCTTCTAAATCTGTTGTGAAACAGCGGCTCTAAAATTGGGATTCAACGAACGGAGTCTGCCGCCGGTAATTTATTCTCTTCTTCACCGTCGCCTTTGTCTCTTTCGCACACAATACATTCCTCACGCCTCATTTGCTTGCGCAATCGACGAGAAACTACGATATGAAACGATTATGTGCTCTTACAACGTACGACACCTTTCATCGCCGGGTGCCCGAATCGCTGCGAATGGTTCCGCTGGCATCGAGAATGGAAGGATAGGAGCTCATTATGAACGAGGATCGAAACGTTCGCTCATTGCCGGGATTTTGAGTTCTCACTGAATTGTGCAGTTATTCAGAGTGCCGTGTGCCGATAGTGATGTACCTGTATGTTGGATTCGCGCGTATTATGGTAGCAGATTCTGAAATGTACTCGATTCCGTAAATATTATGAGAAAACCTTTCCTTTGCAGAATCGGTTATGGCTTGAATAGGCACTTAGTAACAAGACATTAATGGAATTTGGATTTTTTTATCAATTTAAATTAATTTTAATAAACGCATTGAATGTAATGTAATAAATCGAAAATGGTATTGTTTATTTTACTACAGTATTGTAGATTAGCTTTGGCTTATTGGGACTAAACACCGCAAGAAGGGTTCGAATGTTAAGAAAGTTTTTTTTTTTTGATGACTTGACGTTTTTTGGTTACCGTCACCCATTAACACAAATAATACGACTCACCTCTTTCCCGTGGTATTGCGTTGCGTCCGTCACTCTGATACGGGGATGTTACGACTCAAGTGCTTGAAATTTCACCGGCACTCACACTCTTTCGCGGGAACACTGCCGTTCGGGGGCGTCACTGCTTGGCGGCGGACTGCCAGGCACAAGTTCTACTGCTACTTACAAATATATTCCCCGGTACATATTAATGCCGCTCAGGTCTTGAGATTGCCCTTACGGCCCGCTTTCAACACATCATAAACTACCATCAAATAAAAATTACTTCACCATAAATTCAAGCCTCCACATAACCCCAAACTTTTTACAGCCGCCATAAAAAGCTATGGCATAACGATTCGACCCATTTAATCCATGGCACACATTTAACCTACAGCTCAAGGAACCTGAATGTGCCAGAAGTGCCACTTGTAACAATTTTAATAATAATTTATTACTAAAAACGTTTCTAAAACATGCAATACATAGCTCTTAAGGTCAAAGTCAAAGTTAAATCAAAGTCAAGATACTTTATTCCATTTTTTTAAATAAAAATGTACCTACAAGAATTGCGTTCAAAATACTATAATTATCAATTGTTCAAACCCTATCAAACCCTCCCCATGGAGAACAAGCAAGAGAGAAGGATTACTTCCGCATATCCTATTCACATTCCGCATATAATATATTCCATATTCCATATAATATAATTTTCCATATTCCATATTCCATTCCATATTCATTCCCTATTCATTCATTCATTCCATATTCATTCCATTCCATATTCCATATAATATAATTTTCCATATTCCATATTCCGCATATAATTTTCCTTATAACTTTTGATAATTAGTATTGAAATTTTAAATTGATATTGTATGTCAATTTGCATGTCGTGGAGTTAGCTATTAGTTATAGGCAATTAATGTTTTAATAAATAAATAGTAAAACGATACTATATAGTTAAACAAGTTATGTAGGTTAAGTGCACCATGACTCGTGTGTGTCAAAATAACTGCGCACACAGGTAGAAACCTGTGTTGAGGGCGTTAGTCTCTTCCCAATTGACAATATTTATAGTATTATATTATACATTAGTTAAATAAATAAATAAATTTACTTATAGAAATTTCCGCTTATTTAGTTCTCTGTACCCAAAGGCTAAAGCTATGTCAACTTATATGTCTGCTCTACTTTGTAGATCTGTCTTATTAACTATAAACCGTAGCGAATATCACAAAATATGTTTAATTAAACACTCGATTGTGAGCAAATGAAATCGCAAGTGAAATTTAGATTTTAGTGTTCGAAAAAAAAAATGCGTAGAATTCCTAAGATAGGCCCCTCTCCATCCAAATAAATGGAAAAAATATCAAACTTATCAATCAGTTGGAGAAGAGTACTATGAAAGGACCTTGCTACACCATTTCAAAAAGATTTCTTTACATACAACCCTTTTACTAACATTACCAAGATTAAAAACCTCTAGGGTACTTTCAATAATCCTAAAGCACTGGAATTTCGCACATATAGCTTCTGATCCACAACTTCAGAAAAAAGTGGGAAACATGGGTTACTCACATTTTTTCATAAACACACAGTTTAATTTGTGTACCTATAGAAAATAGTGTTTTTTTTTTCTAATCTTCGCGTTACTGAACCTCGGATAAGAGATTTGAAACCCAGTTGTACGGTTTTGTGCGGACTTATTGTTACGCGAATTCAAACAAGTTAAATTTTTACTTGTGAAAATGGAGTTGCACTTCTGTATAGCTAGTATTGCCATCGTTCAAGCCATAAGTTGGCACGTTGTGTGTCGGGCATAAACATCAATGGTGCCAATAAATAAATTGTGCTTTGCATTCAACTGTGTCTTCGAGCCAACCGCTGCAGTAACTGCGCCGAATGCTGAACTACGACTTAGGCTGCCACGGATATATGTAAGTGAAGCTGTGATATATTTTCAGGATCCATGTTGCTAGCGTCCGTAAATATAACCTTAGAGATCAGACCCAGGACGGATGTGGAGAAGTCCTGCCATCACAACTGGTTATCCGCTGCTAAGCAGTGATCCGATTGGAGGCTGTGGGTGCCGGTGGAATGTTTTATATTCCTGTAGCTCATGAGACTTAACATCTACATCTCCGAGTGAAGACAACACGGTGTGACTTAGATCTTTTTACACTTTATGAAGTTTACCTACACTGTGGGGGGACAGAAGGATGGAAGTCTTATTGCTTAAGAGTAATTCAATCCATTCGGATGCAGTCACAGGCAGTAAGCTATTTCGTAATTAATATAGTACTTTCAATTCTCACAATAAACATACCTCCCAAAATTACTTTCCAACAATAATATAACGATCTAAAGTAAATAAAGTGACAACATAATACAGCCTTAAATTCCTTTTCAAATGAAGAGACACATTACTTTTAATGTGACTACATTTTCAAATGGAGAATAAAAAAAATATGCTTTAAGAGTAACATTTGGCATGAAACCAGAAAACTTGGATGTTCCGACCAAACCTCCTTATTACAAGATATGATGTTACATTTTGGATGATATTAAATTCTTTAGATTGAAAATCTTATAGAGTAGAAAGAAGATTATACGACGAGTACTTTTAGATGAAGTTTCAGCTTAAGCTTGATTCATTTTTAAAGATGAAATTTTTAAGCGTTACGCTGCTATTTTTGAGACTTTTACTGTCGCATGATTGAGGGTGATTTAAAAGCTTCGAAACCAGCGTTTTCCACTTACTCACAAGAGAGAAGATTATACACAGAAACTAAACTGAAATTGACGTAAGAAAAAGATCAATCTTTCAATATCTAAAGGCGGATCAAATCATCTGTAGATACTTTACAGATCCAACTCAATACCAGATGGATTGTGACCAAGACACAGCAAAACTTTGATTTCGAATTAAATAATTCACAATGAGCCAAAAATATTTCCGTGGTCTGTTAATCAGGGGTTGTTTCATCCATATGTTATTTTACAGGCACATTTTCCCACGAGACGACAGTAATGAAACCTCTGCTTGGTGACAAAACAATAGGTATTACGCAGGGGTTGCCAACGCCAGACTGAATAACGAAAGGCCGAGTTAGTAATGCCTGAACACGAATGCCCGATTACTTGTTCTAGGAAATCAACAACATATAACAACAACAACAACAAAGTATTTCGAAACGAATTTGCACGTGGAAAGTTTTAGATGATTTTGCTACTTAAAATATACCTCCTCCTACAATTGTGAAGCTTTTTCCATTTCATTCACTTAGCTGCAATGTCTTAAGATGGTACCACTGTACATTATCATCACTACTAATGAACTGCTTGTTCAAACGTCTCGCGTACACTTAACCAAGTAATATAAATGAAAACTCAAACCGGTCGAACCATGAACTTTACAAATTGGTGAAAAACAATCTGCTTATTTCTTTGGTTTTAATGTTTAATAATAAACAATGAGAATAAAAAAAAACATTGAGTGCATACCTCTGTACTAGTAGGATTCCCTGTGCAGATGGCATGGACAAACACAGAAACACAAAAAAACTACCCAAGACCCCAAAACATGCTCATGCTCACGACACAAAGTATGCCCCGGCCGGAAATCAGCCGGGCCGGTCCGTGCCTTCGGGCGTCTCGCTCGGAAGGCAAGGCTCCTACCAACTAAGCCACGGGGTGATCGGTTTGAGTTGAAACGTGGAACAAAGAAATTTTGATTTTGCGCTTGCAAAAATACAAGCATGCTTAACAAGATTCAACAAGATCTTTTCTCATAGCGTGATTGTACGAGATCGTATTGTGGTAGCGAGTGCTACAACGCTACGCGGCAGCGTAGCGTTGTAGCACTCGCTCGCACTCGCTACGGTTGTAGCCATTTGTAGCTCTCGCTACGGTAGCGTAGTGTTGTAGCACTAGGTAAAACCACAGTACGATCTCGTACAATCACGCTATGAGAAAAGATCTTGTTTAATCTTGTTAACCGTAAACAAACCGTGTTGTATTCGGAAATACGTTTCCGAGATGCCTTGATACATAAATACGTGTACAGAAAGATATATGCAATTGGTTGTCGCTTATAGCGATATCTTCAGATATTGCGTCATATTAAAAAACAAGCATTCGCCCGCCTGAAAATTCTGAGAAACTCGTGTAGGTACTTAACATGAAAGTACTGTTACGGTACGGATGTCATAAAAAACATTATGATAAAATTATTAGTTTTTCAAAGTTATTTTAAACACTCTCTAAATCCAATTATCCCGATGAACATAAAGTAAACAGAATGATTCAATCTTTTCAGGAACAATTCGAATATATAATAAATTTTGTTGATAAAAGCAGAGTAATGAAGGTATAGCTAATATTGTTATATTACTTAATACACAATTAATAAGGGGCACGGAAGATGCTTGTTTTACGTATATTTGGTAATTTATGAGAAGACCCCAGGAACCTTATCATACGGAACTTGTTTACAATTTCAAGTTTACAATAAACTAGCATTGCCTCGCTATTTCACCCACATATAACTTAAATAAATCTTTGTGAGCAGATTTATAGTATTTCAGTATATACAACATTGCATGGTACTAAAGTATAATTAGCCCACGCGGATGAAGCAGTTCAATATCGCTCTTTTCCAACTTCCTTTACAAATATCAATATTTAAGGCTAACCAAGAACTTTAGCGTAATGTTAGGTAGCCTATAGCCTTCCTCGTGAATGTGGCTATTATATAAAAGAGTTTTATTTTTCAAATCCGACGGATAGCTCTGAGATTAGCGCGTTCAAACAAATAAACGAACTTTTCAGCTTTATTATATTATTAGTATAGATACCATATTTTGCAGTATGAATCCTGCCAAATATGTAGAACTATTAAGTCATGAACACACGGGCTCTATTTTTCTCTTTATCAACATATAAATATATATATAATATTTGTGACACAAATGCTTGTCTCGAGTAAAAATTGAACCCACGACCTTAAGCACAGAAGGTAGTGCTACAACCAACTGAGCTCGTAAGCTTACGAGGCAAGTGACACTACGCCCGCCAACCCATCTCGGCAAATCCACCGACATTACTAATGGATGATTTGCATTCATTATATCTATGGAGTGACATTGTGACAAGCTGCTCCAGATTTCTGTATTAAATTTTCTCATTTGACACAGATATAAAATCCTTGAGATGTTGCCGTATAAACAGGGGGTTTATTTATTACTACGGATATTTGTGTTCATACCATCTGTGACACAGGTAATCCTTTCCTATTAATGTATTGATTTATATCTCGTCGATTGCTTGTTACTGCTATTGTAATAACTATAATAAATAAATCTTTATTTCAGGCAATAAACATTTTTTGCATAAATACAAAAACATAAGTCCATAGAATAAATACTTTACAGACTAACATACAGAAATTAAATAACAAATATATAAAAATAAAAATAAAATAATATTAATAACCTCCTCCGGAAATCGGTTGAAAAATGATAAAATAAGATAAAACGACTCACAGTATAATTTATTTCACTTAACGCACCTAAAACTGAATAACTCTGATATTTTATACACCATAAAACATAAACATAAAAACAACATACATTTCTTCCATTTCAAAAGGCCAATGACCTCATAACACGCAAATTTTCTGCCATTTCAGGCAATTGTGCGAAACCACGGATGCGACATATCCCTAGCGTGACGAGTAACGTCATTGCCATTATGACGTCATAAGTCACAATCCACCATTAAATTCCCTCATAAAGTGGGCATTTATCACCGCGCGGTGCAATACGCCCTTGGATCCAGTTCTCGACTGTTTTGCTTTCCAGCAGAGAGATAACAGAAACAAATTGTTTGTATCTCTGTTATCTCTCGGCCTGGCAAGTGGTTAAGACATAAAAGTATACCAAACATATAAACTCACCTTTGTAATTATAATATTAGTTAGGACTTTGTATTAATTATTTTTTCATGTGAAAGAGTGACCTGGTGGTAAATGGCGACCTCCACCCATGACAACAGTAATACGACTCAGTCTAAGATTTGGATCTTACACTGAGTCGCTTTCATCCTGCTGCGTCATCATATTTAACAGATAATAGTATAAGAAAACGTAACAACGCCATTATGACGTCCGCCTTTTTTTTTTTTTTTTTTTTTTTCCGTGGAGAAATGTCTTAGCATACCGCCCTGCCACGGGGAGACAGAGCGGTTATGTGGGACTACCCACTAAAACTCCACGGTGTCCTCCTCTGCCGCTTAGTGGCGGGAACACGGGAACGTTTATACACACATCCGCGATCCCGCCGCAGCTGCCCGTTTCCGGACCCTCCTTGGGATGGCAATGCCACCATCCTCCCTCGCCACGACACGCCAGGACACGAGGCGCGTCGCAACCACCTCGGGGACCATGCCAGCGATAGGACGTCAGACTACCCCGTGTCAGACGCCCTAGGTCCCCATGCGACGGGTCAGATATGTGGCCCCGTCGCCTGCCACTACGGCCGCAGAGGATAGGGAGAGTGGCGCCTCTCAATACCAACACTCCTCTTCCCCTGCGGCCCCACCGCGTCCGCCATCAAACGGTGGCGACCCCGCCGTGGCCGCGGAAGGTAGGGAGAGCGGCGCACCGCTATACCGGCACTCCTCTCCCGCCGCGGCCCCTAACCCTCAGCTGCGGTGCCGCCCATACGACACCGCAGCCCGCCTCAGTTGCGGTGCCCCCCATAAGGCACCGCCACCTACTGTGGCCGCTCCTAGTCGGCTTGGAGGCAAAGCCTAAAGGAGCAGCCCCTCCCGGGTTCCTCTTGGCTTCACCGTGGGCAGCCCAACCACGGTTACTAAGCCCCCCCGCCCCGACAAGGCGGGAACCCGCGGGGGGGATTATGACGTCCGCCTGCAATAATCATCTTCCAAAGATCCTTATATTTTTGTATTGAAAGTTATTATATAATACTTTTTATTCTTTAGTGTTCTTGAAATACGAGAAAATGTTCCTGGGACATTTTTAATATGGCCATGCATAGCGCTCATATATTTTGCTGCACAGTTGTATAACAGTCCAATTTGAGACATCTGTCAGGGTAGCAGCATTATATGGTTGTTCCTTAGGTTGGACCTCACAGGCAGCTGCTCGGCTCCGCTAGCGTACCATAACTCTGACTCGCACTTACTCACCAGGATCACTCGCCATCGATGTGAATTGCTTTTTATTCAGAGACCCGAATTATCTTGATCTTCTTCATGTTGTTAACTTTAACAAAGTATTTTAATTAATGGGGGTCCTGCTGCCGTAGGTGAATTACCTTAAAGTCCCTACACGTATCCCCTGGGTGATACTAAAAGAGCAACAAAAAGTAGCAGTAGAACTTGTGCAAAGTTCACCCGAAGTATTAATGCTGCCACACCTGGTAATGTGCCGCCAAGCAGTGTTACACTCGCATTGCTGTTGTTGCCGGTGGAATGGTGTGGGTGTTGGTGAAATCACATGCGTATGAGACGTAACATGTCTCGGGGAGCTCGTTACATCACTGCTGAACAAGCTGAAGGCCCACCTGGTGTTACCACCTCAGCAATACGACTTAGGTCCTCCCCGACCGAAATATTTTTGCGAACATTGCACCAATTCTTCTGCTACTTTTTGCTGCCGATTTTGCTTACCACTCAAAAGTACCATTGAAAATGCTTTATTTTAGTTAATTCTATTAAAATTCTTAACTTCCTGTGTACCAAATACAGTCAGAGGTACCTACAAACACCTACCAGAGTTTCTCAGACAATTACCTTCTACAACTGTAATAGGTCGACGCTGCAGTTTATCGAACGTGTTTACTTGTTAAGCGGAAACTTTCTGTGCGTTTCTTTCCTTGTTTACTTCGAGAACTGTGATTTCAAGTCTTCGAGAAGCCTTCAGCGAAGTATAAATAGCGCGCCAATCCGCGAAGACTTAGAGTTTAACTTGTGGGAAGAAAGTGAACGTATCAAAAGACAGACAACGAATAAAGTATTAGTAGAACTTCTGCCAAGATCACCCGCAATGGTACTGCCACGACAACCGGAATCTGCCGCCAAGCAGTAGGGCTTGCATTACTGTGTTCCGGTGTAATATATGGGTGGCGGTGACCACTTAAAATCAGGTGGACCGTCAGATCTTTTCGTTACTTTCATCGCATAAAAAAATATCCGGAACCTAAGCTTGTAATATGGCAGGGTGTTCTAGTTTCACAGTTATTTACAATAGGTACATGATGGCCTTGATAATGATTTATTGAATACTCTGACTAGCTTGCAGTTTGCCTCCGTGCGTCATCGTGACCTTTGTTATATCAAAACACCTCGTTAGTTCGCTAGAGCATGACGTACCCAGTCACGTGGCGTAACTCTAAAGACCAAGCGAAGCTCATATGTGTGTGGCTGTCCCTTAGAAACTCAGCATTATAATACTCGTGCACAATTACTTTGTCGCATAAGATGTCTATCATTTTTTTTCAAGCGCTCTACGAGAATGACACTCTGAATTAAACTTCCTTCACATCGGCCCTGAAATGTGAGAGTGATGTATGTAACATACTCATACATGTGAATTAATATAATAAGTCAGTAATTAATTACCACGCTTCCACAGAGTAGTTGCTAATAATCCTGATTTCAAAACGAAGACGATTCCTGGATTTTAAATGTTTGTGTTGTTTTGTATCTGTTTGTCTGTGCTACAACTATGCAGTTGATTTTTGATTCCCTTGCGAGAATCAAAATATGCGGCTTAAACGGTCCTATTTTATAATTGCGTTCAGTTATAAGTTTGATTTTTTTCATTGCTCTTAGGAATGGCATTCTTGAGTATTTGATATAATTTCAACTTGATACCTCCCACGCGTTCCTGAGAAAAAGTAGACAAAGATAAAGATAATGAGACAAAGTTCGCATCGCGTTGCGCTTGTCACTTTGAAACGGGGATGTCACACCTCAACCGTCTTTAATTTCACCTTTACCCACACCCTTCCGCCGAAACACAATTACGCGAGTGTACCACAGGCATCGAATCAAAGGCGTATTACTTTGTCAAAATTGCTAAATAAGATTAAATTTGGTCTAAAATGTGCTTTTACCAAACAAATATTTTATTTGGTCAACTCGATCAAAGCACCAATTTTCGCTACGAATAGGTTTAATTCAAACCTAAATCGATTTATTTATCAAAGTCCCTGGCGAAATCGCCGACTCTTTGAATGAAGCAATTTTAATCGAAATTAATTCTTGCACTCTCGTGTTGCCTAACATTCCGGCTTTTATTAAATTTAAGGAATATTTTGTTTGTATAGAACTACATGCATCGAGTTCTCCTTATGGACCTGCAATGATCTTCTTATTTTGTGTGATTAAGTGGCCAACTTTGATGTCGAATTTTTCAAGCAACCAAGTGATTTTTAACCTCCGACGAAAAAAAAGGGTGTTGTAAGTTTTTAGTGTGTTTTTAATGAATGCGGGTTTTTCTGTTTGAAAGTTGTCGTGGTCGAGATGGTTTTTAGCAATCATTTATGAAGTTCTGGCGTTTGATGTTCATCAATGCATTACTATCACCCAAGTCGGGTTTTTTTGGATTCATTTCGTATCACTAATGTATATTAAAATTATATTAAATATGTTTTTACTCAGAAATTCAGTTATTATATTGTAAGTCATGCAGGTCCATATTCCACCAATGTAGCAATAATGTTTAAATCTACTCTACTTTCCTTGCATGTCAAAAGGTAGACCAAAGAAAAGATTGTGTGAAAGATTATATTCGTAAGAAAGGAGTGAGAACTGAGATGACAACTGAGGGAAATGGAAGAAAAATATAATACATGAGCCGACGCCACTTGGCTTAGGATAAGGGCAGAAGATGATGTTCCAAAAAAATTCAGGGTCCCCAATTGTTTAAAAATCAGATATGAAATAATTGGTGTCATTATTTTGAAGACTAATTAATCAAAGGTCCTGTAAAAAAAAATATTATGGTCCGGCTACTTTGCGTTGTCTACAACTCTAGTCCCAACTTAAATAAACATCCGTTTATTCAATTCTACCGTTATTGGTTTGTAGCGTTCCTAGTTTGTTTTCAACCGCATTTGTTCACTTTCATTTGCTAACTGTAAATGGGCCATTGAGTGGAATAAAATACAAAACTATCAATTTTATTCACGGGAGGAGTTGAAGAAAATAAGAAAGGATTTTGCCCTGCATTGGGATCCAATGATATGCTTTTTGCATATCAAAATTTATGAAAGTAGACTTACAAAAGCAAAATTAATGCGCAATAAGCTCTGTAGCTTAGTTGTTAGTAACCTTGCCTTCGGATCGAGGGGTCACACAGCCATTCGCGACTGGGGCAGGCTTTATCTAATGAGCGTACAGATGTTTATCGGGTCTTGAGTGTTTGTCTTGTGTTTCCGTCTTTGTCCATGCTCCCTTTTTATGTGGTATAAGTGACATGACGAGCTGATATCCGACCTAGTATTAAGTGATTACTGCCGCCCATAAGCAATACCAATATGAATCCAGTCCTACCCTCTCGAGTCGTATACACACACTCATATCCCTGCACTATGATTTCCTGTGTTGTAGATGGCATGGAAAAACACAGAAACAAGACAAAACAACTAATAATTGGGAATAAACTTCCTGTTCACCACGCAAAGTGTGTCCCGGCCGGGAACCGAACCTCGCTTCGTTGGCAGGATTCAACAAGACGGAGCTGTCTTCATGACGGAGCTGTTTTCATGACATGCAAAAGGCATAACGCTTTTATTCTCACATCTGTCGTGGGTCCCGTGACGCTAAAATCTAAAGTATCAAATAATTGTTATATCCACGAATACATAATATGCTTTGTTTTAAGCAACATTCCTGTGAATATTGAGGCCTTTGGAAGAGGCTTAATCTCTGGAGATTAACCTCCTTCCAGAGGCCTCCAAACACGTCCATCCGAGCTACAAAGAAGTAATACCAACTGCTTATTACTGTTCCATGTTGCGAACTAATATCAAACTTGGACCGGGCGGTAGTCTCCCGGAGGGCTCGTTCGCCCATCGCATTTAGGATTATCGCGTCCTCAACTTCCCAGGGGATTATAGAGAGATGGACGTTTAAGTAGCACGGGGGCTCGCGACCCTAGGTGTGTTAAAGATGCATACGATCCAAAAGTAACAGTAGAAATTCGCAGTCAAACAGGTGCTGTGTTCCGGTGGAAGGGTGTGGATGCCGGTGAAATCACAGGCTCTTGAGACGTAACATCCCCGTCTCGGGTGACGGGCGCAATGCGATGCCACTTGGGTCTTCTCATACTTATAAATTTATATGCTATTTTATAAACATTATATTACTTATTTTATATATTCTCGAAATGGCGAAGCTAAATTGTAGTAAACCTAAATCATATGAAAACTTGAATCTAGCTCGTGCCCGTATCCCCGTAATGGGCAAATTTAGAAGCTGATATAAGTCCGTCAATATTGAATACCAAATACTTGTTCAGTAATAGGCGTCATGTCGGTAGCGCCGTGAAATGGGTGCACAAATTCGCAAATACAATTAGTACCGACGCGACGCGCTCCCTGCGTATCAACGAGTCGGGGTCGCGCCCTATACGGACCCCCCATTACTCCTATATCTGTTGGAAGGGATGAATAATATTGATACTTACCCCCGTTGGTAGGTGAAGGGTGCTTGCTAAACTGGCTCCATCACAACTCAGTTGGTAAACTCGGTCTTCTTCGCTGTAGGTCGTGATTTCAAATTTTTTATTTTTATTTTTTATACTCATACCCCTGCACTAGGATACGATGTGTGGCAGATGGCATGGACAAACACAGAAATAAAAGACAATTACAGTGAAATTACAGGTGCATGAGATGTTAAATCTTCGTCTTAAAGGCCGGAGCAGCGCCGTGAGAATTGGGCTTTCGCACACTTGGGTAGGGTAGGACTGGATTATTGTTGTTGTTTTTGGGTGGCAGTAACCACTCCACCTCAGGTGGTCTGACAGGTTATCCGGCCCCATTAGCAGCATACAAAATATGAAAAACCGGACGTCGGACCTTTCGTGCGCGAGCACATGATAGACCCCTTAAATATTTGTTTTATTCTTATTTTTTGTACGTTTTGTTATAGTGGCAACATAAATACAGACGGACTTAGTAATAGGGTCCAGTTTTACAAAACTTGTTTAGTTCGAATGACAGATGTTTCGTTACGATTAAATAACATCCCACCAACAACCGAACACCTACCTAAGCAGCACAAACAGACCCTAATTTGTTCCAGACAAGGATTCCAACGTCTTCGTTGGTTATTAAGAACACATTACAAGTTTAATATTTCAGTTGAATTACAACTGCCTTCCATTAGAATAAACAAACCTAATTGAATTCTGCGTCGACTCGCCTCCAGCTCCGAGAGAACAGCTCCATCATTTACTTTCAGTTTCGACTGGCCTCACAGCTACGTTGTATTTCAGCCTTGTGTATGCTCGATTCGTGTGTAGGTTCGATTCTTATTAATTCACAACAATTTTTTTTGTTAATATGTGTAACAAAAAACGCTTATAATTCTCTTTATCTCAAGTGGCATGGACAAACACAGACACACAAGACAAACACCCAAGATCCCAGAATTAACTTCATGTTCACCACACAGAATGTGCCAGGCCGGAAATCGAACCCGGGACCTCTATCTTATCTAGTTATCTAGTTCCCATAGCACAAACCTAGTTTGGAGCTAGATACCGCTGAGCCAGGATGCTTCAGCCAGGGCAATTCAGGATGCGCCTTGGGTCATATTCATATTCAGATCGGGAAGGACCTTAGTCGTATCACAGTTGTTATGGGTAGACGTAACCACTTAACATTAATTAGGTATTAAGCTGGTTTCGTCACCTAAGTTAAATAAAAGATTTTTTTAAACAACGATTTTAAATAAGCGGAAGATATGCAAATTACGCAACGTATCAGCCGTTCCTCGACCACTGTGGTATTGAAATGGCTTTACAATTTGTAAGTGAGTTTAATCAAAAGCTTGCTAACGGCGCGCCCGCTGCCAGCACAATGCGAGCTCCCATCTCGATAATTAACAAGGTTTTACAGCCAAGGAACTTATGGTCCCAATCATGGCTGTTTAGTATTTAATCATGCTACTTCAAGATTTTCATTCATTCCATATTCCCCGAAGAGTTAGGCAACTTTATTAAGCCACATCATATTGTGAATTACAGTATTCTTGTAACGTAGACGATTAATGTTTTTAACCGACTTCAAAAAGGAGGTTCAAAAAGGAGGTTATCAATTCCGATGTTTATATTCTGTTTGGGTATTACTCCGTTATAATAAACTGGTTCCCGTAGGATGTTCAGCGTGGGTAACATCGCGGGGCGCAGCTAGTAGGTTCATATTCCATATACAATAAATCTCAATACAATTACTACAATGAACAAATAATCGTAATAATATAACGAAATTTTTAATTATTCCATTCATTAATGTATTATAATAACATTCAAACAATAATACTCGTAGTAGCGAGGGTATTTAGTTCAAGTTATCTAAAGTATAGAATATCCACTCCGAAATCTTTTTTCAGTTTTTTTTAATTGCCAAGGGAGCGGCGTCCTCACCAGGACAGTGACCTCGTGATCTAATGGTACTCCAAACAGGCGAGTATTTCGGCACATTTTGGATTCGCGATAATTTCCAGTTATTTATT
The DNA here is from genome assembly GCA_921293045.1 of Aplocera efformata. NCBI lineage: Eukaryota > Metazoa > Arthropoda > Insecta > Lepidoptera > Geometridae > Aplocera > Aplocera efformata. Next base: position 345,572 of record OV121045.1, read on the forward strand.
GAACTAGAAAAGTCTTTGATCGTTATTTACTCTGAATATTATATTCGTCAACATTTTCCAGTCTATTGTTGCAACCGTCTCGTCTATGAAATCGATAATTTTGCTCTCGTTTGCTGAAACACAAGAGAAGATCAAAAAGGTCTTATTCATTTAGATGGCTCCTTAGCTTAGTTGATAGTAGCCCTGCCTTCGAAGCGACGTATCCCGAGTACGATTCCCGGCCGGGATACATTTTTTATGGTGAGCATGTCGCTGATGGCATGGACAAACACAGAAACAAAACAAACACTCAAGACCCGAGAACAAACTTCATGATCACTTAATTATGATTATTTACTGGCCAGGGTAAAAACAATGGGTGATTAGCACAAATTTTTACGTGAGTCTTGGGTATTTGTGTTGTGTTGTGATGTCCAATCAAAGCAATCTTAATGCAAGAGTATGAGTGTAGCGATATTTAATTAATAATAGTGTACCATTTTTCCAAAATACCTACGTTAACTTCCGATACCTCTGAATTTATTAAATGGTCATTAATGGCTACCATCAGGGAAGTTTTGACATTAATTTCATAATGAACTAGCGAATGCAAACTATTCCAACTGCTCTGCGAAACGCGAGCAAGTTCGTATGCGGTTGTGGCAAACTATCCCCCACCTATATGGTCATTTGAAATTAAATGTATATTCCCTAGAAGGCATTTAATTAACGTTTTTCAACTGTAGCCAGTAGGAGTAACAAGTAATACACCAAGATTATTAATTTTTAATTTAGGTCACTAAACGGTCATCCTTCCAACTACAGACCGGGTGAAGAGTCGATTGACTCAAATGATCTGTATGAAACATCCATGCTAGCTTTGCCACGAGTGCTTCAGGTTATATCTCAGTCTGACTAACACGCAACGCGACTTGAGTCTTTCCATTAAGTAGAGGAATACTTAAGTGTGGTCGAGTACCGTTTTAGTCTCTACACATACCCCCTGCAACGAAAAGTAGTAGCACAATTTGTGCCATGTTCGTATGGAGAAGTAATCCCGGTGACATCACAGATACCCTTTGATACCCTACAGGTACCCCCTTTTTTTTTTTTTTTTTTTTTCCGTGGGGAAATGCACTCGCATACCGCCCTGCCACGGGGAGACAGAGCGGTTATGTGGGACTAGACCCACTAAAACCCCACGGTGTCCTCCTCTGCCGCTTAGTGGCGGGAACACGGGAACGTTAACACACACATCCGCGAACCCGCCACGGCTGTCCGTCTCCGGACCCCTCTCATTTTGGCACCGAGTGCCACGCCCTAGTTAGCGACACGCCAGAACACATAGCGTGTCGCAACCACCACGGGGACCTGGCCAGCGAAAGGGCGTTAGATGACCCCGTATCTAAACGCCCTAGATCCCCATGTGACGGGTCAGATTTGTGGCCCCGTCACCTGCCACTACGGCCGCAGAGGATAGGGACAGTGGCGCCTCTCAATACCAACACTCCTCTTCCCCTGCGGCCCCACCGCGTCCGCCATCTAGCGGTGGCGACCCCGCCGTGGCCGCGGAAGGTAGGGAGAGCGGCGCACCGTAATACCGGCACTCCTCTCCCGCCGCGGCCCCTAACCCTCAGCTGCGGTGCCGCCCATACGACACCGCAGCCCGCCTCAGTTGCGGTGCCCCCCATAAGGCACCGCCACCTACTATGGCCGCTCCTAGTCGGCTTGGAGGCAAAGCCTAAAGGAGCAGCCCCTCCCGGGTTCCTCTTGGCTTCACCGTGGGCAGCCAAACCACGGTTACTAAGCCCCCCCGCCCCGACAAGGCGGGAACCCGCGGGGGGGTACAGGTACCCCCTGGGTGGTGCTAGGAGCAACCAAAAGTAGCAGTAGAACTTGTGCCAAGTTCGTCCGGAGAGGTACTGCCTTCACACCTGGAATCTATCACAAAGCTCACACTGTGTTCCGGTGGAAGGGTGTGGGTGCCGGTGAAATCACATGCGCATGAGACGTCATCCCCGTCTCGGGTGATGGACGCAGCAGGAAGAATGCGATTCAGTGTAAGATCCAAATCTTATACTATGTTGCATTACTGTTGTCATGGCGTTCCGTCACTTACTAACATAAATAAAAACTACGGTTTGGGAGGACCATACTCGTAATTCTGTTTTTAGGGGCCGAGGTAACCACCAGATCAGGTTCCATTAAAACAAACAGCTTGAAGGGCGGAGGCATCACTTAACTCAACCTGATAGGCTTGTGTCGTTATTTCAGGCACATAAATAACTACGCACAACATTCTGGAATATTCGAAAACAGTTTGCAAAGCTTGGAAAACTGGACTCCAGATGGTATCCTAGGCCAAAACCCTAAACAAGAGATATTAGCTTAAGTGCCGTATATGTTCGGCTAACAAGCTATTAACCACAATACATCGACGACAAACGATGCAACTTGCTCGAAACTGTTCTAGTTCTATACTCTACCGCAGACAATGCAGCCACAGTATAAAGCTTATAGGTCTTCTGCTTGTATAATAGGATAACGCTGACTTTCAATCTGGGAGTAGCTGGTTCAAATCCACACGTACACACATGACTTTTTCACTTTCAAACTTCAAAAGGAAAAAACTGTGAGGAAACCGGCATGTCTTAAATTGAAGAAATGTGACATCAATGTGTCCGCATGGGGCTCCCGTGGTAGATCAATGCCCATTCACTCTCAATTAACGAGAGGAGGCCGGTGTCCCTGCAGTGGGAACATTAAAGGCATTCATTTATTTACATTTATCTATTCAACTTGAACACTCGCCATCATTAGACAAATTTTGAATGCACAAATATTTCACTTACAAATGTTAAGGCAGGCTATCGATTTGTTTTATATTTGGTTTATCGATTTGGATATTAAAACGAGTGCATAATGTCCTTTAAATATATTGCTTACTTATTAGGATATTTAATTAATAATATAATTATTATCTGGTTGGATATAGCTTGCTTGATATTTCTTGAGAGCGCTTGAAATGCTTGCTTGAAATTGTGTGAGTATTAAGCCTAATCAGATTTCGTTTTTGTTTTATCATAAATTATTCAGTTACACTTGAATTGTATTTCAAGTGTTAATATCACCACGCTTATATATCATCATTTTGTCCCAAAAAATTATTTAACTGGATTAAAAGTAAAAATTTCTGCAGGAATCTGTACTTAATACGCCTATAGTTAGCAAGCTTCGGCGTGATCTATATCGCCAGGCATCTAGGAATGGTTGTATCAAGCTCATTGTTAGGATTGTCCTACTAATTACGTGTTTACTATGCCGGGCGCGTTCTCAAGCGTACCATTGCAGCGATGCATTAGAGGCCGGATTAATCCTTGTTAGCGACTTACGGGACGCTCTCTGTATGCTCCAAGTTTCGTCCACGAATAGGGTGACACTCCTTATCATGGTGATTAAGGTTTTCAAGTACAAATAAATTAAATTGAATTGATGTTAATGTCAAAAATTTGAAAAAGAAATATGAATTAAATTTCCGCACAAAAAAATTATAAATTCCACTCGGTCGCATGGAACAGCAAGTTTAATATAAAATTGTTACAAAACGCGACATATAATATCGTAATAAAACTGCATAATGAAATATATCTCCATTAAGTAAAATATTGTATTATAAGTTTTTGAAATGTTTTTATCCCTTGGGTCCAAGCATTCGGGAATTCATAAAGGAAACCATCGCAATATGCAGCGAAATATATTCGTAATTTTTAAAAGACAAAAGTCGTTAAAACACTACCAGCTAAGTAGTGACCTTTTTAGAACAACAATTATACAACTTAGGTATTTCTCGATTAGTGGGGACACATTCCAAGTGGCATTCTGTTGCAGCCATCACCCGAGAAAGGAATGTAACGATCGTGATTTCACCGACACCCACACCCTTCCACCGTATTACAGCGATACGAATAGATTACTGCTTACCGGCAGATTAACGGGAGGCAGTACTTCTCAAGATGAACTCAGCACCATGTTCTACGACGATTCGAACTATAATAAATTAGAAAAAATGTTAATAGTTAACAGTAATGTTAATAGTTAAATAAATGTTGAAACAATCGTATTACCTATTCAATTATTTCATTTGAATTTGATCTTCCACAAGCGGTGTGAATGATTTTCTGGGTTCAATTTCAAAGCTAAAATGGAGAAAATTTAAGAATCACCCTCCAGTTTCCAACAAATTTGACTTTAATTCAACACCTTAAAAGATAAATTAGTTTAAGTTTTACATAACTTTAGATTATAAATGGCTTAACGGAATTACTTAGCTTAAAGGAGCTTAGAACCTTTTAATAAAGTTACTAGTTTTATTAAGCTGAAATCCCCTGATTATTTAAAGTTGTTGACCCAGAAAGAAGTTATTGAATTACCTTAGGTCACTTATGCCAACGATAAAATTAGTGAAAACTAGTAGGCATGTCTGCACAATATCTTATAAAGTCAAGTTTAATATATATTACATAAGCATTAAACCAAAGCAAATTTCAAAATTTATTTTGATTTAACTAACAAACTATTGCGACTAACAACATAATGAAACGAACTTTAACACTTGTTTATAGTTTAAGTTAGTGCTGCACTCCACTAGCTCACCAGCCCCAGGTTCAGCGTCCGGTAAAATTATTATATACCGTATAATTATAATATTATATTTCTTTTATTGTCTTTTTGTACTGAAATAAAGAAATAATAATAATAGCTGAGAGTTGGCGGGAAGCCGTTGAAATTATTAGCGCATGAGCTAATCCAAAGTTTACAATTATTAGCGCATGAGCCAATTCAAAGTTTACAATTATTAGCGCATGAGCCAATTCAAAGTTTACAATTATTAGCGCATGAGCCAATTCAAAGTTTACAATTCCCGTAGGAATATCTCAGATGCAGTGACAACACGGCCACCCCGAACCAAACATTGTGGCCCGCCAATAAGATTATACTAAATTGTACTTAGTACTTACGACAGAGCTGTAAAAAGTTGGTAACAGGAACTTCAGGAGAACACTGAAACTTGAAAACAACCGTTTGAAAGCTCATGAACGCAGTAATGGGCGTATGAATCTTTCGTGGTGGGATTTAAGACCTACTATTATTCCAATGAGTCGTGAAATTGAGTGTGATAAGGGAGATAATGATTTTTTAAAAGTCTACGATGAGTTTTATTTTGTGGCGCGCTTACGCCTTTCTGTCTGTACTATTATAAATATACAGCTGTATATTTTGAGTAATAATACGCAGATTGTTTGAATTTTTAATAATAATAATAATAATAATAATATTTATTGGAACAAAACCAGGTTAACATGGTACAACTTAGAACGATGACATTCAGCGGAGAATGTTCACACGGTCCCGCAGCCCCGTCCTAGTCAGATGCTTGAGCAACGGTGGAGTTTTAGTCGGTAGAGGCACCAGCAAACAACATCAGCTGAGCCCGACATACCCCGTCACGCCCCCCGGCGAGGCGGGGATACGTAATGTATTTCTCCACCGCAAAAAAAAAAAAAAAAAGAACGATGACATTGCTAAAGTTATAAAAACTGCGCAGCAAAGTCAGCGCCCGCCTCCAAAAACATATATTAACATTTTTGAAGGAGTTATATTCGAATAACCCAATAAATAAAAATACATGCGATTGTACAGAAACGTCAGTGCACGAATCCAAATCGCACTTGGCTAATTGTGTTCCCGATTAAGGCGCGTGTGTCGCCACCATCGGCTGCTCCGTCAGACATCAAATAATTTATGATTTAAAAATCGGATAAATTAACATCAATACTTTCATGTCGGAGGCCTTCGGGCGGCTTGAAAACTCCGACACCAGAGTTGGCTCTGACTCACACGAAAGAAGGAGAATACTTTTATCACTTATTGAAAATTTAAGGGTGGAATTTCTTCATGACTGATGGAACTATATTGGAGGTATATACCCAATAAAAAAACAGATTATCAATATGCGTATAACTGGCCAAAATACAATAAAAATTGACAACCTCTTTCTTACCAATTTATTTCACCAAAACTTGGTGACCTGCATTTACAACAGAGCGTCACTGTTTTTCCGTACAAAAACCACCTGCATCTAATAAAACCTGATTGAAATTCAACAGCTTTGAATACCTCTTTACGAATAAATTAGGTATATCGAGAATGCTTTGACGGGTAATCCACAATAGGACGGGATTCTTTGTTATGACGAAGGGAGTTTTACTGTCTGGCGATACGACCACGCGGGCGAGATAATCATCGCAACATCGTCATAGGAAGTGTATTGTAAATGTAAATATAATTAAGCACCATCACTCCACTGTAACTTTATATGACTATATCTTACATCTGTCAGTGGCCGAAGGTGGCTGCTGCAGGGCAAGTGATCAGATCGTTACCTATACCAGAGTCAATGTGACTGTGGTGTCCCCACTCAGGGCACTCAGGGTCAGACCTGCTCTCATGCCCTCTGTGCGCCACCATCTGCATCCATGAGGACCTGCCTAAGGGCACATGTAAGGCGTAGCAACTGCCACATACTATTATAAATAATATAATTGTCAACATGGTATGAATATGGTGAAAATGAAATGAATATGGTGGTATGGCCATGGAAAAGAAGAGAAATGAAGATCAAACAGACCCCTAGAACGTCCTTTTAGATGGTTATCCAAAAGGACCTCATGAAGATGGGCCTCGACTATGACCTTACACAAAAGCACACAGAATAGCGCACGAAGATAAGGAGGGCCAACTCCAAAAGATATGGGCCATAAGTCGGGACGAAGAAGATCCCACTACCTATTACGGTAGAATTCTTATTGACAGGGCAGACATACAAACTGTAGTAGGCTTTTTAATATGGTTCCTTTGAAAACGTAAAGAACCCTTTTTACTGTCGTTTCAAAAAGCACTTTTTTATATTTAAAATAAAAAATATAGGTATTGTTCTTTGTCAGATTTTCAACATCATTTCTGTATAGTCATTTGTGTGAGTGCGTTTGATACGCGCCTCCGCGATGGGTAACTGCCATTTACGAGGATAAAAGGAAATATGCTAATTTGCTTTTGTTTACGAGTAAAAAATAAATTTTATGGATTTGGGTTACAAAATACTCGCTTTTTTGTGTAAAACCCATTTTTTCCAGCATTACTTAACATCAGATGGACCATCTGGTCGTTCTCTCACATAAAAAGGAATATAAAAAGATAATTTACAACCATAAACAATTTTTTTCTTACCTCTAGTGCATTTAAAATTTGCTCTTATTAATACTACAAGTACTATACTGCCATATGTCGAGATACCGCTGAAAAGATGAAATAGATGATAATCTATGTGTAAGTCAATGTCCTCAACAGGCAAGAAATTATTCATGACAGATAAGCTTGGCGTATTTTTGTGTTGAGGGCCAAGATCCACTTTGGGTAGCCCAGCCAGTAAGTTAGTAAGTACCGTTTGTGTTAGGGGTGAAATCGAGCCACGAAGATCCGATGCAATAACTTCAAAGATACACACAAAAAAATAAAAAAAAAACATGGCGGACCAAGTTGCTCGCGTAGCAAGAGTACCCTTAGAATGCCTCAACGCGTACGGCGGTACCCCTGAGTGGTACGGAAAGAGCAATAATCAAAAGTAGCAAAAGAACTTTGCCAAGTTCGGCTGGAGAAGGACCACGTGTGGTGGTAATCTGCCGCTAAGAGTGGTGCTCGCATTACTGTGTTATATCCACACCATTTCACGCATAAAATCACAAGCGCATGCAGATATGCATATCTTGTATATATATTTGTTTTATGTTAGTAGGCGGCGGTAAACTTTGGAACAACAGAACCGATTCTGGAAATTCATGAATAAATCATAAAGCTACATTTTTATAAGCGGGTTATTCCTTGTTCTACATAGGAAAAAGCACGTTGAAAAATATTATATTCTATCGTTACTTTTAATATAATAAGAGGTTTGCTTACGATAAAACTTTACAGTCATCATTACTGAGCTACCTAAGCTACGGTGCCGTCGAAAAAATATTATTTATTAGAATATTGATGAATTTCACAATGCAGTCATCTGTAATTCTTATAGGTACCTGAGTCGTCCTGCTGTTTTTATGGGCGGTGACCATCCATCATCAATGGCGATGACTTGAATAGGTCAGCTTAATCCGCCACTTCAATCACATAAAAGAGTATCTGCTATTTTCTTCCAGAGGTATTCCCGCCGTAAACATCGCAAGACGAGTAGCAACAATTAAATGCCCACCGCAAGATTTATTCTCATCCTCAGTTGTGTTACCATTACAACTATTATTGGCCAGATATATAACGGCTTCACGTACAAATCCATTCCATTCGTGGTTACCGCCATTATTACATCTGAACAATACAATCGTTCGGCCCAATCCTGTGCTGAATCGATCAGTCAAGGCATCCAGTCGTGAATAATGTGAAAGATCCTTTGTAAACCGATTCACTGCAGTTATAGTATAAAATAATCTGTGGTACGCTGTTTACAAGTGTACACATTTTTATTACATATCTAACAAATTATGTATATATATTATCCCACTGTATAGTATTGGCTCATTGTAAAACTCGAACTAAAATCCAAATCCAACTGATTAAACAAATCAACAAGTCTTCATAGAAACTTCTGACGCAGATGCGTATTAAAATGTTCGCTCCTTTAATTACAGATTTAATTCATGCAACGATACACCTCGTATTTGTAGGCCATTATGCGCACGGGCATCGTTGGATGAGCCTACAGCCTGTTTCTATGAATATGAAAACTGAACTAAAATCCAGATCAAATCTATCTCCAGTCACATAGCTGAAAAACTGTCAAGTGACTGAAGATAAATTACCGTAGCGACAATGGTAATGGGTCAAAATATGTATTGAACTTTGTCAAGGGAAAATAATGTTGCATAAGTAATCTATTTCTTGAAAACTGGATGTAAATTGATGGAATTGAACTTGGGTATATTACAATGCAATTAATAATCAAACTACCGCGTATCGTAATAAAACAAAATTTTCAATAACGTTCGTTTATCGAGTGCGGTCAAGTGATACAGCATTGATGCAGGTGACAATATCGCAGATAAATTGCGGACTCCGCGCCACAGGACCGACGGTGACGCGACGGGAATTGTTCCAAGATTTATAGTCGTTTCACTGTTATTTTAAATTTTGTTTACCGAAAGAAAATTGGAAAAGTCGAAGCTACATTGTTTTACAGTATTTTAACCAAGGAATATTGTTTCATTGTGGCGAATTGATTAATGTCAGCGAAGCATTTTATAAATGTAATAATTTAATTTAAGGGCTGGAAAAAATATTTTTGATCGAGGGCAATATTGGCAGGTTAATTTTGATATCCCCCCCGCGGGTTCCCGCCTTGTCGGGGCGGGGGGGCTTAGTAACCGTGGTTGGGCTGCCCACGGTGAAGCCAAGAGGAACCCGGGAGGGGCTGCTCCTTTAGGCTTTGCCTCCAAGCCGACTAGGAGCGGCCACAGTAGGTGGCGGTGCCTTAGCTTGTCGCAGCGCGCGCTCGGAAACGGACGTGTGTCGCTGCGCAGTCTTGAATTTAATAATTCGCGATCCGCGCGGCTATTAGCCGCTGCCCGCTCCCGCGTCGCTATGGGCTCGCAACCACTCATAGCGAACGAGTTGCTGGCGTTCATACAGAACGCTATCGACACCATGGACGAGGTCAGCATCGTGCAGATCTGCAAGTCCAACTTCAAGGAGGAGGACGTCAGCAGTGGCAAGGTGCTGCTGTTCCAGACGCTCGGCAAAGCTGCCCAGATGCCATCTCACCGGAGGGATGGAGGCGTGAAGAGTCTCCAGGAGATAATCACGCTGCTGAAGGAGACCGACCCGGACGACGTGCCTGCGTTTGTGGCGAGGGAGTTGCATAAATTGCCCCCCGTAAACTTTGATCATGTCGATGTCACCCGCCTTCTTAAGGACATAAATTCTCTTAAGAGGAGTATGGCCGAGGTAAATGTTAAATTAGAGGCATCGGAAAAAACCATCTCGGATCTACGTAATGAATTATTGTTAATTCGTAACTCTGATTCATTAAGTAGGTCACCCCGGGCCTCTAATGTTAACACGTTGCATCGAAATGCTCAAAATGCATCGGTGTGCAGTTTTGCGTCGGCGGATTTCGCTGAGTCTCGCGATTCACCGATCGCCGCCGCCCGCGCCGCGTGCGAGCTGCCCCGCCCCGCGCCCCGCGCCGTGTCTTCCCCCGCTGAGAGGACGCCGCCCGCGCCGCAGCGTGTCACGACGCCCGCTCCCGCTCGTGCCTACGCGACCGCCGCCGCTAGCCGGCCTGTGACCCGTCAACTTCGCGCAGATCCACCGGCTAAGGGAGTTTCCTGTGCCCCTTCCCGCAAGGAGAAACATGACGAAGAAGGCTTCGTCAAAGTAGAGAGGAGAAAGAGGAGAAAGCCTACGACCTGCAATAAATGTGGGACTGCACCGGCCAGTCAGAATCAACTTTTGCGACCGGCGATTCCCACTACGTTATTGTACGTGTCGCGCGTGCACTACACCGTCAAGGCTGAGGAGGTGGCGGAGTATTTGCGCGCGAAGAGCAAATTTAACCTGAGGGTCGAGCGGTTGGAGTCCCGCCATAAAGTGAACTTCAATTCATTTGTGGTGAGGGTGCCGACCGAACATCTGTCGACCTTCATGAAGGAAGAGCTGTGGCCTAAAGGCGTCGTATTCCGGAAGTTCCGAGGCCGACTGCCGAACGCTGCCGCTCCCGCTCCTGCGCCGTCTCTGGCGCCGCCGCGTACCACGTCGCAGACATGACGTTCCTAGTTTCAGTGTTTCTTTGTTTATATTTTTATATGTATGTTAGTCTGTAAGGTATTTATTCTATGGGCTGATGTTTTTAGTATTTATTCAAAAAATGTTAATTGCCTGAAATAAAGATTATTATTATTATTATTATTATTATTATGGGGGGCACCGCAACTGAGGCGGGCTGCGGTGTCGTATGGGCGGCACCGCAGCTGAGGGTTAGGGGCCGCGGCGGGAGAGGAGTGCCGGTATAGCGGTGCGCCGCTCTCCCTACCTTCCGCGGCCACGGCGGGGTCGCCACCGCTAGATGGCGGACGCGGTGGGGCTGCAGGGGAAGAGGAGTGTTGGTATTGAGAGGCGCCACTCTCCCTATCCTCTGCGGCCGTAGTGGCAGGCGACGGGGCCACATATCTGACCCGTCGCATGGGGACCTAGGGCGTTTAGATACGGGGTCATCTAACGCCCTTTCGCTGGCCAGGTCCCCGAGGTGGTTGCGACACGCTATGTGTTCTGGCGTGTCGCTAACTAAGGCGTGGCACTCGGTGCCAAAAAGAGAGGGGTCCGGAGACGGACAGCCGTGGCGGGTTCGCGGATGTGTGTGTTAACGTTCCCGTGTTCCCGCCACTAAGCGGCAGAGGAGGACACCGTGGGGTTTTAGTGGGTCTAGTCCCACATAACCGCTCTGTCTCCCCGTGGCAGGGCGGTATGCGAGTGCATTTCCCCACGAAAAAAAAAAAAAAAAAAAAAAAGGTTAATTTTGATATTCAATGTATAGGTAATATACCATAGATACAAATAAACTTTACATAGCACCTTGCATTAAGTTGTTATAACTATAATAGTTGGATATTAAGATTAGGTTAGTGGCAGTACCTCTCTAGATAAACTTGGCAAAGGTTTTACTGTTACTGTAGTTTCCTGCATTTGCACCACCCAGGGGGGTACTTAAAGAGTATTCACCTACGGACGCGAGCAACAAGGATTCTCCACAAAGATGAGAATGAAACATTTAACTTAAATTAAAAGTACGATAGCCAGGAAGCAAATTCCGTAAAATAAAAAACATCCTAATGAAGAAAGCTTTTCAGGAATTGAAAAAAATATTGTATTCATTTTTGAATTTATATGTTCTTAAATAAAAGTGATAATATATACAGACTGAATTAAAATAAAATACATTGGATATTTGTACATTATGTATATGTATATTTTAAACAAAACCGTAGCTTCGATAAATTTTGCAGCCCGACTGCATCAGGATGCACCCCATAAATATAAAACGAAAATAATGGATGAAACACGAAACAACAGTTTCGACAAATACGAGAATTAATCTCTTGGAAATAACCGCTATAATCATTAAAATAAAGAGTAAAAAGTACAGAGCGAACGAAAAAAAAAAATTAATCAAATCCACCGGTTTTCAAAACTAAAATATGGATTTCCCTGTGTGAACGGCACATTATAATCCCGCATAAGTCTCCTCGTGTCAAGTTATTCAACTTCATGCAAACGAAACCTCATAAATATTTTACAGTATCTGCCATAACTATCTGCAAATGTATCTTTAGTGAACAAAACAGAGGTATTCAAAGACCACTGAGCCGATGTAATTTACTAGTCCGATGCCGCGAATTTATGGTAATTGCCGCAAAAAGTTATGATTTACGAACGTTTACCAACAACCGGCCCTGAAATAACAGGCCACTAGTGCCGGAAGAACAGCCGGAATATTACCATCTTCCTTTGAGACACTAATGTAATACGTGGTGGATCTTCAATGCTTACATCCGTAGGTGAGAAAATATTAAATCCGCGTGTCCTCTTGGATGGTGCCAATGGGCAAAGAGAGAGAGAAAGAGAGCTTGCGGGTTAGGTCAGACTGCGGTCTTACTGCCCCGTTTTTATCCCATCAACATTGACCACATCAGCATTTTCTACTAGGCGAGATCGCAGTTACAGGTTATCAATGATGGAAAATAGGAAAACGTTTTCTGATTTTATACCATGCAATTTATTCATAAGAATGGGGATTTTGCTGTTTCCAAATTGACATCTATGTCTTCTATGAATCTTATAAGCAGCGTAATATTTTTTGAGCAAAATTTCTGTATATGCTCGTAGTATTAGTTTTAAGGCGATCACAAAATAGCTTACCGACTTAAAACTTAGCTTAAAAAATTTTGCAAACTGTTTTTCCTAGAAAGGTATCTGAACACTGTCACAAATTAATAATATCTACACTAAACAAATAAATCCATACATTACCTTTTTTATTTTTTTAAATCAATATTAAAAACCGTACGTAGAGGCGGAGGCTGAGACAAAAGTATGTCATATAGGTAGCATTGTTTGATTGACTGCGTGAGCCAGCTATTTCCTCCCGCCGCTGTCCTACTCAAGTTTCTCTTAATTTGCGATACCGTTTTCGGTTACCGTTAATTCGACCGTTCACGCGGTAATGATTCGATTTTCTATACAACTTGAGTTGGGAAAGACGGGTTTTTGATTAAGACGTAAATTAATTTAAAATTAGATAATTAGAAATTGATGATAATTTATTTTAAAGCAAAGGATTTTTGTGTATTTTGAAATAATCAGGTCAGGTAAAATTGTCGTTTTGCCAAAATTGCTTTTGGTTCATAAATGGTAAAATTATTACACTCAATGGTTTTCATGAAAATTCCTGTAATCAACAATTAGGTGAGGTGAGCAGAATTTATGAATAGAAAATGAAAATTAACGGAATTATATATATTAAGGTCCAGTGGGTAATCTTTGTCAGTAGAAATTTCAACCCAATTTATTACACCACAGTTGTAACATGCTTTTATTATTTGAATGACATCTAATGGATTGCAATATCGATTATTATATTTTTAAACAAATTTATTGACGGACGCAAACTAACCATTATTGGTGAGAAAGGTTGTTAGCCAAACAATTCACAAACAAATCTGTTGGGTCAATTAAACTCACTAAATTGAACCCGGCGAAGTCAATATGAGGTCAAATAACTCGCGATAGGCCAGAAGGCGATAAACCGCAAAAGTTCGAACATAAACAATGCGAATTAATTCGCAATCGTACAGCAAGACAAAATTGTCTAAACTATGCGCTGTTTTAAAATTTTACTTTCAATTACATTTAAATGTTCTACTTCAAGAATTAAAGTTTGGTTACATCAAAGCACTTGTGACTTTTTTATGTAGTGAATGTGAATGGTCGAGCTAAAGGTCCACCTGGGGTAAAGTGGTTACCTCCGCCAATAAAAACAATAATACAGCTTAGGTCTTCCCCGATGCAATTATGGAAAAAAAACCCATAAGACACGTAAGTCGCATCGCGTTACGTCCGTCACTCTGAGACGAGGATGTAACGTCTCATGAATCTGTATTTTTACCAGCACCCACACATTTCCACTGCAGCATATTAATGCGAGTGCACCACTGCTTGGCAGCAGATTACCAGGTGTGGTGACAGCAGCACTCCGGACGGACTACGCTCAAGTTCCACAGCTACTTTGGGTTGCTCCTATCGCACCACCCGGGGGACAAGTGTAGAGACTCTGAGGGTATTCACCTAAGGAAGCGAGCATCATGGACGTCCCCTATTTATTTGCATTGCAATACACTTATGACCATAAATTCTGTTTAAATATATAATCGCGTTTTAAAATTTTTGAAATAATGCTATTAACGTTGCAATTTTATAACTTTTTTTTTTTTTTTTAACGTTAACACGCTCATACCTCTGCACTAGGATTCCCTGTGTCGCAGATGGCATGGACGAACACAGAAACACAAGACAAACACCCAAGACCCGAGAACAAACTTCATGCTCACCACACAAAGTGTGCCCCGGCCGGGAATTGAACCCGGGACCCCTCGCTTCGAAGGCAGGGCTACTACCAACTAAGCCACGGAGCCGTCTAAATTTATATTTATAATTTTACCTACAACGTATAGAAAGTTTCATTAGCTCCTGGATCCGAGGGGCCCCGGGTTCTATTCATTTTATGTTTACTGGTTTATCTTAACGGCCCCAGCTTTTGATGGCAGTACCGTACCCAATCCGGGTTCGTAGATGTCATGTTTCATGTTTTCGAATTTTTGATTCTTGGTAACAATGGTTTCTTCCACACTTCCCTTCATCGTTTTGAGAATTTAACGCATCAAGTTTCCAGTGTAAACTCATGGATTACAATCAGCGACCTTCTGATTGCAAGTTGTCCTGACCACTAGGTCACCACGTTCTACATTACACTTCCAAATAACGTAATAATATTACATTTTAACAGTTCTACACAACTACCAAAATGCGATATGATATCACCCCGCATGATAAAAGTCCATAATTCTTGTCACTTGTTAAATTAAAAGACATCCATTAGTTATTAAAAGGACACTTTTGCATGTCGAAACAGTGTCTTTATAAAAAAACAGTTGAATTTTTAATAATTACATCAAAAAGTAAGACTATTGTTATAGACATTATATTTGTGTTAAAAAAAATGAAAAGCCAAGGCCCGTGTTTTGTATGTACATACAAAACCTTATTAAAATTGAAAGTTTTAAAGGAACACAAAATCAAAGTAAAACTTTAATTTAAGTTTATACCGTCAACAATCTTCAAATCTGTAAAAACGTATCCAGAGCTGATGAACGTGTTCGACGATTACGAATATTTTGCTTTTGATTGCATCTAAAATCCGCCCAGGGGGGATACTATTATATTATACATAAAGAACCCACCCTCTATCTATTACCGATTCAGCGGGCAACTGACTATCGCAATAAACGACTGAATGGATTTCTATCAAACATGGCTGAACCATTTGTAACTGAATACCTCTTTCAATAACAAAAGCCTTGAAACCTGCCCATCTGTTTAGGAGATGCTATAACATGTCATGTATAGACACGCAGCAAACATAGGCTACAAACGTAAATAACCCCTCCTTGCGCTGCATTTGGGGGGGGGGGGGGGGGGTGAGCATTAACCCAAAGCCTGCTAAGTTACAACTTTCCCAGAATCAGATTACAATCACAAAGTTGGTCCCCACTTTCAGTTCACCCGACATTGCCATACCTTTGATAAACCATTTTATTATGCAAAAAAACGACCCACACAATTGATTGAGAAGACCGCCCTTCAGGTTTTGCTGAAAAGGGATCGAAAGCAAACAAAATCAGGCCCAAAAGTATACAGGGTGTATTTCAGGTGTATTTTCACTGTGAAATTTGTCGATAAACAAACCACAATAGCTCCGAAACCGACGACCCGCATACTAATATATGAGAGCCCGTGTCCATTGTATTAAGCTTATTGTAATAAATAATGACAAGTATTCATGGACATTTCACACAGCGCCATGTAGGCCCAAACTAAGCATAGCTTGAAACTATGGGAGCCAGGTTACTGATAGAACACTTATAGAGTACTATTCACTACATACGTTAAACGTTTTTTTTTTTTTTTTTTTTTTATGTGAATGAGTGACGGAACGAGCTGAGGGCCCACCTGATGGTAAGTGGTGACCCTCGCCCATGACAACAGTAATGCGTGCGACTCAGTATGAGATCCAAATCTTTACTGAGTTTAGTTTACACACTCATACCTCTGCACTAGGATCCCCTGTGTCGCAGATGGCATGGACAAACACAGAAACACAAGACAAACACCCAAGACCCGGCCGGGAATCGAACCCGGGACTTCGAAGGCAGGGCTATTACCAACAAAGTCACGGAGTCGTCATACATATAAACACTCAGACCAGGTATTTATCCTAGGTAGGGATGGAACCCAAAGACCTACAGCATAGAAGGCAGTGCTACTACCATCTGTGAGGCCAGTCACGCTCACACTCAAAAAATTACAATCTAATTATATTAAATAATATGATGCATTCTATTTTTATATTAACTAGACACTCGATGTTTTAATGAAGTAAAGTTATCTAAAACTTTAACTTGAAAATATTGAACACTTTCCATTAAACTCACATCTTCGATCACCCTAGTTTCTTGATAGAAATAACGTATTTTATCAATCTATATTACAATGAAGTATTTTCATTTTTAATTTCAAAAGATAAAAATAGTTTCAACTAGCTCGATATTGACTCTGTAGTCATTGGTTGACGCAAAGTTGGTAGGAAAGTCAAAGTGAAGATAACGAAAATGTTTGATTACTCAGGAGATGGAAAAAAGTTGTGTGGCAATTTTGTGCTTTGTTTATTGATATTGACTAAATCTTGATATATAAATCTTTATTATTTCTCATCTTTTATTGTCTTGAATGTTCTGATTACATTAAAATAAAATTTGATTGAAATACAAATGTTTCAATCGAATTTTATTCAATTCGTTTTTGACAACCTGCCTACTACAAAACAGCGCCATCTAGTATCAATGTTGGAAACATGGAAAAAAGCCCTCATTCCGATAAAATATCTCGTTCGTCAGTGGACAGCGGCAGCAGGGACGGGCTGTGGTCTGCCGGCGTATAGAAATTCACGCCACAGCCCCTTCATACAATTATTCACACAAGATACATTTAAATGAATACAATTAGGTAAAAAACTTTTAATCAACCTGTACCTTCCTGTTTATTGAATTGAGGGCCTTGTTCGATTAGTGGTGTGAGTACCGACAGGCACGCAAGGGTTGTGGGTTCTATTTCCGCAAGATATGTGTTGTGACGTTTTAGTATATTATATTTTAATATTACTGGGTATTATTGTAAAGCCTAGAATAGCAGTAAAACCAATCGTATTGCAATGGTGGCGCATAAAAACTACAATTTAACAGATAGTTTTATTTGTTGTTTTTTAACTTTTTATTGAGAGCCCGATATTGTACCTTAAACCTTTTTTGTTTTATGTTAAGTCAGGTTATTTAAAATAAGGAAATAGAATTGAAAAAAAATATAAAAGATGAGAGAATTTTTTTCCAAAAATTTTAAATCTAAACCGTTTATTATTCTACCTTATATTAATATATTATTTAGTGGTTTTTGTGGAACTACTGGCAAAATAGACCTTTCATAATCATCTCTCAGACTCACATTACTCCCTTAATATATATATTCAATATGTGATATTGAAATAATTACAGAGCGTGTAGTCAGACTAACATTCTAGATGTTAGCGAATTAGCAGGGAAATTATATCAACGCAATTATGTCGTCATACTTATGAAAATGAATTATTAAATTAGAAAGTGCTAATGGCGAGGCTTTCCTAATTTTCTCTATAGATCATCAAGTTAAGTGACTCTTCATCTATTCGCCCATGCTATAGAAGATGGACCGCTATCAAATTTAAATGTTTGCTGTTATGTTCATTAATAAATTTATTATATTGTGTTTATTAACAAATTTATTGCGCTTTATAAATATTCAAGATTGACTAAGTATTTATTGTAATTCTCTCATGAGGCGGAGAGAGAAGTAGAGCAAACCACTCGGCCCCAAAATAGTTTTCTCCTCGCGCAACGCACTTTGCATCCCTTGCGCTCAGGATTAACATAGGAAGCCCTCGCTACACTCGGAATTCTACTCCATAATCCTTCGCTTCGCTCTGGATTCAAAATAGCACCCTCGCCGTAAACATAGCATTCTCATCCCTCATGTTATACTCTACTATTAGCACACCAGGAAAAAATCAACGGATAGAATGCTAGCTACGATAATGCGACGTCAGATATAGAAATAGATACGCGCCAGTGATCTACTACCGCGGCGTACGACTCGCGACGTTACCTCGCCTTGTCGCGACTTGCACCTCTGATTGATGGTGTGTACCCACACCCATCTACATAGTCAGCAGAAGGCGGCTCGATCACTTGTGCACTTTCTTTTGTGAAAAAAGAAGCTTAAAAGTAAATAAAAGCTAGAAATGCTGATGTGAGTTTGGAATACAATAGATACAACGCAATTTATGGAAATAGATACGCGCAAGTGGTCTTCTACCGCGGCGTATATGCGACATTACCTCGCCTTGTCGCGGATTGGACAGTCTGAGGAAGAGACATTGTACATTGTTCGAAATGGGTACATTGAAGGGTATGTACCCATTTCGAACAATATACGGAACATGTGTACGGAACACAGCAATGCGATAGCACCACAGCTTGGCGGTAGATTGGTGACGGTACTACTTCTGATGCTCTTGCCATTAGTTCTACAGCTCCTAAAACAGTGATATAACATTATTCTAGCCATCCTAACTTACCTGTGGCGAGGCCTATGGTAATGTTTCCGCAAACGGGAAAGGAAGAATAGAAATAGTGACTCCACGTCTGCTTTGATTAATGACAGTAGATTGATATTCAACAAAAATACGGAAATTGAGTGGAAAGCGAAACCCACTATTGTTTGGTCAAGCTCAATCAATTTTGATGAAACTTCGGCGTCGATGAAATAAACGATATTTCGACATCACGTTTTGAAAATATGGATATGAAAATACTTGTTTTTTTTAAGTGATTAAAGTGATGAAATGCTGGCCCACCTGGTGTTAAGTGATTACATCCACTCATAAAAATAATAATAAAAAGTCAAAGAAACATTCCGTTGAATTCTTAAAAAAAAATACACTTGGATACGTCACTTTTTTAAATAAATATATACCAACAAGAACAAGCGTTCTTAATTCTTAGTTTAGCAGTTTAGTTGAGTCTGTGATTTTACCGTCTTCCACTGGAAGTGTATGGATTTTCATAGTGTTATGAGTAATGGTATCATACTGTGGGAAAACAGCAGATATCTAAACTATTATCGTTTATCATTATCAATTTATAATTTGAAACAACGTGACTCACTAAGAGAAAAATTAAACGAAGTAAGTGTTCTTACAGTGTCGTCTCAGTATATGAAAATTTGTGATACAAAAATATATCAATCATAATTATTATCAATGATTAAATGAATGATAAAACGCCATGGCCTGTGTCGATCTGCTCCACGACACGCAAAATATATTGTTATATCAATTTAATATATATAATATAATATAATTACGTAGACTTATGGAACATTAATATTGTTTGTGAACTAATCATGCTCGCAAAAAGAAAGTAATCCTTCCATTAGGGGTTTCTTGCTTGTTCTTCCCTATGGAGGGACGGGTAGGGTTTGAACAAGTGATAAACTAAGTATTAAAGATCATGTTCTTGTAGGTACATATTTATACAAAAGTGACGATTCCAATTATTTTATAAGAATTTAAAGGAATTAAAGAGTTTTGTCTAAGTCAAAATATGACTTTGACAAAATGTTGACTTTGAAACACAGAAAATCAAGTACAGATCAACACAGAAAATCTAGTGCTTGGCGGCAGATTACCACTGGTTTCCGCCGCTCATAAAGTTTATAATAAAATAAAAACTTTATGTTAACTCTACCACTTCACCGTTTGTAATCGTCATTTAAAATCTAAAACCTGGGCGACCGAGCTCATATGAACGCGAAGACGCATAGGTTTTTTATTTATTTAGTAAATAAATGCGTATTTACAAGGAGCACAATTATACAGGTAAACTTAAACAGCAAAACAATAGCTAAACACAACTTTTCATCGAAATCGTTAGAGCCGTTTCTGAGATACGCGAAATAAATAAACAAAAATTGCTTGTTTAAAGTAATAAGAAGCTTGTACTAACAGAACAGACGCAAAATTAAAAATAAAAATTATACTGATTTTCTATATTCCATTCTTCGGAAACTAAAAAGATCACCATAACATAGTGAGACCGACGCATGCGCGCTCCTCACCTCGCCGCCATCCTCCGAGCCTTGTTCCCAGTCGCCCCCGGACCGTGCCCCGAGCCCGTCGCGCCGCCGCCCCGCCGCAAACTGCCCGCGCGCGAAACTTTTCCAATGCGGGCACAGCACTGAGACTATTCGCGGTATCTGGCATGCTTGTGGTTCTGTGAAAATGCGGAAAGTAGTGATGTGTTTCAAATTACTCCTGCTCGGAATTACAGTGTTGTTTCAGTTCACGGATTCTGTCGGTAAGTTTTAGTTTAAGAGTTTATAAGCGAAAATTAATGGAAAAAAACTAAAACTTTTAAAAAATTACCTAATTACAAAATGTTTATGTAGACATAATTAGTTTTGTTGAAAGAAGTTAAATTGTAATAGAGAACTTAACATGTGGATAATCTGTAATCCAATTAATAAGTCTATTTGGATGGATTTATGTTCGGAATATTTTTTACTTATTATAAAATTATTTCTCCAGGTACATTTTTAAGACATTTGACATAGCAAAATATCAAGCGAGTGATGCCGCGGGCTAATGTAAGAAACGAATAGAAATGACTAATAGGAAGTTATATTGATTACTAGCTACGCCCCACGGTTTTTCGGGATAAAAAGTAGCCTATGTATAATATAAGTGCAGGATATAAGCTATTCTGGTATACAATTTCATCCAAATTCGTTTAGCCGTTTGAGCGTGTCGGTGGAACAAACATACACACTTACAAACAAACTTTCGCCTTTATAATATAAGTAATATATTATAAAGGCGAAAGTTTGGTTGTAAGATAATAAGTAAAAAGTAAGATTAGTGGTGATAACAACGAAAAGGTGAAGGATAGTAATTTGTCTAGAAAGCTTAGCTTTCTGCGGGAAATGCGTGTAATAAATCTACGCTACAACTTTGTTAGTAAATCATCTCAGTGCGATTCAGACTCACATACTGATGGTTCTGTACTACTGATTGTGTTATTTTATTATTTGTTAGGATAATAAAATAACACAATATAAAATATATTATAGTTCCGAAGATTCCAATCGATGGTAAGAGATAGACGGTGTGAGATAGGTAACAATATGCTTCCATCATTTTATATAATAACAAAACGCTTCTCACGTTTTTTAATAAAAACCTGGGAAGCATTTTGGTACGGCTGACTTACTGGCTCATAATAACTTACATATATTTTAATTACGTTAATTAAGTCACATCCTCATTATTTTTGCTTTCATATTTATCAAAGCTTTGATGTCGTCTGCTTTGATCACTGTAAAATCAGGTTTTACTTAGTTTGGCTTATGATTTCAGAAGAGTCTGTATGATATAAATTAAATTATGGAGATCCCTGCTAATTTAACAACTTTATTCCAAGTACTAGGGTTCCGAACCCGAAGCACCTCATTACTAATCCTGCAACGTCAGTCTGTGTGTCTGTCTTACCTTTAAAGGGCTGTATCATATAAATATTTGCTGTAAATGTTAAAAGAATATCAGTGGTGGAAACCTTAATTTATTATTGCACAAAAAAGATATTGAACAAAAATACTTCAAGCTAAATTTTTAGCTTAAAGATTTTCTATCCGTTACCACTATTACGCAGTAATTGTGCCTGGCGTGCTATTGCTATGTTCCGGTGGAAGGATGTGGGTGCTGGTATAATTACAGGCATCCCCGTCTCACAGGGACAACGCGATTTGACTTGGGTCTTCTCACACCTTGTTAGGGGAAGACCTGAGTCGTATTGGTAGCGATATCCACTTCAGATCAGGTGGGCCGCCAGTTTGCTTTTGATCCCGAAAAGGATCAAAAGCAAGTTAATCACAGTCAACACACACATACATACAAACTTTGTCATTTTAAATACTAGTGTGATCTTGCAATGCATTATAGTAAAATGTAAAACAAACAAAAAAAATAACGATAATGGTATATTAAAAAAAAGTATTTTGAAAGTTAATTGACTTAGGCTGACTTGTTCTAACTCGCTAAGTTAGAAACTTATGAAATAGTTAAACACTATTAAATTATAGTTTTATTATATTATAAAAATATATATGTAAGGTGAAATAAAATAAACAAAAATATAAATGTAATGTTTTGAAGACACTTAAAGATATCGCATCTAATGTTTTCGATGAATATTCAATCAGAGACTCGATTTAATCGAATAGCTACTCCGACTTTTTATCAAGTTTGTTGATGCTTTCTGGCATAATTGCGTTATTCCGGGATACGGGATCCTGGCCCCGAGCTGCTGGATGGGATCCCGGGGCTCATCACTCGGGACGTTCGAGGAATATCTGAGAAATAATTAGATAAGATTCTATTGTGCACAGCTCGTCGCTACTCATTCTATTAAGCAAATGAGATTCAAATTCCACAAAATTCTTTTAGCGGCATGGTGATATATACTATTTATTTGAGCCCAAACGATACTTGAGATCTAAAGGAATAAATGAGTTTGAGTTTATTTAATTGTCGTACATTTAACGTTTTTTGATTACCATTTTATATAAATAGAAATACAGTGTTTTATTATAAAAGGCTCTGTGTCTTAGTCGACTACAACTGCAACCTATCGTCGGAGTGATTCCCGGTCGAGGCCAACTTGTGGGATGAATATAAATATTATTCTCGGGTCTTGGTTTGTGTTGTGATTTGTTTGTTTTTCAATGCTACCTATGACAATAAAGTGACTTTACTGCAGATTTAAAAATCTCTCACGGACATATTTTGTGAAGTTCAAAGATTCTCCTAATAAGGATAACTCATAAGTTATTGCAAAAGCACGACACGTCTTCATTTTATTCGTTAGAGATATTTTCCGCCTCACAGCTGTACTCACAGCAATAGCACTTGTCTTGAAATCAGATCCGAAGCTTTTGAGCGCTGAAAGCTTTGTCAAAGTCTGTTGAAAAATTTGGACCGATAATGGAAACGAGAAAACAAAGGAAATTGCATTTTTGTACTTTGTACACGTAGGTGCGATCATTTCTTTTCTGATAACATTATTTAGAAATGAAAGTTGGAGATTAGAAAAGTTTTTGAGAAAAATGTGCTACTCTGTTGTTAGTATAAGTTTTTTCCTGTTTGTCCGATTATTAATAAAATGTATGACTTACTTTCCACCTTTGACGTAGTGTAGTTATGTGACACGGTGCTGAATAAAAGTCTTTTACATTTCATTTTACTTTTTTTTTATTTTACCGAAAGAATTTTATCAGTGTTATTTGAAGAAGGGCGATGGTGAGCTCACAACTCATCACACACGTCTACATGCCCACAGTAGTGTAACCTATAAGGTGAAAATTGCGATATTTCAGGGTGCTTTTGAGAAAAGCATGAATATAAGTACCATGTTAGAACCCAAAAGTTAATTAAAGCTCGATCGATCATTTCATAATATAACTTAAAGTTATTTAAGACTATGAAAATCTACCTCTACCAGGCAGAGGGTCTGTCTTACCACTATTGGGGAAAAAGCGTAATTTTATATGTTTGTAGAACACAAGTTTAGCTTGATTAAAACGGCGGCGAAGTGCGAGTTAAGTCGCACACCAATGGTTCCGCACGTATGTGTAGGTAAACGTGTAACTGTTTTTTCACGTGATATATATTTTTTTGTGATAAAAGTACTGTTTACATATTAAATATTTCAGATATGTACTGTTTTCGTATAAATTCCTTTACTTGTGGTAGATGAAATTGCTTCTCGCCAAATTTCGTGGTTCTATGTCAACGCGATGTACCCTATAGATTTTGAATTCCTTGCAAAAGTCAAAATAAGTGGCATAAATGGAGCATAGACCGTATCTTTTGAGTGCGTTGACTTAGAAATTAGATTGGTTCACTGCTCTTAGGGATTGCAGATTTGATATTAATTTCAACTTGGTACCTCCACGCGTTTCCAAGAAAAAGGGTCTTGACAGATGGACAGGCAGACAACGAAGTGATCCTATGAGGGTTCCGTTTTACTTTTGAGGTACGGAACTCTAAAAAGAACAAAAGGTCATCTAGGACTACAAACGATCTTCAGACGGGTTGTATGAATGGATTGACTGCCAGATAGAACGGTGCCCAATGCGCCAGAGGCACTGCTCGCTGAACGGTATGCAATGCTTGTCTGAGCCAGGAAAGCTCTCGCGCCAGGAGTCTCATCTAGAGAACAAAAAAGGTGTGATTGGAAAAGGTTATTTTCGTCTGTTCATTATAAAGACATCTGCTGAATTAAGGTTCCGTAATCAAAATGTAAAGGAACCCCATTTTCTCAGCCTACAACGTCTATCTGTCCTACTTATATAAGGCTGTTTCTCTGGCACCATTCGCGTGAACAAGGCTATCCACGACGTTGATTTGAGAAAAAACTATGAGCCGTAACGAGCTGAAATATTTTTGCAAAATGTGCTACCCTAGGGACATGCTAATAAATACTAAAAATATGTGAATCAGTCGTGCGGAACCTTTCGGTAGTCTGGACCGCATGTACCCGGCTTTATTTTATTCTTTACCAGTTGCCGCCCGCCGGTTCACCCGCGTAGTTCCCGTCGCCGTGGGAATACGTGGATAAAATATCGTAAAATATTTTTTTATTTATTTTTGTGGTTGAGGCGTGAAAGCGTAGTATAATATGAGTTGGGATTGTGCTCGAAGAAATTGCAAAATAATATTAAAAAGATGGCATGTAAAGGCGAGCTTAATCCTAAAAATAGTTTTACGTAAATATAATACAATAAGGGAAGGACTGTACTTTATTGTATTAAGATAGTCATGACCCTGAACTTATTGGCTCGGTGGTTAAGTTTCAACTTTCAATCCAATGTCGCCATTCAATTTGAGATGTAAATTTCGACACGCACCAATGAATTTATTTTTTGTCAAGTTATCACAGTGTCACTTTCTCAAACAAAAATGTTTATTTTGGCTAAAATAAAATGTAAAAATACAAAATAAGAATACATAGGGTCCCGAACTAGTAATACTGTTTCAGGAGCCAGTGGCTTTTCCCATATATTCTGATTAGGATGATGATTCTGAAATCGCTGCAGGAAATTATCGTCGGGATACTGGCATGATAAATAAACTGAAAGTTGAATTTATGACCCCATCGTAAATAAAACCTATTATTCATTCTCGCTAGTTGGGAATTAATCCTTGCTTTAAGAGATTATGTTGGGAGATCAATATAGATGATTTCATTTCATGTAACGCACAACTACATGTTGCTGCAATAGTATCTGCAATCATTACCGATGATTGGTTTAAAAATTTAACTAGTCGGCTTTAGTACAGACATCCCCTATTTTTTACTCTTTGGGGTTGCAAAGGGAAAAGTATCACCCAATTATTTCATAAACTTCAACTTTATCAATCTAAAAATAAATCATTCAATTCGTGCCACATGTGATCCGAAGATATCGCGTAGCAAAAAGAAAATATATAATCAAATTCAAAACATGTAAACCGCTTGTCGGTTAAAAAAATACATACAGCTAAAATCAGAACCTCCTCCAAACATTATATTTGCGTGTCAGCTATAAGCGTATCTACTTATTATCCCGCAGAAACCCACGGCTCTGCCGTCAGAAAAGCTTTTTAGTACCAGCGGGATTCTTACCAAATCACGTCTTTAATCAGAGTTTATGCTATCTGCAGGATCTAGAAGCTAAGGCTTCATAAAGGGACCCCACCAAATATACTGTCGGTGGTTTCAACTGAGACAGTATTAGCATTTATAAAGCAGTATACTCACTGCTTCTTGAAGCTGTGGTCGGCGATTTAGAACGCATTCATCTATGAATAGGAAACGTAGGTATTTTGTTATTAATTAGGCAAACTGAAACACATTTTCCATCCAGTTGGTGCAGATGAAATCTGGTTTTGCGCCGTGTGGTAACTGCAAAAAAAGTCAAGTCAATGAAATAACTGAACCGTGAGGATATTCGGCCATTGAGAAACCAAACGCCTCAACAATTAGCACATTTCAGTCTAAATATTATCGGACACGCCGCAGTAGTCACCAGACACTAACATTATCGCTGTCGTAAATAAATAACGTTCTATTTACTGAATCAACTAGCTAATTAATGTACCTACCGTACAGTCGAGCACACAGAACAAACAAGCGATGTGATTTGAGATCCGTGTTCAATGACCCGGGGGAGGCGGCGGTGACGCATCGCGACGGAAACACGGAAAGACTCGCGTCACGGCGCGATGCCGGCTGTCACGGTAATGGTTTACGAGTCACGGTAATGGTTTACGAGTCACGGCAACGTATTTTAAATGTTCGGGAGTTATGGTATGATTTTCGTAATTTAAATAAAGATTTGCTAGCATCGGGAGTTTTCACTCCATGTAGAATTTTGAGGTAAAAATGAGGTAAAAATTTGTCGTAAAGTATTCGTTTCTGTCACCTGTAGTAATGATTGGTAATCTTATACTGGTTTTTTGGTACTTGACTACTTGACTTGACTACTATTACTTCAAAAGAATTAATTTCGGATAAAACACGATTTTCCAAAAAAACAAACCGAGCGAAGCTTCGCTCAGGTACTTTAAGATATTAAATTTAGATGAAAAACAATTTGGCGGTCGACATTTTCATAAAATATAAAAACCATTACTTATTATACAGTGATTAAGGACAAATTATTTCGACCTTGATCTTTGACACATCATCAGAGTAAATGTCACCGCAAAATCATATCCGTAACCGGTTTAGAATAGAAACAGATTAAAACCATATATACCGTATACCGTACCAGCCTCTAATGTTCCCACTGCAGGGACACCGGCCTACTCTCGATAGTTGAGAGTGAATGGGGTCTGATCTACCACGGGAGCCCAATCCGGATTGGTAGATGTCATATGTCGTCGAATTTTTGGTTCTAAGACATGCCGGTTTCCTCACGATGTTTTCCGTCACCGTTTCGAGAACGTGGTATTGCGCACATGAATTTTTCAAGTGAAAAATCTCATTGGTGCACGTGTGGGTTTGAATCAGCGACCTTCAGATTGAAAGTCGGCGTCTGTGCCCCTGGGCCACCACGCTCTCATTAAAACCATATTGTACCCAAATTGTTTATTGAACACAGTTGTTTGTTAGCTATGAGTAGGTGTAGCCACCACACCG
The DNA here is from genome assembly GCA_921293045.1 of Aplocera efformata. NCBI lineage: Eukaryota > Metazoa > Arthropoda > Insecta > Lepidoptera > Geometridae > Aplocera > Aplocera efformata. The sequence continues at coordinate 373,315 of OV121045.1, forward strand.
GGTGACGCGTGAAAGGTCCCGAATAATGTAACGTGAGATGTATCGACTCGCTAATCCGTTGCAAGCTTTTGTTGCTGATCCGTGGGGTTGCAAGCTTCGTTCATTGAAATGTACCATTGTTTTCTATATCAAAGATAAACTGTGTTTGTTCTTCTTTAACTAAAAACAATTTAATCAATTTCATCCATATTTTGTCAGAATGAGGAGTGTAATTCCTTTCAATTTTAATACGCTCGCCTTTTTATATTTTTACTCTTAAATAAATCCTAGTTCTCTTTGCAAAAACGGACCTCTAATGGTTTCATTTTGTCTGGCTGTCTGTTGGCCAATTTACCATTGACAATGTATACATGAAAAATGAGGATAGTGAATTCTATGAATCGCTGTCTGATATAGTGTAGCGAAAGAAACAAAATTTTTGCTTATGCAATCCATACAAAAATCCGGCCAAGTTCAAGTCACACAATTTGTTATGAAGGTAGTTCTTTAGATTAACACTTAGACTAACACTACACTAGCAGACTAACACTAGCTTTTGTCCCAAAAAAGTGAAGATTGCCAAACGCGGGTAACACCGCGGGGCGCAGTTAGTTATAGATAAATGAACAAGCAAAGCCGTGATTCATCAAGTATGTTCAGTGAGGCAGGTAATGCGACGTGCGACGTGTCGACCCGCTCATTTGCTGCGACGTCAACGTCGCCGATAACGTGGGAGCTTAATTTTAACTGATGTGTTTTCTTGGATGTGCATATATTAGGTACATGTCTAGGTTTAAACCGCTCTTGTTTTCACACAGAGCGTAGGATACGTACTTCTTGAGTTATTTTTGTATACTACTGAAGGGACGGGATGCTAACGGAGGTAAGTGGTTACCTCCGCCCATAACAACAGCAATACGACCTAGGTCCTCCGACCCACGTGCGTCCATCACCCGACGGAGATGTTACGTCTATGTACCTGTGATTTCACCGGCGCCCACACCCGTCCACCGCAATACAGGAGTCCATCACTGTTTGCCGACCTATTACCAGGTGTGAAGGCAGTACTCCGGACGAACTTGGCACACGTTCTACTGCTTCTTTTAGTTGTTCCTTTGGTACCACCCAGGGGGTACGGGTCACAGATACTAGAGGGTTTTCAGAGATGCGAGCAACTGGACTTGTTCTGGTATGCGCATGCATCTCCCGAAAATATTATATGCACATAATGACGGCATGTCGATCAGTTTACAGATTAAATAACATAATTTATTGATTTTATCAATTATGTTAATACGCCCGTAGGAGTAGAAATTCTTCATGAAATTTTATTTACATGATATTTGAAGGAAGGAACTTCCAAATAAGTCCATAAAGGCGAAAAAATCGCGGAAAATATACAACCGAGCCGGAGACCTCCTTTCTGAAGTTGGTTAAAAAAAGAATGCATCTTGTTACCGTTACTGGTATGATAAACAAGGCGAGCTGTAATCCGCGCCTCGACCCGCGTAATGCGACGGGTGACGTATCGACTTGACAATCCGTCGCCCTTTTTGTTTCCTCTTGTTATAAGTTTTGTCCTGTCTGTCGGATTATTAAGAAGTAATATATTTGACTGGCCCAGGGGCACAGACGCCGACTTTCAATCTGAACATCGCTGGTTCAAACCCACAAGCGAACCAAAGACTTTTTTCACTTGAAAAATTTATGTGCGCAATACCACGTTCTCGAAACGGTGACGGAAAAAATGACGGAGGAAACCGGCATGTCTTAGAACCAAAAATTCGTTGACATGTGACATCTACCAATCCAGATTGGGCTCCCGTGGTAGATCAGAGCCCATTCACTCTCAATTATCGAGAGTAGGCCGGTGTCCCTGCAGCGGGAACATTGGAGGCTGGTACGGTATATTTAACTGAAATGTAGGGCTATATTAGTTATTCGGTGTGCTCTCTTATCACGTCTATGCCTTCATGTTAGTCCAACGCTTCGGAGATTAAGAATTAGTTACTGTATGTATTCATAATAAGCTTCAGATTGTTCTGTGTGAAATTTTATAGAAGATTATGTATTCAGTTGTCCCGCTGGCTCGAAGAGGAGGCAGCGATAAAACTTTACGTTATATTTATTTATTCAGATACGCTTTTTTAGGTTTATGTACAAAAATGTAATATAGTTTACGATTTGTGTAAACCTTTAAAAAACCGGCTAAGTGAGAGTCTGACTCGCACACCGAGGGTTCCGCACACTTGTAGGTAAACATGTAACTGGTAAGTTTTTTCATGTTCACGGTTTTTGGATTTATTCTCTTGCTTGCGCTTGACGTGAAATTGCTTCTCGTCAAATTTCATATTATAGTTATAGGTAACAGCAAGTACCACATACGTTTTGATTCCCTTGCGAGAGTCAAAATATGTGGCATAAACGGCCGTATCTTTTGATTGCGCTGAATTAGAAGTTTATTGAATTAGAAGTGCCCAATATTTGTTTGTATGACTATTTCTAACACATAATAAATATAATATAAATTAACAGATAAATTTGACGGCTTCGTGGCTTAGTTGGTAGTAACCCTGCCTTCGAAGCGGGGGGTCTCTTATGGGTAACTTGTTTTCAGCATCAGAATCTTCAGCTTTTTGTATCCACTTCCTGGCAGAAAACTGTCGTCCCACCTAGCCGTGGCACACCCTACGCTACATTCACCATTCATATCATATATCTGCTTGAATGATGTTTTTTGAAGTAGCTTATTTATATACCTGTTACAAATACTTTATTAAAAAACCTTTTAAAACTTGAAAAGAAAAGGGTCGGGTACTTATAATATTCAGGAAGCTAAGTGGATAATACTTGGACATTTTTCATTGATCCCTTCAATGGGGTCATTATATTTTTATTGCGGACCGTAAGCGATTTGTTAAATAAATAAATGTTTAAGATTTTACACAGCGCCATCTTGCCCCAAACTAAGCATAACTTGTAGTATTGGAATTTATGTAATTATTAAAAAATTAATTATTATTAAATCTATATTACTTTAATTTAAATAAATAAATATATTTTGACTGGCCTCACAGCTCAGTCGGTAAAAGCTCTGCCTTCTGCGCTGGAGGTCGCGGGTTTGATTCCCACTCAGGGACAAGCATTTGTGTGACGAACATAAATGTTTGTTTTGTGTCTAGGTGACAATATGTATCATATGTATTTCTTTACAATAAAAGTGCTATTTTTTATTTTTATTTTATTTATTCGGGAAAACAAACGGCTACATAATATTGGGTGTGTGAATATGACTCCGCCCTTTCTCAACAGATGTCGTTTTTAGTATTGTTTACGTGTACTAATAAATGACCATACTTGTATTCGATAGTACTGAATGTCAGCTATCTAACGCATTTTATGATATTTGGTTGAAGTGTAAGCAACAATTGTTTTCACCTTTTCGAAAATGTCGGTTTTTATTCCAAATAAACGTCATTTGCGGGAAGTGTTATTACATTATTTTATTGCGAAGAAAACTGCAGCGGAAACTTATCGTTTGCTTGTGGAGATTTATGGTGAGCATGCTCCGTCTAATACAACTTGCAAGGAATGGTTTCGACGATTTCAAAATAACGATTTTAGTACTGAGGATAAAGAACATGGAAAACCACCAAAAAAATTTGAAGATGCTGAATTGGAAGCATTATTGGCGGAAGATTCTTGCCAAACTCAATCAGAATTAGCTGCAGCATTAAATGTTGATCGTTCAACTGTTGCAAAGCGTTTACAAATGATGGGAATGATTCAAAAAGCCGGTGACTGGGTTCCACATGATTTAAAAGAAAGAGACATGGAACGTCGGAAAACCATTTGTGAAATGCTGCTTCAAAGACAGCAAAGAAAAGGATTTTTGCATCGGATAGTCACAGGAGACGAAAAATGGATACACTACGAAAATCTTAAACGCAAAAAAGCTTGGGTGAAACCAGGCGAACCAGGCCCATCACAGCCAAAAATAAATATTCACTGTGCCAAGGTCATGCTCTGTATTTGGTGGGATCAGAAAGGTATTGTATATTATGAGTTGCTCAAACCCTCTGAAACTATTAATGGAGAAGTTTACCGACGACAACTAATGCGTTTGAAGCGAGCCATAGAAGAAAAACGACCAGAATGGGTGAATAGACATAACAAATTAGTTCTTCAGCATGACAATGCCAAACCGCATACCGCAGAAGTCGTAAAAAGATATTTAGAGGGACAGGACTGGGAAGTGTTACCCCACCCGCCATATTCACCAGACATAGCTCCTTCGGATTACCACCTATTCCGGACGATGCAGACAGACCTTACTGGAGAAAAGTTTACTTCATGTGAAAGTATCAAAATTTGGATTGACAACTGGATAAGCTCAAAAGACGAGGACTTCTTCCAGCAAGGAATACGAAAACTACCTGAACGATGGGCGAAGGTTGTAGCTGCAGATGGAGCATACTTTCAATAAATTTTTTTTTAATTTTGTAAGCGAACAAATGTGTTTTATTTTGACAAAAAGGGGCGGAGTCATATTCACACACCTATTATATATTGATACAACAAATGATACTTAAAACTAGATTTTAGTAATTATGTAGCCCACAGCGTTATCCACATATTTGTCACAGAAAGTTCACAAATGAAAAATTATATTGCCACAAGAGGGACTTATACAAATCAAAGTGTTAAAGCATAAGAAGTACAAGAAAAAATAAAATAAAATAGTAAATAAAGTAAGAAAAATAAAAAACAAGTAACAACAATAAACAAAAAAAAAATAAACAAAATGTAAGGCAAATTCTAGCTTTCAGTAAGTTTAAATTAAATTTGAGAGGCAAGTGACAAGATTAGCAGCTCCTTAAATTTAGATACAGAACATGAAAATATGTCTATTGAGTTAAACAAAGTGTTGTAGGACTCAACCATACGACGGATAGGAGCGCGAAGCCCGGAGTTAGTACGGCACGTATTCAAAGCAAACAGCGCACGGACGCGCGTCTCGCGCGGAGTACATGTTCTTGGGACGGCAAAACACAGCTTTCTAACTAAGTCTGTGCAGTCAATTTTGTTTTGAACTATATTGTATAATGCGACTGCTTCAAGGTATTTCCGTCTAGATTCAAGATTTAAGAGATTATATTTGGCAAGCAGGTTTGGATACGATAAATACCTTTTGAAACATTTGAAATGCATAGTGCGCAAAAATTTGCGTTGGACCTTTTCAATAGCAGTTATGTATTTTTTGTAAAAGGGGTTCCAGATTGGAACAGCATATTCAAGCTGTGAGCGTACTAGTGTTTTGTATAAATAAAGAAAAGTAGAAGCGTTATTGAAGTCTGCAGACGATCTGAGGACAAATCCAAACATTTTAAATGCTTTATTCACTAAGTTTTCGACGTGTACGTCGAGACATAATTTATTATCAAAAGTTATTCCAAGGTCTTTAACTGATTCCAACTTATTTAACGATGCATTGCTGAGGCTGTATGTAAACGAAGTTATATTTCTATTTTTAGTAAAATTAATGTAATGACATTTAGGAACACTAAGATAAAGTTTGTTTTGTCTGCAGTAAGAAGTTAATCTGTCTAAGTCCTCTTGAAACAATACACAGTCCTCTACTGAGTGAATAGGTCTAAATGCTTTCAGATCGTCTGCGTACAATAGAAATTTGGAGTTCAGGAAACATTGTTTGATTTCATTGATAAAAAGAATGAATAAGAGGGGGCCTAGAATCGAGCCCTGTGGAACGCCAGAAGTAACACACACACTGCTCGACTGGTAGCCATTTATGACAACTTTTTGAGTTCTGTTTGAAATGTATGATAAGAACCAACGAAGAAGATTACCACGGATACCATTGTACGCAATCTTGTTGAGAAGAATTTGGTGATCAACCTTGTCGAAGGCTTTTTGGAAGTCTGTATAAACAGCATCTACTTGAACGCGATAATCAAGTTTTTCAAAAAGAATTTCTGTAAAGACAAGTAGGTTAGAGGTTGTAGATCGACATTTAACAAAACCATGTTGTTCTTCAATAATAATATTGTGTAAGATAGGGTAAATTTTATTATGCACAAGCCTTTCAAAGAGCTTCGACAAGGTGGACAAAATAGAGATGGGTCGATATTGTTCAACATCATGCTTAGATCCACTTTTGTGCACAGGAGTGATATAGGCACGTTTCCAGACTTCAGGAAATACACCCAGATCAATGCATTTATTGTAAATAATATGAAGAGGTTTATATATACTGTCTGCGGTGTTTTTAAGAAAGCTAGGCGGTATTCCGTCTGGACCAGCACCTTTAGATGGATCGAGTTGTCTGAGTTCTTTAAGAACATCACCTTCAGTAAAGTGAAGGTCTGTTATAAGAACGTTATTACTACTACAGGTGGTAGGTGATGTCCAGTGTTCCAGTTCCGGCGGCTGAGGTTCGAAAACTGATTTAAAGTAATTTGAAAACATATTGCATATGGTAGTAGGATCATCAGACCTAATGTTTTGGTAGTGCACGGTTTGTGGGATATTAGATTTACTTTTGCGGTTAGCTAAATAAGTCCAGAAATATTTAATGTTCGTTGTAATATTTTCTTCAACGGATTTAATATAAGTGTTGTAGCATGTGTGACATTTTTCTTTAAAAATCGCTCTTTGCTCAGAAAATAGGGCGTAATCAATATTGTTTTTATATTTCTTCCATTTAAGCCATGCCTTCTGTTTTCTTTTAAAAACTGCAATCAGTGAATGGGTAAACCAAATAGGGAAGTTAACAGATCCATGGCTTGTAAGAGGTACGTACTGATTTATAATGCCGTTAATTAAATTATAAAATAAATCTAGACTATCTTCAGGGGATAAATGACCTAGGATTTCATTCCAATTAGTTTTACATATTTGTTCGTTAATAACATTATAATCTGCTTTACGGAAGTTGTGTTTCACTATAGGTTTTTTTTTCATTGCATGCTCAGGCACGTCAACAGTGAGATGTGCTATAAATGGAGGGTGATGTAAATCAGGAGTTACAAGGGGGCTTAATTGAGGTAGGACTTTACAAGGCGAATTAGAAATAAGTAAATCAAGGATTTTACCATTAGCATTCGTTATACTATTATATTGTAGGGCGTTTAGAATAGACATACAGTTACCTAATTGCAGACCACGACTAGTAGAGGCAGAGCATGTTAGTCCGGTGCTAATAAAGTCGTTAGGTACTGAGGGAGACCAAATAATATCAGATAGATTATAATCCCCAAGAATATATATGCTGTCTATGCTGGGATCAGTGAGACTATCTTGGAGATAATCAAAATGACTTTCATACGCCGCCGCGTCTATCCAAGGTGGTATATATGCCGCACTGATCACATGACGTTTGAGACGGTCTTTGCTTGGTACCTCAACAAACAGATGCTCAATGTGCGGAGATTTACCTACAGAATTATTAGAGAAGTCAAACGAAGCTGGTCTTAATCCTCGTAGTACCGCAACCATAACACCACCCCCGTCTCTCTTATTCGTGGCCAGTCTGTCTCTGTCACATCTAAACACGATGTAGCGTTGATCAATGAGTTCATTGTCGTGGATTTCTGGAATTAACCAAGTCTCAGTAAGTATAATGATATCATATGTAAATGAAAGAACATTCATATAGAATGTGTGCAATTTGGTTCTTAAACCTCTACAGTTTTGATAGTATACAGTAAGATCGTTATCCATTAAATGATTCTGAGGATATTAAATGCATGTAAATATGTAAATATTATAATTGTTTTAATCATATAAATATGGTACATGATATAAATGTAATCTGACTTCAAATAGTAGCGTGGGTTCGCATTGATTGTAAACGTGTTGGACAAATCAGTGCTCAGTACTACTGGTATAAGTACGGCAATGAGTAAGTAAATAAGACGTAGGTAAAATAGTAGAATTAAGTAGGCATCTCCATAAAGCAATTCTATATGAGATGATATAATAGGAAGAGACGTGATCAAGAAGGCGTCCGTCGGCGTCGCTGTCTGCAATAATATATTGTTAGGGTATATGAAATTCGTTGGAAAATATACTTTAGGTATGATTGAGTCCAAAACAAACAAACGATATAAAATACTTTTTAAAACTATTGGTTTAACACATTTATCAAACTTAGGTGCCATGTAAGAATAAACTCTTAAACATACAAGTACTACCGCTAAAATTAAACAGCTAATTATATTAACGTAATTGGGGTTAAATCTAATAAACGTATTTCTGTTATTTAGGTTTCGCTTTGATCTTGTCCAGGTCTGAATCAAAACGCACGATGAAGGCTGGTGAATCATCACGCTCGCGAACGAGAATTGAGCCATTTCTGACCCACACATATTTAAAGCCGCTAGCAGATGCGGCTTCGCGACATTTGCGAAACAAATGCTTGTTTTTCAACGTCAAATGCTCATTAATATATACTTTGGTCGGACTGCCAGATATTCCAAGCTGTTCTGAATTTAGTCTTCTAGCTTTACGGTATGCACCTAATATGTTATCACGCATTATACGTGTAGTAAATTTTACAATAATATTTTTTGGTTGGGAGTTGCTGTGTGCATGCGGTACCCTATGCACAGAAACGATGTCACCGGGTGATAGCTGCACGCCGAGGACGACACTGGCGGCTTGAACGATTCCCATTAGATTTTCATTCCTTTTTTCAGGGACATTGCATAACTCCAGATTACATAGCCTTGCCTGCTGTTCGAGCGAATCAATTTTGTATTCGAGGTTGGTGATGGTTGGGTCAGTCTCAGATTTTCGGCTGGCTAGGTCTTCTATCCGATTTTTTAATTGCTCATGCTCTCCTGAGCAGAACTGAGCCGTGGCTTTTAAATGCGTCACATCTTGGTACAGCAAAGAAATATTTGCCTTTATGCCGGTCTGTTCAGTTTTTAAGGATTTTATTTCCTCACGCATTGCAGACAACACGCTCTTTATGTCATCTCTTATGCCAAGTATGTTTTTGTTGGTCTCATTACGCCATTCCTGAAGTTGAATACTCAATGACTGCATAAAAGTGCTATAGTCCATATTACTCACGGGCTTGGAGTTTCCAATACTGCAACCATCCGTGAGCGTCGACGATTCCGCCGCGTTAAATGAAATATCCATTGAGTCATCACACGTCGCAGTAACTGGTAGCCGCCTGTTATGCACCGGAGTGTTCGCATTAGATCGATTGCGAAGCGTAACTTTACTACTGCACGAGGGGCATGTCCAAGTTTTCATAAACTCTTCTGTGAGCTCAAGATACTCCTGGGGCGTTATGTTAACACACTCGCTGTGATATGTTTCTTCGCAGTAGTGACATTTCAATGTACTTTCATCCGTAGATGTGGGAACTCTGCAACCGCTACAGTTCATAGTGTCAAGAAATAAACAGATATTGGGTAAGATAGCGACCTCTGGCAGGAAAAGATGGTACCGGGATAATATTAAGCTTGGTGTTAATAAATTCCTATCCTCGTAGTCGCAAGCGCAGCGCAAGCAGCACTAACAAAAAGTTCACAAATCTGTGGATAGATGGCGTTTATACGAATAATTAAACGACCAACATGACCATGCACGAATTGAAGGTTATGTTTTTATGTATTTTATGTTTTATGCACTGTAGTATGGCCACTTAAAACACAAAAACACCAACCAGCGCACTGATAGTACAAAAACACTTCGAATTTGTAGAGAGAAAAGGGAAAATAGCAGCTTTCACGTAGTTCTGTCACGGTTTCAAGATCACGTAAATTATCACAACAAACACGCCAGATTACTATGTACTTGAATACTTGTCACTTTTTATGTAATTCTAATCGAAAAAATGATGTAAATTGACACTGTTTCTATGTAATAACAACAAAATTTATAGCAGCTTTAAAATTGTAAACAAACAAGTAGCGCCCTCTAGTGGACAATGAGTATTAAGTATATAAGCTATATAAGTATTCCATCAGTTATCTAGTTCTCATAGTGCAAACCACGTTTAGTTTGTGTTTAGACCGTTGTGTGAAATGTCCATGATCATTATTATTATTAACATATTAGCACTCAGACACAGAAGAAACATCTATGTTCTTCACACAAATGGTCAGGACAAGTGATTGGGAATCGAACGCACGATCGACGCACTGTAGGTCATGGCAGAGCTACTACCAAACAAGCTGTGAGCTCGTCGTAGTTAAATTCTGCTTTTGAAATTAAAACTGAGAACAATGCCCTCATGGGAGGGCTAACCCCTGTTAGCCCTCCCCTCATCGTAAAAATAATCGCGCAACAGTAAAATAATTGCGATATTTTTGTTCACCTCTTAAATCCGCTTGCTCAATCTAAAATCTGAAAAAGATAAAAGGTTCAAAGAACAAATACTTATCCGTGAAAGATTAAAAATGTATTGTTTAGACAAGTCAATATACATTTAGACGTATACTGACGTAGGTAGATACTATTCGTGCGCATATAACGACAGATCCCGACCCAAAGGTCTCTGTGACAGGAGAACCTTGGGCACATAATTGCAAACAGATGTGTCCAATTGCAATCAGTTATCCTTTTTTATTTAGTCCTGTTTTCTTTGTTAAAAACTTATCTCCGAAGAGAAAGTTTTTAATGTGCAATAGGTAAAAACCAATATACAAATGCCAAAGTAGTCTGAGATATTTCCACACGTAAGAAAGGGTAAAATTCTGTTACTGGAATGCTCAGAAGATTGTAATAATCTGGACATTTTGATTTATCTAAATTTAGAATTTACGCATACCGAGCCGAAACATTAATCATACAATTACGGTTAAGTGAAAAGTCCGAGGGATTGTACGGAATAATAGAAATGTTACTCAGATAAAAGTTATCAGCAACGCAATTGAATCACTGTCATTTACATGTGGGTTGCCACGAATTTAATGTAATTTGTTTTATTATATAGCTTTTCCCCGCGACTTCGTCCGCGTGGAATTTGATTGTTTTTTTGCGCGGTACCCTAATTCTTTTTTATTTGTCTAAAATAAAAGTAGTCACCATAACATCAGCTATCTTCCAGTGAAAGACCCGTCAAATTTGGTGAAGCCGTTTCGGAGATTAGCTGGAATAAAACAGACAGAGACAAAAATAAAAAACTGTTAGAATATACTTTCAAATGCATTTAGTAAAAAGCTGTTATTTTGAAATTACAAATAGACACTTTATTTTTATTTATTTGTATACATTAAAAACAGTATTAGTTTTGTATATAATTGCTGAATACACATTCAGGATCAAAAAATAATGACTAAAATATCTTTTTTTAAGTGTAATACATATGCCAATAACTTGTGCCAAGTTCACATGAAAAATCACCACGAAACCTAGTAATCTACCGCTAAGCAGTGGTACACACACATTGATGTGTTCCGGTGGAAGTGTGTGGTGTCCGGTGAAAGTACAGGTGCATGAGACATCCGGTGGGCTGTCAGCTCGTACCGTAAATATAGCTACATAAAAATTTCACCCTGTAAAATCGTCGTACTTTGCTTCAGCTACGTAGCTGTCAAGTTGATCAATTAAAAATAAGTTTGAATAATGAACGCTACAGCTAGCGGACTTCCAGTAAAAGGAAAATAAAATTGAGCCGAGTAATCCAATTGACCTACAACTTTCCCGCTGATAAACTTCTGAAGAAAAATATATTTTGTCCGTTTTAAAGGAAGATAAAAATGCCTTTACCTTCAAGCCGCCCCACAATAGGAAGGAATGTTAGCTCCTTAAAGATGTCATTTTGATTTATTATCCCTTGAACCTTCGGAAACAATTTCTTAAAATGGGCATGAAAATAAACGACAACGTTTCGACCCGAGGCACGCGATTGTTATTAAATTTATAAGAATTTCATTATGTTCCGTAACCCGATATCATTTTATTATACAATAGTTACAAAAATGTCTTAGGTATTTAGGGTTTTACAAAATATATTATTATAGATTCAGGGACATAGTAGGGGTAAACACATAAATTTCATTATGAAACAACCCTTTGCCTTCGTAACACAATAACGTTCGATTCTAATCGAGATTATTGTAATAATGTTATTTATAAAATAAACTTGAATTTTAAACATTTTAAGGTTTTTGTTGATATCGATGTTATTGTTTGTGACAGAATAGAAAAATCTATTATAAACATGCCGATCAGCGAGAAGTATTAGGAACTATAATTACCTGCAAAAAAAACCATTAAAACCTTCATAAAATGGTGGTGTTCATAAAATTTAAATGTTTACACACTCATACCTCTGCACTAGAATTCCCTGTGTCGCAGATGGCATGGACAAACACAGAATCACAAGACGAAAACCCAAGACCCAAGAACAAACTTCATGCTCACCACACAAAGTATGCCCCGGCCGGGAATCGAACCCGGGACCCCTCGCTTCGAAAGCAGGGCTTCTACCAACTTAGCCACGGAGCCGTCAAATGAAATGACTGTTGTGTTTTTTTTTTAATTTTTTATTCGCAGCAAGCCCCGCTAAATTCCTATTTTTTAACATACACACTCATTTTCTTGCCCTAAGCTTCTCTACATCGTAGGTGGCATGGACAAACACAGAATAATAAGACATTCTTAAGATTAATTAGAACTACTATTGTTCAGACATCAATATTTGCAAATGGGACAGCACAATTCTTTAATATAAAATAGGGTTGCCATTGAATAAAAATATTATCAAGAGCTTGTTCACATCTGAACCCAATAAAATTACAGATCCGTTAAACGATAAAGAATATTACCTGACAAAAGAAGTTTCCACAATTTATTTTGACGATATCCGACACAAAAGCGACGAAAATCGTCAACGGTCACTCCGCAAATCTTGTTATTAGCTATAATCTTGCCATTGTCCCGCGACACAATGCGTCTATAATAGTGTGGCCTTTACAATGGGAAGGATTTAGCCCGAGAGCTGGCAATACTTTTATACACCTTTTACATTACAAGACGTTTCATCCTCGAGGCGGTTGTTGAAGATGTGAATAGTAATTATTTAAGTCACTTTTTGGACGACAAGAAGCCAATGATATGCATCCCATACAGTGTCAAATGTGTCCCATACCACACATCCACGACCCCACAGCAAACTTCACGCTTAGTGCAAACATGAGTACCCCGGCCGGGGATCGAACACTCGACCCGCTTCGAAGGCATGGTTCAACTAACTTTACTATGGATTGCATCAGAGTAATGTGAAGAGACAAGGATTTTCTCTACAGACTTAACTGACCACTTTGACCGCTATGATTTGATATTTTTAAACATTGAAAATTATGAGTATGAATTACTTACATAAATACATAAGAAACTTAGAATAATACGAAACCAATGTAATGAGGAGAGACGAATCACATAATAACTAGAAAAGTTCTAGATGTGGAAGTTATGGATATAAGAAAAGAGATAGACTGAGGAAGTAGTAAATAAGGAGTAAGCACTGTAAGGACGGCTGATAGAAGAGAATAGAAGAAGACATTTTGTGCCGATTCAGCTAGAGCGGGATAAGGGTAGGGAGATGATAATGAGATACGAAACCCTAAAAATGACAACTGAATGACTTACACATGAACATATTATTAAAAAAGGAATAAAGGAATAAAACTTTTCACTATTTCCGGTCTACGATGGACAAAGCCGTTTTCACCGAAGCCTGTTTGCCATTCCGAGAGTTCTCTCACAACCGTATCAAAAAGGTTGAGAGCCTCTCACTGATAATGGGGACTTGACTTGCCTGAAGTATGTATTCGGAGGTGATTTGACGTGCTTCTTCAATCTTTGGGTTGAGTCTTGATGGGTAGATGCCATTTTTTGTTAGGCTTTTGTATAGATACAATACAGGAAAAATATAAAGAAATCACTGGAAACACAAGAATAAGCCCACGCTGTATGTCTGTCTTAATTTATAATTTGTTTTGTCATTTGAACATTCGATGGATACAGGCGTTTTTATATATTATTTTTATTTAAAGAACTTTTTCGCTAATTTGAAGATATCGCTCTGTTTTACAATGATCTTAATACGGGCACTATCCCAACAAAGCTTACGTATTTTTAACAGACTTCCAAAAGCAAGAAGTAATTTTTAAGGATCTTGTAACTAATAGCGTAAATTCTTCGCTAATTAAGAACCGGTTTGGATAATTCTTCTTTCAGTTGAAAGGTTGTTATTTAGTAATATTGTGTTACCTTTCAAGCTGTATGTAAAACAAATTGTATGGAAATTTCACCCCTGAGAGCGAATGATAAAATTTTAAACTCAGAAGTGAAGAAAAAGGTATATATGACGTTTAAATCTGTCACTTCTTTCTATATGAAGTTTAAAAAATTCGAAGAGGAGCAAATGTCCATAGCATATCATGTATGAGACGAAACACTAATCATATTATGTCTTGCGTCCAATTTGAAAATTATGTCAATCATCTTTCTTTTTCCCAATTCCAAAAAGTGTCACTTATCGTTCCCATACTAAATTCTAAGTGTGAAGTAATCTATTTATCTGTGGTACGTAAACTGTCACAGTGTGGGTGTACAAATGGTACAAATACAAATGCAAATCTGGTTTGTGACTGGATCGGATACAGAGCGACGTCTGCCAGGGCAGGCTGGCTGAGCGAACGCAAGCGAAGGGCGCAGCGGGCTATGAACGAGTTTTGTCGAATGGAATTTACTTTATTTGTACTTATTGTATGGAATATCCATGACGGGATGGCGCGGTGGTTGCGTAACGCGAGTCGCGTCACATGTAAAATTAATATTATATAATAATTTAACTACTGCTCCTAATTATTTGGAAAATGGACAGTTTTAATTTACATAATATACAGAAATCGATGATCTAATTTAATTTTATAACCTATTTTGTTACTCAAAAGTCACTTACTTAACAGATCGCGCAAAAACAGCGTACCAAAATAATAACACTCTTGTAATTTTAGCTTTATTTTAATATTTTAATGACCCAGTAGTTGTAATTAAATAGAATAATATTAATACGTTTTAAGGTACATCAAATTTAATAAATTTATAATGCAATTTTAATCGATACAAGATACTTCTTCCAGTAAATCTTTGAGGATAAAGATAGGCGATTATGTTCAGATATGAAGATTGTAAAATTTAATATACCTAATATAATAGGCAGCTTAATGTTACCTTTAAGCACAAAATACACGGTATTTTTATTCGTTCACGTTCGTTAGTGTTTCTTTACAGAATAACAGAGCGTGTGCGTGGGCGTGGGCGAGGCTTGGCAGCGATACCTACGTCCTTTACACACGAATTATCGTTTTCACTCGCAAATTTGGCGCCGTTGAAAATATCACAAATGTTAAAAATATTTTGATCTTTGCGTATAAAGGTATTTGGTGCTACATCTGTACATTGTAACTGTCATTTCCTGTTCAATTCTATAGGATGCTCTGAAAAGAGCAATATGATGAATTTACGCGAAAGAAACGTCTGTTTGTATTTACCTCACTCGGATGTAACGATATTAGAATACGTGAAACATGCTCCTAAAAAAAGATAATCTTGTCTATTGTTCGTTACGACCCACCTTACGCAAGTCTTCGCTCTAGCTGGCAGTGGGACGCTCCACGCTACGTTTGCCCATTCGCGGTCTTCATTAGAGACTCGTCTACCTCAATACCTATCGATTCTTCGGCATAAATGGCCGGCCCACTGCCACTTGCTAATCCTCTAGGCTACGTCGAAAAAAACCCGTCCCTAGTAAAAACATAATGAAATCTCAAGTGTATCCGCAGTGTAAATAAGAGAACGTTAATCCACTTACGATCCTAAATTTCCGTTGTTTCAAGCTTTTCATATAATTAGCGAGAATGTGTACATACATGGTTAAGTACGATTACTACTAAGTTGAAATAAATTTCAGACTTTCACATTCAAGTAGAAAGTACAAAATATTTTTTACTGATACTCGTGTAATGCTGATTAAAGATTAGTTCAAATATTAAGTATTTCACACGGTAGTTAGTATTTGTAGTTTTTTCATATCCTTATGAAAAAAATACAAATTTCTCGTAATATTTTCTTCTAGTTTAGTTCTGTATTTAAGTCCAACAGAGATTACTTTATCTCTTCCTATTTTCATAAGTTTCAAACATACTAGTAATCATAGAGATCTATAAGTGGCTTAAAACATGAAAAGCGATTATTTGCGTAAATCTAGTCAAAACTTAGTTTTAGGTTATGATATAGTTTTATTTTTAATGCAATTAAATATTTAACAACCAGAGGGCCGTCAGAGCGTATTCACCGCCGCCCAAATGAAAACAATACTAAATAATTTCTAAAGCTGTAATTTTTTCACCTTATGTAATAAAAGTACGAACCCACCCTGTGAACAATTAGCTAAGTAGATGTATACCTTTGCAAGCGCACGTCAGTATAATTGATGTTGAAATTACGCGGGATCCCGGACTAATGGGAACGCACAAATCTACTCTACTTATCATTGGGGTGTGATAAGCAATTTCGGTGTTCTGTTGTTTTGCTATCATTTGGTACTCGCCACACAGATCAGCTTCAGGGCTTGTTGGGACTGGTGGGCACCTGTTCAATCACAACAATCTAGTTTGAATCATGCACCTAAGGTTAGGTGGTTCCCAGCTCCTAGACGTCGTTAGGTCATGGCGGAGGCTTTCGAATTACTTCGAAGACTGACACCAGTGTTGGCCACTTACGCACACGATAGAAAAAGAAGTGTATCTTTAACCTCACTCACAGCTTACCTACCCACGGTGGAAAAGGAATGTAACGCTGATTGAGTATGATACGCGTACCTGTCGCGTGATCGTCTGTCCCGAAGGAGAACCTACCGTTCCGACTGTTCCTGTCAAACTGAATTTTCGCCGATTGTTCATTCCTCGAATTCAAATATCATGTAGATTATTGTTGACGTAGATATGATTGAGAATCTCATTTCGCATGGATGTTGGTAATGAGATTTTCCACTTGAAAAGTTTTCAGGTATTACATGTTCAGAGCTTTGAGTAAAATAAATAACATGTATTTTCATATCATAAGACACAAAATTGATTATTTTCATGAATACATTGTTCATGTAGTTAAAAGATCATTTATCTAAAAATACAAGTTAGTGACTCTGATGTTCTTGCAATTGCCAAAATTTTGTATATACTTTTTCACTGAATAAAGAACCCACCGATTACAAACACACAAAGTAAATTTAGACGGTGGTAGGTGTGCTAATCAATTTTAATCGAACGAGAACCAGAGGCCTTTACAAATACATTTAAAAATACAGTGGCTAGTCATTTGAACATAATTCTCGCAACTGGCGACAACACGGGGTTTTTAAAAGTCATTAAGTAACGGAATCACCACTTGACCCACCTGTTTGAAAACGGTATCATCTGCACATAGCAATAGAAGTAATTTATGTTCCATATTTTAGACAAATAAAACTTCCAGCATTGCGCTGGTGACTTCTACATGGAATTTCTCAGGGTCTATAAGTTATAAAACAACAGTCATTTACAAAATGTATGGAAACTATTTTTATTTTCTCCCCGGTTACTCTTTATTTCAGCGATCAACATTTGCGGCCTGATTACGTAACGGTTGACAAATCCGTCTGTTGCCTACTCGGTCGCGACTTCATCCGTTGCGGTGCCCGGGATCGAAATCCCGGGACCCGGCGTGACTGATGGCAGCTTTACGGGGAAAAATTGTCGTAGACATGTTTATATTTTACGAAAATTCCCGGATAAACTTTGCACGGTTAATGCGAGTCATAGGTTATGATTACGATATACTTCTTGTGGCAGATTGAGGATAAAGTGCCTTTGCTGGTAGTATTTTTGAACAAATTCTTGATATTCACACTTTTCATGTAGCTAACATTTTTTTGTATAGAATCTTCGCAAAAATAATATTATATGATTATATATTGAGTCTTTTTTGCACCTTAATACCAAAAGAGAAAATACATTGCATCAAAGTTTCCTCTATCCAAAATTTCACGCGGGAAATTCGATCCCAGAAGTGTACATATCCATTTGTAGTGTCAAAGGCTGTTTAGCTTTTGGTATAAAATATTAAGAGCGTCGACCATAAAAAGACCCTTTTATCAAAATGGCCGCGGCCCACCCTTTCTGTGTCGGCCAAATTACCAGCTATTCCGTGGTTATAGTTCACTTCTCATCCACATCACAATACAAACATCATGGCAGTAGGAAAACTATGAGTGTGGCCAATGAGCTAGTAAACGAAATGCTGAGAACGGGAAGTCTTCTCTTTCTCAATTCTTCTTTATCTTGAAATCACAAACCACGAAATTGGAAATGTGTTTACTCATATTTTTACAATTCCTACTACTAGGACTTCATTGGTTTCTAGTCCAGTTTTTATTCACTGTTTATCTTACGGCTACGTGCCTTAGTTAGTAGTAGCCCTGCCTTCGAAGCGAGGGGGTTTGCCCCCCTGCCGGGGCGCACTTTGTGTGTGTTTCTGTGTTTGTCCATGCCATTTGCGACACAGAGAATCCTAGCGCAGAGGTATGAGTGTGTTAAAGTGTTTGTTTACTTTATTATTAAACATGTATTTTTCTGTCATATTTTAAGTATAAGTAACCGCATATATTCCATGTTTATCGTCGTCTGGTGAAAGATTAGATATTTTTGACAGTAGTTTACTCTTGAAAGCTACAGGCAGCCTTTTTTTTTTTTTTTAGTTTGGAAATGCACTCGCATACCGCCCTGCCACGGGGAGACAGAGCGGTTATGTTGGACTAGACCCACTAAAACCCCACGGTGTCCTCCTCTGCCGCTTAGTGGCGGGAACACGGGAACGTTACACACACATCCGCGAACCCGCCGCGGCTGTCCGTTTCCGGACCCTCCTCTCTTGGCAACTAGTGTCACACTAGTGTCGCAACCTCCTCGGGGACCAGGTCAGCGAAAGGGCGTCAGACGACCCCGTGTCTAGACGCCCTAGGTCCCCCTGCGACGGGTCAGATCTGTGGCCACGTCGCCTGCCACTACGGCCGCAGAGGATAGGGAGAGCGGCGCCTCGCGCTACAGGCAGCCTAGTATCATTACTGTTTGTATCCTCTATTCCGTGGTACACGAAGAGGGATGGGATAGTTTGAATTTGCGGGGCCGGAGTGCAGTTTTTGTTGATGCTTGACTGATGGTTGGTTTTGCTTTGATGATGAGATGGTAATCTGGCAATTTATGGACTGCGGTATGGCGGAATAACATTGGTAAAACAAATGGGACAATACACTTTTATTGCGCCATGCTTTCCTTAACATTTTCTTCACACAAGTTGGATAAAAAGTAAACAGACAAAGTTTCAATGATTCATCCCCTTCTTGATTTATATTTAACGAGCTCATTGATGTTTTTGTGCAAAAAATAATTCTAGCAGTCGTAAAAAAGATTTATATCTGACTTTTGACTTACAAAGATGATATTAAAAAGTGACAGGACGTGATCACCATTGCCTGTTATTGGTAGAAATTTTAAGCAGTCGAGCTGTGGGGTGCGTTTAAGATACCGCTGGCCATAATTAACCTACCCAGATATGACTAGGTACCGAACCGATTAATACTGGAAATTTTTCAACTAGAAAAACCACTTAACTAGCGTATACAGACGTGAGGAATTCCTCACTACATAAATACTCCTCGGAACATGTTTGAAAAATGTCCAACCTTGACCAGCACGGAGCCTGAACCGTCCATTTCCGAACCCTCTTCCACCTTCATTTATCACTCGTATCATACCCGGGAACAATGCATACACAGTGTACTTTGACAGCAGCTTGTCAAAACAAATATAGTGTACTGTATTTGACTGGTTTCGTAGCTCAGATGGTGGTGATTTGGCCTTCTGATCTGCAGGTCGTAGGTTCTATACACATTCAGGATAAGTCAGACATTTCTAGCACAAGATTTGTTTTGGTTCTGGCTGTTAATATGTATTATAGATATTATGTTTGTATTTTAGTAAAAAGTACTATATAAGTATTCTATCAGTTCCCATACTACAAGCTTTGCTTAGTTTGGTGCTAGCTAACGTTGTGTATAATGTCTGTGCGTACTTATTTCTTTATGTCACACAGATGTTTGTGTGACAGAAGATGTCTCATCATAAATTGGAGTCCTGTTCAAGTAATTGGAATACGTTCAACAATATGCTGACAAATTCTGAGAATGGTCCTCTTTTTAACTTGTAGAAACAATACTTGAGATCCAAAGAAATTAATGAGTCTGAGTTTGAATGCTCATTTTATACACACTCTTTCGACAAATGTTCGTCGTACATTTAGTTAAAGTTTTTTGACTGGTATATCTATTTAAAGTTACTTTGTAACTTGATTGCCCATACTGATATGTAATAGAACATACTGACCTGTAATAGAAGAAGAATATGTTATTTTGGAGCCACGAGATGTTCTTATATGTATTCCTATTTCGTTCTGTGGTAAGTTGGAATTCTGAAGTCTGTTTGATTGCCAATCATCATCGTACGATTCATCTGATTTTAGATTATCATACATTAGTAAAATAATGTTACCATTTTACTTTCAGTATTTCAGAATACCAACATAGTTATGTTGGCTAACAATCATTTAGTGAGTACGAGAATGTTTTGGAATTGGATCGAACCAATTGCTACGATTGAAACTGGCATTTGCAAACTCAAAGCGAAATTGCACCAATCCGATTCCTGAAATTGAGGAATGGTATACTGCGCAGCTTGCCCCGCTGCGGGAACGTGTGTAATCTAATCCTATAATGATGTGAAATTACAGGCTTGGGAGACGTTACATCCCCGTCTCAGAGGGGAGGGTACAACACCGTGATTTTGTCCCTCTCATTCTTCAGTACCTGGGACATATTGCTGTTGTTTATGTTATGGGCGTCAGTATTTTTATATGCATCAGGTAAACAGACAGCTTGTCAACTTAACTACATATAAAGTAAAATTCTACATATAAAGTGCAAACTTAATTTGCTCCTTTCACATTAACCCGGGGACTCGTGACGGGGAACGCAAAGTTTTTAGTTTATGCGACAAGGCACAACTCAGCCACTTCCTTGCCTGTTATAAGATTTCTATTTAAAACAGCTACATGATAAATTTTGATGTAGTAATGCTAGAAAACTAAGTGTTGGCACGTAGTTTATGTTATCCGCATATTTGTCCATATAATAATGGTGTTTTGATGATTTAAGATTTCCAATACTTACGTGTCAAATTGATTTTACGAATAACGTGAAAACCCGTGACTTGGTGAATAGCAATGAGCTGATAATCTTCAAACGCCTGAATAGATCGTCATAAATTATAGCTTAGAACCATCTCGATGACGTCAGCTTTCAAACGTCCATTCGTCTTGGAGCTACGACGCCACAGACATACACAGACACCCAGATACACTGCTATACGGATACACACTACAAACTTATAATAAACTCAATTATATAATAACGTATAACTCATTTTCGATGAGGGTTAAAAAAAAGAATACAACTAGAAGGATTAATATAAATCTAAGCTCTATAGCATAGGTAGGACAAACAAAGTATGAGATTTATATGATAAAAAATAAAGTTTGTATTCTTGTTTGTATTGTATTTAACTTTCATCTATTACTAGCTGACCCGGCCACGCGTTGCTGTGGCTAACGTTTTTGTCATATGACATTATAATTTACAATAAAATAATATTGCGATCATAAATTGAGATGTGAGCTATCCTATCTTTCAAGTTGGATCAAACTGCACACGGTGTACAAATTTGATACACAAAATCGGTTATTGTGATTAAACCATGATAGCTAGATATATGTTCTCGTGAACTTTTTTGTAGGACTTAATGGGATCTACAAACCCGTATTACATCATTTTGTTCTATTGTCAATAGTTTTTGCAGCGCACGCAAAAATAGGTTTTCGATTTTACACCTTGTGTTACAAAATAGCAATTTACTTACGGAAACCCAATTTTGAAAAAAAAAAATACATAGCCTATAGTCTTCCTCGATAAATGGACTATCCAAAACTGAAAAAATCATTCAAATCGGACCAGTAGTTCCAGAGATTAGCGCGTTCAAACAAACAAACAAACAATCAAACAAACAAACTCTACAGCTTTATAATATTAGTATAGATATAAAACGCCTTTAGCTGCAATAATAAGTAATTAGACATTTTTATAATATGTTACTAGAGTTTAAATAAGCATTTTGAGTTTGAAAAGTCTGAGGGTGATTAAATAAGAACGGTAGCATTTTCAACTCCTGAAATTTTCCTGCTACTTTTTTCCAAATTGATTCAGGTAACTTTCAGAATCTGTGGAGAATCCGCAACGCATGAATCATTCCGTCCTAGCCTCTAATGTTCCCACTGCAGGAACAATGGCGTACTCTCGATAATTGAGATAGGCTCTGATCTACCACGGGAGCCCAATCGGGATTGGTAGATGTCACATATCGTTGAATTTTTGGTTCCATTCCTCACGACGGTTTCCTCGCCATGTTTTTCGTCACCGTTTCGAGAACGTGGTATTGCGCACATAAATTTTTGTAGTGAAAAAAATATTTGGTGCACGTGTGGTGTTGAACCAGCGACCGATTGAAGTCGGCGTCTGCACCCCTGGGCCACCACGCTCTTGACGCATGAATCATTGTGCAACTGAAATTATTTGCGGGACATTGAAGTCCGCAATAAGAGGAGATTAATGGACGTCAGCATTCAATGGAAGCCGTTTATCTTGTGACAGAGACGAAATAAACGCGTGTTTCCGGTAAATAAATGTGGACCGTAAAATTATTTTTACGTTGTATTGTGTTCAATTCAATGGATTTTATAGAACACTAAACAATTTTAATTGAATTGCGTTTATGTGTACGCAAGCTGGCTTAATATTGGGAGCCATTGCTCACATCCGTAGGTGCCCTTTGAATCCCTACACGTACCTGGGTACCTCCTGCTACAAAAAATAGCAGTAGAACTTGTACATACGTCGCCCAGATACGTATAGGCAGTACTTCTGGTAATGGTAGGTAATTCTGGTAGGTACTACACACCTAGTAATTTGCCAAGCAGTGGTACACTATCATTGCAGTGTCCGATAGAAGGATGTAGTTTTTTTTTATGATTAGGCACACCAGCTAACGACCCACCTGACGGTAAGTGGCTACCATCGCCTCTAGATGCTTGCAACATTATAAGTGTTGCCAGCGCAGTGCCTATCACCAAAAATCAAGCGGTGCCGTGGGAAATGGGCGCAACGTGTTGCGACTTGGGTCTTCCTATACTTTTGTCGGAGAGGAAGTTTAATTGCTATTATTATGGGCGGAGGTAAGCACTTAACATCAGATAGACATCGAGCTCATCCCGTCACAAAAATAATTGTTAAGAAATCCGTCATAATCACGAATATTTTGTGGAAATTTCAACTCGTACACACACATACAGTGCAAACAGACACTCAGATCTCGTAGTCTTAGTGAGATCGATTTCTTTTTTCTTTGTAGCACGGAACCCTAAAACTTAGAAAAAACTTCTTAGAAATGTAAATCTCGAGGCTCAGTTTGAAGTTCAAGACAGTATATCTTCGAAAAACTTTCGTTTTTTTCTTTTATTTATCACCTCTGCGGTCTGGCTTGCACCATTTGAAAACTTTTATATAAACCCATTTATATTATTATTTCTATTTAACATATACCGTCAAACTGCGTATCACTACATAGTATAAAACAAAGTCGCTTTCTCTGTCCCTATATCCCTATGTATGCTTAAATCTTTAAAACTACGAAACGGATTTTGATGCGGTTTTTTTAATATATAGAGTGATTCAAGAGGAAGGTTTATATGTATAATACACTAGCAAGTCACCCCGGCTTCGCACGGGTAGTTTCTGATACGACACTGATGCTTTACTAACCGTGCGAAGCCGGGGCGGGTCGCTAGTTTTATATAACTGCTTTCAAATTAATTTAATGATTCAAGTTTTGGCATTCATTAGCTATTTACGGTCCATTCTGGTATTATATTTAATTAATAAGCTGTTTTACAACTTTTATTGGGGGTAGTTTCCACGAATTGCCAGCTAATATGTAATTTTCCAATATAATTTCGAGAGGTTTGTGAGTTCTGTTTGTTAATTGTCTTATTAACAATTTGTTAATTAGCGGCAAATTAAATATTGAGAACTTGAACAACAGAAAGGTTTAACGATATTTTAATAATTATATCTCGGGGAGCTTGAAAAAGCTTACAAAAGTTGCAATATTTGAAAATATCGTAGTTATATAAAGAAAAACTCTCAAAGTTGGTAGCAGCCCTCCAACCCGAGGGTTCTATTCACGGCCTGAAAAAACTTAGTACGGTGACCATGAACTTTGTTATCGGGTCTTGGGCGTGTGTGTGTCTTGCATAAGTATAAAAGTATAAGGATGGAAAAGTAAAAGTATGTATAAGTATAAGGAACATAAGTATAAAACTGTATAATGCAGTGATTCAGACCAAACCCATATTTATTGGAAGAGATTGCTTTAAAAAAAATTACCTTATTTGTCAATAGATATTTTTCCACCTTATTTGTCATAAAAGTTGGCTATAAGAAGGATTTTTAACTTACAATACTTCGAAATTAGGTTTAGATACCAGTAACAGTGACCAACCGTTAACCAATAGGGCACTAATGCCTCCTCTACTACCCCCAACTAGAGTCCCTCGGCTAATAAGCTCTTTAAGACATTTTTCAACTCGTACATTATCCGTTATTGTCTCTGAAAGCCTTCTCACCGCGGCCGAATGGCCCGGAACAATGGCTGAACGCGCCATCTTTTATTAAATCGTTTTTTGCGCGCGATCAGGCCATTTTCGATATTCCGTTTGCAAACATGGAATTACGTGACATTTCAGCAGTTCTATTTCTTTATGTCGAATTGGGGATATGGGTATTGTTGGCGTACATACGTATAAATAGGAAACCACATTTTCAATTAGAACATTGTGTTCTATGGCGCTGTGTTTTGTAAATCCCGGCTCTAAAGGTTATGGTAATTGATGGATTCGGTACTTTGCGGGAGTTTATGTTAAGATGATCTGAAAAGGGATAATATTTTGCTAAATATTATCTCTATGTTAGGAGGGTTGCTCTCCTCCGCTAAACTTGGTGATATAGGTTTGAAGCTTTGTTTGTTTGTGTTTATTTCCGTGGGGGTGTGTTCAATTCTTTTGAAGCAACACAGCTCCAGTCAAACTGTTATGTGAAATATTCTTAGCCATGTTTGGTGGAAATCGATGAAGCAGTTTTAAGGGGAAAATTAGTTCTGAATACTTTTTTAAACAAGTATTGATGATTCGTGCCGTTTCAAACTTATGTTTGACCTTTAAAAGTACAATTATAATAAATTTATAATTTTTGAGCATCATACAACAATAATTGAATACAACAAGATATTACAACATGCGATACAAATGTATCGCACATTGTATTCAATTTCCAAAAAAAAGGATAATATCTTGTTGTATTCAATGTACAATGTGCGATACAAATGTATCGCACATTGTATTCAATTTGACTTCATGCCACCTGATTTCAATACTATGCAGCATAATTAAGAGGACGATACCATAGAACACTTGAATCAGGAGCTAGATATACAAAACACAGGTGCAAATGAATTAAATATGTTTACAATCTATAATAAATAATAATTATAATTAACCAAATAACTCTAAATACGGGATCCTAATAGGCAGAACTTCTAAATTGTCTGACAAAATTAATATAACAGATTTAAACACAAACGAACAAGGTATAATATATCGCGCGGCAATTCCGCATAGACTACAAGTGTAATACTTCATGTGGAGTACATTTCCCTGTGTATTGCGGGAAATGTTTCGTGAAGCGGTCGGTGTCACGCACAGACACCGCAAGTGTTGTGCGACATGAGAGAACATTCATTATATTGCTTTTGAATCTCAGTGACAAGTCTGCAAAGTAAAAATAAAAAATAATAATTTAAAATATTAAGGCCTCACACCTCGCTTGGTAGTAGTTCCGCTTTCTGCGCTGTAGGTCGACGGTTCAACTCCCACCGAGGACATTGTTATTTGAATATTATATAAATTTTGTCCTGTGTCTTGTGGTGGGTGTGTTAATATGTAATGTTTGTATAAAACAAAAGTACTTAATAAGTATTTTATAATTAATTTAGTTTACATTTGCATAGTATGGAGCTGGATGTCGAAGTGTAAAATGTTAAAAAAAATGTAAAACAAAAGCATACTCGTATTGATTTGCCGGTGGCCGGTGTAATTACACGTTCCCTTTCAAGGCTCAGTTACAGCCGCTATTCACCTATGCCCACACATTACAGGGTAAAATCTGAGGTAGAAGCTTCATTACCAACAGGCCTCAGAAAAAAAATTATTACTTGCTGGAACTTGCAAAATATCAAAAACCTTGTCTCATACAAGTATATTTAACAATTTCTTAATAACAGTTGATAAAGTCTCTCAGCTAAGAATTCGTTTAGAGAGATACTGTTAATGTTACAGGGCCGTTTTTAACGAAACCGTTTTCAGTATGTAATAGTACGAGTGAGTTCACGCGACCTTACCCCGAATCCAATAAAATACCGATCCGAAAAAATGTGTCATTCGGTTGTACCATACACCAATAAAGAATTCCACATTCATATAAACTCAAACTCGTTTATTTCAAATCAATTTATCTGTTTATATTTTGACGTACCTTTAACCTTAAAATGTATACTGAACCTAATGAGGTCATGTATTATAATGTATTATAAAACAAAAATGTATTATTAAATAGTTTCAATTGTAAGTGTATTATTAATAGTTAGGGAATTACCTACGCTTCTTAGTTCAGCAAGCCACAGTTGACGGTCCGAGCTACGTTCTCACCCACCCTCTCACCCATCCTGCGGATAAAAAAGCTGCTGTCTGTGTGATTAAGATGGGGAAAACCTTTCAAAATTAGTCAACGCATATATCGGTTATAATCTATTACTTATTATACTTTACGAGTACCGGATGGAAATCAATTCATGACTTATTTATTATTATGAAGCTTAGTGATTCAGTTTGATGTTATCAAAAGTTTATAAGTATTAAAATATTCTTAAAATTCCGAAGTGTTTTGAGTCAACGAAAGTCTTATACCGGAAACAGATATTTCAATATTTATTTCGCCGGAAGTTTAAATGAACGGATGTTGTCATTTAAATTTTAAAATAAGGAATATTTTGATTCTTACAGGAAAGTTCAGTATATAAAAGCTGCTGTACAATAATTTTGGGATCATTCTGTATTCGTCCGCGGACGAAGAAACATCTCAGTTAATTAATAACTGATTGTATGTAATGGACGTTTCAGACAAAAATGGGAATGTTCCGCCGACACATGCGTTGTCATAGTTAATTTATTAATAACAATTAGTTAATCAGGTCAACTTTCTTTTATACATAAACTCAGTTATTCGCAGTTCTCAAGTATCGTTTCGACATGTACTTGCATAAATATTCGTGAGCATAATGTAACGTATAAAATTCCTGTTCAAAGTCAAAGTCAAAAATACTTTATTTCCATTGAATTCTTCCTTATGGATGTCTTGCTTGTTCTTCCCCATGGAGGGTCCAATAGGGTTTGAACAAGTGCAAAGTTAGTAATAAGAACGCATGATCTTGTAGGTAAACATATATATTGTATTTAAAAAGAAAAGTGACGTTTCCAAGTTATTTGTAAAGAATTCAATGGAAATAAAGTGTTTTTGACTTTAACTTTGACTTTGAATAGGAATTAAAAAAAATAAAAGTAACAACTATTGAAAAAGTGATTGCAATAGCAATTCCCGGATATTGGTTTCTCGATAAAACATCAATTGTGTTCTAAAATGTTCATTGTGGCCACAGAGAGACAGTCAGGACATGTTCAATGCGTGTTACATTTTCAAATGCATCCACTACGACAATATTCGCCATAATAATTATACATTCTGTGAAAATATTAGCCCAAACCGGCTCATGGTTCAAAAGATACAGCCTTTTGAATGTAGGAGAGACATTGTAGGCTTGGTAATAGGAATCGCCTTACTCCTTGGGCACAAACAATAAAAAAGAAATAATTTCGCCTGTAATTCTTCCAACAACTGTACTTACCCACGCCTCTCCGGGCCGACGCTTCCGTAGTTTTAAGCTATGCCGATGAACAAAGAACTTACATAATGGAGTTTGCTCTTTGACGGACCCTTAAAAGAACTTAGAGGAAAGTTGGCTTTAGAATTTTATTGGCAGTTTTAGCAAGTGGGTAGTTTATTTTGAATTTTGTTTCTTTTACTACCTTGTAACGTAAACTAAGTTCTTAAATGCATTCACGTTTTTTTCGCACGGGGTTGGCGAAGCTTCTACTGGCAACTTTTAACCTTTGGATGAAAAGGCAAACCAAAGTGGTTCGCCCACGTCAACTCACGATCTATGTATGATTAGATACAAAATGACTTAGATGTTGTAACCATTAGTAACTTCAAAAGTACTCGGCCCCTTTCCCCTTCTAGGATCTAAACCTACATACGAGTATTACATTTCATCGAAGTAAAGCCACTCTCGGCCCGGTCAGAAGTTGGATGGGGTGAGTGTTTGCTAAGAATGTTTAAAATATGTGTTCTGAAAACTATGACAACAGATTTGTGTGATTATCTGATGTTATTCTGTGTGAGCAATCACACGAAATACGAAGGAGACTATAAAACTACACTCAAATTGTAACAAAAATCGTGTTTGGTATCAAAAAATACATAATAATGAGTAGAAAGAGATTCTAAAATATCTTTCAGGAGTAAGTTTTATTGTCAGGTTGTTAAGACAATTTACGAATTTAATAAAGTTTCTGATTTAATTGCAATACGAAAAACAGGAGAAAAATAACATAGAAATCCAAGGTTTCACATAATTTCGGCCAAAAGCTAATGTTTTTGTCTGATTGGAAGTATATACCTTACAGAATTTACATTATAGTTATTTCAGATTGAGATTCGTCTCATGAAATTGGTAAAATTAATTTATTAAAAATGCATTAAGAACCTTTCCGTGGATTAATTCACAAATCATTTTCAAAAACTTTCCTTATCCCGACATCAAGTAATACTCTTTTAAATAGTGTGAAAGATGTGATCGGGTAAACCACATGACATTCCCAATCCGCCGATTCGACCAACTAGAATTAGGGAACTTTGCTCGCTCGTTTAATTAATTATGAATACCTAAAAGCCGCTAAAATATTCACTTCTAAGTCTGCAAACAAAAATATAACTTTCCATGAAGCGGTAAACGCTTAACAAAAGTTGAGCAGAATTCCTGTCAAAAGTTCATTTGTCAGTTACAGAAAGTGACGCGTTCCAATGAGGACGGGCTTGGCTAATTAACACTTCCTGCTGAGCCAGGGGTGTGGGGTTCGATACCCGGTAAGAGGAAATGTGTGAAGTTTATATGTCAAATTCTACGTATTTTTTTTTTATTTTGGCGTGTAAATGTTACAGATTAAATCACCTATAGCGTTCAGAGAGAAACTTTTTAGTCTTGGTATAAATCAATGTGACATAAGTTCAAAATTATTTCAGGAACAAAAACTCCCAAAGGATAGTTTTGTAATTTTAGATTGTTTGGATTCAAAAGGAGGCCTTCGCATTAATAATAATGGCGAATTTTCCTTCTGGCTAGTATCATTGTTATTGGTGACAATTTAGTAGGGTTTGAACTAAACCCATGTTATCTAAAGTCATGGTGAATCCGGCTAGTAGGCAATGTTGGAGACTCCTAAAACTCCAACAGCAGTGAGAAAAAGAGTGGGAAAAACAAATTAAGCAAATATTCTAAAATTAATTTGATTTTGTACTACAATATTATTGTTACATGAAACCCAAACGCGCCAACACAAAGTCAACATATTTTCGATGATCAGTCGACTGAATATCCGCATAATCTGAAAGCATCGAATAATCTGACAATCTACAATGAACCGAAGCCTTTCGTGTCAATCAAAGGGGTACTCTGTGGGTTTAATTGAGAGATTATAACGATTGGCGAGACTGTACCGACTGGTGATTTTATTCACACTATTTAACTCAGTCTATTAAGTCTATAGTCCTTCGCAGTTCTCAGGATCCAACTTAGTCCCTCAAATTAAATTCTCTTTTTTCCCTTGTTGCATGATCTACTTTTACCTTTGTGTTTGACTTGAACAATAGATTTTTTTCATTAATTTCGAGGGCGGTCCCATTTGCCGAAAGATGAATGATAAAATTAAATCGACCCCGTAACTGGGACCGCGGTCCCAGTACCTAGTGGACCCAGTAGACGGAAGCCTGAATTAGCCCAGACTTGCTGGTAAATATCGTTGATATAAATTATGACCTGGCGGGTCATTATATCATTGTGGATTGTTGATTTTACTGTAGGACAGTGTTAGCAGACTCATACAGATAGTCAAGTCTACCAAACTACGTGAGACCCATAAGTTAAACAGTAGCTTACTTACTAAGGTTCTGCATAACCCTAACCCTAAATAAGGTGTTAATTTGTGTATGTATATTGTATATACACTACTTTTGAGTAAAAATGTTCTATCCGTTTCGAAATAACTTTCGAAATTGTTTACAATTCAAACTGCGCAAGCATTGATTAAATGCCCGGCCTGAAACGTAGTGACCAGCAGACCGTGGAAAGATAAATGTGGAATTTTCAAGAATCGAGTATTCCATAGGTATATGATTATAAAATTTTCTTCTGGGTTATATTTAAATTATTGATTTTTTTGGTAAGTTTTTTAGGTCATTTAATGTGACAAAAAACGAAAAAGATTAATTACCTAATGCGTCGCCGCGATAATGAAAGATAAGTGAGTGTCCCCGCGAGCCTGCTTGCTCAGCAAAGCCTCCACGACTGATAAAATCAGGTACAAAGTAAGCCTTTTTATTTCCCTTCGCCAGCGGCGGAATTTTCTGTTTGCAGTCGTCAACTTTTTCCTTTCTACTTGTTATTCACTATCTCCCTGATGTTACACGAAAGTTTTTGTATTACCGAAACGTGTTTCCACGTTCCTTTCAAAATATACTATGATATTCTATTGAAAATAATAATCGAAAATGTCTGTTTCAAGATATTTTGGTAGTGTCAAGTTGTAAAATATTGTAATTGTATAGTAGCTAATGCATTAGTATTACTTAGAGATTTATTATTATAATAATATATATTGTCTTAATTGGCCCCAAAGCTTAGTTGGTAGTAGGTCTACCTTGTGCGCTGTACGTCGCGGGTTCGGCTCCCATCCAGAACAGGGATTTGTGTGAAGAATATTATGTAGATGTTTGTTCTCTGTTTGGGTGTAAATAAGTTTTATATATTGTATATAAAAATGTTACAAACTCATCTTGTACTAAGATTCCCTGTAGGCATGGACAAACACTCAAGACCGCAAAACAAACTTCATGCTCACCACACAAAAAGTGTCCCGGTCGGGATACAACCTGAGTCTTGCGTCGAAGGCCACCAACTTAGTTACAGAGCCGTCAGTATATGTCTGTATTTACAAAAAAAAATACTTTATAAGTAGGTATTATTTTAGTTATCTGCATAGTTCCCATACACAAGCTATGCTTATGTGTGTTAGATAGCGCCGTGTGTATGTCCGTAAATATTTAATTATCATATCAAGCTGACACAATACATAGTTTAAATTGACTTGCGATTTAATTAACAAGTTCTCTCTGTAAAGTTTACCCGGAACAAACTGAAAATAATGAAACAAAACGCCAAATGAAACAAAGTAAAAAACAAGAAGAAAATGTGGACAAAATCACGAATTTACTGAACGAAATCAAATCTCAATTCCACTTCAGTACAAAAATGGGAACTAATATCGTCTGTCTGTTTTAATTTCCTCTTCAGAAGGAAACGCGGAGGAAAGTAGATGTAAAAGAGCTAACGAACGGATTAAATGAAGCTTAGCTGCCAGAAAATGACAGAATAAAGTGCTTATTGACACAGCGAAGCCATTTGAAAAGGCGCCGTTAGAACAAAGCTTTTAAAGTATTCTCACGGTGCAAAATTAAACATTCATAGTGTAATTGAGATCTTTTAATTTCGCTGCTATCAAATGTTGATTGTGAGATAAAACTAGAACAAAATTCCCTTTGTAAAAATCCTTTTGTAAGAAAGCTTTTTTATATGATCACGGGACGAATTGAAGGCCCACCTCATGTTACGTGGTTACCTCCGCCCATAACGACAGCAATACTATCCTCTCCGACCGAGGTATAAAAATACTCGACTCGCACCGCGTTGCACCGTTGTGTCCGTCACCCGAGACGGGGATGATACGTCTCATGCGCATGTGATTTCACCTGCACCCACACCCTTCCACCGGAACTCAGTTCGAATGCACCACTGCTTGGCGTCAGATTTCCATATGTGGTGGCAGTACTCCTCCGGGCGAACATTGCACAAGTTCTGCTGCTGCTTTGGTTGCTCCTTCTCTGAGAACTCTGAAGGTATCTGAGCAACTGAACCCTCACTTACTTATTCACATTAAAGCAAAAATAAGTAAGACAACATTGTTGTTGTATAATTAATATTATTATACACTTCACTGACTGAAGAGTCACTAAATATATGAAGTAATTTGTATAATATCAAAATCAACGGCATTTTTGCTATAACAAAAAATATTACAAAGTAATATTCAATTAGTATTCTCCAAATTGAAAAACTAAATTCTATTCCGGGAGCCAACCGTATAAATAAAACCTCAGCTACAGATCCAGCAGTAATCCTACAAAGCCCCTGATTTGCATACTCTGTGGCCATCCGTCGGCCGCCCGCTGAACACACGGCTCCACGGTAAATGGCCAGAAATTACAACACTTTTACACTGACAGAGCAGGTTGACACCTGCCTGCATATCAATAAGGAGTAACTGATTTGAGTGAATGCCTTGTATGCATTTCAAATATAAAGTGATGTTTAAATATTTCTAGCCATAAATCACACAATAGGACACAGATTTAAAAGTCTTAACCGAATTCAATACTGCATTCATACATATTGAGTCACTTTCGTGGTTTACACGTGATAAATGGTGAGCTCATTCCAGTCACAGATTTTCAACGAATAAATCGGCTAAACTGTTTTCTCAGTAAAATTTGCAAAAAGTCCTGGTCGAAAAAGTCGAACTATAAAAGAGTTTTATATCCGGCAATTTTTTTATGGAATATGTATAATAAAACATATTAGGTATAAAAAATGCGACTGACTTGCAAATTTTATCTGCCGTAAAAATAAGTATATAAACCGCCCAGGGTTTGCCACAATGACTAGAGTCTTCTCTTGAGGCCTATAATAATAATAACAAGTTTATTTGGAACAAAATAACAATGAAACACAAAATATAATGAATGGTGATACCTGCAGGAGTAAAACACTGTGTCGCAAGTATTATCCTAATTGAAACCAGCGACCTACCTAAGTATTTTTAACGTCTCGTGAATCAAATCTCACATATTTTGGGGGTAGAAATAGTGTTATAAACATTGTATATTCACTAAGGTTTTATAAACTCAACAAAATACCAACAGTCATGAATATAAGATCTCCAATGACACAAGATTTATCTCACTCTCAAACTAAATTACCATAGACATAAAAACCAGTATTGGCATAGGCGTACAAATTAATATTATGTTGGGCATAAAAACGGCACTAGTTACGCATCTCAAGTAGCGAACCCTTCAGGGCAGCCAATTTGCGAACTCGTCAAGTTGCCAGAATATTAGCACATCCAACTTCCTGCCCGGACGTCCCGATGATTGATGCTCCGTGGCCCCAAATCGATTGACCTTTCGAACTGTTTTCAAATTGGTGGATGCAGATATTTGACTCGGCGATCCGATTGTCCGTGGGCCTTCGGTGACGATCACTCGTAGTATCTCTCACACATATCATGTACCCGTGGCCGCAAGTGCATTTCTCTTCATCGACATTGCTCGCATTACTGAGGGTGTGGGTGCCGGTGAAGTCGCATGCGCATGGACATATCATCCGGGTGACGGGCGCAACGGGGACTTGGGTCTTCTGATACTTCGGTCGGGGGGGACCTAAGTCGTATTGCAGTTGTTATGAACGGAGGTAACCAGTTAACATTAACTGGCCCGTCATATTTTTTATAAAAAAAAACTGACTTCGAATAAGGAGTGTCAAAAATAGCCATCATACATTTTTGGGGATCGAACTTAGGACGCCTAAGTAGCAAGGTTATTAATAACCACCCTTATTAGGTTTCAACGAGCGTATTAATGTGGTACCTGACGATGACCGATGGGTCTGTATCGGCTATGTGGAAAGGTCTACCGGTCACTGTTAAAGCAGTAGGAACTTTCCGCCGTCGATATAAAGTTACAATTAGCGTGCCGATAAGGGATTGTGATTTGAGGCTTTTAAGGAAATTATTCTTTGCTATTGTCTTTTGATATTCATCGGTTTACTTCATCCCTTACTTTTAGTACTTTTAGGTTAGGAGAAGTATATCTTTGTTAATTATTGCAATCATTATTTACATTTTGGAGCAATTGACTGTTTGAAATACCAAATCTTTTTTTACACCAGTAAGAGATATTTTATTTTTCATCATACTTTCAATTACTATAAACCTCAAAGATATAAAACAAACACATAAATATCATCATGTCCCATCATTCACGAAGTATGTTTTTAATAAATCATAACTGTGGATGGTTTTTTTTTTTATGTAAAGTGACGGGAGAAACTGAAAGCTCACCTGATGTTAAGTGGTTACCCATAACAACTGCAATACGGCTTAGGTCCTCTTATACCGAAGTATGAGAAGACCAATGTCACGCCCCGTTGCGCCCGACACCCGAGACTGGGATGTTACGTCTCATGCGCATGTGATTTCACCGGCACCCACACCCTCACACTGGAACACAGCAATGGGAGTGCACCACTGCTTGGCGAGAGATTACCAGGTGTGGATGCAGTTCTCCGGGCGAACTTTGGACAAGTTCTTTTGCTAGTTTTTGGATAGATGGACGTCTCAAGACAATACTTCTTTTCTTCTCAATTCAGAATTAGTGTCAGGAAAACCTATAAAATCAGGACTTGCTTTAAACTCCGTTCTATCATATCCTGTCCTGTCCCGTTTCCTCACACACGTATGGCGGCACTTATCTCGGGTAAAATGAATGAATAAAAAATAGTTTTGGGATAGGGTATGTATTCCCTATACGAGACAGTAACGGGAAGTAGTTTTTAGAGTATTCTAATAATTTATGAAACGAATAGGTAAAATGTTTTTTTGCGTCAAATTAGGTTAAATGCTCGCAACCCTCTAAAACGGTAAAGGAAACAAGAAATTATTGAATAAAACAAAAACCCTGCGTGAAAAATTCCAAATAACATTTAAACATGTATTATAAGTTGTATATATATTTTTATAAACCAAGAGCCCTGTATTTTGATACCCCACTCGATAGGTTTCGAGAAAACAAAATATTTTTGAAGACTTATATGGCACCAAAAAATATAACCAAAAAATTTAAAAAATATGGCATCAATAAATTTAAACCCTGGCGCAGTTGGGTAAAAAAATCTGATTACCCCCGTGAGCATTTAATGTTAATCTCACTTTTCGAGAGTAGGCCAGTACACTCTAGTAGGAACATTAAACTAATTATTGGAAAAATAATTTGCATCTAAATGTAATGCAATGCATCGAAATCAGTAGTATTAATGTTAGGTTTCAGTTATTACATCTACTCGGAGTGAAGCTTATCTGTTTTTTTAATGTTCAAATAGAAGTTTCAAAGTTACAGTTAAAAAGCTTTTTTTTTCGTTAACCGTAAACAATTGTTTGGTTCGCCTGCGACACAGCATGCAAGGCTCTGTAATTGTTTGTTATTGTGTTGTATTTATTTAGCAAATAATTACATACTAGCTGTTATCCGTGGTTGCTGATCCTGCGGGAACCGTACATTTTATCTGGATAAAAATTCTGAATAGCCTATGTGCTATCTCTGTGCTAAATTTCATCCAGTTTCGTTCAGCCGATATTTCGTGATTGAGTAACAAACATCCATGCATCCAAACTTTGGCATATAAAATAGTATTATAGTAAGATTTGTTGCCGTTGCTAAGTACAAAAATAACTAAGTATAATATTCCGCAGTAAAAATGATACAGGCAAGTATATCGTAGAATATAGGCCAAGAGTTACAGGAACAACATCCATTAAGAGTACTCAAGTAAACTAATTCCTTTTTACGATAGTTATGAATAGGCAGTCTGCTTGTGCGACCTACTTCCCCTCGCCTCATACGTGCTCACTCGATTTCCGATTCAAATCGCAAGTTGTGGAAATTGTGAATTCATTTCTAAGTTAAGTGGATGTCGTTATAAAGAATGGTAATTTCCTTGTCGAAATAATTAACTGCCAATAGCCTCGACTTTCGAGCGGTTCGATTTCCACCCACGACAAATAATGTGCATTACTAGATGTCCGTTGTCTGGGTGTAAATCTATTCACATGTATAAATGAAGTATTTGTTCGTAATATCAAAATAACAGACTTTTACTAAATTATAAATCATACCATTTAAAAAAAAATAGCATCAGAAAAAGGACATTTTCGTAATATTTAGTAAACTTCCGCTTAACTTTATAATAATTACTACTTATATTAAAATTCTATCCTTAATCTGGTTTAATTCTATCATTAAGCTACGCTTAGTTAGGCGACCTAGATGCACTGTAGGCTAATTGTGACTCACCGAGGGTTCTGTACTAATTGTATTTTATTGTAATTATTTGTTGATATATTCACCATAGTAACACATACAGATACTGTAGGTTTAGAAATTTCTTGTACCCGTTGGTTTACCCATTCTTATAAGCAATTTTTTTATAAACATTTCTCCAATTTATAACAAAAAAATCGCATTAAAATGTTGCGTTCAGTTTTCATCAACGTAAATTTTATACAGCAAATTGCGTTCGCTTCTCAAATATCGTCAGAACATATCTAATACCTGGCGGTGCAACAATAGCGCTGCTTTTTAACATCGGCTATTGTCTTTACAGGCAAAACAAAAATGCCAATGTGTTTACGCCCGTAGCAAGGTTTTCAAATCAGAACGCAATATCCGTGGAGCCTAAATCGCCGGTGCACGGTGATCAAAGATTCAAGCGGAACAATGTCAACTGTTTTTAATTGGAAGCTATTGGTCTACACGCCGTGGCCGCAGTTATTAATTTTTTTTATGTGGCTTTAGTTGAGGAACCATGTTTCAAAAGCGTACCTGATTAAGTCACACCGCTGCCCATGAACAACAGCCCGACTCAAGCTATTCGATTCCGAAGTTTGAGATCTAAGTTTTATCTTATGCCTTCAAATTCTTTTTAAATGTATGAATTACGCTACAGAGCCGAGATTAAGGTTTGTAACTTGTCAGATTAATGCAAGATATAATTATTTTTGACCAAGCTATCTGTGGTCGCAAAACTAAGGAACTTTATTATACAAGTTACCGAGATGTTCACAATGATTTATGAGTTTTGTTCACAATTGATATTTCGACGCAGTTTTATGCGTCATATTCCGGACAAACTCGGTGTACCCGGGATCATGACACATTAAACTGCGCCATGAACCAAAAACCGTGATGGTTCTAAAATTTATAAAACTATGGAATAATATCACATTTTACCTCAGATTATTATGACAAATAGTTGCAATATCCACCGAGCTCGTAGTGAGCCCCCGGGGGGATCATCACTCACTTTTACAATACTCGCGAGGTTCGACATAATTTAATTCTCATATAATTGTATGGATTTCAATTCATTTCACTCCAACTTTTGAACTAACATTAACGTTTATACGGTTAATATGTTACTTAATTCAAATAAGTTATACCTTGTTGGTACCTTTGGGGGGCCAAGCTGCTCGCGCCCGTAAGGTCCCTATATGTTCCACCTGGGTGGTGTAAAAGGAGTAACAAAAACTGGCAGTAGAACTTCGTCCGGAGAAATACTACAAGTACCTCTAGACCTGGTAATCTACCGCCAAGCTGTTGCAGGTTAATCATTACAATACCATAAGCTTCATATCTTTTAGT
Organism: Aplocera efformata; assembly: GCA_921293045.1. NCBI lineage: Eukaryota > Metazoa > Arthropoda > Insecta > Lepidoptera > Geometridae > Aplocera > Aplocera efformata. The sequence continues at coordinate 411,578 of OV121045.1, forward strand.
GTGTGTGCGCGGCCAAATCAAGTGTCAGATTTTTCAAGCCACCTGAAGCCGTGTAATACAGATTGACCGAAATCTTAATATGCCTGAACCACGGAAGCACTCAGTTCAAATTCCACTAAATGGTCACCCATCCAAGTACTAACCGAGCGGAGAGTTTAAGCTTAACTTAGATGACCTGTAATGAATTTATAAATTGAAAAGGCTATTACTCTCTACTCATCGCACTTTATCGGATCACTTACATAATTAGGCACTCTGTTGTAATTATAGACGGCAACAGTGTTTAATTTCAGACATCCTATCGAGTAACTAGATGGCTAAAAATACGGTGCTGACGCCTTTTAAAATTAATGTAATATTAATGAAAAATGGGAAATGGCGCAGTAATTATTTTAACCATTTTTAATAACGAAATTAATTAAGCAAGCGTAACTGCTACCGCCTCTAATCAATCCCCAAAAGTATATCGGGTGGGCCCTCAGCTCGTCCTATCACTTTTGTTTGTTTCTTTATTTCTTTTAGGCAATTCTTTTCGGGTTTCCTGTAATACCAACTAATAAGGTATTTTTATTTAATTTAATTCAAATTAAACATTTCTGAGCCTCTCGTTAAGTTCGATTCAATCTCGAATCTCACTTTTACGTCGAGAATCTATAGCAGTGACACAGAATACATTAAAGTACATGTGCTCGGTTCATTAGGCTCTCGGAAGACGTATCGACGTCAACATGAAAAGCAATTATATACACGACATGTGTGTTTTCCTTTTCCTCGACAGATAACGTCGGTTGTGTTGACTTTAACCGCTACTTTGATGTTGGAATTGCATCGTTTTAATGGATGCCACGGGTTAATTCTATAAACTTAACTCTAGAACTACTCGTAGAATATATGATGTGATTAATGACAATCAAAATTGGAATTACTATTATAATTTCTTGTTTATTGAAAAAAATATATTAAATTGATTAATTTATTTCATGTTATCAGCATCATTGTTTTCATTAATATTATGAATTAATGACAATAATTCATAATATTTATTCAAACTTTAGGTACACAGAGGTACTTTTAGTGACGTTATGTTTATATACTGTTGAAGATTCGCTGGCCTCAGAACCGACATAATCACAATTTTTTATATGTACCCTACGTCTACCCTCAATGTATACTCTTTTTTGTATTAGAGTCAGATGGCTATCAACTATTACACCGATATCGTCGAACTTAGCATTTTTATTCCAAATTTATACCTGGTCCCCTACATGGTCCTGGATCTACACCGGATATCATTACCAGCACTAAATACGTGTGAGCAAGAGGATTTCATTGGTTTTGATGCCGTGAAGCGCAAATAAATGCAACGGGGAATTGCGCGTCATCAGAGTGGTCGAGAGTTCAAAGTCCAGCCGTGAAGAAACTGTGAAGTGATTTTAGTATAATAATTTTGAACCCAACACTCTAATCAGGTATAAATAGGTATTATTCGACTATATCATAAGGTTAGTAACATTTTATATACTATTCATTGTTTAAAACTAGCTTCATTTTGTCATTCCTTGACCAACGGTTTTTTACCGCTAAAACCCATTTGTAAAACGTGTCAGATAAACGGTTAGTTAGTTAAATTACTTATTTGGTTGTTCTATATATTGAATTAGAGCTTACTAGTTTAATTAACATTAAAATCCAACAGTTTATCATTAATTTTCGACATTTGCACGTGGCAAAAGAAGTTACATGTTGAATATTAAAGTTGTTGTTGTTGTGTGTTATTTTCGTTCCATAAAAGTTATAATAATTTGTTGTTGTCAGTTGTAGAATCTTATAGCTTGGTTCTGTTTTGTCAATTTTTCGTGTAAAACGATAACTTACGTACCTAAATTATTGTTTTAGCTAGGTAGGTAGCTTGATATCAGTTTATCAATCAGTTTCTAGGTACTTCATGTAATAATCTAAGTACTTTTGTAAACATATGCTACCCGTATCAGTTCCAGGTCGAAGGTGCCCGTCTCCCAGAATGACCGACGAAAAGGATTTAATAAAAAAGCGAGGCAGCTTCAAGGGTCGTTTAACTGCCTTCGCAAATCATTTGTCTACAATTAATGTATCGTTGATGAGTTCCTCGGACGCCAGGGAGTTACAGTTGCGCATCGGTAAGATCGAATCTTTATACGAACAATATGATGAGGTACAGTTAAAATTAGAGTGTAGCGCTGATAACATTGATTTACAATTAAGTGAAAGAAACGATTTTGATAAACAATATTACAAATTACTAGCGGACGCACAAGAAATGTTAAATACGTTTAAAAAAAGTCAAGATAATGTTGATAGTGTCTCAAACTCTCGCTCTAATCATAGGCTAGTTAAGTTACCCACCCTTCAGTTACCGAAGTTCAGTAGTTCTTATGAATCTTGGTTGGGATTCCGCGACACGTTTTCGAGCTTAATTCATAACAATAATGAAATCGATGAAATTAATAAATTTCATTACTTGAGGGCGTCGTTGGAAGGTTCAGCCGCTGTGGTAATTCAATCAATAGAATTTTCTGCTGACAACTATCAAGTAGCGTGGGAACTCTTATGCGAGCGATTCGATAATAAACGTTTATTGATACAAAATCATGTTTCAGCCTTATTCAATATCGAACCGGTCGCAAAGGAGTCATCAAGTACTTTAAAGCGTGTGATTGATGAAATAAATAAGAATTTGCGTGCTTTGGAATCATTGGGGGAACCGGTCAAGCACTGGGATACTCTGTTGATTTATATCGTTACGCACAAGTTAGACGCGAAAACATACCGTGAGTGGGAAGAGCATAGAGGTCATTTACCTAAAGATAAGCCTATCGACCTTGATTCCTTTCTGCAGTTTATGCGAAACCGTGCAGATTTAGTTGAAACCATTGAGTTGTCGCGTGGTGACACGACTAGTAGCAAAAATGCAACTAAAATTAAGGCTATGTTTTCACAGAGTGGTTCTAATAATAATAAAACTCAATCAACTGCAACCATCTCCGTGAAACCATGCCCTAACTGTAAAAATGATCATTTTTTGAATAATTGCCCTGATTTTCTCGCATTAAGTAGTGAAGCGCGATATAAATTATTGCCTACTTATAAAATATGTTTTAATTGCTTTCGTAGTGGACATTACGCCAATTCGTGCAAAAAACCAGGTTGCAAGGTTTGCAAACGTAAACATCACACATTGATTCATGTTAACGAGTTTGGCATTAAACAGCTGTCTCAACGCACATCTACAGATAGCGATAACGGTAATGCAAATCAATTAGTGCAGCCTTCCTTTGATAATTCTGCAAATACTAGTGTCACACTCACGGGGAGCATCGCTGCTGCATGCGAGGAATCAGATCGGTGTGATGTTTTATTATCTACTGCATTAGTGAAACTGTATGACATCGATAATCGTGAGGTCATTGCTCGTGCGATACTCGACAGCGGAAGCACTTCGTGTCTCATGACCGAAAGATTACATAAACAATTAAAATTACCAGCTGATCGTACGGACAGGTCTGTCATGGGCATAAATAGTCTTACGTCGCACATTAGTCAAATGTGTCGCTTACCGATCAAGTCGTTGAATGAAAGTTTCGCAACTCATATTAATTGTTTTATTCTGCCGTCTATTACTGATAACGTGCCCAGTTGTAAAATCGATGTTAGGAACTTAGCAGTTCCGTCTGATATTTGTTTAGCGGATCCTTATTTTCATTCGCCCGCCGCCGTTGATTTAATCATCGGCGCTGATATTTTTTGGGACATTTTAGGTTCGCGAAACATAAAATTAGGTAATGGGAAGCCGATACTTTATGAAACTAGACTCGGGTTCATAGTTTCCGGTCCGGTTAACAGCGACCGTGTATCGACTTTGCCACATAAAATTAAATGTAATTTTACTCAAATTGATACTTCGTATTCACATACGTTTGATGATGACATTCAAAACCAATTAACGCGTTTTTGGCAGCTCGAAGAAGTTAGCTCTCAGTCATCACAGTATTTTCCCGAAGAGAAGTTATGTGAAGAACATTTTGTTAAAAATACAACTCGCCTCGCAGACGGCCGCTTCTGCGTTAGGATCCCGTTAAAGCAGACACCAGACGTGTTAGGAGATTCTTATCAGCGAGCTAAGCATTGTTTGTTATCATTAGAGCGCCGACTCAAAAATAATGAGTCATTTAGTAAAATGTATAAAGATTTCATGTTGGAATACGAATCATTAGGTCACATGTCAGAGTGCATACCTAGTACTACGGTACCTTATAATATAATTCCACATCATGGCATCCTACGTGAGAGTAGTACTACTACAAAACTGCGAGTCGTATTTAATGCGAGTAGCCCGACTTCCTCGGGAGTTTCGTTTAATGATTTGCAAATGATAGGTCCCACGGTTCAGGATGATCTTTTGTCGATACTTATTCGGTTTAGGCAGCATAGGTACGTCTTAGTGGCCGACGTTGAGAAAATGTATCGACAGATAGTGGTGCATGCCGATGACAGACCATTGCAACGTATATTATGGCGCGAAAATTCAAATGATCTTATTAAGTGTTATGAAATGAACCGCGTGAGTTACGGAACTTCTAGCGCTCCGTTCCTTAGTACGCGATGTCTGAAACAGATCGGTTTGAATTGTAAGGACCCTAAGATATCGGAAATCATTATTAACGACTTTTATGTCGACGATTTATTAACTGGAGGAGATGATATCTGTGAAGTAGCGCGCATACGTGAGCAGGTAACTACCGAGCTCAGCTTGTATGCCTCTTAGGAAGTGGAAGTCCAACGAGCCTCAGCTACTATCAAATGCTGGTCAGTCATCGCCGGTCATTAATATCGGAAATGCTGAACCAAACATGACTTTAGGCCTCGGATGGCACTCAGTGTCTGACCAGTTTTACTTCCCCATCGGTTCTACCATTGTAGCCAATGGAAACACAAAACGTGATATTTTGTCTGTCATCGCACGAATCTTTGACCCGTTAGGGCTTTTATCACCTTGTGTTATCCTCATGAAAATTATGTTACAGAAATTGTGGCTACAACGGCTATCATGGGACGAGGAGTTACCTCCTGAGATATGCCTGGTTTGGACTGAGATAGTAGAAAATCTACCAGATCTGAGCAGCCTTCGCGTACCGCGTCGTGTAATTTGTGACTCACCTTCATGCGTCGAGTTACACATATTTACAGATGCCTCTGAACGCGCATATGGAAGCTGTATCTATGTCCGTAGTATTGACTACCGTGGTGAGGTCTCAGTTAAATTATTAATGGCTAAAAGTCGAGTTGCTCCAATTAAACCCACGACAATTCCGCGGCTTGAGCTCTGTGGTGCTTTGATTGGTGCTCGTATGTACGAGAAAGCCGTCAATGCACTGCGGGCTAAAGTCTTTCGTATCTCGTTTTGGACGGACTCCACTATAGTCTTGAAACTCAATGAGTCACTCTGGCCATCCTCTCCAAGAACAGTCGCCGAGTTGCCTGAAACTCGAGTTGATGTTTCATTACATACTACTGCTGATACCCCACGTGAACTCATCGATTTTAGTCGCTTTTCAAACTTATCTAGGCTCCAACGTACCGTCGCATACGTGTTGCGGTTCGTAAAAATGTTGCAAAAGGGAACTAAATATAAAACAAATTATTTGAATACTGACGAACTAGATAACGCTTTAAAACTAATATGGAAGTTATCACAGATTCAGTCATTCCCTGAATATAAAAGTTTAAGTAAAAAACAAGATTTACCTAGTAAAAGCCCATTGATAAAATTTAATGTTTATTTAGATAATCAGAGTTTAATTCGCGTTGGGGGTCGATTAGATCATTCAGAATTTATTTTTGAGAAAAAGCATCCTATTATTATACAGTCCACTCATCATGTTACTAAATTATTATTTGAATCTGAGCATAGAAGATTGATGCATGCTGGCCCTCAACTTTTGCTAGCCACAATCCGTGAAACGTATTGGCCAATAGGCGGTCGGAGTTTAGCGAAAAAAGTTTATCGTCAGTGCGTTCTTTGCACTCGCATGAAGGGCAGAGCATTAGCTCCTCTAATGGGAAATATGCCTCGGCAGAGACTGATGCCAGGAAAACCTACATTTGATAGCACTGGCGTCGATTACGCCGGCCCAATAGCCATTGCCAGTCGTTCTGGTCGTGGTTGTAAATTATTAAAATCATATATTGCCATTTTCATATGCTTCACAACCAAGGCCGTTCATCTAGAGTTAGTGGGTGACTTAACGAGCAACAATTACTTATTAGCGTTACGTAGATTTATTTCGCGTAGAGGCAAACCGTCTCATATGTACTCGGATAACGGTACCTCATTTGTTGGCGCGTATAATGACTTGTCAAAGTTTTTGAAGGCCAATTGTGATTCTCTGGCTGAGGATTCAGCCAAAGATAATATTAATTTTCATTTCATACCTGCATATAGCCCTAATTTTGGTGGTCTCTGGGAGGCAGGTGTTAAGTCGACCAAGTATCATTTAAACAGAGTGCTGGGACATTGTAATTTAACGTTCGAGGAACTTACAACTACACTGGTGCAGATCGAGGCTATACTCAACTCTCGGCCTCTCACTCCTCTGTCTTCAGACCCTGATGACTTAACGCCACTCACACCCGGCCATTTCCTCATCGGTCGTCCTCTCACTGCCCTACCTGAGAAGTCATATCCGGAGCAATATCCTACAAATAGACTGACCCGATTTCAGCGGATTGAACAATTACGTCAGCATTTCTGGACAAGGTGGAGTAAGGAGTATATAGCAGAACTCCAGCAGCGAGTTAAATGGCGATCCAGCAAATACTCACTAAAGCCTAAAACTTTGGTCCTGTTGAAGGAAGACAATGCTCCACCCCTCAAGTGGAGGCTCGGGCGCATCATCGACGTGCATCCAGGTCCTGCAGATGGCATAAGCCGCGTAGCAGATATCCGAACGGCCAACGGCGTCGTACGAAGATCTTTTAGCAAGATTGTTCCATTGTTTGCCGAAGACCCATACCCAGATGACAATACCTCTGGTTGAAAGACGAGCTTTCAACGCGCGGGGGCATGTTGAAGATTCGCTGGCCTCAGAACCGACATAATCACAATTTTTTATATGTACCCTACGTCTACCCTCAATGTATACTCTTTTTTGTATTAGAGTCAGATGGCTATCAACTATTACACCGATATTGTCGAACTTAGCATTTTCATTCCAAATTTATACCTGGTCCCCTACATATACATTATTAAAATTAAATTAATTGATGTTGTAGCTGTAAACGGGCTTTGTCAAATGCGTACGTTAAATATTACTAATAAACCCGTCATCAAATAAACAAGTGGGAAGGGCCTCGAAAAATAAATTAATAATATCTTAGTTAATAAGCAGCACAGGTGCATTGTCAAAATTAAAATTAAAAATTAAAGAAGATTCGGCTTTCAAAAACATTAATTAAATTTAAGATTATATAAAAAAATGGTGTTTACAGAATCTCGATGTGCTAATCGAACTGGTCCGGCTTGTATTAACAGGCAATAACCATTGCGGTATAGTGAAAGCGGTCAAAATCGAAAAAGTTTTGCAATAATGTAAGTATGTTTGGTAGGAAAGTTAGCAAATCTAAGAATTTCTTACAAGATTAGGCTAAGCAAAACTATCTTGAACATAAACTCGACTAAGTTACTGCTAATCAGCTAATGAACTTTCACTGCCAAGGTCTCTTCAATCACTTGGGATCACTGCGTCAGGTATATACCAAGAAAAAAATAATTTCAGAGACACAAACACATCATGCAAATCCGATTACGTACTTTGCAAAGGATTGTAGTGATTCTAATCTCACCCTAAACCTATATTCTTGCTAACTCCATACAAAATATAAAGGAAATTAAGTCTATGAAATGAAAAAGTTTTTAATGACTTTTGTCAAGTTCTAATAAATTGTAACTTTCAGTGAAACCTTTGTGGTTTATGCTCTACCTACAATAAAATTAAATTCAACAAAAAAATGCTTCGTTAAGAAATTTGGTTTTACAGACGTTTACATAATATTTTTTACACACTCAATCCCCTGCGCTAGGATTCCCTGTGTTGTAGGTAGCATGGACAAACAAACACAAAATTCATGGTGACCATGAATTTGATGAACACAGTGTGCCCCGGCCGGGTATCAAACCCTGGATCCCTCGTTTCGGAGGCAAGGCAACCAACTAAACTATGGAGCCGTCTGGGGCATTGAATATAATAAGAGAAAGCATTTCATCCATTTAGCTAATTGTTTCTCTGGCCTTTTAGGAATAACCCTTGTATTCTTGTCTGTTCTTTAAGGCGACACATGAAATAAATCATGTCTAAGTAAGCTCGGAAACCTTATACTCTTTGAAATGTAATAAAGGTACATTTACTTTTTGAAGTATTAATTCATTAATTTATTCACAGGTGGCTGAATAGAAACAAAATCGGGTCAGTGACCTGATATGTCTTTTGTGTTAAAATAATTTTATTCATGAAACTGCTTCATCCCACGACTTGGGTTCGCGTGGACTTTAGCATTTTTGCGCGGAATCCTAAACTTAAAAGTAGCCCATGTAACTCCTTATTTTATTAATCATTTATTGCAGAAAAATCCATAGAGAAAATAAACACATTAAAATTGTACATTGTTTTTAGATAAGCTAAACAAAATAATATTAAAGAAACAAAAAATCTAATTATTAAATTGCAGAAGGTCAATTAGGTACTATATTATTGCAATGATAGCAAAATTGACGTAATCTAAAAATTCAATAAATTAATTTTAAAATGAAATTATAACTGGTACAAACGAGAAACAGACGCGAGAATACATTCCAAACTATAAGTGCACCCGCCACTGTCTGCATCCATCTAAACTGGATTGGGCAGTCATTTTGTGCAACAACCATCTACAGGTTGCTTATAACTTCAGTTATCTGCCATTGAAAATCCCGTCAAAGTCGGTCCAGCCGTTTCGGAGATTAGCCGGAACGTACATTAAAAACGTTTATTTTAACCGTAGTTTAGTACCGTATAGTACTTTCAAATGAATTAAGTTAAAGGCTGTTATTTTGACATAGAAAACAGCCACTTCAATTTTATTTGTTTGTATAGATTCTTATTGAAAACAGTCAAATGTAATAAAATTAAATTAAATCAGTCATCGCACCAATACGAGCCTTTTCCGCTGAGTAAAGAAATAATTTGTGTACATCTAGTAAATGAGAGCTGATTAAATTCGCTCTGGGTCACAACCGTCTCCAGGAGATAATAAGCGTTGTAGAAATGAAACTTTTGAAATTATTCGAGCAGAAAATAAAATGTAAACGCTTACAGTATGTAGATACTTCCCATTACCATAAGAAAACATAAATTTGTAATAAAAAATAATTCACATACAATATTATATCAACATTTATTTTTATATGTACAGTTTTTAGTAATAAATTATTATAGTTTTTGGTAGAAATAAAAAAGTCAACGCTAAGGACAGAAAATAAAACAAATTAAGCTGGGATTCTATTATTTTTTAACCAGATAATTTGTAAACACAATTTATAACCTAACTTAAACTTTTTTAGTTTAGGTTACAGTACCTTTTGGTATCAGCTCCTTTCTACAGCCGACTTTCTGCAATCACTTTACTTAGAATACACACGTAAGCTACGCGCGTCTAATTCTATTTCTTGTGAGTAGTTAACTATCCAACTCTAGTATTAGTTCCCAACCCGCTTGGCTCACTGGCTGTCTCTAGACAAGCAGTATAACCCGACAGATTTCCTTCTACCGAGTCGATTGCTAGGGTAATGTCCTCAGGTGGGTACGCCTTCCTCCGGGATATTTAGGGCCGTTTCTCGTTATGTTTTGTGAGGGTACCGGCGAACTGGTTACATTACTTCTTCAGGCATTCTTATTACGACTTTATGTTACTATATTAGACCGCTATTTATATTAGAGACTTTAATGAAAAAATCTCCATCTTTTAAGAACTCTGAAATTGTTAATATTATTTTTTTCATGTTAAGGCTTTTTGTTAATTCAATAGTTGCTGCCGTCATGTAACGTGGCGAGTATAGGAAATGGATATTTTGGTGGATACTAGGTCGTCTACGGTTTAAATAGTTCTAATTGAACATAGCGCTAGTGGTACAAGTTCATACATACACAAACATAAAGAAAGTGCTCACATGCCTCGTATTTGGTAGATTTTGTTGTATGTAGATTATATTGCAGTGTGTGGTGCGCTTGTTATCTGCTTAGTTCATGAACAGAATTTTATAGTGACCGTGTAAATGTTACATATCTTAATTAAATAAAAAGATGTCTAACATTGACATGGTCAATATAAAATATTGTTAATGAACTAACGCCAACCACCTTTTTCTACCATAAAAGGGTAACTGGTAGAAAAAGCTTTTAGCTTTAAGTTATCCTTTTGTACATAAATTTAAGTTTTTTTTTGTGTGCAATAAATAATTAATCAAATAACCAGGTAATACTTTATGACAAAGCTGTTGTATAGATGCTCCCATAGATAGGTACTGAATACATTACATCTCACAACTTTTTGCGGCAGATGAACGAGACTCGCGTTTTTGAACATGTTATGTTTTTGATGGGATCGTATTAGTCAGGACAAAGTTTGTGTAATATAATATATAAGTCGCGGGAAACAGGTAATTAAAGATATTGTTCAGATATCAATCTGTATTAAAATAAAGTCTGAATCCAAAAAATTCAAAAAATTAAAATTCAAAAATAAAATCGAGTGCTTTGCTGCAGTATGATAGAAATTCATATGAGCTAAGTTAAATCAGTATGCAAACATATGCAATCACTACGATATATTTACTTCTCATAGCGTCAGTGTTACTTGATTTCATAACACTTCAAACATACAGCAACTAAGTTGGAATATTCCTGAAATTACTGTATTTGAAACACGTCTTAACGTAATGTCAACATTACAAAACAAGTATCAAGTTATCCAAGGGTACAGTTTGGAGACAGCTAGCTTCTGGCTTATACTAGACAGCTCCCGAGTGCATTAGCGCAAACCAACATACAGGATGTTCCACTATTTGAGCTTTGAGATTAATCAAAAGCTTTTTTAATGTGAAGAAGTGACTGAACGGGCTGATTGGCGGCAGATTACCAGGTGTGGAGGCAGTACTTCTCCGGGCGAACTTTGTACAAGTTCTACTGCTACTTCTTGTTGCTAGTTTAGAACCACCCAGGGGGTACATATAGGGATTCATAGGGTCGCGACCAACGAGATCCCCCTATAAAAATAGACAAGCAACAATAATATTATGTATCCGTTTTTCTCACATTTATTTAATTCAAAGCGAATAAAACATAATCTACAATATCATACACTATGGTTTAAACTTAACCGGAAAGATATTTTGTTTTGATTTATACTTATTTAATATAGAGTAGACACCCTGTATGCATCCGTATGTAGTCAAACGGTCGGTCTCCAGAGGACGATCGAAGATGAATATCGACACCTGCAAACGAGAACTTAGAACTTACATTTATGCACATCCTGTATAGTTTGGAGAGAGCTTGCGATAAACGAAAATCGTAGAATTTCGCGTCGGTTCGAATATTCGTTTTATCTTGATTTCGTCTCAGCCGGATTTTGCAAATGGCGCCGAATATTTATGTTAAGCGGGATTTATATTTACGGCTTCTTTTATTGTATATTGTTGTTTAGTTTGCATATTTTATCATAGTTTTATCCATATATTATCAGGATTAAGTATTATTTAAAACAAATAAGCAAAATTGCGATTCGTTTGACATCATGCATACACACACCTCAAAAATACCTAAAACTTCAGATCAAGCTATCAAAACACAAACGTTTTCTCCAGTCGGGAGTTGAACCCGGGAGCCCTCGATTGGCGGCAGGGTTAGCAACTGAGCTGCGGAGCAGTGAGTGTTAGCTTCGATTGACAAACAGAATTGGCACCAATTTCCACCTCAATTCTTATAAATACGAGTACGTAGTCCCGGTGGCGTCTCGGGACCGATCGAGTCGTACGATATCGACACCTCCTGTTCCTGAAAACTTATTGTATTGTCTGGAGTGCACTCACAATAAGAATCACTGAGAATTAAGTTGCCTTTGTTTGGAAGAGTTTTGTTATATATAAGATATATAGATATACGATGCTAGGTTTTCTCGTACTTAGGTCGGAGGGGATCTACGTCGTAAAGGTAACCATCTAGTGGGTCATCAGCTCGTTCTGTCACTTATGTTACTGATAGTTTTCGTAATATCCGGCCAGTTGAATAGTATTTTTTAGTTGAATATCACCAAATTCTATTATATCGTTTATGCACTGTTCCTACTATTTACATTTATTTTTATTTTTTAATAATCTTCATTATTATTGTTATTAAAAGCAAATGCATCTAAGCATAGAGATAATAAAATATTGTTACCACAAAATTGTTCTCCATTTACAAGTTTTTATATTATACATGTTGTATAAATCAACATGTATAAAAACTTGTAAAATGACTCGGCTTTTATACAAATTTAACAGCTATGCAACGATAAAGCAGAGTTCACAAACAACAATATTTACCGAGCGTGAATATTCAGGAAATGTAATTAGGTACACGGCTTAATTCATGCTTCAAATGAAGTAATTTCCATACAAAAGTTCACAAAAATGCAACGCTTTGCATGCAAGTGTGCCCTGTATATTTCTGAACCGAGTTCATCCGGTTTATACCAGTTTATAGACCCGGTTTCATAGTAGACGGTTATCCGCTGCCATTTGGGCGTCCGCTCTCATCCCGGGACGATAGGAAAATACGCAAACTGGAACTTTCTATAAATATTTCGCTTCAGCTCTTTCAATTCAATCCACAAATTTATGTTTTCAAATTTCTAACTTATAGAAAATAGAATTTTCAAGTTACAGCAGTTTTCAAAACTATTTGAAAATCTCCAAGGGCCGTATACGATCATACGTGTCAAGTGTCGATAAATTTGATTTCTTTCAAAATAATATAATATAAATATCGTAAAAAAAATGCAAGAGGAAGGTAATTCATTAATTTCCTCATGTCCTTACTTTTCTGAGTATATGTGCTTACATTATACTCATACTCATAAAATACTTATAAAAAAGCAGCACTTATAAGAAGTTATTCGATGATATGACAACGCAATGTTTTGCAGATTGCAACATTTCACCCTTATTCATCAAATAAAATAAACCTTTTATATAAATTTAGAATATCAATCAATTAATTACATAAATTTTCATCATTTTGCCACCTAACATACATAATGCCATGTTTCAAAAAGATTGCATACAGTGTGCGGGTGTATCGGTCGAACAAACCCACACAAGGCCACATATGTACCCGCAATGCTGATTCTTCCAAACAGAATAAATAAACATTATGAGTATGAAAGTAACTGAATAAGAATCCTTTTCCATTTTCGGCAGACATCAAACAGTGCCGAGATAGCCCAAATTCATACCAATGTTTACTTTGTGCGAACACAATTTGTCCTATGAAAATAAACAGTCCGCCTTCAAAATGTCGGACCGACTGTTCGGACTTCGCAAATTGCCAAATTCAACCTTTACTTGGTTTATTTGGAATTTATCTCTCAATTTCGCAAATTAAAAAGGGTTCTTACAAAGTTTTACTGATATTTTGTTGCTAATTAAGTGAAGAAACTTAAATTGAAATGAGACATTCAAAATGGTTGTGCAGTGTGCTTGCGACCGAGTCACTACTTGCTCATAGAAGGGATAGACATACAATGACAGAGACTCAAGTACTTTACATCGTATCAAGTTCTCCGAAAAACCGTTCAGGCTGTTTAATTAAAGAATGAGTTGCCAGTAACTACCCGTAAGTTACCTCTAGTGATATATGAATCAAGAGTAAATTAATTTGATTGTACCTAACTTTACAAGTTTTGTAGTTCAGTTAGTATGATCTAATTATTATAATATTAGATATATAAGTTTATATAATCTATGTAATTATAATAGGTATATATGTCATGTATGTTATATTATATATTATTTAAGTTATATTGTATTTTTAACATAATTTTTAAGTTATAGGTACCTCAGTCAGCATTATATTTTGTATGCTATTTTTTTTATTTGTTATATTCTATAACTCGTTGCTCTTCCTACCAAAATGCAATATATTTTAGTTTCTCGCTATCCAAAGGTTGCCCAGCAGAAACCACTATTATATAAAGCCGCCATTGTAACCTCTTTTTTTTTAAGTTTTTATTAAAGTGTGACTGTCTTTTTATAACATAACATGACAGATAAACTACGTGTCAATTTGCAGCGTCACAATTCGCAATGCTAATGTTCTGTTGTTTTTGGTTTTTTGTGAGTAACCAGCGAATTTACCTTCAGAACCGTGACTGCGAGCCACACCAAATACTTCCAGGACAACATTCAACTCAAAATGTCCCAGTTGCCTTATATGGTCACGAATGAACTATTTACTACCTTATAAAATTGAATAAACAATTAATACAAAGAGCCTTTCAAATTCAAAACATGCAACTGAAATAAGAGTAAAATAAAATGAATAAGCTGTAAAAGTTGAACTTATGTAGCAAAAAAATTCACAAATTCCGTAATAAAATCTACACATACACTTTATTATGTCTGTGACCCATTTATCAAAATACGTAAAACTAAACACGTAGAAACTTTGAAATCCATTGAACCATACCTAGTACTAAAATTACGAAAAAAGATCTCACAAATAACTTAACACAATCTTACACATGAACTTTTATAGGTACATGAACCTTCAGCGAGCTATCTACGAATCAACTCTTATTTCATGAAATAATCCAATGCTTACACAGAAAATATACGTAATTAAATTGTTCCAGACTTGCCGAGATTCGTGGGCCCGGGGTCAAACGTGACCGTAACCCTGGGGAGGGATGCCTCGCTCACTTGCCGAGTCGACAACTTGCAGACATTCAAGGTATTTAGATATCCCAATCGGTACTTTTGTAGGTAGTCATAACATTATACATGCTTCTACAGCCTTGGCAAATGGTTTGTACCTACCTAAGATATGAGTAGAATGAACGCGATACCAAGCGTGATAAACTTTTATAAACATTACATAAATGTTTCCTCGGTCGATTTCCATCAAGATGGTTTCTTACCATAGAGACAGGCTAGTCGTCGATTTGTGTTTTTCGATTTGGTAAATAATAAGTATTAGGAATGAAGTTACAAAAATGTTTTCCAAAAAGTTTAAAATACTTTAGAACTCTTGGATGTAAGTGGTCCGCAGCTCAGTTCGTATTAGCGCTGCCTTTAGCGTTCCATTCCCAACCAGGACAAAAAATATGCGACGAATAGATGAACATAGATTTTTTTTCTATTGGAAGTCTGTTTTCATAGCATAATCATTGCTTATTTTGGGGCAAAGTTATATTGTAAGCTTTGAATAAGCGAAGTGTACTATCATCTGAATATCATTAATTATTAACGCTGGCCCAACGACTGGGCCAGCGTTTGCATAACAATATGTTTCGATTGGCTATTTCGTCATAAGATATGCCGAGCTACGCACGAGCCAGTAAAGGGCCGCGGCAATAACTCAAAGTTAGGCGGCGTCAGCGGGTTAACCGCCGCCGTCACGATTGAAAATGTCCGCCGCCAAGCGGAAAAAGGGTGCAGGGATCGTTTAACTTCGCCTTCTATGGTGCCAGCTGGCCTTCTGCTCCAATATCCGGTTTGTTGTTGCATTTGCCTTGGGAGATTTAAAATCAAATTAAAACACTAGCGGCTTGTTTATGATAGGCATTTCGGCAAAAATATGTTCTCCCATTCATATAAATTAATAATAGATTTTGATTAAAAACTCCTACATTTATCGGGTTTTTAATCGAAATCAATTTTTTTTTTTTTACGATATTTATACGTAATGAATTCTTGTAGCCGAATCTCGTATTATTAGTAGATTATAGAGTTTGGCGCTATGTAATAAACATTAACTATTCAAGGCGCATTAGTCAATAAATATTATCGGTTTTTTCTTTCTTTCTACTTAATATGTGTAATTTAATTTAATGAATGTTATTTAAAGTTAATTTTAAAGTTTGACTCACACATTGCTGGTTCCCAACCAACGTTCCGTCCCATTTTATTACATTTGTTACAATATAAACATAATTCTGTGAAAAAGGGCAGACAGATAGACAGGCTTAGTACGACTTACGCGTAGGCTGTACCCAAATCCTACGCCTAGGTCGTACTGTAACATAAATATAGAAAAGTCGTATTTTATAGTGATTTTCTTATACACTTGTAACAAAACACGAAAACTGTCTAATTCAATATATAATATATAAATATTCCGAAAGTGCGGCATAAAATTATTAAGTTACTTATTTACGTGATAGAATACCTATATTTTTATCTACAGTAGGAAATTCGATCAAATTCAGAAATTGACACATATTCGAGAAATATCAGCTTCTATCTGAAAACGTATGACACAGATATACGACGGCTCCGTGGCTTAGTTGGTAGTAGCCCTGCCTTCGAAGCGAGGGGTCCCGGGTTCGATTCCCGGCTGGGGCACACTTTGTGTGGTGAGCATGAAGTTTGTTCTCGGGTCTTGGGTGTTTGTCTTGTGTTTCTGTGTTTTTCCATGCCACAGGGAATCCTAGTGCAGAGGTATGAGTGTGTAAACGTTTATTATTTTTTTATTTATTTAGAGATATGATATTTGTATTACATTTACTTCAATCGAAACATTTTCCCATCAAAGTCATTCATTTAAATTCATGTCCCAGACACTACACATACCTCGTCTACTTTGTGTTGCAGACAATAATGAAATTAGTATTCCACGTACATCCGAGGCCTGTAGTCTAAATATTAATAATAGAGCCACAACGAGAACAAAACTTCTTGTTCATGAACGAAGGAAACTTTTTCAATCATACAAAAACTTATTGTCCTTTTAGTTTTGTGCTGATAAGCCGAGTATCAGAACTGGGATCATAATTAATACTGAGTAGACGTTTATCATATATATATGAACTAGCTGACCGGGCCACGCGTTGCTGTGGCTAACGTTTTTGTAATTGTGACTGTCAAATAATAACAGACAAATAATTAGCAATAAATTAAAATTGCGACTATAATTTGAGATTTAAACTATCCTATCTCTCAAGTTGGATCGAACTGCACATGGTGTGCGAATTTTATTATAATCGGTTAAGTGGTTTAGGAGTCCATTGAGGATAAACATTGTGACTCGAGATTTATATATATTAAGATATAATCCTAACTAATATTATTCACGCGAAAGTGAGTTTATTTGTTTGTTACGCTTTAACGCCTAAACCATCGATATTTTAAATTCTTTAAGCTATATTATCAGCGAGTAACATGCTATATTTTATCCCCGTATTCCTATGGAAACGGGAACTACACAGGTGAAACGGGGCGCAGCTAGTATATTAATAAAACATATCAACAGTGAGGCCTACCGTTTGGTTTTTGTTACCTTACTTTTACCTTTTACCTTACCTTACTTTTGTTTAATTTGGAAAATCATATGATTTTCTAAGTTATACATAACTGTTATGTATTGACTTTATTGGGTTTCAAAACCATAAAATTCCTGACCTGGGCAGTTCCCACACAGTTCTGAATCGCACTAATATTAAAAAGGCGAAAGTTAGTATGTATGTATGTTTGTTACTCCTTCACGCTCAAACGGCTCAACAGATTCAGATGAAATACAATACCAGGGTAATTTATATCCTGGATTAACACACGCTACCTTAGATCTCGGTGAAGTGCAGTGTTCCCTTCGACCGCGGTAACACCGTAGCTGGTATCTCATATACCTAAACTCTCGCTGACCTCGTTAGCAAACCCACTGACTACTCGTTAGCAAAAATAAATATTTTCTTTATTATTGTTAAAACTTTCCTCCGGGATATTATTGTGGACTAATGAGAGCTTTGAAATTTTTATTGTTTATTTAATGTAATAAAACACGTATTTCGTTCGTAATGTTTGCTGGCTCTCGTTAGCGCCTTCACCCACGGGGACTTACGTTTGTTTACAGTTAACCTGGTACAAATCATTTCAAATCTACCACTTACGAGTATCTACGTTATATAATAATAAATGCGAAATTGTCGGTTTTTACTCATTCACGCCTCAATGACAATCATGGTTACCTTCATTAAAAAATAATGGTTATAAAGGTAACCATGATATTTTCTTCAATGTATTAAAGGGACGTTAACCTTTATACAAGTTAACCTTTAGTTGGAACAGTTTAAAAGTAGGTAAACTCTAAAATATTCGGGTACTTTAAAACATTATTACAAATAACGTATTTAATTTACGCACTAAAGAATACCGAATACCCAGAACGCGCTCGCAAAGTTCCACGCAAACAACTAAAGGGCGCAACACACGCGGCTATAAAACGCCACGCATCAATGCCCTCGCTAAACAAAACCTGTAATTAACATACGGGAGCAGCCAGCCGCCAAATTGCGCGGACTCGAGTCGGGCTCTGGCTGTGACACTTCCGCTAAATCGAGTTTGCGCGGGAATTTGAGATCCGATTGGACGTTTGACACTTCATTGTCCAGTTCCTTATTACGCCCGAAGCAAATTAGGGACTTAGAATCCCAATAGTTTTATTCAGTTTCGTCTTTCTTTATTAATGCCTCCGTAGCTCAGCTGGTAGTAAACGCGATCTAATTGAAACTCGACGCTAACAGATGAAACGTGGAGATTGACGATACGAAATCGAACTGCTTTATGGGCAAACGATGCGATGTTGGAACATTTTTAGTAGCAGAAATTGTGAGTTGTTCATCCGAACCGTCATACTTGAAATCACATGCTGTTTCGGTGGAACACAAGTGGTGATAACGGTGTAGGTGCCGGTGAAATTACAGGCACTTGAGCCGTTACATTCGCTTATAGAAGGACGGGTGCAACGCGATGGTATATGAGCTTTAATCTGGGATGGCACAATTTATAATGTGATCATTCTATCGAAGTTTTATTCTAGCACATTCTATTTACCATCTATGACGGAATGTTTTATTGTACCAATTTGAAAAAGTGAATTTACTCTTTTTTCTGGGAAGTTAAACAGTAATTAGAAATAATCAGTAATTAAACTCTCTCACTAATGAGCACTCGAACCAGTGTCCTCTGAATTACAGTCCTTGCAAGTCAGAATATCAACTAGCATCACATCAAAACTCCCTACAACTCGAAGCTACATAGAAAATAATTTAAATCCCCGTTTGTTTCAAAAACACTTTTAAAACATTTAGAAATCATGCTTTTCCATAGAAATTCAGTTACAAATGTGGCAGCGTTAAATAATACAACGTAATTCTTTATTCATCAAAACTCTAAAGCTATATGAAACAAAATCTAAAAACAACTCGTTTAAAGATTTACAAATTGAAAACAAAAGAACTGAGTACCATTTGGATGGGTCGTCTTGGCTTGGAGTAGGTTGAGTGGTATAATGAGGTCACCCGGCCTGAGGGCCTGCACGCCGCCAACTGCCGAGAGGAAGGGGTCTTCATCAGCTCGTTATGTTCTTAATTTTAATGATTCCACTGTTGAGACTCAACATAACGAAGATGTTGGTAGGTATATGAAAAGATATTGTTTATCTGTATATATTTTGATTTTATATTTTGGATTGGAATTTCACAACTGTAGCGAAGTTAAAAGTAAAAGTGCATTGGTTTGGAAGCTTACTTTTTGGTACTTTGGTAACTGGTACTAAGTTTAAATGTGTACAAGTTAATATGTAAGTAAATAAATAAATATTCATGGTCATTTCACACAGCGTCATCTAGCCCCAAACTACTGTGGTAACTGTTAACTGATAGAATACATATATAGTAAATGTTTTTGTTTACAAAATATATTAACACACATAATCATTTATACCATACAATAACTATTAACACTCAAACGCAGAACGAACATTTTTGTCCGTCACATAAATGCTTGTCCTGAGTATGAATCGAACTCACGACCTACTGCGCAGAAGGCAGACCTACTGCCAGCTGAGCTATGAGACCTTTCAGAACTGACAGATAATCTCGAGTAAAGTACGTTGCTCGCATCCGTAGATGAATACCCCAGAATCCGCATTACCGCGTAGATGGTTTTTTTTTTAATTTTCTGTTGCCATTTCTTAACCGCTGCAAATGAATCTTGCTTGGCCTCTCGAAGAGCAGGGAAAAAAACCTGGTAATTAACTTAAAAAAAGGTATTTCATTCACAAAATTACCAAGATATACGAGTATAAAGTAAAAACGTAGTAAATGAACATGACACAAAAAATAAATGTTTCACCTATTGAGAGGTGAGTCACGTAATGCGGTCAACAAGTCTAACGGCGTTGATGACTGGATGGGTGTGTGCCGGGGGCTGCGGCTAAGGGCCTTTCATCGCCCCACTAACTAGGAGCATAACAACCTCAAGGTTTTGAAAGAGTGCATTATAAGGTGTGGTGTTCATTTTTAGGATTTAGTACCACTTAATCCCCCGGTGTTAGCTGTTTCGCCATCCTACAGGAATTTCTTTATTTGGTAAAAAAAAGTATCTTGTAACCCAAAGCATGTAAACCTTTATAACAAATTTTGATTCCAATTCGTTTAGCCGTAAAGGCGTGGAGGTAACAAACAAATTTTCAGACAAACTTTCGCTTTTATAATATTGACAATTTCCACGATTTGTCTTATCATTGAAATACTTTTTAACTGTAAGATGTTTTGAAATTGTCATAGGAAGTGTTTTCCTACGATTATTTATGCAGTTAAACATTTCATAAATGATCTGACAGCCGGGACAAAACCTTCCCTTTGAATGGGCTGATCCAGAAGTGATTGCAAAAAAAATGTCACGACAGGCGTCAGCCGGATCGTATATTTGTTTGGCTAACATCAAATACAAATAATGACGGACAAACATGTTTGTTTTGTGTCTGGGTGATAATGTTATACTATGTGTTATTTACAAGAAAAAATACTATATAAGTATTTTATAAGTATTTATCTATCTAGTTCTCATAGTTCTATGTTTAGTTTGGGGCTAGGTGATAGTGTGTATGATATCTGTAAATTTTTAATATTTACAGATATATTTAATACTGTGTGCGTAGTGTGGTGAAGGAGGACTTTCGTAAGGTGGCTGGTAGAAGAGCCAAGGATCGGACTCAGGCGTTTACTAGGAGAGGCTTATGTTCAGCAGTGGACCAATAAAGGCTGATGTGATCACGGATACCCGTTGGGTACCACTAAGCTAATGAATTGTTTTAGTGGTCTAAAACCATCTTCGCGTTATTGCCTTTCTATTGAAACCGGGTTGGTACACATTGGTGGGATTTTCAAACTCTATAACGGACATAGGCAGGACCATTTTTTGTTTTATATACAATATTAGGATTTAATACACAAATCACGTAATATTTCACATTGCCAAACGATACTTGTGTATATTACACATATATATTACTCCTCGTCAATAATTTATTAGAACTGTGGAGTTTTGCATTTCTCTTTTGGTGGGGAGCCCTTGTAAACTACTCTGCATTCTGATTGCAGTTGCATTCCATTTTGTATGATGTTGCGATGACCAATCCAGTTTCCTGCGAGCAATTCACGGTTATTGCGGGCTATTTTGCATTTTTTCGATGTGGAATATTTTAGTTTGTGATAAAAGTACTATGATGAACACGTACTTCCAATCTGAGTATTATACTATTTATACTTGATATCTGAAAATTAAAGAGCAGTTGCCAAAATAGTATGACAGTTTAATAATATATTATGTTATTGTAATATCTTACTTGTGTGTATTATTATGTAAACCCAATTCATATCTACAAATCTTACTATTTTCTCTTTGGATATAATTCTTGATTCGTGTAAATGTTATAAAAACTTGAGGATTATGCATCTATCGAACAACGCACTCCAAACATAAGTTTTTTGTAATTAGGTTTTAATGTACGTGCGACTATTGCGCCTATGAAAATAACTACAAAAATATCCTATTACATTAATAAGTAGATAGAATTTCACCTGAACACAGAATTGCGATTGCATCACTGATTGGCGGCAGATTATCGGGTGTGGAGGCAGTACTTCTCCGGGAAAACTTGGCACAATTTATAATGCTCCTTTTATTTGTTTCTAGTCTATAAGTCTATAATGTAATTGGCTATCTATATTGTAATGAAGCGTTCTGCTGCAGTCTTCCTTAAAAACGCAATCAATGTAATCCGTTCAGCTTGATAAATGGCAATTGCAGCGCAGTTTCCATCTCACTCAGACCTTAGCATTTGTCTAGCTGGGTGCACCATCCATCTCAATTCTATAAATCTCTTGCAGTGATCTATCAACGCATCCGTACGTCTTCGGGAGACGATCCAATCTGAATGCCGGCGATTTATCTACGGGCTGGCTGGTTTAGTGTTGAGTTGTCCGACTGTTCTCTTGCATTCTAGATTTATTTAAATTGAGCAAGTTTGATTTATAGAACTCCATTCGTACTGGCTTACTGTGGCTCTTGTCTAGATCAGATAACTTATATCAAAGTCAGAAAGGATAATGTTTTACTAAAACTGTATTTGTCAAGTTGCTAAGTATGTCGTCTGTTTATACAATATTCGATTCTTCATGTATTAGTTTGATAGGACCTGGTTTTTAGCCAGGCCTCTGCCGGGAATCGAACCCGGGACCCCTCATTCCGAAGGCAGGTTGGTATTACCAATTATGCCACGGAGCCGCCAAATATTATTGCACAAGAATTGTTCGTTTAAATAAGATAAAATGTCTATTAAAAAGATATTGAAGGGTTTTTAATTACTTGAATCTCTGACACTTAGTAACAAGGATTAAGCCAATTGAAAATTTGTAATAATATATTTTCCTGATAATAAAAAATTCATTGTATCATGCATTTGTGATACACTATACTTGTACAAGTATCGATCGACTAATAAAAAGTGATGGTCAAAATATGGTTTGCTTCTTTTCATGTGGGTAAACCAACACTTGTATCTATTATAACATTTCCCTCCACACATTACAAAATGACAAAACATTCAATTGCATCAGATTGCATGTTAGTATCTGGATTCTGTGTTTTCGCGCAATCATCCATCTCTGCATTTGTACGTATTCGGGCGATCCAATTTGAGTGCTGGGCGTCCATTGAGTCGCCTGATTTATTTATGAGATTGGCTCTATACTGTTGAGTTTCTAACCATTTCTCTTGTGTACTGTGGACTGTACATTTACTTGAATTGAAATTGTGCGAGCTTTTACAACCCGTGCACTTTTGCTGATTAATAATTCAGTTGTGTTTGTCTGGCTTTTGAATCAGCCGAATTTACAGACGCATTTCATATTGTGTCTGGCCTGATAGCTCAGTTGAAGCTTTGCTTTTTGCGCTATGGGTCGTCGGTTTGATTTTTACCAGGGATAAACAATTGAGCGGCGAACATAGAAATTTCTTCTACGTCTGGGTATTAACATGTACTACGTGTATATATTTATAAATAAAAGTATTATAAATGTATGATATCACTAAACAGGTTTCCAAATTACAACCTTTGATTAGTTTGGGGCTGGATGCCCTGGAAATGGAAAATATCTATTTCTATTGATATTAATTCTTCAAAATTAAACGTGTTCTGTTGCGTATTATCAAAAATTTTATTAATTTTAAAGACTTAAGATTGTAAGCTCCAGTTTGCACTTGCTGTGTAACCCGGCGGGAATTGAACCAGTAATTTCGACCATAGGTTACAAAACTTTTGGCAGGAAACTTATTTCGAAATTTTGATTAATGAATTATTTTATTCTTACGCCTAAAGTTTACACGTAAGAATAAAATAATTCATCAATTTTTAGACTCCAAAGCATTGAAGAATTACTATTTAGATTTTTGTCAAATTTTTGCACATTTTGTAGTGGTTAGCAGAGTGGATCTATATCTTACTACGATTGAAATTAAAAATGTGTAATTAGACAGTATTACAACCCTTGATAAAGCTGAACCCACTCTACTTATTTGTAAAAGCGTTGAAATGCAAATGAGCAATAAATAATTAAAACACAACAAAGGATTTCCCCCGTATAAAGAAATTTAAGACGTAAATGAGTTCGTACAACTTTTTATGATGATATTCATCGTTTCCAGATTATTCTATAAAGTTGGAATTTACGGCGAAAGTTTTTATTGGAGGCATTTTAATTATTCTTTGTTAAAGGATTTTATGACGTTTCCGTAGGTACCTATTACCAATCGTTATTACAATTTTTATAGTAAATCATTTTCTCTTTGGGATCTTTAATAGGCGCCTTCATCAGTAAAGCCTTCCGTAGGGTGTGCATGAAGTACAGATGTTTTTTTGAACAGTCATCCGTAGGAAGAGTAGAGAACTTGTACTCCAAAAGACTAACCTAAAGCAGCAGGCAATCTGCCGCCGAGCCCACTGCTCGGCGGTGTTTCGGTGTTTCGATGGGAGGGTATGGGTGCCGGTGAAACTATAGACAGATGAGACACGATAAGACAGTCATCAGACAGATATACCCCTTCCTCAGTGACGGGCGTAACGCAATATGTCTTAAGTCTTTTCCTACTTCATAGGCAGAGGTGGACCTGAGTCTTATTATTTTTGTTTATGGGTGACGGTACTCACTTAACATTAGGTGGGTGGTCACTAAATTTTGACAATTTAGTCGCATAAAAAACAAAAATTCTGTACGTTTAATTTTTTTATGAATAAACCGCAATTGTATTTATTTAATTTTGGGTGTTTTTCACAATTGTCTTTTTTACTGAAGGCTAAAAAGTATATAATTAATGAATGGGTCTTAGTAATGGGTTTAATCAGTTGGACGGTTGGTCGTGATCCATTTCACCTCCTTCCTTTCTTAGACACATTAATATCAAGTCGGAATAAAATTTCATACAAACCACCAATACTATTGTTTGTAATCATATTAGTAAAAAACACATATTCGATGCGAAATTTAACCAGCTGCCTATTACGATCCACAATATTCATCTCTATTTAAAGGGGCTGCATCTCTTAGTTCATAAATATTCTATCCTGACAGACAGGTTACAGACTAACACTTTATATAAATTTTAGGTTCCCAGGAGATTTCAAGGAATTTGCTACGATGAAAATAAAGTACGAGAACTTGAAATCAGCAACTTCATTTTCAATTTGGCCACGGAACTTTTAAAAGTGCAAGTTTTTCAAATTCTTCTGAAATATTATAATATAATTTTTCCACATAAAGATTCTTCTGAACAAGCGATAAAATCAACCTATCGATAAGGCAACTGTTGTCTCCACAAAATTATAACCACTGCTATGCCATAACCGTTAAAGTAATCGCCCTCACTCGAGACAATACCGTTTTAAAACCAGAAACACTCGAGACTTAAAATATTTTTATAATGCCGCAGTAAAAGCAACGAGCGCGCGAGAGTACCTACTTACACGGGATCAAAACTGAATAAAACCAGCCGGCGATACATTGAATAAACCATAAAAGTTGAACAGAAGGATCGGCTGGGAACTGAGAGGCTGTATATGAAAACTGGTGGGAATGCGTAATTTGAGTAAAAACAATATTGTCATGAACTCTGTCATGGGTGGCATGCGCAAACAAATAAACACTCATGATCTGGGAACAAACTTTACGCTCTTCACACAGTCTGTCCCGAAAGCCCCTCGCTTCGAAGGTAGCTACGCTATTTGGTAAAACAATGGCGTAAATGTAATTTTTGACGAAATAGATTTATATATGCATACATAATTATGTCTTAGCCACAGAACATAAACAACCAGAGAAGAAACTTGTTGATCATCATGCATAGTTTGCGTGACAGAGGATCTAAGTCTAAGCAAAGAAGCCACCTCATACAAGGTGGCTTCATTCTAAGCAAAGAAGCCACCTCATACAAGGTGGCTTCATTCTAAGCAAAGAAGCCACCTCATACAAGGTGGCTTCATTCTAAGCAAAGAAGCCACCTCATACAAGGTGGCTTCGTTCTAAGCAAAGAAGCCACCTCATACAAGGTGGCTTCATTCTAAGCAAAGAAGCCACCTCATACAAGGTGGCTTCATTCTAAGCAAAGAAGCCACCTCATACAAGGTGGCTTCATTCTAAGCAAAGAAGCCACCTCATACAAGGTGGCTTCATTCTAAGCAAAGAAGCCACCTCATACAAGGTGGCTTCATTCTAAGCAAAGAAGCCACCTCATACAAGGTGGCTTCGTTGCTTAGTGACTTAGTGACTCTACCGTTGAAATATTTGAAGCGAGTGGTCCTAACTTAGATCCTCGGTCACGCAAACTATGTCGGTCATCCATTTGCCCTCCTTCTCTGCAGCGAACTTCCAACTTACGACCATTATTCTTTGCAGGTGGCGTGGCTCCGAGTGGACACTCAGACTATCCTCACAATAGCCGGTCACGTGATCACCAAGAACCATCGCATCAGCGTGGGCCATGGCGACGGCTCCTGGACCCTGGGACTCAGAGACGTGGGTGCAGCGGATGGAGGCCGCTACATGTGCCAAGTGAACACAGAGCCCATGATGAGCCAGACGCATTACCTGCACGTTGTTGGTGAGTTCTTTGCATTGATCTTAATCATCAACACTTATGTTTCCAGTATTGTGCACCCTGACTAGTATAGGATTTAAGCGAGTCGTGTCACATTATTATCAAATCATCAAACGTAGTAAGCTAATACTTTTGTTACTTGTTAATAATGTCAGACAACAGCCATGAGGTAACGCCATGTCTTCCAACAGTGCCACCAGACATAGACGATGACGTCAGCAGTAGTGAAGTCCTCATCAAGGAAGGTGAAAATGCCGCGCTCCGCTGTGTGGCATCGGGGACCCCTCTCCCTCATATAACGTGGAGGAGAGAAGACTCTAGGCACTTCAAGATAGACAATCAAACATTGGGTGAGTGAAAAAATCCACTGATCTATAGTATACGTATCCACACGAAGAACTGCTCATTTAATTTTATCTGTTCAATTTCTTCAAGAGCGTGGTGTCATCGGGACAGAAGCCAACTTTCAATCCAAAGGTCGCTGGTTTATAGGAATTATAGGAAACCGAACCGTAAAAAATCACTTCGTTTCATGTTTTAAAAATGGCCACACGTTGTATAATCTGGCCGAGGCAAACATTATCACAACCCACACCCAGCCTAAGTTGCGCGCCGAAGCCTACCTGGTTTCTCTAATAAAGGCAAACCGTAATGATTTGCTTGTACAAAGCTGTACTACCTCCAGCCCTGCTCAAAATCCACCTACGCACTTTGCTCTCTTTTTTCTCCCTAACGAGGGTTTGCTAAGCCACTTAATCTTATTGATGTGATTCCCCTCGATTCCTGATCTGCTGATACGGGCTCAGTCGCGTATTTTTCCTTATAATTTACCTATCACAGGAATTAATCTGTTCGAGTATTCGGGTGAGAAGGAAAATCCAACATTTCGAATTGTATCTTTTTGTTCAAGTGATGACAAAAACGACGAGCACTCCATCATTGAATGGTTTCTAATTCTTGACGAAAAATATTCTTAGAAAAAAATATTTTCAGTATTTATCAGTTATTGCTGAAGCGAATTGGATTGCAATACAAGATTCGATTTTGATTTTAAGTACAAATGATTTTTTATGTGGACCATGCCATTTGAAATATAATCAAAGAGCCGTATGTGATATATATTCTATAGGCGATATTGATTAATACTTTACTGTATAGTAAGATTGGTTGTAAAAATTTGTTGCTGAATTACATAACAGAATCCTTTTGGAGTTTCTGTAACTGACTACGATTGGAACACACAAACGATCGATCCTTAAAGTTTTTCAAACACCAAGAAGACGAACATCTTCGAAATTGAAACAAGAAAACCACCTCTGCGTAAATAATCTTCTTTGGTCCCAAAAGGTACAACGGAATTAACAATCAGCGTTTCAAAGTACGCTTGTGATTTTAAACATGGAGCGTACCTCGGGCGGAACTTCAAGAAGTAAAGGATTACATCCCGTCGCAGAAACTTGACGAGCGCGATTCCTGCCTACACAGACAACTTTTAATATACACCTCAATATTCTTGGAATAGTACGAGCTACTAGCCTGCTGTGTGACGCTAGTTGCTAGTTACTCGTTCGTACTCATTGGCAGTCTGATACCAGCTCACAATACAGTTGGTTCACAAACAAAATAAAATTCAATTGAATATTCCATTCTATTTTATTTCATTTCCAGTTTTTAGCACATATATCCAATGTTCATTTTAAAACAAAAGCGCTCGCGGCAAAGCTTGCTTAGATGTTATTTAAAGATAATTCGAGTCAAGCAAAATCACCGCCAGTGGTGGGTGAGTGACTGTTTAGTGGTATTTGAACTGCGCGCTTGCGTGCTTCGGAGGGCACGGATGTCATTCCTGGCTATTCTAGCCTTTGGGCGTCTTGAAAACTCTGACACTAAAGGTAACCTCTTACACAAAGAAGAAAAATCAAAAACCCATTTAGATTTAATATAATAATTGCAAGTTACGATTACAATAACAAATTTGTATGAAAGAAAGTGAGTAGTCAGTAGCGCAGCAGCTTGCCAGTGTAAATAATTCATTACAGGGATTGATACTTACTTCAACAATTCCATACAAAGTTGTATTAACAATGCAAATAAGGGAGTTAAACATTCAATTTATAGCCACAAGCGCGAAAGTTTCTCTTTGTGTTCCCATAGTTGGTTGTTTTGTCCGGCGCGTGGGTACCAGTGTGACAGTTTTTACTGCTGCTTTATTCGGAAGTTAGTGTGAATAACAGATAAAGGCAGTTTCCGAGTTAAATATAACAATTGTTAGTTGCGATGCCTAATTCGGTATGCCGCCGTTGTGAAACCTTGCTCGGTAAACACATTTGAATATACGGGTCCGCTTTGCATGACGTTCAGTGTTGCCAGAGATGTGACGGAATTAAACCGTTAAGTATACAGAATTCGGGGCCTGATGTGGCCGGAATTAAGGGAAATTGTGTTAATTTCGCTTTTGTGACGCAATTCCGAGGCCGTTTATGTTTTGTTTTGAAGTTATCTCGTTCATAGTTATATTTCGGGCAAATTTGCCAAAATGTCGATTTGGTTTAATGTTTTCCTCCATCTTTTGGCGTTGTTTACGAAAATGGTAATGTTTTTGCAAGTGTTATCTATTTACAGACAGAGGACTTGGGTTAGATATTCGTTGTTATCCACGTGAAAACCGAATGAATTCCAGGAGCGAGTAGCTTTGGCAGCTGTTTTTCTTGACGTCCTTTTACAAAGTTCTAATGTTTTTATTCTGTTTCATATAACTACCCAAAAAGAACAATATTCCGTGTTAAAATGTAAATTGGACGCACATTAATATCATAAAGTTGCTCTTCAGACATTTTTGCTCCAAGCAAAAACGCTTCGCCTCTGGTTCTTCAAATTATTGTTACAAATTGTATACACTGTAGTGACTAAAGATACTTAATCTAAAGCTCCAAAATACTTAATCTAAAGTTTGGACTCATACACAAAATATTTTAGCTGAAAATCGAGGCGGGACCCCGGGCTCACACACATCACAGTATCTGCCAACTGCCTTATAACTCTTTAGTATTCTTATTCGGGTGTTCCTTATGTTAAGACTAGCAAAACTTCAAATATTGAAATATCCAGACTCAAATCTTTATTCCAAACTTCTCTTACTTTTTCACCGAAATATAAGTACTATTTCGGTGACACTACCACCTATAAGCAATAAAGGATTATGATTTTAGGGCAAAAGTCGACGCTTATTGTACTTAGGACAGTGTTTGTGATTCAAGATTCATTATATCAGAAGCTTCGAGCAAAAACATTCCATCAGGCAAATGACTAATAGTATCTCCCATTTTCGCTGTGTAAACTCTGAAAACTAGATTTTCTGATTGTAAAGACTCGGTGGTACGCTTTCAATTTTGCAATTAATTTAATGTTCAAACTAAAATAACTTGAGATGTACTCACTACTAATTACTCCAGTTGGAAGTTATCAATGTTCGTTTATAATATTTGATTACTTAATAAATTAGGTAAACTGGGAAGAACATTATGTTTTCAAATATTATTTACTTTTGTGAGTCTTCAAATCTCACAGATTTACAAATCACCTGACGAAGAAAACAAACAGGCTACAAGTACCACATACTTCATCTTTCGTATGAGTCGGTGGCCATCTCTGGTGTCAAAGTTTTCAAGCCACCCAAAGGCCTCTGACTAATATATCTATCACTAATGGACCCATGAGTAAAGTGTAAGTTACCCTCCTATGAATAAAGTGTAGGTAATATATTATTGTAACACATCGTTTTAGTATATAATGATAAGGATTACCGCAAATAACTCAGCTAGAAGTAGCTAGCTCGTCTGTTCAACTGATTTTATAAAACCTGCAGAAACGCTGACTGGTCCTAGCGCAGTTTCCAGTGATTACTGGAAGACATTTTAAATGTCGATGTTCTAGTTTTAGTGAATTTTTCCGTAAACCGAAGTCAATATTTTACTGGTGAAATTTAACCTGGACAAGGTGGACAAGGGAAGTCATATTGCAATTGCTTTAACGGAGGTTTTTATTTATTTAATAATAACCTTAATATTTAATAATATTAATATAATAATGATTGTTTATTGTTGTCCAAGTGATCCATAATCTGAATGTTAGTAAATGTTGTTATTTAATTTTGTAAGTACCTAATTGCTAGAATATAAAATTTAAATTTCTTTCGTCTGAATCTATAAAATACAAATAAATTAAATAAATTGTAATTCCAAAAAACTGCTTTTTACTAAAGGAATTTGAAAGAATACACGGGAATTATAACAAAAATACAATGTTTTTTTTTTTGTATTATATGTCTGCACGTCTGTCTGTCCGTCCGTTTTTCTATCTATCTGTTTGTTTCGGCTAATCTTCGAAAATGCGATACTGATTTTGACGGGACTTTCACTGGCATACTCGTATAGCTGATGTCATATAACTTAGAATAACTTTCATTTCAGAATAAAAAAAGATAAACTCCCCTCGATGTAGCAGGGTACAATTATTTGTTAAACAATAAAGAGTATATTTTTGTCCGCAGTGTCAAAGTGGAGCGGTCCGTGGCTGAACGTGACCGGCGTGGAGCGAGCGACGTCGGGCGCGTACCTATGTATCGCCACGAACGGAGTGCCGCCCTCTGTCAGCAAGCGGATACAGATCAATGTGATGTGTGAGTTTATGCAATATTTATTCATAACCCCGCGGTTTCATCCGCATTGTTCCCGTGTGAATATGGGGATAATTTTTTTTTTTTTTGCCAATTTTACAATGTTTTTAATAATTATTCTGCTATTCGGGACGGAAACAAATCCAACAAATTAAAAACCATGGCAATCGGTCCAGCCGTTCTCGAGTTATAAGTGTTGTAACAAACACGACTTTCTTTTATATAGAAGATATTAAATGATATTATTATATTTGGTGGTAGCTCTGGCTTCTGTACTATAGACCGTGGCTTCGATTTCTACTCAGGACAAGCATTTGTGTGCAAACATTAATTAAAAAACACTACTTATTTTGGTACTCTCTCAGTTATCTAGTTGTCATATTACAAGCTATGCTTAGTTTGGAGGTAGATGGCGTTCTGTGAAGTCTATGAATATTTATTTATTTAATATTGTTGTCGATATTTATGAAGGACTAGGAGCGCCCCGCGGTGTTACCCGCGGTAGCAAAATACGCAATTTCGTTTAGTTGAATGTCATACAATATTCTTTGCAGTTATTTTGATTGAACTCATTTTGATAAAAATTCTATGGGACCTATCTAAAAGCAAACCCTTTCAAATAAAAATAATTCGTAGAAAATACATAAAAGAAATAAACCATCCGAATTGATAACCTCCTCCTTTTTAAGTCGGTTAAAAAAATACCATTGGTTACCATTAATGTTTTTTTTTTCCATGTACAGTTTCTCCGTCGGTGTGGAGCGGCCGCGTGGCAGTCCGCGCGCCCCCCGGCGGCGTGGTGACGCTGCAGTGCACTGCTGAAGCTTACCCCGCCCCCACGACCTACTGGACCCTCAACGGGGAACAGAGGATTGTCAATGGTATGAACTAAAAAAGTACGCAATTTTTACGTAGTATAAAATGTAGTCACTTCCGCTATCTGTTCGCTTAGATCTTTCTCAAGGGACTTTAATGCAGGTTTCAGCAATAGATAGGGAATGTTTATATGTAGATATATGGATATCTTAGAAGATATCAGAGATTATTACATCCTGTAATCACTTCACACTGTCCCATATTGCATCAGTGTGAGGCCGGGGCGGGTCGCTAGTAATAAATTAAATGAAGTCTTCTTATCAGAGTATACAACTAAAACGTCTTCTAATACCTATATGCGACAAGCAGCAATGTCGCGTAGAGACAATCTATTTTGTCAGCGATCATCGGTAGAATGACGGCTTCGTGGCTTAGTAGCTCTTCTTTCAAAACGAGAGGTCCCGGGTTCGATTACCGGCAGGGACACACTTTCTGTGGTGAACATGAACTCAGCCACGGAGCCGCAATTAACACACAATACGATGAATGCGTTGACATTTTAATTATTATATATTATTATTAAGGTACGCACTCAAACGTTTTTATTAACTTAAGCACTCTCGTAATTAGTTAATAACTTTACGAAAGGCATCAAATTACTTGAAACTTGGAGTTATTACGATTATGAAATTCATATTATTTATATCAAGTGCTTAAGTTGGCGAATCGTAGGCATACCTTAATGGATCAACAACTAATTGTTGAGTTTCAACAATAAATTGCAATTATAAAGTTTGACATTAATTTAACCAAACGATTTTCTCGGAAAATATGCAATTTTAATTGCTATGATATTTGGGACGAAACATCAGTCAGAAGACCAATTAATCAAATAGTTTTGAAACATAATGTCGAAGCCTTAAACGATAACTTTAAGTGTTTTCATATTTTTTTAATACGTGAAAGATTAGTTTTATTTGGTTTCTTTTTGGTCTTTGAGTTGGTCTTTTGAGGGTATATTTTATTTACGTGCCCAAACTTATTAACGGACTTCAAAGAAGGAGGTGCTATGTTTCAATGTGTATGTTCACCGATTTCTCCGGCATATATAAAAAACGATTTAGAATATTAATTTTATATTTGAAAGGATATGCTTTTATATTAGTCTCATAGAATTTCATATCAAAATCGGTTGAATAGTTTGGTTTTAAAATCAAAATAACTGAAAAAAAATATGTCAACCAAGTAAACGAAATTAACGATTTTACGAGTAAAATCAGTTACTTGTCAAGTACATTGTAACCAATTTCAAAAAAGGTTCGTAGGTGCTCAATTTTTTGCATATAATTAAGAATATCGCTTGAATACACCGTGAACCGATCACCATAGAAATACAAAGAAAAAATAACATCCCAAACGTAAAAAATCGATGTAAAGTATTAAAATCGTTTTATTAGATATTTAGAACTAGTCCCAAGTTACGTGATCAAATAATGTTTGTTTTGTTACAGGAACAAAACACAAAATAAGCACGACCCCGCGAGGTTACCGGTACACGCTGAACTTGCTGGTCAGCGATATGTCGCGCGACGACGCCGGCGCGTACCGCTGCCACGCGGAGAACACGCAAGGCAGGGCGCAGGCAGAGCTCTTCCTTCACCGTAAGTACCTTCCGAGACCGCGGATTCCATGATTTGGTAACTGGATAAAGTGAGGACACGGAAATTATTGAGTTACCGCGACTTAACCAACAATTTTTCTAATAAATTAAAGTTAATTCACTTTTTTTTTAAATATGTAGGTACCTACAAGATCAAGCGTTCTTGTAGCTAAGTTCCCGACTGTCCATGGGGAAAAACAAGCAAGAAACCCCTAATGGAAGGATTTCTTTATTTTCGCAACCATTATCCTATACACAAACAATAAAATGTTTCTTATGTCACCATTGAAATGATATCAAAAAGGGATGAAAAAAATCCACGAACTGGGTATCTTTTCAACGGTTGTTGAAACAAAAGTTCGGTGAATCTCATTTTTGCGAGTAGATTCACTTTTCTATTTTTTTAAGCTAACCTATAGCTAAGCTAAGCTAAGCTATATATCTTTATTGGCAGTGCTCACAACGACGACAACAACCACCACTACAACCACAACTACTACAACTACTACAACAACTTCTACAACAGTGGCACCGTCGACCACCCTAATGCCATGTGAGTACATTATATTACATCTGACAGGATTCTTGACGATAACTCCTTGCCTATGTTGTCCAATAAGACGAGGAACTTGTGATTATTTATGATACAGTATAGCCCGAGATCTGGCTGCAAGATTACTACGTTCATCAAGTATTTAATCGAAATCTAATTTTACCGGACTCTGCCAGAAAGAGATTTTTGAGTGTATATTTGTATGTATTTTTTTGAGACACTCTATCCTACACGTCTTGATGGGTTTTAGCTTAAGAGGTGTCTTGAGATTCGTTTCAATTGTGAGAGTGACACTGGCTTCATCAAAATTATATTTTCATACGCCATATTATGTTTAAAAAAAAAAACATTAGGTGATAGCTGTCACTATCACATGCAAAGAAATAACATTATGCAATCACGTTGTTTCATTATTTTAATAGCTAATTAACATTAAGATTTCTTTAAATTAATGATTTTTAACAGGTTTTCTGTTTGTTTTTCGACTAGATAGTGATAGTGATCGTCGAATTGACTTTGACTTTATTCAACAGATGTCGAGGAACGACACTTGGAGCAACTGCATCGCGGAGTCATCGAGGACCCAGCATTAGAGAACCCTTACATTGTGCTGAGCCAACACCAAATGCAGAACCTAGGTAAAGATAGAAGGTTTTTTAATATCAATCATAAGGATGCTCTCTTTCCATAAAATAAATATAATGGGTCTGAAGTGACAATCTCACAGCCCGCTCCATGTTAAGATACGATGTAAGTCACTTATACAACACGACTCAGGTCGTCGCCTAACAAAGAATGACCAGAACAAGTTGCATCGTGATGCTTCACTCTGAGACGAGGATGAAAAAGAATAGAAATAAAAATTAATTACTGTCTGTACATAATGATATACAGACAGTAATTAACTGTATGCAGTATGTTACTTACACTGTGCACGTTAATATACAGACTCGTTTTGTAAGTTAAACTTTTTAGTTTTTACACATCTAGGTATAGGTATTTCATACCTATAATTTCCCCAACACGTTCAACACGGATATGTAAGTAACTTTTGGGGATACTGCTAGCGTCCGTAGGTGAATACCCCTTACACGTAGCACGTAACCCAAAGTAGCAGTTGAACTTGTGCCAAGTTTCACCGCCAGGGTGGTGCACTTGCTTGTGTTCAGGTGTGGCTACCGGTGAAATTACAGGCACGTGAGGCGTTACATCCGTCACCCGAGGGAACCCGAGACGCATTTCGGTTGTCTATGGACGTAACCGCTAAACAGCAGTCCGTCAGCTTTTTCCGTCACTTTTATGGCATAACAACAAAACTAATGAGTGTCTCATGTTCCATTAGAAATGGTGACGACGATGTGACCCGAGACCGGCGGGCGCGGCCCGTGGAGCGCCGCCTGGCCGCCGGCGCGCGCCGCCACGGCAGGCCGGCGCGCCTGGCCCGTGCTGCTGTGTGCGCTAGCGGCGCTCGCGTGACGATCCTATGTGTGTGTGGACTTTGTTGAAGGAGCCCCGAGACAAAAACCGAAGAAAAAAGTGTTTCAAAAAAGCTTCGATTGAAAAACGCTTACTTTCATACGTACGCCAAATTTCAAATGAATAATTATCTGTATAAACAACTAGTCTTTGTCGGCTCCGTAACATCCCCCATCGAGAATAAGGGACTCGATAAAAGCGAAACGTTGTAATACTTCAAGGAGCGATTTCTATTGTTGATTCGCATTATTTGAAATTCGGAATTTCTTCAACGGTATCGAATAACTTAAGTGTTTTGCATAAATGAATTGTAAATTTGGTGTAATATCAATTGAACAACGACTGCTGTATTTCAATTTCGATCGTTTAAATTTCACTGTATATAATTGGGAAGTAGGAATTAATTAATGATTATTGAATGAAAGTGACACTTTTTTCTGCCTTCTCAATTTGATTTCAACAAAAATTCTTATCTACTCTTCTAATGGGTGAAATGGATTGTTAAATGAGTTATCGCGTGCGGTGATGATTGTCACTGCAAGTATACAGAAGTTTTATTTGACATAAAGTTTTACCGGATGAGGCAGGAAAATGAGTCTCTTAGATAAATAAAGTAAAGTTAATCTCGCTGTAAATAATGTCGCACGAAGCTAGTCATATCAAATTTATAGACACCGCCATCTTGTATATAACATAACAAAACAACAAATATAGAACATAAGACTCGACAAATTAAATCATGTTTTTTTTAATGAAATTGTCACCATTAATTTGGCAATTGTAAGTCATGCTAGCTTTATGTTCTGAGATGACTTTGACATGAAACATTTGTTAACCCAACTGTATAAACTATGTGAATACTAAGATCCCAATGTAATTATTGTTCAGTTGTTTAAATAAAATTTTGAAGAAATCTTGTGCATTTAACTTTTCTTCGCGCCCTATTAAAACCAAACGAGGATTTCACACAGATAATGTCAACTTATTCAAAGTGTCGTTGAGGTTAATGATACTTAATGAGAGGGATCTCACTCCCCAGCAATTTGAAACCCATAGAGATAAAAGTGAAGATCTTCAGCCAATGTAATTCATTCCA
Organism: Aplocera efformata; assembly: GCA_921293045.1. Taxonomy (NCBI): domain Eukaryota; kingdom Metazoa; phylum Arthropoda; class Insecta; order Lepidoptera; family Geometridae; genus Aplocera; species Aplocera efformata. The sequence goes on from OV121045.1 coordinate 448,612, forward strand.
AACGATTCGGCAGATACATCTACCGTGTAGACTAATTAATCTCGAACGTTTTGCATTTTCTCCGGAACAGCTAATGTGCCGCATAAAATTACAATAAAACAGACTTATCTCGAGCTAATGGCGCTTCCGTCTTATTTATTGCATCTGGACGATAAATTTTGCACACCTCTCCGTCACCTTTTCATGTTGCTTTTGGGAACTAAATGTATTGGGTGGTTTAGAGAATATTCTGACTATTTAAAGTGAATCAGTAATTGAAAGTCACAGAGGTGTAGAAACACCTGTTCACCCTTGACTTGGCAGACGCTCACGTTGTATTGTTTAGGAATAAATGCTTTTAATTCTAAAACTTCTGGAGCAAAATTGTATCTTTGGGAGCTTCAATTGCGCAACAGGGTTTTCTGTGATTGAGATCGGTAATTTCAATTGCATTTAAAAATTTCAAAGCTTTATTATTTTAGCTTTATATATGTGAAAAATAATGCAGCGCTGACTCCCAATCTCCACTTAATGGAGACGTAGCTCAAGAAGAAAAATGTTTGTCTACCGACAATACCGAATGAAATAAATTTTTTGAAGGGTTCCATATCCGGTAAAGAAATCGGGTAAAGTGAAACCTATTAAATAACCCGCGACGTTTGCTTATCTGTGTGCTCTAATTTTAAACATCATTCATCCTATTTATTTATATAACGACGTCTTCTCTCTTTCATCTATAGCAATGTTACAGCGCAGCAATGAATTTGAATTTGGAACATGTTTTTTTTTTTTATGAGTCTGGCTTTATTCGTTCAAAGATATCTAACGCCATTGATAAATTGAATGAAAATTGTTACTGGCCAGTGAGAAGGCAGGCAGCGTAACAAGCGGCGATGCTGCTTGAATTAAAAAAAAAGGCAGTTTACTCTATTAAACAATTACTATCGCAACTAATAAAATAAAATGTGTTCTTATTACAATACAAATACGTTTTTTGGAATTAGCCCAAAATTCACTACTATGAAAATACAACGATTTCACACAACTATATCTAGCCCCAAAATAAGCATAGCATGGAGGGAACTAGATAACTGATAGAATACTTACTAATGGTACTTTTAATTTTGCAAATACATACAAGTAATACCTACTTATTAAGACAGACAAAAATAACTTATTTATGTTCGTTACATAAATGCTTGTCCTAAGTGGGAAACGAAATCACGACCAACAGCGCAGAAGGCAGAGCTAAATAAGAAGACATAGTCACATCCCATGCAACAATCCAACAGAGACAATGATGGAGTCCTTCACCTGTAATTTTACTGAATTATTCACTAAATTTTAACAGTCAGCATTTCAGCGTCTCAGTCTCAAGTTGCGTCGCATTTAAATAAACTGACGAACAATTCAGTTACCAAACTAAAAATGGATGACCCGAGGTAAAAATATACTCACCCGACTTTCATCACCTATTTTTGCCCAAGACTATAGTTTAATCTTCAGAACCACGTTGGAGGTAGGCTATTACAAATAAAAAAAATATTCGTTAAAATAACACTGGCATTAAGAAACTTACAGCTGAAGTGAGAACCTGCTCGATTTTGAACTCGGTTAAATATCAACAGCAATTTATCTTGAAAGAATACATGAATGCCAGCATTATGTATTTGTACATATTTCCAATAATGGCATTTCATAAACAACCCAAAGTAGCAGACTTATTGCTATTTATTCTCCACCAATCATCACAGGCGCATCACATGTTAAGTCTTTCTAATGCGAAGTGTGTCTTTTCTTACTATGGCAGGGCAGGACCCTGAGTATTGATGTGTTTATAAGCACCGTTTAACATCAGGTGAACAGTCAGCTTGTCCCTCTACTTACACATATTTTTTATTTAACTAATGTGATTCGCGCAGACCGCCTACCTGATGTTAAGTGGTTACCGTAAACAATAAATATACAACACAAGTTTTACCATACTAAAGTATGAGAAAAATGGCATCGCGTTGCGCCCGTCAGTCTGAGAAGGGGTCCCACAAGTTCTGCTGCTGCTTTGCTCCTTTCGTACCACCCGGGGGACACGTGTAGGGACTCTAAGGGTATTAACCTATGTACGCGGGAAACATGATCCCCATATCATATTAACAAAAGGAAAATATGCTTGGCGGGTATAATAATACTACTACGTGTGCCAATCGTCATTTCCCCGAAACGCCTTTATTTGGTAAATTTTATTGATGTTCTGCTTTCACGGCTCCCTGATACCTTCTGAAGGCTCTCGTAAGTGACTTTTAGTGTTCCATTAATCTGTTCTGTCGCGACGAGACATCATTACCTATTTACAAATCGTTTCGATATGCTTAAAAGATCGAGACGCTTTATATAATATTATCATTTGTTTAGAGAAATCTATACATAACGATTAAATGTTGAATTTGTAATGCAGAAATATATTATGTTGGATCTTCCTCGTTTGTATGCACTCTGTTTAAATGCTTCAAAATGGTCATTTATCCCACAATACCACCTGCGCAATACCACGTTGTCGAAACGGTGAAGGAAAACATCATGATAAAACCAGCATCGGAGACATGTGACAGATCAAGGCCCATTCACTCTCAATTATCGAGAGTAGGCCGGTGGCCCTGGAGTGGGAACAATAGAGGCTGGTACGCTCACTCATTCATGAAAATGAACTGTTAAGAACAAATAATGATCAACTTTCCGCCCGGTCTGTAGTTGGGTGTGTCGAAGCACTTTAACTGCTTCAAAACACGTTAAGAATGTCCATGCCATATTTCCCAAGCAAAGTAAAATACACCTACACCCGGTACTAAAACAGAAAGCTTCTTAAAAGCGGGTCTTCTGAAATTATTTTTATAGAAAAGAAAATGCACTGAAACAAAAGAAACTGAAATTTTACTCAAAAGTTAAAACGCAATTTCACGGTTAACACCGCGCAGTCCAACAGATTAAAAATCTCACCGGATTTAAAATGAAAACTTGCAAACAAAAGAGACATTAAAAGTAATTTTACAGAAATGCAAAATAGAAGCAAGGCGACTATAAGACTGCACAATCTACTTACGAAGCTATTTGTACTCTTAATTTTATTTGTTCTACGGGTGTGCGAGTAAGAATTTAATTTAGCAAACATATTATTTTGCTTTTAATTGCACTTCTCCGAACAAACCTGGCATAAATTCTACTGTTATTATGAGTCTTTTTATACCACCTGGTGTACTCATCAATGGACGTGAGCAACATCGACTTCCAATCAAGATTACACCAGGGAAAGCACAAATATTTTCGTGACTCTTGATGCTTAGATCAGATTAACATCTCCATTTCATAGAATCCACTTCTTAACCAACAGCAATACGACTCAGATCCTCCTCCATTGAGTTATGTCCAAGTTGCGAAATGTCAGAACTATTCACAGTAACTGTCGGTACCGGACACGCCTCCGACGTGGAGATGGAATGTCTCTTGTGCCTGTAACTACACCGGCTTTTAGGTACACCAACCAACAGATCAAATGTACCTACATTTATCAGTACCATAAATAATATGGTATAACACTACTGCATGAACAAATCAAGTTGATATCTTGAAATACTTGTTCAAGAACCAAAATGTTGGGCTAACTTAATAAGCCATAATTTTCATACTTAATTCTGCAAATAAAGTCACGCGAGACACTCTAAAGTAAAAATGCATTTAAAGAGATGGCAGAACAGCTATTGCGCTTATCGTTTCGCTGCAGTGGCGGTAAAATTGCTAGTTTTCTTTAAGTTCTTTCTTGCATTCAGTAGCATTTGACCGGAATCTCACCTGGAAAAGAACCTTTGACGTGACCGTTAACCTGAAAGAGACTGCGATATTTTTAACGCAACTCTTTTTTTGTACAACTATTTTTTCGTTTGGCTTTGCTAAGCGGCTATCATTTAGTATGAAGAAACTTTAAAATAGATTATTTTTTTTAAATGAATGTACTCGTAAATTTGGTATAACCAAGTGTTTGTAATATAATTGTACCTGTGGTTGAAACGTCGAGTTTAAACGTTTAAAATTTCGAGTTACCCAGCCAAATAATCAAAAAACGCGCGGACATCATCAAAATTATATTTATTGAATAAGGCTAAACCGACAGTACACTAATTAAATATTAAGATAACTCATTGATAAATGGGTTCTTAACTTAATAGATGTACCAATAATAAGGACAGTAACCTAATAAAAATTCAGAAAACAGACAAAAGTAAAAAAAAAGTAACAAAAGAATTGATAATACATAAAAACAAAAGAAACAAAAAAAAGTTGTAGTTCAACAAAACATAATACGTTGATCTACATAAGAAATCAATAGAGTTTTTGATCAGTTTGTTCTTAAAGGTATGCTTGTCGCCAAACAAATCTAGGCCACGCAATTGCTAAGAAGTAATGTTATTAAAAATTCTTGGAAAGGCCTAGTTGCGAACAAAGTTTCTACGAAAGTATTGATTTATATGATAGCGTGGTGGCCCAGGGGCATAGACGCCGACTTTCAATCTGAAGGTTGCTGGTTCAAACCCACACGTGCACCAATGAGTTTTTTCACTTGAAAAAATGTATGTGCGCAATACCACGTTCTCAAAACGGTGACGGAAAACATCGTGAGGAAACCGGCATGTCTTAAAACCAAAAATTCGACGACATGTGACATCTACCAATCCGGATTGGGCTCCCGTGGTAGATCAGAGCCCATTCACTCTCAATAATGGAGAGTAGGCCGGTGTCCCTGCAGTGGGAACATTAGAGGCTGGTACGGTATTGATTTATATTATGACCTAGTGAAGGAAAATACATTGAAGAGTTTGTACCTGGCCAGATACCATGATCTAGGTAAAATCCCAGGATACGATCCAAGTCAACAATGCAGGGTTGCGTTAATACCATGTGCTTCACAGGATTGGTTTTACTAAACAAGAGTAAGTTGAAATTCATTGCGATAGAAATCTGCTAACAGAGCAAGTTGCCGCCTTTTTTAATTGTTTTTTAATTCCGGCGGCTGTGGCGTGACGCGCGCCTGCCACCCTTCTCACCGGCCAGTAACTTTGTTCAAAGAATAATTCAAAATTTGACGTTCGAACTCTGATCGCCTCGCGCTTGACTCATTAAAAAATTCGTGTTCCAAATTCAAACTCGGTACTCGCTGTAAAAGGGTAAAAGAGAAAATAATTTTCTTGCTCGCACTAATTGAGGAATCCGTGTTGAGGATAAGAAAATCCTAAATTGAAATCCTACTGTGTCGCAATTGTCAACGTAGTGCATATAATATCGGCTTTGTGCCTTGGTTAATGTTCTCAACTAGACATTTCCTTGGGCCTACGTGCCTTGCATAATTCTTACAAGACGCTGAGTTGTACACGTGCATGTGATTTCAGATACTCCAGTTGCATTCCAAATGGTAGTAATTACTGCTAGCTTAAACACGAAGGCAATTTGGATAAGATTTTTCTTCATGGCCCAGTGTTCCTATACGTTCCCCGGGTGATATTAAAGAAACAATCTAAAGGTCTCTGGTTCAAACCCAAACGTGTACCAATGAGTTTATTCACTTGAAAAAATTATGTGCGCAATACCACGTTCTCCGGCATATCTTATAGAACCATAAATTCGAAGACATGTGACATCTACCAATCCGGATTGGGCTACCGTGTTAGACCAAAGCCCATTCACTCTCAAATATCGAGAGCAAGCCGGTATCCCTGCAGTGGGAACATTAGAGGCTGGTACGGAATTTGTTTTTGAGTATCTACAGAAGCTATCGGCAGGTCGTAGCTACCAGGAACCCTGTATAAAAATGAAGCGGCATAAGTGATAATGGATTGAAAAGGATCAAAAAGGCCAAGTTGAATAGTTAAGGCAAATAGCGGCCACAGTTATTGAATCCGTCTGGAACTTGGTGATTACTTCCCGCTCCCACTCAGGGCGTAATTGGGTGTCAAAGCTGCGAATTTACGGGATCAAATAATATTTGTTTGAAAGTTTACAGACGTTGTCTGATTTTGCGACGGGAACTTGAGGTGTAACTGTAAATTCTCTCCGATCACACAGACTATAAATCAATCACGGTTTTTAATATAAATTTATGGATATTTAACACATCTAGCCCCCACATTAAGCATATAGGGACGCATAACTGATAGAATACTTATAAAGTATTTTATGGCTCCATAACTTAGTTGGTAGTAGCCCTGCCTTCAAAGCGAAGGGTTCGATTTCAGGCTAGGGTACATTTCGTGTGGTGAACATGAAGTTTGTTCTACGGTCTTGGGTGTTTGTCTAGTGTTTTTGTGAAAGAAAAAGAAAAGTGACAATCATAGTGTAAACACTAGGCATAAAAATAAACTCGCTGTGCCCACTACTAGGCTCCATAAGGTTAGCAATTCTTTTAAAGGTCAATGTGTACGCGTTTTTAACAGAATCCCGAGCGAAATTCAATTACTGTCAAAAAATAAATTTAAAACTGTCATCAAACGTAAACTTGTCGCAAAAGCTTACTATAAAATATCAGATTACCTAGATGAAAAAAAGGCTTGGGAATGAATTTGCTCCACTCTAGACGCAGGACCATATTCGCGAATATGTAATACTGTCTCCGCGGGGTTTCTTGTCTTCTTCCCCTCGGTTTGGTCGGTTAAGGTTGGAACAGACGTAAACTTAACAAATAAGATAATGCATGTGTAAAATTTGACGTGTCCAAATGATACTTGAGATCTAAAAGAATAAATGAGTTTGACTTGACTTTGACTTTGTGCTTGTTCATGCCATCTCTAACATAGGAAATCCTAGTAAAGACGTATGAGTGTGTAAACGTTTATTTATTTGTTATAATTATTGTATGTATAATAACAAAAATGATATAATACAAACGACTTTTTCATCACACAAATGTTTGGCCTGGGTAGTAGTAATTAAACCCACAAGCTATAGCGCAGAAGGTATAGCTACTACCAACTAACCAGTGAGGCCCATCAAAAGCGTAATAAGGAGTTTGAAAGATGATGTAATGATGAAGATTGATATAAGTATGCTTAGATAATTTGGACATAAAAGAAGACTAACGAAAAAGGAGCATTAGTCGATTGTGAATGAGCACGTTGGAAGAAGACACGAAGAAGAGAGTAGGAGAAGAGTATTTATAACAAAGCGGTCAAGTCGGCCAGGTGAAGAACTCTCCAAACGAATGGACATCCATGATAGTAATGATGTGATGACAGTAAATTAAAAGAGGTTTGTTAAGATAGCTGTAAGTAAAAACCCGTGATCTCTGTCTGAAAAGCAGCTCCGGGAAACATAAGTAATCCATATTCCATAGTAATATTATTAATGCGAAAGTAACTCTGTCTGTTTATCTTTCTACCGCTGAACCGATTTAGACGGAATTTGCCAAGTAATATAATACCCTGGGAAAAACCTAGGCTAGTTTTTATCCTATTATAAATACAGGCAAAAGCAAGTACGAATTTTGTTCTACTGCGCCAACATTAGTTGGTGTGTCTTATACAAAATACTTTTATTTAAGCTGTTTCTTCATCAAAATCTTTCCTCTATCTCACCCCTTAAGTTCCCCAATGAATTCCAGTACTAAGTTAATTATCGGGGTTGACTGGCTGCCTAATTAGGAACGTGTCGGCCCCGGGCTCGCTCGATAATATGACGTTACGATTTCGGACAACCCTTGTTGTTCGTAATTAAATACATAAATATGCATATTGTTATATTAAATGAAATTCAGACTTTCAAATATAATTTTAGGGGGACTTATTGGCTCGGTCAAATGACCCATGGGCCTTGGGTTTTTGGTTTTACCGATTTTAATGGTTTGCAAGGCTGGATTAGTAACTTAAGTAGTAGTTCAGAGCAGCTGAGATACAAATGTCTTCAGAATTGTACTCACTGAGAGTTTCATACGGTAATTAATTTTGGACATGACACGACTCCAATGTCAAATTAATTGGGCTAGATAACGGGACTCGAGCCTGGTTTGTTTGAAACAGCTTTCACTCATCCTGATGCAAAGCATTTTGAACAAGGGTACATTTTTATTTTATGTAACCGAAGTGACTGGACGAGCTCAAAGCCCACTTGATATTAAGTAGTTACCTCCGCCCATAACGACAGCAATACGACTTGAGTCCTCCCCGATTGAAGTATGAAAAGCCCCAAGTGGCACACCGTTGTGCCCGTCACACGAAACGGGGATTACGTCTCATGCGCGCGTGATTTCACCAGCACACTCTTCCACCGGAACGTAGCAAAGCGAGTGCATCACTGCTTGGCGGCAGATTACCAGATGTAGAGGCAGAACTTGCCCGTCAAACTTTGCACAAATTCTGCCGTTTTTTGTTCTCCTTAGCACCACCCAGGGGATACGTGTAGGGATCCTGAGAGTATTCACCTACGGACGCGAGCAACAGGACCCCCATAACCAACATTTGGATAATAATAATTGTTTATTAGATTTTAAATTATCTATTACTTTATTTTGTGAAATAGATAATCCAGCTTACAATTACCTGTGCTATCAATTATCCTGTACCCTTTACGGTTTGAGTACAGAACACTATATAACATGTTGGTAGATTCAACAGTCCTTAAATTAACAGTAGATAACAACATTAATCACCGCAGCCTATTATTAGCTTTAATTAATCCGATTCGAGCGTATATCACAGCTTGACGGTTCAATCTATGCACTAATCTTACTATCCATACTGCGGGGAATCCCCGCTGCTTATATTAAGTTACAATGTACCCACCTAATGTCCTCAATTATAATAAACACAAACATAAACCCACCGTATCACCAAATTAACCAAACAGAGAGCATTAACCATATCTACCCTTTGCATTAAATTTGAAATATGGGCCCAAAATTGGCCGAGGCATAAATATGGGCCTAAAAGTGGCCCGGGCATAAATCAGGCCGGTACAGGCCACTATAACATGATATTAAAACGGCCGTTTAAAATCCTCGTGAAATGCCCCGTAAATGACAACTTCAGACCCTTTTTGATTACAGTGATGTATAAGGTAAGGGTTTCGGCCTTCAGGGATTCAAAGCCGAATGATTTCAAAATAATAAGACAACATTTCGTTTTCGTAATTGTTCTCAAACAATTTCTATTGTCATCAACATACAAGGTTTTAGTATTCAATTTTTATGCAACTAATACTACGAAACGAGGTGACGGCCCAACTGATGTGAAGTAGTTACTCAGGCCTCCCTTATTTTTATCTGCTCGCTCTGACTTTCACTGCAGTGAAGCAGTTAGGTTAGTAAATATCCATCGCGTCTAGTCTTAGCTCTAGCAGATTAATAAAGAATTTTTTTTTTAGTGATAATTGTTTAATGATAAATATTCTCACCACAAATTTAAAAAAAATAACACTATAACACGCTCATAAGGTGAACAGTTGCCATTGTATTGTAAATTTCAAGTTTAATAATAATAATCATAATATTTATTTTAATAATAATATTTTTTCTTATGTATGTACTAGCTGTGCCCCGCGGTGTTACCCGCGGTTGGACTTCCTACGGGAACCGCACATTCTTCCAGGATGAAAAGTAGCCTATGTACTATTCCAGACTATAATCTTTCTCTGTGCCAAATTTAATCCAGGTCCGTTCAGCCGTTCTGGCGTGATTGAGTAACAAACATCCATCCATACTTACAAACTTTGGGGTTTATAATATTAGTAGGATGTACTTTTATACATGATATGTATAAAAAATAATAAATTTAGATACAACATTTATTACGTTTTATCTAAATGCCTAAACTAAAGACGAATGGCTTTTGATGCCGAATTAAAAACAATTTGGCTCCACCCTCGACATAAACCCGAATTCGCACCTTCGCGCTTCGGCGACAAAACTTAAATGCGCCTTTAAACCGAACGGCAGGTTTATGACTCCCGTCGCTTTGTTCTTTATGTATGCGAGAGATTTGTAAAACAAATGTATTGTGTTTTATTTATAATGCAATAAATCTTGGGAAATGCTGATGGTTTTCATTATTTCTCGTTTTTGTAATAATTAAAACCATCTGCGGCGAAGAATTCTAACAATAATTATCATTAAAAAGACAAATTGTCTAGGCAGCACAATAGATATTGTAGTTTTTCAGTATAAGTACGGTACTTGAGATGCTGTGATTGTTTTTATAACAATCACAGAATCTCGAGTAGCTACACCAATACCAATGTTTGTATATTAATGTTTTAATTATAAAACTAGCTGAACCGAAACACGTGTTCCTGTCTTCATTAAAAATTTGACAACCTTGTTGTCAATTCGTAATTATTAGGACAATTTTTTTTTATGAAAGAATATACTATAATACTACACTGGAAATATAGAAAATTGGGGAAAACATTTTTTGTAAAGGATTTTTGTAGCTACGACAGCTACAAAAATATTTTCTGTATATATAATATTTTCTTTCATAAGAAAAATGTTTTGACAATTTCATAGATAACAAAAAAAGAATTAGCCAAATAGGTGCAGAACCGTTCTTAAGTGATGCGCTTACGTACATTCGGCAATTGATTTATATTTATATATAGATGTAAATATGTTCGTTCGAAGTGTCCATAAGTTGTATTTTTCTTATTTGACATGAGACTGTAGCGGAAACGGGATTTATTGAACTGAATGTTCTCTATTCGAACTAATCAACTATACCAACTAACTCGTTTCCGTTTCTGATAGTGTACCTATCAGAAGCGGAAACGGAAACAGTATGAGTACACTTGGTTATGTCATAAACAAATATCATATTTCTTACAGTTTACATGGTGATGATACAGAAACAGGTAAGATAGATTTTATATCATGTCAAGTAGTGCTGCTGTAAAAGGGCATTACCGGTGTTTAGTAAAATACTATCACTATTCCAGAACAGTTTTAGATATCAAAGTGAAATACAGGTGAAGGAAGAAATAGGAAAATCCGAACGAAATCAGATCATGGAGTTTTTTCATTTACGTAAGTTTTTTATTGAGTAAGCTTCTTAACTAACCTATTCTTAATACATATCACGTGTCTTTGATTTTTTTATATAATGCATAATATATTTTATAGATATGTACTCTCTTTAAAAGTGTTTAGAACATTGTTTGCGCGCATTATCATTAGTAGTTTGAAGACCAACCTGGGTTCTCCGAGAAAAGATATTCCACCGTGGGCACATGACCTACTAGGTGTATACCCGTATATATATGCTGAAACTGCCCGAACGCATCACTTGCGCGATGTAGGATAACTAGTATTTCTGCGCCATCTGTCGTAGATCTATGTACTAAGTATTGTATATTGTTCTTCGAGGTTAATGTGTAAGGGATATGGAGCCATCTATTAGCCAAATCCTACATCTTAATTTAAAACCAGACCTCAAAATTGGAGTTTAGCATCCGAACCACTTGGCTTGTACGCGCAAACACAGTATCTATCAAATACTTCCCAAAACCAATGTTTTAACAAAAACTGTTCCACTTTCGTAGCAGTAACAATACAAGGCCATAAAGTTGTGTCACAAAACGCCTAAACTAGTCCCCTTACGGTTCCGTGTTATCTTCATTCAACGACTCCCAATTACAGTTATCGGGCCCGCAGATGTGTCCACACGAGCGTACTCTCCCTGGAGGGCACTTGCCTTCAAAACAATCACGAAAACTAACCGACGTGATAAAAATGTGTCCAGGCATTGTGGAAATAATGTGTTATGTCCATGCACGCTGATAGTTGCTGACTTTCATCTGTCGACTGGTGGTAAGTTTGGGGAGTTGCGCGTATGCGTTTAGTAGCATTTAGGGTCTCCCCACTCGTCTAGGTGAAACAAAAAACAATCTAAAGTAGCAGTAGAACTTGTAAGAGTATTGGCTAGCTACCGCTTCTAAGTGGTGCACCCGGATTTCTGTTAAGGTGGGGATGGGATCTTGTTATTAAAAGCGCGTTATAAATCTCCGTCTCAGAGTGATGGGAGCATCGCGTTGTAACTTAGGACCTGAGTCATACATAATTGTTCATGTTTAAAAGTTCAAATGTTCATACCCGAAGATATGCTCTTTGAAAATAAATAAATATTCATTGTTATATACATGGCACACAGCGCCATCTTGCCCCAAACTACGAATAGCTTGTAATAAGGGAACTAGATAAGGGATAGATTACATATACAACGATTTTTTTTGTAAATACTTACTTATAATACATATCAAACACCCAGACACAGAACAAACATTTATGTTCGTCACACAAATGCTTGTCCTGGGTGGGAGTCGAACCCACGGCCTCAGCGCACAAAACAGAGCTACTAAAAACTAAGCTGTGGTGCCAGTCAAATACTGGTAGTTTTTACTATTGAAATTGAATTGATGAGAAACAGTTTTTGAATTGAGTATTCCTAGTGTTTTTGTTATCTGTGACCCGTATGTAAAAATAAATATGGAGGACAATCATAACCGCGCCTGAATCCCGTCTTTGCGTACGAAATCCCAACAGGGTAGAGTCCAGATATTGGTTTGCTTGTGTCCAACATATCCCAATAGAATCGATCGTCTTCTTTCAACAATTGGCTCATGCAATAGACGTACATTTTCTGAAACAAGGGATATTGTGCAGGAGTTTACAGATTTGGACATGACTGGTTTCGTGTTAAAAGTTGGTCACTTCTGATGGGTTTTTGATAGCCATTATCTAAGCTGGTAGTAACGCGGCCCTCAAACCGAGGTGTCCCCCCCGTTCAAGCCTTGGGCGGGGCAAAAACTAACAATATGATGAGTAATTAATGTATCATGGGATAAGTTACTGCGTGGTGGCGCAATGAGAGAATATCATACATCATTTTCACGCTGATTTTCATTTTAATTCAAAACGTTAAAATTCACTGACCGCTAGTTAATTGTCTCTTCACTTTCTCAAAACGTTGAAGGAAAATATTGCGAGGAAACATGTCCTAGATCCTACAAATCAAAATCAAAACTTTGAACAAAATGCGTCATTTAATTTAGCAATATATATATTTTTTTATTATTAATTATTTTTTATTATTAGACCAAGATTGAAGTATTAACTTTGATCTTAAAATTTTGGTGTTTGTGTTGCGTGATTGTATGACCACGAGACGGGATATAAATGTGCAGAATGAGTGTAAAAGCGCATGTAATGTTATCTGTTCGATGCTTCAAATAAACCCTTGTCATAGTCAGATGACTGTCCTAAAGCACTTTTCCTGCAGCATTAATAATCTCAGAATGACATAGAAGTTTTCGCATGATGTCATCGCACAAAAACTACGAAAACCCGCGATGCGGAACCCACCAACAAAAACAGATGTCCCATTGTGAGCCTCGATGTTCTAGAGAGTGGTCGAATGAAAATGGTTCAGTAAATTTAAGTGAAAAGTAAATTACAACACGAACTATGCTTACATTGTTTAATTGTAAGAATTCCTTTCCCAAGGTGTTAAATTAAATCATTTCTTTGCATGAACATTTGCATTGTATGATGTTAAGCTACTAATGTGCTAATATGCCCTACCTACATTACTACTAGGGTACATTGATGTTTATCTAAGCATTCAATAAATTAAATACTAGAAAAATTCAGTGTTAACAAATTGGTCAACTTGGTTCTTAAGACTTTAATAATGAAGTATTTTTGTATATTTAAGGGATATTGGTGGTCCCAAAACCCCTTAAATAAGGCTATAATGATTAATAAAATTAACTCACATGTTAATTTTTTGCCGTACAGTTTAATTTGTAGTAGGTTTGACTTCTGCGCTGCAGTTCGTGGGTTCGTCATAATATAGTTATATGTTAATTTTTCTTTATTAATTATAAGTATACTATCAGTAGTTTGATTTCCTTAGTACAATCTATGGTTCGTTAGGGACGGTGTAAAACATGAAAATTTTATTTAAAACTAAATTACTTCAAAACAATAGTAATATTCATGAGATACATTACAAAACCTAATATCACATTTGCAATAAAACGTAGTAACTTTGACGAATAAAAACTACAATGTAGCTTTACTGCGAGATTTTATATATGGACTCGCGTATTATGAACCTTCTCAAAATGTATATTTTATTGTGTTAATGTAATTTTTAACGGTTTTGCGGTGCATTCGTGAAGCAACATTGTAAAGTGTTCAGTTCACTGGAGGGAAGCAGATGCCTAAAAGGTCGGCCTCATCGGTGCTTACTGGGAGAGGTCTACCTAGACATAGGTAGTGCTTACTATATCCAAGCTAAAAATGCACAGTACAAATGCACAATAAAAAATTATAACATAGTTAAATGACCATGGTATCGAAAAACAACAAAAACAGATGCTTATTGACCAATGGTATTATACCATAAACGACTTTTTTACAGATAAGAAATTAATATATCGTATAAATAAATGTTCATGGACATTACACACAACGCCATTACCTATTTAGCAAGTATAAGTATAGCTTGTACTATGGTGTACATCACTAGCTTGCTAAATTATATATGCTTATATTATACTGTATATTATGAATATATACAGATATTTACAGAAATGTCTGTCCTGGTGATCACAAATTTCTAGTAAATTTTTATCCATGTTTTACCCAAAGAGATAAAAAAAAACTAGCTGCGCCCCGCGGTGTTGTCCACGGTCATCCGGTATCAAAAATAACTTACGTATTAATCCCGAAAATAAGCTATCCTGGTACCGAATTTCATCCAAATCCGCTGCTGTTTGAGCGTGAAGGCGTAACAAACACACTCACACACTTGCTTACAAAATTTCGTCTTTACATTATTAGTGTGATCATTATCTCCTTGTTGTATTCCAGTCACTTGGCAAATATTCTGTATGGCTGAAACAATATTTACATGTACATACATAATCTTGTGCATACAACGCGCGCCATACAACCCCTAGTCATATTTCATGACAATTTAATGTATTATATCGTTTAACTACATTAAATTCTATTTTCTGTGAGCTAAGATTGCGCCTGTTCCAACCCGAATCCCAACACGAAAACATTCTCAAAATTGCTTTCCAAAAGTGAAAACACACATCTGCTCTTAACAGCACGACACCCGAGCTCATTCTAGTAATTTATGAATCCCGTTCATCTTTCAGTGCTTTCCAAAACCGGATGTGTATTTCAAAAACTACCCTCAAAACGTAATGAACTCCGCCGCTAGGGGTGAGTTGGAAACTTTTTTAATTTTCCTCGAAGTGAACGGTTTTATCCCTTGGCTTGACCCGAGGGTGGCTTAAAAGAAACTTTGAACCAAAAGGGTTGAAATTTAAAGAATTAATTTTCTTTAATGGTTATTTTGCTTGAGTTAGACGTCGTAAAGTAATTAACTAAGACATGCTGCTTTAATCAAATTTTCTGCTAATTTTTTGCATCGGCGATGCTGAAAAGTATAAGCAAAATGTTTTGTTTTAAGCAACAACAAATATTGTGTTAGTTTCAAATATAAACATGTTTTCAACCCATCTCAAGTTGACGCAATAATTATATAACAACCATAATCGCTGTACTTATTGTGTGAAACCTTTCAGAAAAATGCAATCATTGTATTAACAGTCACGTATAAAAGTTTGTAACAAAGGAAGGACCTCAAAATGGGCATGTTTACTTGCCCAGAGGATTGAGGGTTGGGGTAGTGTATTAGCGATCAGATCATATTGTAATCCTCTCCGCATTGTAGATCCTCAGCCTTGTCATCGGTCCTGGGTCCCGTAGGATAGAAGACAGTAAGTATAGGAGTTTTAAGAACGCATGCATTGTAGGTATTGTAAATAAATAATATTTAAAAAAAATTATTGACGTTTCCAATTATATATATCTTGTATTAAATATAATAGTATTAATTTTGTAGTAAAAGCTGTACATAATGAGACAATCAAATAAATAAAGTGGAATAATATATGTTTTAAATCCATACAACTACATCAATCACAGACCACACAACGATTTACTTGTTGAAGTAAATGCAGTTATTATCTTTACATAAAGGTTGTGCAAACATAATAATAAGATTAAGGTATATGTGTTTTTAAAACCAAAAATTGTGAGAGGCAGTGTGCCAGGGATAGATTGAAAGTCACCAGGCATTACACAAATATAGTAACGCTAATTGCTTTCAATCGCAACACTAGCAATAATTATTATGATGGATCCAGGCCAAGACAAATGCACGCAAGTTGGCTACGTCGCTCGGCCCGACTGCCAAACCATTACTGCTTCTGGACAATTCTATTCGAGAACCCATTAGATTGTGATAACATGCACATAATGGTCGAGGAAGCCATAACTTTGTAATGGGGGCTTAAATTGCGTTTGACCTCGACCAAAAGTTGGATGCAGTTTTTGCCATTAAGGAAGGATTTGAGGAAGATCGTTTCAAACTCTTGCGTGATATCATTTTAATTATAATAAATCGTTTAGGTTTTTGGTTGGTCCGACATAATTATATTTAATTTAATTCATTTAGGGCCATAGGTTTTTTTTTTGTTGGGTGGTCCGATAAAAAAAAAGAACAAGTTTCAATATAAAATGTGACGCAGACGTCCTACAAAAAAATAGACATATAAAAGTTAGAACAAATATGAGACACTTTCTGTAATTCTCCGTAGTCAAGTTGGAAGTAATCCAGCTTGCAAAGGGTTCCCGAATTCGATTGCCGGCCAGGACAAAATTATTGTGAGTACGTATTACTAATCTTGGGTGTTCCTGTTGGGTGATTTTGTCTACGTCAGCTACTACAGAGAATCTAAGTGTATTTAATTATATGTAGCGGCTTTAATATCACTGTGACCATATTTACCCTCAGCTATAACCCCTCAGCTGCTAAAAACTTCATAAAAATTTATTTTAGGGTATATCTCAGTGTAGATTGTATGAGTGCATTTAGACCTGTATATAAAATATACACAGGTGACATAATATGCATTGAGTCATCGTAAAGTTAGTCAACGACTCCAACCTACAACTGAAGTAAGTAATTAGTACAAAAATCAGAGACTGACTTTAATCAGTCTTGGGCCTTAATAATTACCACGTGTGCTTATAGGGTTACTATTAAACTAAAATGAAAATTTAATATTTAAACATAACAGCTACAAACTGCTTGTTTATTTCGAGTTCGTTGATTACTTTTCCAGAAAATATCATTTTAATATTGTGTTCACAATGGAGTGCCAAAACAGCAAAAACTCAGTACGTTTGTTTGCAGTCCGAATTTAGGCATTTTGATAATTTTCTGGTAAATAATTTTTTTTATGCAACGCCCTAAACATCTTTTATTATTTCGAGAATTTCAATTACATTTAGTTTTACTTTTGTATAATCTTTTAACCATATACTTTGCCAAATTATATGGTTAAAAGATTTTTTTTCGTTGGACAATTCGCACATGCTCTATGACGAGTATCCAACGAAAGTAATGACATTTGAGTACAATCCGAAATGTGAGTCGGAAGTCGAGAAAAACTGAAAGGAAATTATTTTATGGGATTTTTGCAACCATTTCGTTTGATAACCGATAGTCAAATTTTGATCACGACATGAAAACATGTGTCGGATTAGCTAGATTAGGAATATTTACACGTTGAGTAGGTGGATCGATAAAACGTAATATTCCGAAAATACATTGATCATCAAGTAATTTTAGCCAAAAGTCAAAAACAACTACTTAGCGGTTTAACTGTTTACTACAATAGTTGGTGACAGTACCTCTCTACCACTTCGAGCAGCATCGCTAAAAATAAATTATTACTTTTAGCCACTCATACATAGGCTTGTGAACGTAAAATTATACACTCGGAAATAAACAATATGTCTAAGTTTCCAACTTTACAGCAACATAGTGGATGCGGCTTAAATTGTCGATGGAATAAAAAGTTTACATTGAAGCGGAACCATGCACGAAATAATTCACAAAGCGCTCCAATAATATGCTACGTTTATTTGGGAACGGTTGCGGCAGGCACACTGCGGTGTTGCCAGATCAACTATTTGAAATAAGAAATAAAAAAATTTGACAGACTTTTTGGAGTTTTGATGCAAAATTTATGGTTGTCCTTTTTAAACAATGTTGTAATTTGGGATTTGGGATGCAACTTGGATATTCTGACACTTCGGTCGGGAGGAACTAAGTATATTGCTGTTATTATGGGTGAAGTTAACCATACACTTTACATTGGGATGTTAAGTTATATGCGCCTGTGATTTCACCCGCACTCGCATCCTTCCACCGGAAAACAACAATACAAGTGCACCACTGCTTGGCGGCAGATTACCAGGTGTGGAGGCAGTACTTCACCGGGCGAACTTTGCACAAGTTCTAATGCTACTTTTTGTTGCTCATTTAGCATCACCCAGAGGGTACGTGTAGGGGTTCAAATGGTATTCACCTGCGGAAGTGAGCTCTGGACCCCCCAAAAAGTTTAATTTTAGGAAAAGAAGGTATAATGCATTAAAATTTGTTCCAAAAAAATTCCACGCGTCCCATGACACGGGTAACAGCTTTTGTCAATTTGCGGATATCATTATTCAAATCACGCCAAAGAAGTCGATTAGATTTCATGTTCTAATTAGTTTACTGAACATTCAAATAAACCAATTAAACTTTGAACTAAGCGCTAGATTTTCCTACCAACCATAATTTTAAGGATTCTCATTGGCCCTGTCAAAACTTTAAAATTTTCTTTAGTTCTCATTAACCTACTTTGAATTCATTGTCCATTTTAATTTCCAATTATTCCAAACCATAATTACGAAATGGTACTAATGAAGCGGTGTCGCGCGGCATTGGTGTCGTAATTACAAGTAAGGTCGGATTCAGTACTAATTAACATTGATTGATGAGCTCTTGGCTAACTTAAGAGAAAAACTTAAAGGTATTCTTTAATTATTTCATTGTTCAAGTTTATATTTTTTGTCTGGGAAACCGTGTTGCTCCATTCCGTAGGTGACACCCTCAAAACCACTACACGTGTTTTTTGGATGGTACGAAAAGAGCAATTTAAAGCAGCAGTTCAACCTTTGCCTAGTTCGTCCGGAGTAGTACTGCCTCCACACCTGGTTATCCACCGCTAAGCAATGGTACACTCGTGTCGGTATATTCCGATATTTCTATCAGTGAAATTACAGACACTTAAGACGTAACATCCTCAGTCTCAGAGTGACCATTGCAATGAATTGGGTATCTCATACTTTAGTAACATTTAGTATTTCAGTTACTATCTATAAATAAATTTAAATCTTTTAACAAATGTAAACTTAGTTTATTTAAAAGCTTACTATAAAATATCAGATTATATATAATAGAAGACAAAAAAGCTTGGGAATGAATTTGCTCCACTCTAGACGCGGAACATTATTCGCGAAAATGTAATACTGTTTCCGAGAGATTTCGTAAACTTAACGAATAAGACTAGCTAAAACATGAAAATTAACTGTAACTTGACATATCTGTGTGCATGTAATGTGCCTAAGGAGCTTCTGTGACACGTTATATGATCACGAGTATGTGTATTTGCGTGTGTCAAATTTGACGTGTCCAAACGATACTTGAGATCTAAAGGAATAAATGAGTTTGAGTGAGTAAGGCGATGGTAACTGCTAATAGGTAGGCCGCTGGCACCGTTACTTTATTAACATAGAGGAAAAAAAGTTTCAATGCATAGTTCTTCGGTGTGTGGTTGAAATGAAGATCTGTTCAGGCCTTTGATGTTCATCAGTACATTACCATTACCCCAAGATGGGAGTTTAATACATTTTCGTAAAATGAACTTGTACTTGCACTAAGAAACATAAACTTAGAAAGGTAGACGGTGCCGTGCCATTTCTTTCTTTCGTCGCCGAGGCGTGTGTGACGACAAGATCTTTTATTGGACTGTTTTTATTGCTACTCTAGTTCTGTGTGCCTTCCCGAAGTAATGTCTGGTTTTATTGACTGATGTTTTTTACATCTTGTACTATCCATTGTACTTCATTCTATATACTGTCTGTTGAGAGTTGTCGCAAATGTATTGTATTAAATATCACAATGAAGATTATAAGAATTGAGCACAAAAAAATATTAACAACTTTTTTTTGGTATTTACTTTGTTCTGACTATTAAAAAACACAACAAAAATGAGTGTGTGTTGGGATGTTTTCTATGATTTTGAGCTATTGATTTCTGTTTGCAATTTGGAAATGCGCATATTCATGTAAATTGTACATTTACACACTTCGTGTGAAGTGTGTCCCGACCCCGAATCAAACCCGGAATCACTCGCTTTGAAAGCATGGCATACTACAAACTAAGCCACGGAGCCGTCCCTTAGAATTTTAATATTTATGTTATATCAAACAACGACGTAGATCTCAGCTGAGCATTACGAAATATCAATTCGTGTGTATCTACAACAATTCACTCACCCAAAGAGGACTGCAACTTTATGATAATTTTGCATTAGTTTCGGATACAAAATTTTCATGTAGAGCTAGACTACCATTTGCAAGTTATCTTTTCAAGCGAGATTATGAAATTCAGCGCATGAGTAAATAGTGAACAGAGAGTATAGTCAGCTAACATTATACTCATACCTAGTTGGTATAGTATGCATATCATACCCATTAGAAATAACTATAGAACGGGGATCATAATGTTTTTGATTTATTGTATTTGTATCGATTGCAAACCAAAACAATGAACCGTATTCTGAGATTTGATTAAGAGAAGCGCAAAACATTTTTCAGTGGTATGAAATTATCAACTTTGCTGAAGAAAAATATGAATCATCCTCTTGCAATCTCCTCGATCCGACACGATCTGTTACACAGAATAATACGATGATAAATTAGTCTTCATCATTGCTTACACACAAACAAAATCAAGATTATTTTCGCTAAAAATACATTGCGCGAGCCATACATATGAAAAAGGTTTAAGGTTAAATAAAGGACTTATTTTCGTTAGAAAAAAAATGTAACACGCTCTCAATGTGGAAATGAAATCATTACGAGAAAACTGGTAGGTATGTCTGAATATTGCTTTTTACTGTTTGGTCTAAATTAGACTACATACTCGTATACCAAAACGAGGGGGATGCTGAAACACAAAACTCAAACTAATTTATTCCTTTAGATTTCAAGTATCGTTTATATACATCAAACATCTTATAATTAGAATTTAATTTATTTGTTATTAAATTGTAATTCGATTACTGTTATTAATTGTTATACTCGTAATTAAACGGACGTTGCTTTGCATTTATGATAGAAAATATATCATATTTTGAAATATTTTACTTTGAGATTATACAATTTATTATTATTATTTCTGTTAGACATTGTGATATAAAATGTATTTTAATATAGTACCAAACAGTGTACTTTATAAAATGTACGAAATATTTCCATTGACAACACTCGTTGAATTTGAATTCTATCGACTTGTCTGCATTTGGAACGTCGAAAGATAAATAAATTGGATTGTCTTCATCTCTGTTGTCTATTTGTTCATGTGTTTCAAAGCTTTTGGAAACTTGTGGAGGTTCGTCTCATGAGTGCACTCGGGTACGCGGGGAGAGCTTCCTTATTTTAAAGTTTTTCGCGAGTTATGTGGGTATTTCAAGTGAAAAATGACATCTCGCAGACGTACTTAGTATTTGTCAAAGTTAAGGTATATGTATTAGGAGTACAAATAAGTTTCCGCCGTTTTTTAACACAAATTAAATATTTATTGTAGAAGAACGGTAATATAAATTTAATCAAAATATTGCCCATCACTTGCAACCACTTTTTCCCATCTCTCAGGCAGCATTCGAATCCCACGTCTGAAGAACTCCTTGTCTTTTGAGGTTATCCACGAATCAACCCAATTTTTGGTATCCTCATAAGATGTGAACCGCTGCGCCGTCAGAGCATGTGCTACGGACCGGAACAGGTGATAATCGGACGGTGCAATGTCTGGTGAATACGGCGGGTGGGGTAACACTTCCCAATCAAGTGTTTCCAAGTACTTTTTCACGGGAGCCGCAACATGTGGACGAGCATTGTCATGCAGAAGAATAATTTTTTCGTGCCTAGAATAGTATTGAGGGCGTTTTTCCTTCAGAGCTCGGCTCAATCTCATCAATTGTGTTCGATAGAGGGCTCCAGTAATTGTTTCGCTCGGATTAAGCAACTCATAATACACTACACTTAGCTGATCCCACCAAATACACAGCATATCGTAAATTTTTGGCCTTCCACTGCGATCTTTGTCTTCTACGTCGAAATCACCGTTTTTAAACTTTTGAAACCACTCTCGACACGTTCTCTCACTCAAAGCAACCTCACCATATGCTTCTACGAGCAATCGATGCGCCTCAGCAGCAGATTTCTTTAAATTAAAGAAGTAAACTAATATTTCCCGCAAATGACGCTTACTTGGCTCAAATTTTGACATTTTCAACTTATATTATATTTTACCAATATAAAATCAATGATATTAATAGGTTATGTTGTTCTTGAATGTCCAAACTATTAAGCCGGTTATCATCTGCGAAAGCTAACCGAAACTCCGTGCCGCGCCATCTACAATAAAACGACGGAAACTTATTTGTACTCCTAATATATAAGATACTTATATCACAATACTTATTTCATTATTTAAATATTGTATATTTAGACATATTTCATTTCTTATTTTATTAAACAAGCTATTCTTGAATATATATTTATTTCACATATCTCGAAAACGGCTTTAACAATTTGGACGAAATATTTTTTTTTAAACAAACACGCAAATAATCAAGTTCCGACAGTAAATATAACATAAAGTAAACGGTAAACGATACATACAGTTTTCCACATACGGAACCAAACCTGTTATTTGCTTCTAAGGTTTGGTCACTTTCACCTAATCTACGGACTCAAGCTTTGCCGAGCTTCTTAGAAAAACGTATATAATCTCGATCCTTGTTACAATAGTTGGATGATGTTGAATAGCCCGCTAAACATTAAAGCTCCTTTTCCTTTTCCAAAGTCCGGTAACAGAATACCTTACAACGGCTATCAAAGTTTGCACCAAGTTTACAAAATGAAATACGTAGCAAATTATGCTACATGATAGTACAAATTAAGTTGCCAACATCAAAACTTGAGTACAAAGTGGGTTCTTTGTGCTTCAGATGTAAAGTCTGTGCAATTTATTGCGCAATGCAAGATGCGAGGGGAAGTGGGTTTATGTGGGTTTATAAGTTGGTATTATTGAGTTTGGTAGTTTGCCTTATTGGAGCAGTAATCAAACTCAAACTCAAACTCATTTATTATTTATTATTATTTAAGTATCTTTTGGACACGTCAAATTTTACACACACAAGTAAACATATCCATGAGCATATAACGTGTCACAGGAGCTCCTTATGCACATTACATGCACACAGATATGTCAAATTACAGTCAGTTTTATGTTTAAGCTTATCTTATTTGTTAAGTTTACGTCTGTTCCAACCCTAACCGACCAACCCGAGGGGAAGAAACAGACAAGAAATCTCTCTCTCTTTCTGCTTTCGTCATTTTGAGATGGGGATGTGACTATTTTTGCAACATCACCGGTTCCTGTATATCCTTCGACAGAGAATGAACATATAATAATTAATCTTGTTTATTTCAATAGTTTATTAACACAAATTCGGTCAATTTCGGTCAATATGGTTTCTTTTACTCTTAGGGCACGGAATACAAACCCACATTGGCATTGCCTGAACCAACATAGCTAAGATACTCTAGCTAAAATACTTTTTAACTCAAGGCGTAGAATAGTCTTCCTTATAGACACCTAGAACATAATGTAACTTTTATAAAATAATCTCGAAAGAGTTCCCGATTCTCTGTACTTCTGCATAATGAAAGTCGGAACATAACTCCAGTTATATTTTCCTAGAAAGTTTCACTAGTTCGTTCATTGTGCTCGCGGTTAATGAAACTCTTTATTGAATAAACCGTGTTTAAGTTACATACTTTATTTAAAAGAGGTTGTTTAAGTAGCTTTCTATCCTTGTTAGGGATACCATTCACTAAAGTTATGTTTCAAGAAGTAATTAACGATGACTTTCAAAGGCGCTGGATGTTCAAGGGTTGTTGTTCGCTTTTGTTGGTTGCTTAGCGATATCTTCGCCAATAGGGAAAGCAAATATGATGCGCGAACAATATACAAATAAATAAAATTGAATTGTCTGTTTGTAATATAACTTAAACACAAAATTGTTGTCTTTCTGCCTGTCTGTTTTTTCCGGCTAATGTCCGTAATGACTGGATCTATTTTGACGATAGTTTTACTGGCATATAGCTGATGTTACAAGGCGTAATTTAGGCTACTCTTATTTTAGGAAAGGAAAAAAATAGGGTTCCACTAAAAACAAAAAATAAAAATTCAACGCGGGTTAAGTCTCGGGATCAACTAGTTATCTGTAAATTTTTTTAAAATGACGTTGCACTATCATTGCCGTGTTTATATAAGACGGTGCATCCCCGCTTCAGATCGGTTGTCTATGGGCGTGGGTGACCACTTAACATCAGATGAGCCGCCAGCTTGTTCCGACACTTTTATCGCATAAAACTATCACTAGACGATATAACTCTTTTGTAATATAAAATTAGTTTTGGTTGATGGTCTCCTTGAATGTGACACTATGAATATTAAAATGTGGTTTGCAATTATTTTAAGAGCTTTTAAGAGCTCCTAGTTACTTTGTCTGAATCATTTTACATCAATCTTGTTCATTTAATTCATAAATTAGCCTAAGTGGACTTTAATCAATACCACCCTATTGATAAAAGTTCTTCTAGAAAACGAAATAAATTAATTCCTTTTTTTCATTTTTATTAACAAAATCTAATCATTTGGTTTATTAGAGCTGATATCCAACGGAATAATATATTTACCAAAAGTAAAATGCATTTGTTTTCAATAAACTAGCATAACCACAAATACTTTATATTTATAGGAATAAATAAGTTTGAATATTAAATTTGTCTTCCTTATATACTCGTAAAAAAGAAAACTAACTCTTTACACAGCGAATATTACCACAGCAGCCGCACTCTGTTGTATATTGATAGATGTGTTGAGACGTATCCGTCTTACTACCACTATTCAGTAAAAATTCACCAACCAACATCTAAAGGCAAAGTAAATAAAATCTTTATTTTCGTTGCCTTCATAAATATTGCTTGCAAACGTCTTTATGATGTCTGTCCTGTCTGTCCGTCTGTCACCAGGCTGTATCTCATGAACGTTAATAGATAGAGATAGAGATAAACTTTCAAGGAAATCCTTATTATTGCAAACCTGAATATGAACCAGCGACCTTCGCATTGTAAGGCGGCGTCTGTACCAAGCGTACCACACTCTCTACCTTCATAATTCAATATCAAATTTCAAATTTCAAACGTCTGAAACTTCCCTATACACGTGTAATGTAACAAAACACTTGCGAGCTATCTTATACGAGACACACCTATTCAGAAGTCGCTCCTTGCATCCCTTATAAAGGCAAAATTAACTAAAAGCGCATTCACACGTCCATCCGTCTGTCCATCCTCGAATTCCAAGCTTCCGTAAGGCCATGTTTGTGAAGATAGCGATCGAGTTAGTTATAAACTTGCCTACTTGGTGCCTAAAAACCTTTTGATAAATACTACTGTGCTACAGACATTTGCAATACCAGAGATATAATTCGCTTGTGACAAAATAATTTAAATCAAAAATAAAACTGCTCATAAACAAAACAGACATATTTTAGAACCTACTTTTAAGGCTATTAAAGCTACAATGTTCAAAATATATTTCTTTGATACAGCATTTTTTTTTTATATGAGTATAGTGACGAGATGAACAGGCGACCCACCTGTTGTTAACTGATTACCGCCGCCCATAGAGAACGAAAGTTTTACTCCGGTCTTCCCTTACTCTAAAACGGGGATAATACGCCTGAAGTGCCTGTAATTTCACCGCTTGGCAACGGATTAAGCACATAAGTTACTACCTACATTATGTATTGTAACTTACTATTATAATTGTTAATTGCCATTCAAAGCCACAGAAATGACTTGTCGACTAGATTAGCCGGGGCCAACAGTTACACTCTAGTTACACTCACCCATCCAATCCAATCCAAGTCCTATCCATCTCATCAGGCGCAGAGGTGCTCAATTAAGAAGATTTTTAATAAATAAAGATAAAAATTAAGCAATCTTTACTTCGTTACGTTCAATTTTGGTATTTGCATACTTCACATCCAATACCCTAAGACGTTACTCTTACGTTAATTATGCTAATTATATTAGCACTGAGCTCTAGAACACAAGCTACTTACGATATGTACTTCATAGAATGTGAAATACACTCTGTATTACGCGTTAGTTAACCACATTTTTACTGTTGCGAGTTCTGAGATGAGTGAGCAGCAATCACTGATTTCATAAAACCAAACTCACCATTTTTTTTAAGCATTTTTATAATTTTATGCTTTGTATGAATGATTCCGAGTGATTTTATTTATTTATTTATAAGATCACCAACATAGTGTACATTAATAAAACAAATTAAATAATCATTCATTTGCATTGTACTATTCGAATGCCACTACATTTACAGGTGACGACTACAAGTATTGGGATTATTCTTTATTTTTTCTGTTACTCACATATGTGAGTAACAGAAAAAATAAAGAATTATGTTAAAAAAGCAATATCACAATAATTAAAAACAATATAAGAAAATAACTATTAAGAAAATAAAAAAAATTATTAAAAAAATTATAAGAAATTAAAGGATTCTTTATTACATTACTTATTCATCATGCTACACCTATACCCGGTACGGAGCAAGGGGTCCCGGGTTCGATTCCCGGCCGGGGCACAGTTTGTGTGGTGAGCATGAAGTTTGTTCTCGGATCTTTGTGGGTGTTTGTCTTATGTTTCTGTGTTTTTCCATGCCATCTGCGACACAGGGAATCCTAGTGCAGTGGTATGAGTGTGTAAACGTTTATTTATTTATTTACGGCCGCTGGATCGTTTCCGCGAAGGCTGCCGCTCAGCTTATAAAAAGCCTCAACCTATGAGCACGTTCTGACTTCAAAGCATAACTTACCCCGCCGTGGATGACGTTTCACCTGCACCACCCTGTACCATTCCGCACCGTCTGCCCAACTATTCGGGAAATTCATTCTTTTAAGATGAGAAGACGCCGGGGCATAACTTTCGAAGTTGGAACTTTTAATGAAGAATGTATATAAAATTTTATTCGCCGAACTATGTTATGTTGAAGAAGATTTTTACGTAAGTATTCGTAATACTAACAGTTATCACTTCACTGTAGTCTTACAAGTATTATAAAGGCTAGAGTTTGGATGGATGGATGTATGTTACTCAATCACAGAATGGCAGAACGGATCTGGGTGAAATTTGGCACAGAGATTTCAAATAAAGTTCCAAATATTAATTTTAATTGCAAATAAAATTTTGTCCTAGGAAGGGGCCAGCTACGGGTATAAAGGCGAAAGTATATATTTTACTCCTTCACGCCTAAACAGCTGTAGTGGATTGGATGAAATTTATTATGGAGGTAGCATAAAAGGTATACCCTGAATTAACTTATGCCCTATTTTTTATCCTAAAAAAACATTTCCGTGGGATGGGCAATCGCGGGTAAAAAAGCGGGACACAGCTAGTAAAAATAAAAAAATATAATAAAAAAAATTGGTAGGAACAAAAATATCACAGATTTACTTTGATTAGATTTAAGAGTTTCTTAAAATAATATTATTTTGTATATAGCAAATCAACAGTTGCACCACCTCAGTATCAGAGGTGAAGTAGCATTCCCTATCCATCACCGCTGACATGACACCTAACTTGTTTTGGTCCATCTTTCCATTCTGTCCTACCAAATAGATTACAAGCTAAAGCTTGACAGTGTTAAGAAATTCATAGCAAATTTAATTCAAGTTGCCTAAAATAATATCGTTATCATCAGGCAAGTTGAGTTTTCTAGTATCAACAGAGCAGCTATTATGAAATTCGCCACAGTATCGCTGTTACCGACTGCAAACGTTTGCAAGATTTCCCAAAGGACATCTCATGCCGTTTAGTGGTGTATTATTGCTGATATTTGTGGCTTTGTGCTATGTTTACGTGCCCTCTTCCTATATATTATTTTTCAGTTGTTTTTCTTTAAGTTTTAAAAGGATAACAACCCTTGATTTAATTGTTAATTGTTTTGTTATATCTTCAGCAGATACGAAGGATCTGAAATATTGAAAATCCGTTTGAAATAAAAATAGAAGAACATTTATTTTGCGTTACATTATAGGTAGGGTTAAAATTTGTGAATGTGGTTTACTAACTGCAAAAAGGGCTACCACTTATCAGCAGTATCCGCTAATTAAGCACTGGTGCAATTAAATAATACATTTCGATCGAAGGCCCATGGCAAGGTTGGTAAGATGGTAAGGTTTATAAATTTTTGAGTGATGGTTGCTCTGTCTCCAAAGCGAGGGTTCCCGGTTCGGGTTCCTTACACACTTTATGTAGTAAACATGGAGTTTGGGTCTTGAGTTTTTTGTGTTTCTGTGTTTGTCCATACATTCTGCGACACAGAGAATCCTACTGCAGAGGTATGAGTGTGTAAACCTTTTAATCTTAAGTGGGAATCGAATCTGCAACCTAAAGCATAGAAGGCCAAACCAACAGTCGTGACGTCAACCAAGGCAGTTCATATACTCGTACAAGCCGGCTACTAGCACAGATAAAATGACATGAGACATGAGAAGGAAAGTACTAGAAGTCCAATAAAACAACCATTCTGACGAAAAATACGCCAGGAACTCCTGAAACAATATTATTTACGACATCTTTTATCTAAACACTGTGATTTATTCCATTCCCTTATAAAACATTAGGGCGGGGATATTCTCGCCCATCGCAAGTCTGCTGAAAATTGGTTTTATCTCAACCTTCCAGCTAAACTTCGTGTTTAAATTCACACCATTAAGACAATCATTGAATATAAGTGAAATCAATTACCTGCCCAGGACTTGTAAGTAATTATTATTTTGACGGCTCCGTGGCTTAGTTGGTAGTAGCCCTGCCTTCGAAGCAAGGGGTCCCGGGTTCGATTCCCGGCCGGGACACACTTTGTGTGGTGAGCATGAAGTTTGTTCTCGGGTCTTGGGTGTTTGTCTTGTGTTTCTGTGTTTGTCCATGCCATCTGCGACACAGGGAATCCTAGTGCAGAGGTATGAGTGTGTTAACGTTGTTTTTTTTTTTTTTTTTTTTTTTTTTTTTCTTTTTTATTTATGTGAATAAGTGACAGAATGAGCTGAGGGCCCACCTGGTGGTAACTGGCGACCCCCGCCCATGACAGTAAAAAGCCCGCAAAAGGACTGCAGAAGGGCCGAAATGCACATCTATAGCGTGAAAATTTTTGTATGACTTATTCGGTCAATGACTGTAATAGTAATCTATCGATAGATTTTATGACATGTTTGTATCCAACTTTTCAGATTTATTAATCTAATAGAGCTTCTGATAAGAGAATCGTCGTACTTTACGAGCGCGCGCAATCGTTGGGTCCTATAGACGTCAGTTACCCTAATTGAAGGAAGGTTTTAGTAGGAACCACTTATTCTATTGTTAATACGAATACGGTTGTGTGGGTGTAACTATTAAAACTATAATATTTTACATTCATACATTTTCAAAACGCTTACACATTCAATAAATTTATTATCGCACGTGGCCTAGGCATTATAAATATCCAAGAACCAAAGGCAAACTTTATGCTCATTACACAAAGTTCGACGCTTCGGCGGCAGAGTTATTTGATGGTAGAAAGACTACTGTTTCGTGCGCCGTTTAAATGTTAATTTTATATTATTATTAGTTACTCTATACATATATATAGTTTTAAAAGACATTCCAAAATTCAGTACTTGTCCAGACAAGTGAGAGTAAATTAGAATGAATTTACACAAAACCTGATTTAGCCGTAAAACTGATTGGTGCCGTCTGGATGTGAACCAGCGTAATTTTGCGTACGTACCAGAAATCTACCACACTCGATGTACATTCTGTATCAGCGTCCAATTTTCTGACTGTAATATCACCGGCCTACTCTAGACAAGTGAGAGTGAATTCGCTTTTACTACCTGGGCAACTACGGGAGTTCACGTGCATAAATATATGATATTTCACCGTATTGAGCACATTTACCCTTTATACAAAGTGTTTTAAAAATGCCTTTTTGAAACATCCTGTATATGAAGTAAAATGTATTTGTAAAATAAGATAGGTAATCTTTCCATTTCAGTTGTAAATCGATAAAAATATACATCACTTTTATCGCAGGATTGAAAGCTTCGCGCGTGCACCAGATGCCATCTAAATCCTTTGAGATTGAATGCTGAGACTATACAAAATGTGATTTACGAGAATAATCTACTCTCGGAGCACTACACTATCCAATATCTAATCATGTAGACTACATGTACTCAGACAAAGGATCGACTGAAAAATTGGTAAAAATTTCTTGAACTTTATTTGCGTAGAAACTGACAAACACGAGTACATTGGTCATGTCTATATTTCTACAATGTACCGACCCCTTCTGAAAAGCGTGAATTATACTGTGTTCAATAAAAAATAAATTTACTTATTAATGATATATCATAATGCAAAGTATGCCAATTGTTACATGAAGCTTGATAAATGCCTCACGTTAAAATGTTAAATAATAATTTCGAAAGCTCAAAGCGTCGAATGCGGTATTTTTGCCATTTTCATGAATAATTTCTTTTAACAGGCCTTCATTTTAAAAGCAGTTCATGATTTTCATACAGCTCAATTACCGCAAATATTCAGTTTTAATGATTTCTACATTATATAAGTAGGTCTTCTTGCCTCGGCTTCGCTCATGAAGCTGAGAATAATGCCTACTATATTATTTCTTGTGACGCAGTGTGGTATAAAAGTTAATTGCATCGAACACGTGGATTAGATTAAAATGTAAATAATGTTCAAGATGAACTTTGCATATTTTTAATATCTTTGATTTCCACGACCGGGCGGCGCAGTTGTCGCATCACGTTGCGGGTGACCGATTGCCTACTGAGTATTCCGCTCAAAACAGCGTGCCAATCTCTTGTAAAATATAAACTAATAGTCCGCATTGTTTGGTATAAATAAAGAACAATTTAATCTTAATAAAACGTATAAAACGATGGTATAATTTTATTTACTTATTTTAATGTTATAATTAGATTACCCTATCAAATAACTGAATTCAAAAATATGTTTATATAATAGATAGATAGATATATAAAAGTGGAATATTTCTATAACACATGTTTTCAATAAAACTCTATTACGCACTGCACGCTAATAAAGCTACTGTCGGCATATTTTTTCCGTCGTCTTGAACAATCATGGTCATATTTCAGCTAATTTACACAAAACCTCAATGAATTATACATATAAACTGGCTCATAAATTATTCCGTCCATTAGTTGAAACCGTATGAAAATCCGTTCATTAGAGTTTGAGTTTATCGCGTTTAGACAAACAGACGCGACGGGGGTTTGTTTTATGATATATAATGATTTTTTTATTTTACTTTTATTTCAAAAGCGTACTTTATAGAACTCTACAAGCATATAACAATGCGCACAACAAAAACAAAAAAATATTAGGAGTACAAATAAGTTTCCGCCGTTTTTTAACACAAATTAAATATTTATTGTAGAAGAACGGTAATATAAATTTAATCAAAATATTGCCCATCACTTGCAACCACTTTTTCCCATCTCTCAGGCAGCATTCGAATCCCACGTCTGAAGAACTCCTTGTCTTTTGAGGTTATCCACGAATCAACCCAATTTTTGGTATCCTCATAAGATGTGAACCGCTGCGCCGTCAGAGCATGTGCTACGGACCGGAACAGGTGATAATCGGACGGTGCAATGTCTGGTGAATACGGCGGGTGGGGTAACACTTCCCAATCAAGTGTTTCCAAGTACTTTTTCACGGGAGCCGCAACATGTGGACGAGCATTGTCATGCAGAAGAATAATTTTTTCGTGTCTAGAATAGTATTGAGGGCGTTTTTCCTTCAGAGCTCGGCTCAATCTCATCAATTGTGTTCGATAGAGGGCTTCAGTAATTGTTTCGCTCGGATTAAGCAACTCATAATACACTACACCTAGCTGATCCCACCAAATACACAGCATATCGTAAATTTTTGGCCTTCCACTGCGATCTTTGTCTTCTACGTCGAAATCATCGTTTTTAAACTTTTGAAACCACTCTCGACACGTTCTCTCACTCAAAGCAACCTCACCATATGCTTCTACGAGCAATCGATGCGCCTCAGCAGCAGATTTCTTTAAATTAAAGAAGTAAACTAATATTTCCCGCAAATGACGCTTACTTGGCTCAAATTTTGACATTTTCAACTTATATTATTATATTTTACCAATATAAAATCAATGATATTAATAGGTTATGTTGTTCTTGAATGTCCAAACTATTAAGCCGGTTATCATCTGCGAAAGCTAACCGAAACTCCGTGCCGCGCCATCTACAATAAAATCTACAATCCTAATATTTATGTAATTTATCCCAAAAATACCAATCAATCGCAACTATTTGACCTCCCTGCGTTAAAGCATAACTTATTGAAGGATCATTTTGTTGACAAATCTCACCAAACATCGACTGATCAAATTTTAATTTTGAATGCAGCGACATCTTCAAAATGGCAAGTTAGAAACTGAATTTATTCGAAGAAGAAACCCATGTGTTTATGAAGTTCTCGGCGTAATTTAGCAGAATTAAACCCATAAACTGTGATACCTCTCATTTCTTGTAAAAGATCAGATAAAAGGTAATTGACCTCAAATTCATTAGCGGACCATAAAATTATACGGGTACATTTTTTAGGTCCAACATTAAGGTTCAACGACCGTTCGCTACGGTCTTAGGGGCGTTAAGGAGATTAACAGGCGATCCTTTCCGTTTATCTTAAACCTTATTTCCGCTTTTACTTAAAGGATTTCGGATTGGAACTGGCGAATTTGATAGCAAGAGTAATTACTTGAAGCGCTCTTGATAGTTCTGTTTTCTATCCAAATCAACGTTATGGGCTATATATCTCTATTGACATTCAAGACTTTAAATCATCTTGAGAATGTCATTATTCTATTATATTTTAAGAAAATGAAAACTACATGTTCTCGGGGCGTTCTCAAAGTGACAGGCGCAGAGCGATACGACTTGAGTATTCTCTTACTTTAAATCGTAGGGCCAGACCTGAGTCGTATTTGACGGCTCCGTGGCTTAGTGGGTAGTAGCTTTGCCTTCGAAGCGAGGGGTCCCGGGTTCGATTCCCGGCCGGGGCACACTTTGTGTGGTGAGCATGAAGTTTGTTCTCGGGTCTTGGGTGTTTGTCGTGTGTTTCTGTGTTTGTCCATGCCATCTGTGACACAGGGAATCCTAGTGCAGAGGTATGAGTGTGTAAACGTTGTTGAACGTTGTTGTTGTTTGTATTTAATTTTTTGTGGGTGGTGGTAACCGCTAAACATCAGGTCGGCCGTGTGTTAGTTTAGATATATAAGCCGAATAAAAAAACACCACACAGAAGAAATCTTAGTGCATGTTTTGCTACTCTTACCTTATCTAGACCAAGCATGCTGTATCTTCGACAACAAAGCCAGTGACCAGAACACAGCAACGAGGGGGCACCACTTCTTGGCGGCGGATTAACACAGTACTACTCCGGACGAACTTGGCACAAATTCTACAGCTACTTTGGATTGCTACCTAGGAAATAGTAATAGGGATTCCGAGGGTATTCAAGCAACATGATCCCCTAAAATCCCTACACCAGAGTCGCGGGTAGAATGTTAATAAATAAAGTTAACTCAAATTTCAATTTGATATGAAATACCTTGTATGTAATTATAGAAACTCAAACGCTTATAACCAATTAAAAGTTGGCCCGGCAACCCCGTTCTATTAAAAAAACTTTGGCTGGCGAAATAACAAAAAGTTTTGTGGTTCACCAATTTTTATACGT
The DNA here is from genome assembly GCA_921293045.1 of Aplocera efformata. Taxonomy (NCBI): domain Eukaryota; kingdom Metazoa; phylum Arthropoda; class Insecta; order Lepidoptera; family Geometridae; genus Aplocera; species Aplocera efformata. The sequence continues at coordinate 482,768 of OV121045.1, forward strand.
GGCAAAGTTTTTTTTTGTACATGATACCTGCCTCGACGTAGCCAAATAAAAGTTGCCAAATTAGTTAGAAAACTCGGTGGTGCTGTTGAATTGGCCTTGTTTGCCTTTTTCATTTACATTCTGATGAAATTAAGCCTTGACTTGAGTTTTTTAGCTGAATATTTGGACTAAATATACAATACAGAGACTGAACAGCTGTATTTCTTTTATGTCACAATTCAGTATTTACCTAAACGTCAACACATTTACCATATCGTCTTCAAGCTAAAAATCTATACAAATAAATTAAGTTGCAGTGTCTGTTTGTAATGTCAAAATAACAGCATTTTACTAAATGCATTTGATAGTACATACGGTACTAATGGTTAATGATTTCGATGTTAGTACTAGTTCAAAATTCATATACGATAACTCACAGAATTTAGTATTAATTATTAAATATATACTCGTAAGTAAGTCACAAAGTCTACAAAGCTTTTAAGACATCGATATTGATGTAGTTTCAAAACAAGTGATATTATTATGAAGATCACTAATTTAAAGTTTCAAACAGTCTAGACTACACTTTATGATGCTTATGACATTTTAATAAACTAAGTTTTAACTCATTCAGTTCCTATTTTTCTATCCTATTCCTATCCTTAATCTGAAGCGATGAAATTCTAAAACATAGTCCCGATATTCTTTAATAAAAAAAATGTCCTTTGTCGCTGGTTGCATTAACACAGTAGTAAAGACAACAAACTTCATACTTTCATACCCATTCACATCGTTTGCCCTGGCCGGATATCGAACCCGAATCACTTCTAACCTGAATCAAACCTCTCACTTCTAAAGTTAGGTAAGGTGGTTACTACAAACATGTTTAACGAACTTATCTCTTTTGTGTGTGTACATTTGTTAAGATATCAACCATAAGTGACGGTACGAGCTGAAGGCCCATCAGATGTTAACTGGTTACCTCCGCCCATAACAACGAGATTACCCAGATCGCATTTCTTTGCCCCTATCAACCGGGTCGTCGGAGGGTCGTCTTATGCATCTGTGATTTCACCGGCGCCCACCTCGTTTCATCGTAATATTGCAATTAACTAATTACGGAACAAAACATTGAGTCGTTTAATGAAACAGACAGGCTTTGTAGGCTACTCTAAATCTTTCGGATACAAAACCCAACCAGAAAATCTGACACTCGAAATAATCAATATTAAAGTTCCAATCCAATATAATCCTAAAATCCTTTCCACCAATCCTGTTGTTACAACGCTAAAGAATAAACCCTGGTTTAGAAAAGTATTTAATAAATATATTTTATAATAACAAGACAAGGGTCGCTATATGTTTAAGGCTTCGCTCGCAGACTTATCTCCATTATTTATGGTTTGACGTGCACTGTGTAGAAGGTCGACCACATGGAAACAATACCTACTAAATCCCTTGAACATTACCTCTACTGCCCTCTTACCCTACTAACTGTAAGTCTGTACTTAGACTAGCTTATAAGAAGAGTATTAACTTAGCACTTATCAATTAATCTAGCATTAAGTTCTTAGTTACAGATATTAAGGTATCGTTCTGTAATATTTAGAAAACAAAACTTTTTAACCAACCAAAAATAGGAGGGTACTGTTTTTTTTTGTATTTTGAAATTATGTTTAATACATAAATACTAGCAGCTGCCCCGCGGTTTCACCCGCGTAGTTCCCGTTCCCATGGGCATAGGAAGATAAAATATAGCCTAGGTTACTGATAATGTAGCTTTCCAGTGGTGAAAGATTTTTTAATATCAGTTTAGTTACAAATAAACTAAATTTCGCCTATAATATTAATTAAGTTATTTTATATTAATGATCCTATTTTTATTTGATCGCGTGTACCTCCAAGGTCCCATAGAAATTTCATGGCAAATGTTCACCCCTAAATTTAAATAAGGGATGAAAGTATTGAAGTTGGTTTATTTGTTTTTTTTTTATAAGTTCCTTGTCACAGATAATTGCAGGTACAACACTTGTTGCGTTGAGTGGCGCTACCACCATCTACGTAGCCAAAACAACAAACAGGAAGAATAGTTTCTTGTACAATAAATATAATATGAAACGGATCAAACATAGCATTTATAAAAAAAAATTGGGTGATATGAAAAAAAAAATCAACAGTTGAAACAGCATATGAAAAAAAAAATCAACAGTTAACTGACCCTCATGACTAAAATCTACACGGTACTACTAATAAGAGAACAGAATAAATGAATCTTAAATCATAGCCAAATTTATGTAAGTTTTTTAGACAACTTTGTAACCCCTAAAAAATATGCCTGTTTTTATGATGCAAATAAAGTTATTATATAACGTCTGTTGGAAAAATATCTCAACATAAACTATAAAGTAGAGGCAAAAAACCTTTTTAGATATTTTTATCGCTAGATAGACATCAACGCGTTTAGGCGCAGATACATGGCCGAGCTATGAACTGATAGATAGCGTACTGGCTCAGTGGTATAGACACCAACTTTCAATCCTAGGTTTGCAGGTTTAAATCCTTAAGTTTAGCTTGTAGAATTGGTGAAGGAAAACATTCTCATACTACTTTCAGGGAGGACTTAAATCGTATTGCTGTTGTTATGGACTGAGGTAACCATGGTAACCATGGGCCTTCAGCTCGTCTCATCACTTTCATTGCAAAACATCCTGAAGAAATTGGCATATCCTAAGACTGAATGTTCATATACCAGTTCACTATCCAGACACATAAATTTCTTAAACAAAAAACTCATTGGTGCATTGGAGTGGAGCGAGTAACCTACGGACTGAAAGTCACTATTTGCATCCTTGGCCACTACGACCTCAACATCTCTGCCTTGATACTTGACTCTCTAGAGATGTGCTTCATCTGAGCTTCCAACTTTACTATCCAGTTTGAGCTCACAACTCAAAATAAAATCTAAAACAGGAACTACAAAACAATGCGGCGCACACTCGCGGGATCTCTTTGAAAGATAAAATACTCGCGCAGAAATTCTGGGAACTATTTTACAGTTCTTTACACAAAAGTATATGATATACAGTATACAAACTAAGGGAAATTAAACAAAATTGATCAGATTTATACCTAGGATAATAACAAAAAATTTTACGTTAAGTGGTCACCATAGCCTAAAGACCGCAACACCCGTAGCATTACCAATACATTTAGTACCCTAAATAATTCCATTAAATTACGCTTATTACAGCTCGAATTACGGAAATACAGCCCTTTAAGGTAAAGCTAGACAAGCGTTGTTGTAGGTTTAGTTGTAGTAACCCTGCTCCCTTTGGGTATGGAAACCTAAAAATTACTGAAGTTGAAATAAATATTCATGGACATTTCACACGGTACCTTAATTTTTCAAGATAGTTTCGAAATTCTAAAGTAACAGGAAGAGCTGATGGCTCACACGATGTTAATGTAATTATCATCATCAACTGCAATAAGACTCAATTCATTTCCTACTTTGAGAAGTCAAAGTCAATGTAAAAATACATGAATTACAATGAATTCTTTTAAAAATACTTGGTCATGAGCTCTTATTACTAACTTTAGCACTTGTTCACACCTTATTCGACCCTTTAGAAGCAAGAAACCCATAATGGAAAGATTACTTTCTTCTCGCGACCATCCGTTATGTCTACGTATCTTGTTATTCAATATTGAAATGTTGAATTGATATTACTAGATATTTTGCGTGTCGTGCAGCAGTGACTACAGGTCATGGCGCTATTTAAGACTTAAGTCACATCGCGTTGCGCCTATCACTGAGCCGAGAGAGTAACGTGTACTGCGTCAGTAATATTACGATGTAATCATAGGAACAAGGAACATTACCGCTGACTAGAACTTGGCCGAGTTATTACAAGATCGGGATTACAATATAGGAGCTTATACTCTGGCATTATACTGATGTGTTTCCAAAGTTGAAGCACGGAATGGAGAGCTACGGGTGAGCTTAACTAGTGTCAGAGATACGATTATGAAGAGAAACTTGAAGCAAACACTGCCTTTGACTTCGTATCTCGAGATTCGCAAACGATATATCTCTAAGAATAGAAAGCTTAACTAAAGTTGTATAACTGTTTTTGTTGTACTATCAAATAAGTGTTATGTTATCACACTTATATTATAAAGGCTAAAGTATGTATGTTTCTTTCTCTGTGCTGTATGTTTGTTACTCCACGCTCAAACGGCCCGACGGATTTGGATGAAATTTGGTACCATAATAGCTTATATCCTGGATTCCTACATAGGCTACTTTTACTTACTTACTTTTACGATAAAAATATATTAAACAAACGACTCCGTAGTTTAGAAGTAACGAAAGGAAGTGTCCTGGGTTCGATTTTGTGTGTGTAAAGTTTGTTATGGGGTCTTGGGTATTTGTCTTGGGCTTCTGTGTTTTCCCATGCCTATGACACAGGGAATCCTAATGCAGGGTTGTTGTAAACGTTATAAAAAAGTTTTTGCGGTCCCGTACCCAAAGTTAACCCCTTACAAAGTTAGCTCCTGTATCTTTTGAACAAATACCGTATTGGGATGGAATTTTTGGAAAATTTATGGAGAATATTTCTACTACAACACTACCAATACTTCCAAACAGATAATAACAAGTAACTAATTTAAAAATTTAAAATAATACTTCAATCCTTCGAAAGGAGCAAAATACGCAATAATTAATTAGATGACATATTTTTTCCACTTATTTTGATTTAACTACCAAAATATTGAACCGATTTGGATAAAAATTCTATAGGACCAATCTGAAAGCATATGCATTTAACCAGTTTTAAGATTAACTTTTGCTTAACACTTAACACTTTTGCTCGTCTACTCAACTTTACCCTACTCTTACCGAGAGTAGGCTTGATGCCCAAGTGTTAGTATTTAGCATACGAATGACAAAAAGTCAAGTGTTGGTCAACAAATATAATATAATTGATTTAATTATACTTAACAAGAGACATTTAATTGAATTTGTCGGCTCGTGCTGTTCAGTAACCATTCTCTTGAACTGAACTTAAAATAACACAAAAAAATATTAAAGTTGTCGTTTCAAGCAGGCGGTTTGAACCGGCGAGAAAAAAATATTATGCTACCAAAACGTTTTTCCCCTATTTTTTCGCCAAATTGCTTCAACTTGCCACAGCCTAATTTATAATTCGCCCCACTAAGTAAAACTCCAAATAATTAAGCTCCCGAATTTTCGTTCGTGAATTAATTACACATTTACGTTAATGTGGAAAGTGTTCGGCGAAAATTAAGTTTAAGGATGGTGGGTACTGTCTACTTTTAATTAAGATATTTTTTAAGATAAGACGATAGGCTATGTTTGACACAGCTAGTGAAATAATTCAACTTGGACGAATGACTGAAATACCTTCGCCTAAAAATAGAAAAAAATATAAAATTATAAAATATTAAACAGAAAACGAATATATTTTTGGGATCAGTATCTATACTATGGAACATAAAAAAAAACGGTTTGTGGTCAGACCTACAATAATAATTGTAGCTATGCGGTCTCACATGAATCGACACACACTACAGACAGACAAACAGCCGTCAAACTTACAACGGTCCTTTTGTTAGTTAGGGGTTAATATATACAAAAAGATGGGGATGCCGCTATTAGGGGATTTATTGTTTGTTCTTCCCGATTGAGGGTCGGATAGGGTTTGAATCAGTACCAAACTTAGCCATAAAACAGCGAGATCGTGTTGGGTCTTATTTAAATAACAAAAAGATTTTACAAGTGATTTATATAACCAGCTATTAGCAGCGGTTTAATATTGATTTTTGTTTCATAAAAAGTTTACTGTTCCCCTCACCCGCTCCCTATAAGATTTTAGCAAAAAAAGTAGCATATAATCGCCTCCGGGTTTGATCAATCTCTATATCAAAATTCAGCGTACAAACTCCCTTTCACATTTATAATATTAGATAGGATTTAGAATTAGGTAGACTTGAAATTGAAGACAAAGCAAAGAAACTTAGCTGTGCTTCATGTAGACTGTGTTAAGACGGTCATCACAACACATTACCTTAAAAGCGAATATCTGAAAAGAAATACAAAGCTGTGCCCAATCTCAACTATTTATCTCAGTCTTTACTTTTGAAGATGTTTATCTGTATAGCGGAAAAGTCTTTCGCAAACAGACAAAAAACAAATAATATAAATAGTCATTTGGAATACCTGGGCAAAGCGAATCGCGATCATTTATTTAAATAAAATGACAACCGAGAAACTAGCCAGCGTGTGCCTATGAAAAGTAAATAGATACGATCACATAGAATTCCCTGTGTCGCAGCTGGCATGACGAAACCAAACCGTGTAATATAACAAGGTCTGTTAAGGCTTTCTAATACTTACAATATATAGGTAAAACGAGATGCGCCCCTCAGTTTTACCCGCGGTTAAAAAGTCTACTAGAAACGCAAGTCAAAAAAATAATTTCAAAGGTTTTGTGGGATAAAAGGTAGTCTATGTGTTAATCCAGGGTATCAGCTACCTTCGTAACAAATGTCATTAAATTCAGTTCAACCGTTGAGGTGTGAAGGAGTAACAATCAAACATACATAAAAACTTTCAGGCCCAATATCACCATTCAAGTTTTTTTATAAAAAATGGCATAAAAAAAAAAACAAGAAACCAAATTAGAAGTAGACATTGTGCTAAGTACTGCTACCACATGTAATCTACCGCCAAGCAGTGGTGCAGTCGCGTCTCTGTGTTCCGGTAGGATTCGGTTGCCGGCGAAGTTACAGGCCCTTGAGTCCCCCCGGGTGACGGGCGCAACGGGATGTGACTCCAGTATTTTTATACTTTGGTAGGGGAGGATATTATGTCGTATTGCTTTGTGGGTGTAGGTCAGGTGTCAGGTGTCAGGTGGGCCGCCAAGACGTCTCGTCGTTTGATTGTGGGTTCGATTCTTAATGAAGACAAACATTTGTGTGACGAATTTAGATGTTCTTTCTGGGATTTTATTTATAAAAATTTTTCTTTCTATGAAATTTTGTTCAATGGATAAAATAATAATGTAGAACAATTGTAAACATCTGGTTCCCATAGAATCAATTATGGTTAGTTTAAATAACTTGTCCTACTCAAAAGTTTTTTAATGATATGTCTGTGGCAAAGGAAGGCGCATTTGTCCTAGGATTCCTTGTGCCGCAGGTGGCACGGTCAACAAATCCAAGACCCGAAAACAAACTTAACACTCATCACACAAAATTCCGGAATAGAACCCGGCACCGCTTCGAAGGCAGGTTTACCACCAACTAAGCTATATATTTGTCATCAACACTTAAAAAACGTAACGTTACAAGTTTGAGTCCCTCAAGGCTCCCACGGCCGTTGTCTGACAGAACTCGTTTCGCCCATTTCTTCCAGTACGTTCCATTCCACGTAATTTGATGGCAACTTGTCGCGCCATTTCACGCAAATTGCAGGCACATGACATGTTGTGTTGCCATCTTACTTGTAGAACTCGGGTTCAAGTTGAAATAACCTTTATTATTTCATTGACTGGCCTTATATGTTATGTGTAGCTACATAAAAAAAATATCTATATCAGTAATGAGGTTCCCGTAGAACAAGGTATATTTAGTTTTGAACTAGATGGCGTGGTGTGGATTGTCTTTTTATCTCCTAACGTGCCAGCAATCCGTGACAATAGTTGCGAACGTTGCATAACCTTATCGATCTACAGAAGAACAGACTGGCTACCGTCCGAGAGCCTTACACATCGCTTGGCACCCAAAATAGGTTTGTTAACAGAACCAAGTGGAAATTAATTGCAATTTGTGCGCTATTCCATTGTTTTCATTAGGCGGAGTAAAGGCTCTACGAATTACTCAACTCACAGATCCGATCTCGTTGGGTGCTGTTTCAATCGACTTTGAAGACTAAGGACTCGCTACTTGATGTCGCCAGTACCAACGCCAACGTTGAGATGTTCTCTTGATGTCTAGATATACGTTATTGCGAGAGAGACAATAAGTTTATTTCATGAGATAAATAAAAGTGTGCCTGTTTATTTTTTTTGGCGTTAGAGAATATAGACATTTTGTTAATCGACTTTAAAAAGGGGAAGGTTATCAATTCGGATGATCATATTTTTTTAGGTATCTTCACCGATTTCTCCTCCATTTATCAACTGATTTGGAAAATTCTTTTTTATTTGAAAGGGCGTTCAGATTGTTCCCATAGAATGTTTATCGAAATCGTTTCAATAGCTCATATCAAAGAATTGAGATGACTGAGAACCTATCTGTCCTCTCTTATATTTTAAAATCTGTATATTTTTAGTCGTAGCGGGCTGAATTTTGCATATTATCATGTATTCAATAAATCAACAAACAACAAAATACTTGTAATATAATCGAAATCATTTAATTAAAAGTAGTTTTGTTCTGTGGTACAGTAATATAAACTTTGGTCAAATTGGGTAGGGGCCAAATCGTATCCCCCGTATAAATCATCTGTATAAAATTGCAAGGCTATTGTGCTTTTTAATATCCATTAGACCTTCATTACGGGATGAAATTGTATGACGTGCAACGGAATAATTGTGTCGATGGGTAAGGATTGGGAGGGCGAATTAAAAGGTGTTTTATTGTGTTCTTCTTCGGTCGTATCAGTTTGCTTTGTTGTATTTGCACCACTGGATGAATTACACAATTTATTATTATGTATATTAATACTAATAAATAAAATTGAAGTGTCTGTTTGTAATATCTAACTAACAGCTTTTTACTCAATGCATTTGAAAGTATATACGGAAATTTTATAACAAAAAAAAAAATGTTTGGTTTTTAATCTCTGAATCGGTTGAAAAATTTTGACGGAACATCAGATGAACATCAGATCTTAATTACCAGTGGTTTATTAGTATATGATGGTATAAGGAGTAACTGTATTTTATCTTCATCCCTAGCGCCTTAAATATGTACAGCTTATAAAATAAGTTCTGGTTACTTGTTATGTTTCAGTTTGATGTGACAGAGTTCATCCATAATGTAATTACTTGAGCGATCCTTCAAGCGGCTTTCTCAGTTAATATTCAGTGTTAAGCTTCATGGGTTATGTAGCTATTATGGAAGGGTTGTATTTCGTGAAATAAGTTTCAAAATCAAATTAATTATCAGAAATCTTCGATTCCGTTAGTTTTTAAAAGAAACGAAGAAATTTCACATTTTTTTAATTAAATATTTATCTCTCGCAGTGAATATTTGTATTAAAAAAGTTTGCAAGCTTTTATTTCTAGGTTTGGTATTTGTACACACTCTATCCTACTCTCCAAAACTCAAGTCACGATGATTTCCACGCGAGATTTTCACTCGAAATATGCACTGCAAATTGGCACAGTACACTAAGTTCTGAGTGAGTCAATACAAGAGTCAAAGCACTGTATAATATGCGGATGATAATGTATGGATGGATATACGGAACATACGCGTATATAATGGTAGATTATCTGTCAGAGTAATTATTTTGCTAGAATCGCATGAAACTACGTAAGAGCTTTCTCTTCGTTTCAAATGTTCCACAAAAAGATTAAATCCATCTCAGACGCAATTGCTTAATTTAACTTCATCTCCATAAAAATAAAGTTCAAATTCTAACAGCGTCCATTTTCGCGTACTAACGGCTGACCGCAACCACTTTTTGCAAACGGCTTTAGGAGAAAACTTTGAGGAAAGTCCATTAACTGAATTAAAATTAAAATACCCTCATTAATATACGGGGAGATTAATGAACAAGCTATTTAGTGTTTCAGCACTCGTTTACAAAAAGTACACGTTTCTCGTTCATTTGCAAGGGTTTGCGTTGAGAGGGGAGAATTGGATAGTTCAGGGTTATGCCGTTGTGGATTATCTGGACTCCGATCTGAAGCCGTAAGCTTAGGATGAAGCTCTATGAAGAAACTTCAGCTCGCTTATTGAGAAATTGCAAGACAGATAATACAATACAAATGGTACCGTGCCGTAATCGTAAGATCGAAGTCAAAGCATTTTTTTTTACTCTTTAGTAAAATAGCCGGTAACGCCCGTTTTAAATATTAATAATTTATCTATGAGAATTACGCGTTCTTGTTGACGTGCATTTCATATTTATATTTCAATGCGGTATTTTATTTGCTTCATGACTGATATCGTCCTAAGGGTAATGTGCTCCATTCTATTGATAATGATATTTTCATATTCTGTTTCAATACTTAACTAACCATAAAGCGATTTAAAAGTAACCGCAGTGTGAAAATCTTAACTTAGTAATAATTCTCGAACGTTCTACTGAGGTAATCCAGAATTCTAACAAGATTGTGAGAAGTTCAGCGTTCATTATTAACTAGCGCTCGCGACAATCTCACGGCGGGTTTAATCAAACAAGCTTACTCCAATCTGATCGCGTGAGGTGTTTAAACGAACGAATATGCTTTGGAACTTAGCTTGCTATGACTTATATAGAATTATAGTAGGGTATCATGTTTTTCCTTTTTAGCACTCAGTTCAAATGCCACTCACGTGGTGTTCACCAATCCAAATGCTGACCGGCTGGAGAGTGGCTTAGTAAAGTTCCCTTTTTCCTTTTAGGTACGGAATGCAGAACACATTTTATTTGGGGGGAAAAGTCTAGTTGTCTAGTTGTTCTTTCTACACGAGAAAGCATTAAAACTTGTGCCAAGTTCGTCTGGGGAAGTACTGTCTCCAATGGTAATCTGCCACCAAGCAGCGAAGGCGTATAGCATTTTCCGCTGGAAGGGTATTGGCCAATGAAATCACAGATGCATGAGACGTGACAACCCTGTTGTGGCGATCATAAAAGACCGCACACGATCGCTGTTATATTAAAGCCGCTAATTAAAAAAAAGCCTTCCCCGATTCGAGTGACGAGCACAACGGGATGCGACTCAATTGTTATGGGCGGAGGTAAACACTTACCATCAGCTTCAGCTCGTCCCGTCACTTCAGTAGTATAAAAAAAGCATATCTCCCGGCTACCCGCCGTCTGTAGGCACTGCGAGTAAACACAACGTCATAACAATTAGCTGTACGTACGTAAAAACCTTTCCGTCACAATGGTGGAACAAAGCCTTTGTTGGACTCGCTATTGTGTCACTTTGTCACAGTAGACATGAAAACAGTAATAACAGTGTTTTAAAACAAGGATTCCGGTCCGCCATGTAAGGCTGGGAAGGAGGCAAGTGAAACGATAAAAATTTAGATAAAGCCTTCATTTAATTAGGTTGTGTAATAATTTATAAATACAAAGATTACATATAGATACTAACTACATCTCACTGTCATGATAACTAAGAGTCAACACTAATGTTTAATCTGTAAATGCTTGACAGCAGATATAACTACAGTGCTAGTTTTAGAAAACGTTCTGCCTTAACGGGCATAGGTCATCCAAACGCTTCGGAACAGTGAAGGAACTGAAAATCAATAAAATGAAATATTTTATTAAGAAAACTAAATTAACAAAATAAAACTATACACTTAAATGGTAATTTAACCTGTGTTACAGGTGCTAGTTCTTCCCAAACAAAAAAACTAACTATTGACTATTACCTATTAGATATTAGACAGAAATAATTAAGTTAATATGTGAAGACAGAAATATGTTAAGATCGGAAACAAGATATTAAATTATATCTTGGGTCAAGCAGTAGGTTTTTTAGGCGTTTCGTAGAGGAATTCATTTGCCTGCACTGTCCACTACGTTACATTGCAAGCGGTGTACTGGTTGCAAACATGTATACTGTGCAACAGCTAACCTCCTGTTTGCTTCAATCATTTCTGGTTAAAACTCTTTATCCTATTTTCAGCTTTGTGTCCATAATGAAAGCTGTTGTTAGGTCTTGCACATAAAAGAACGATACATTATTCTAAGATTTAAATGAAACTTACAGGTTTTTTAATGCATATATTTTTAGGGAGACATGCTACTGGTTGGAAGGCGAATCTTATGCTATACTAATACTAATTGCCAAACGTATCGAGTCAACAAACCTTCTTTTTATTATAAATTTTCATCAATTTTAGTCTTTGACTGCGATTTATGGTAAGTGGTAAATGACGATGCGGTCGGCTATGTAATTCGTGTGGCACGGTAAAAGCGCGGCAGTAAGGCATGTTTTAACCAACACGCATTATCTATATTGCTAATAACGAATATCATGATTAGTTTTACTCGATTTGCTTGGTGGATGATGGCAAGAGATGCTCTATTTATTTATTTATTTATACACACACAGGCTTACAATGATACCCAATCGCACAAATGCTTAATATGTAAAGAATAATTCATATTTTCATTAAACACGAATTAGACATGTCAAATATAAACTATATTACATTAAAAATTCTATCTATTTGAGTATTGGTCAAATTTACCACTTTTATTTTAAATATGGGTCAATCAATAAGTCAGTGATATAAATCGAAAAACAATGTCATTAAATAATAACTTTACCAAGTTGTCAACGAATACGTCAGCATCAGTTTGGGATTTGGGATCACCACCTTGAAGGACATCGTGGGGATGTATCCAAAGGGTTATTACCTACGTGATCATCGTAAATGCCATCCATAATACTTATTCAATACAGAACATAAGTCAAAACAGACCTAAAACAATAAAAAGGTTTTGCCGCAAGCTGGCAGTTCGTAGTTTATTTGAGGACCTTCGTTATATATTCCGATGGCGGAAACTGAGCAGAATCATTGTACCGGATTTGAATTTATTCTTAAATCAACTGCTGAATTATTTCTGGTCATTGTTCACCGTTTGGGTAGGGTAACCCAAATAGTTTTGGGTTAACGTTCGGCTTTTGAGATTTTATCCGGCCAAAGATATTTTTGTCAAAAAAAAAAATTTCACATTATAATTGCGGTAAGGAGATTGTAGTGTTTTATGTGATCGTACTCGTAGTTATGAAGAAGTGATAAATCCATTTCCATCTGACTCCATGTTTGTTCACGAGAACAGTTACAAATGTAGGTATACAACTTCACCTATCGCTGTGAGGGAGACGAATGTCGCCAACAACCACAGTTTTCACAGTTCAGCAAGACACTCTATCTTCTGTAGCGGGTGTTTTGTAAAAAAGTGACTGATATACAAAACGGCTAATGAATTTTTTGCGTCTCCTATTTAGAAGAAAGAAAACGAAAACATAGCAAAAAAAAACAGATACAGATATGGTTTTTGAAATTTTAGGACTGAAGTACAGGTCGGTTTCTTGGGGACATGTTTATTCACCGAACACATGGATTCGTAGGGCTGAAATCCAATTATTAAGTAAAAACGTCCCATTAGCAGTCAGCTACTCTGTCACTAGGTCATTACGCTCTGAATGATAAAATCATCCGGCCAAAATTGGAGCTGCCAAATATGTCGGCTTGTGACACCACGGCCGTCTCTATCGGTGTCCTAGAGAATAAGATTTAATAGAACGGGTAATGTCCTGCGGTGACAAGCTCGCTAGAACCATCCGAGCTGGAAACTGGAACAATCCAATTAGGCGGGTTCTGATCTTACGAGGCTGTGGCTTTTCCACGCAGTCATGCTTTGAGGCAGCCATGCCACTCGGTATCGACCATGGGTACTTACTGATTATAATAGAGGATCGTGAAATTGTGATATACCTACTATAAAACAGGCTACAGAAATTGTTTTTAACATAAGTCATCGTTCGATAGCTATTTGTTTCATATTACAAATAATCAGCTGGCACATTCGTTACTTAATATTTTTGATACTACTAATGAAACGGGATGAGCTGAAGACTAAAGGCTGTTAAGTGGTTACCTCCATCCAAACTAAATATAATAACAGTAATATGATTTAGGTTCCCCCCGACCCAAGTTTGAGAAGACCCAAGCACTACGCACCTGCGATAACAAACATGGTTGGAACAGGCACAATCTTAACCTACACGACTGGCTAAACCATGAAAACTGACTGTCATTTGATATACCTATCTGTGTGCATGCAATAAGCCCAAGGATCTCCACGTAAGTTATGCTCAAATATGTTAACATGTATAACTTTTGACGTGTCCAAACGATACATGAGATAGGAATACAAAAGTTTGAGTTTTTGAGTTATCTAATAGATGATTCTCGAACGAACTTTCAGAGCAGACTGGACAGATTATTAAGTCTTGATTTCTGTTTCAATTACAAGTTGGCCTACTGTACACTCGCGAGAGTGAATGTGGTTTACCTCAACAGCCCAGTGTTGATGGACGCCATTGATTTTTTTATTCTAAGGTTTCCTGAATCTTTTTACACAAGTAAAGAAGTCAGTACTACACGTCTGCATTAGCGAAAGTGCCCTTAGAAATGTAAGTTTTGTACCCACCGATTCTCATGATTAATCGAATAATCGAGCTTATTCAATTTAAAATCTCGCAGCACTCTCGCGGTGTGAAAGTTATTATTTATTAAAGTCGATATCGGAGCATAAATGTATTCGAATGAATTTAGTTCCGTGGAAACTTGTTAAATTATAGCGCGAGTTAGCAGTTCGTGTTTGTTTTGTTCTGTTGTTATTTTTGTGTTCTGCGGACAAAGTTTTATACACAAATATTCATTTTGTTTCATCTTTTTTGTACAGATAATGTTTTTGTCTCTTTATTTAGGACTGCCATTAACTCGTTGGGTATTCTAGTACAATTTTTGGGGGGGTCCAGTTGCTCGCGTTCGTAGGTGAGTACCCATTGAATCCCTACACGTACCCCCTGGGTAGTGCCAAGGAGGGTCGCAACAAAAGAAGCAGTGGAACTTGTGCAAAGTTTGCCCGGAGAAGTAGTCTCTACACCTGGTAATCTGCCGCCAAGCAGTGGTGTCCTCGCATGGTGGTGTTCCAGTGGAAAGGTGTGGGTGAGACATAACATATCCATAAGGTATGACACACAGACAAGGAAGGACAGAAAGAACTGAAACTTCTGAAAAGGTTTCACATCATTTTTATGTTTCATTAGTAACGGATAGGCTCATTAGCCCAACTGATGTTAAGCGGTAACTTTTGACTATGAAATTTGTGTTAAAACTTAGGTCTATGCCGGCCTGAAAAGACCTAAGTCGCATCACTCATCACCCGAGACGGGGTTCTAACAAGTCATACGCTTGTGGTTTCACCGGCTATATAATATGCCGATATATTAATTAATTAGCTAAATAATATGGCAAGATCGTAATGTAATTAGAATTAAAAACAATATGTATGAGAGTGCTTATTAACTCTTTCAAATCGACCTAACCTCGAACGGAATCGCGATCAATTTGGAAATTAAAATGTGTATTGCAGCGAAAATGGCTACTATCATATTCAACAACGAATTACTTCTAAATAAACGTAATTTATAGCAACACCAATGTTTATTATCACGATATTGCAGGTTTATGGGGTAATTGGCATTAATTTATAACAACTAGTAAATTTAAGGAAAACGTGATTTAGAGTTTTATACAATACTATTATAGTTATCATCATCATACACTTTTCAGGGATGACGGTTATTTAAACCCCCAGGTAAGCACGAGCCTCATCGGCCGATTGAGACAGATACCAAAACCATACCAGCATTGTTACCTCTAGTTTGGTATGGTTTAGGTATGAAATGATAACCATACCGGTTTTCATTTAATTTGAATCTATCTAGTCGTCTGTTAGTTGAGACCGTTGGTATTACACGCTCAGCTCCGTTAAACCACGGCTCAGATATTCCATTTTCAAATCAGATTAATTCAAAATTGGAAGGTTATTTTTGTTAGAAACTAGCGCCACCTGCAGTGAGTTCACGTAATTATGTAAAATTGATGTAAATCCGTCAACCCCTAGTCGCTTACGCCGGAATATAGGCGCTGGCAAATTGAATATGAAAGCGCTTAAGGAAACGGTAGGATTAATTTGAATTTTAAAATGACTCTAAAAGCGAAATGGGTTTTTATGATTTAATTTGACGTACTTAGTTGTTTTATGGCGGAGGGTCTTTACCAGGTACTTGGCTGTTCTTTTATAACTGTAGGGTGACAGGGAGTCACAATGGCTGTCTCCATTTTATTTGAAAGGGGAAATATCTTAATGGTGTTACGTGACTTCTAGCGTATCACACTTGTGCTAATAAGCTTGTGGGCGGGTGTGGGTACCGGTGAAATTTTAAGTGCATGAGACGTAACATTCCCGTCTCAAAGTGACGAGAGCAGCTTAGGTATTTTCATACTTAGGGATCGTCGTGCTGTTGTTTATGGGCGTTGGTAATCATATAACACCGGTTACTATCACTATCTATCAAAATAGTAATTCGTTTTTTCTAAATATTAAATAAAATACAGGCTTTTACCTTTTCAATACGAAACTAATTATTTTAATATAAATAATAAATAGTTTAAAAAAATAGTTCAAAAATCTAGATATTTATTTATTTATTTATTCATACGAACGCCAACATAGCACACACCAACACATTCAATTAAAACAATATTATACTTAAAAACTAGCCGAGTGTTACTACAATTACAGACCACATGGAATTAAATATGTGACACTTAAAAACATATAATCAAATCGAAAGTCATCTCAAACCTATTATAGGCCAATTGCTTTATTTAAGTCAATCAAAAGTTATTATTTTAAGTAGGTTAGTAGTACACCTTACTTATAAAGATTATGTTTATACGAAAGAGAAAAACAAGAGACAAAATAACAAAATGAGTATTCCCTTAATACATAGCGATCCCGAATATTTCCTCCACGAGTCTTTGTAAATAGGACTTGGTTTATTTTCATTAGATACATCCAGTGGCGATCGATAAAGCTTGATTGAGCCCATCGTGACTATCAATAAATGTGAACCCCGCTATGATTGACAGTGTGGCCTGTTCCGTGCCGGGGGGATCCAAGTCAGAAGCTGATTGAAAGGCTGTGACACGTTTTGTGAGAAGTAAAACCTTTGGTGTGTTTAGTTAGTGTAACGCTTAACATTTTTTTTATTTGGTTTTGTTATCTTGTGTGTTTGTGTCGTATTCTTTCTTATTTATATTTCTATGGTAAAAAAAATGTTGTTTGTTATCTTGTGTTTTTGAAACCCATAGGTTGTTTCTCATTTTTGTGTAGATGATTTAGGTTAATATTATTTATGTATATATTGTACTAATGTATGTTCCCTTGTGTTTTATGTAATGTTTATTACATAAAACACAAGGGAACATACAAGGGAACATATATACATAAAACACAAGGGAACATACATTAGTACAATATATACATAAATAATATTAACCTAAATCATCTACACAAAAATGAGAAACAACCTATGGGTTTCAAAAACACAAGATAACAAACAACATTTTTTTTACCATAGAAATATAAATAAGAAAGAATACGACACAAAACACAAGATAACAAAACCAAATAACAAAAATGTTAAGCGTTACACTAACTAAACACACCAAAGGTTCTTTTTCTTAAGCGACATATTTTTTTCAGTTAAATTGATTTAAAACTATTCAAAAGATTCCGATAATTTGGGAGCAAGCGACAAATTATCCTTTTCAATAAAAAAAATGTATATCGGCGGATGGGATCGGATAAATGACGGAGAAAGGAGGTAAAAAATATACAAAAAAAAAACCCGAATTGATAACTCATCCCGGAAGTCGGTTATAAGTACTATGTAAGTGTTCTATCAGTAATCTAAATAGTTGCCATAATACAAGTTATGCTTATTTCGGGGCTAGGTGACGCTGAGATAAATGTGTTAATGTTCGTTCCACAAATGCTTGTCCTCGGCGGGAATGCACTTCAAACAGCGCAAAAAGAGCCACTACCAACTGAGCTGTAAAGTCTGTCACAGAAATAAAGCTACATCATTGTTACTATTCTTTTGAAACTACCTGAAATCCTCGATTTCCATAATAAACAATTGGAATTGTATGATACAAAATGAAACGACAGATAATAAAATCGGTCCACTGAGATTAAATAATAAGAATAAGAATCATATACCAAATAGCATCGTTATACGAGAGTGTGGTGGTTAAGGTGCCTAGGGGTACTGACGCCAACTCTCACTGAGTTGACTGGTTCGAAACCAAGCATGTTCTAGAATCTAAAGTTCGAAAACATAACGTGATATCTACCAATCTGCGCCGTGTCCCAGTAGGAACGTAAGAGGCTGATACAAAAAGTATGAGATCTAGGTACTGTAGTTACATGAATTTCATCAAATCCAGATAGTTCAATATCAAACTGAACCAATGAATTTAAACATTGAAACAAAACCGATCAACCAACAAACAATACTACAATTACGCATGCATAATCTATCGATCGATATAATCCAGTAGATTTAAGTCAATTTCCTTCCACTGGAAGAGCTAGAAAACTCGAAAGAATCGCGTAATGATGCTTACAAAATTGCATCCCATCCCGCTCTAAGCTCCACAAATAAGCCTTAGTAAAAACGAGACGGGTAATCACACGGATCGTTGCGCGGCCTCATCGGGTCTCATGCCATCCAATGCTGATACAAGGAAAGGAACTGTTTTTGTTGACATCTGGATTCGCTAAGGTACCTGAGAAGTTGAGAAAACATATCGGATTGCTATCCTTCGATGAGGCTATAAAACAGGCGATGTCTTGCTGATAGATGTGCAAAGATAGTTGAGTAAGTACGTAATGGCATAGGTCATGTTGCTTTCGTCCGTAGGTACGAAGAACGGACCGAACCCCGAGTATGTACCCAGGGTCTCTACCCGTGTCCCCCTTGTAGTGCGAAAAGAGCAAAACCAAACTAATTAAACAGACTTCATAAATAAGGATATCATCAATTTTTACACGTATGTAATATTATTGGAACTGCAATATAATCACTTACTGTGATAATTTATTAGAGCTTACAAACAAAGATATTATATGATTATATTGTATATTATATATGATTGTATCTTTTACTCCGAAACTACTAATCAGATTTTGTCCATTTCTTTTTAGTTGCTTACATTTACCTAGGAAAAAGATTATGATGAATCTTGACTCAAACCATACCTATTTAAAGTTGGTTATATCACTTTTATTAAAACAAAAATAATAGTTTGTTGCAACAAATCTGTTAGTGCAGATTTGTGCAGAACGATAGTTATGCTATCGTCATGCACAAGTTTGTGCTTAAGATACCAAACTTAGAATTATTACGCTAGGAAGTTTCAAATTCTAAGCTCCTTATTAGACAATAATAGAGTAGCAAAACCAACAACGTGCGCTGGTTACCTAATACAAAGTGCCTATATAGTGGCGTAGAACTAGAATGTCAGTATTCTAGGTATATGCCAGTGTCTTTACATGGAAAAGTTGATTTTTTTCTTCTCTGATTGGCCTCAAAGCTCAGGTGTACCTTCCGCTGGTTTTTCTTTTTGTCTTCAATAATGAGGAAGTTTGTAGTTCAGCTGTATGTCTATTTTTTCAACAGACTTCTAGAGGTTTTCATACCAGCTGTATTTATTTCCGCGTCATTTATCAACCGAAATTTACATAAAAGTTACAAAGCCTTGATTTTTTTTTGGTGACTTACATGTCGTTTCGATATGATATGCGATATAATGTTAAATGGTTACCGCCACCCATAAACAACAGTTAAACGATTTAGGTCATCCCCAAGCGAAATATAAAAGGACCTAATTCGCATCACGGTGTTGTAGTGACAGGGATAGAGTGCTATTTTACATTCAATTTAACGTAATAAGAAAAATACCAAGTATTATGTAAGCAAGTCGAATTTTAAGCTCCTTTAGACAAAGATAGCTAAGCAAAGCAAACGAGTGCTGTTTACACGTAGCAGGATGCTTGCACACTAATTGATGCAAGAGTATAACTTTTATATGGGAAAGATGACGTTTTAAAGTTGACAGCAAATGCTGAGTGGCCGCCGGTTCCTGCTCACATGAACGTTCAAAATTGTATTTATTGTAATTTTTTTCAAGATTCAAGATATTTATTGCGTAATCAAGTGTACACTTTGGTGTTAGTAATATTAAGGATGGAGCTTAAGACTCGCCTGTTAGTATCGCAATATTATGCTAGAGACCGCTTGAAAATTAAAGTAGTACTTTAAGTACTATTTATCTAGGTAATAACTATATAAAAACAAATTCATGATGTGGTACGAATAAACAAATTCATGTTATTAATATTCTTTCGTGTTAAAAAATCTATTAAAACTTGCTAAAGATAGATTCACTAAGTGTAAAGACAGACTGTAGCTGTAGACTGTAGCTTTGATATTGTTTTCTTCACCGTTTTGACCTATAAAACTAAAAACAGACTGATTGCAATTTGGACAGGCACACAAAGGGTTCCGTACACCCAAATGCAATTTTAACTTCTGCAATATTGACTAACTAATGTGATTACCGCCACCCATAAACAACAAAGAGACGTATCAGGTCTTTCCCTACTAAAGTGATGATACAAATCGCATCGCGTTGCCCTTCACTCCTCAAGTGCCTGTAATTTCACCACACCCTTCCACCGGAACATAGCAACGTTACTGCACCACTGCTTGGCGGCGGATTACCAGATGTGGATGCATAATTTCTCCGGACTAATTTGGCACAAGTACTGCAGCTACTTTGGCTTTCGCATAATCTAGTCGGTTTATAAATACAGGAACTGGACTGTAAGATAGACTTGTAGTCGTAGTTAAAGGGTTCCCTTAACTATTTGTATACGGAACTCTTAAAACCTTAGGGTTGCATAGTGAGCAATCACCCTTATATTGTTTGTATTTCCTGGTGTATAATCCTTTGATGATGTATGCTCGTTACGCGATTTAATTTACTCGGGAATGATGCGTCGGTGAAATAATATTGACTGTTCGTTCAAGAAGTAACTCAGGGTGTTTGCCAAAGTTTCAGTATATTTGAATAAATGTAATTATTACACAAATGCTCCCCCACCCCTGAGAGTGCCAAATAGGGAATGAAAATATTACACGAATGTGCCAATTGTGGTTGCTTTATTCCTGTTTTGGAGTTTCGTACCCAAAGGGTTCGCAAATAACACCCCGTGTGCTGCAATTTGACTTGCACCCACACCCTTCAACGCAAGTGCGCCACGGCTTGGCGGTGGATTAAACGATGTCGTGGCAGAACTTCTCTAGATGAACTTGGCACTTTCTGCTGCTACCATTTTACACCAGGTTCACTTTTATCACATAAAGAAATAACTATTTTCTTAAAGCGATATATTACAGGATAGAGACAGAACTTCAGAAGCATATAGGAAACTATTCCTGACCGTAGGGAAACGGAATAAAAAATCTAAAGGAAAAATACTTTCGATTGTTTCAATGGAAATGAAACAGATCGCTCAAAGGAAGCACGGGGAAAAGAATTAAAGGCAAGAGACGATTCGAATAGGCAGGTATTAGAAATTCCCCGAGGTGTTGTATTGCGATAGTATTGGTTTGGTTTGTGGTATTAGTTATAAGAATTTGAACCTATTTTGAACTAACCTTGTTGTAATTCTAGATGATTTAAAATAGGTATTTACAGATCAGATAATAAATAGTTACTCTAGTTAAGTGGAGTTAATCAGTTGCAGATTTGGATAAAAGATTCAAAAGCTGGTTGCAAGTAATCATATCTCTGACTTCTATAGAAGTCTTGGTTCGTAAGCGTAGCGTACCTTTTAAAACACGAAAGTTCTTAGTTATTACTACAAGTAAAAGAAAGACAGTCATTTCAGATTTGATAGAGATTTGCCTAAATTATTAAGCCAGCAATGTCTATTGGTTTGTTTTACTTTTTAATGGCTGTAAGTTAAATAATAACTGTGAAAATTTATCCGAATAGTAAGTTTGAATTTTCATAATAATTTATTGTAAATAGAAACTCTCAAAACTCAATCCCAAGGAGGTTATCGAAGGTCTGAAGCGTGACTTATTGACTAGTATACCCATGAACATCTCAACGTGCCTCCAAAGAAGCGCACAGTTTAAATGCCCCAAAATACTGACTGACTTGCTTAACTTTGATGATCCAGTAAAAACGAGCGTCGCCGCGCTTTTCCCGCTGTAATACATAACTTGCACCACCCGAAGCAGCGAGGTGTACAATGTCGGCTTTACCCCTCTACGTGATCCACCGCTAATCGATCCACTGACACTACAAACTTGCGGACCTCAGCCTGGCTTTCTTGGGATTCAGCCGGAACTTGTCGCGGCTTTCAATAATATCCTGGCGATTGCACGGACCCCTGAATTTCAATTCGGAATTCAAATTCGATTATGTACATAAGTCATGCTTTATAACTCCTGGCTCTACTATGGTCCGCTATGGATCTATATGGATGTTTAGTTTCAGAAATAAATAGTTAATATTAATTGATTGGGAATTGTTTTTCTAAACGATTGCATAAAGTGATCGCTTTGTAGCGGTAAGTCCGCTCATTGTCCGAGTTTTAAATATTTTCATTCATTCATTCAAAAGAAGGAGGTTAATTTTTTTTATTTTTTATGTATGTTAGGTTATAACTCCGCTATTTATAGACAAATTTCAAAAAATATTGTTTTGTTCGAATGGATATGTTTTCAGATTGTTCCCATAGAAATTTTGTCAAAATCGATTCTATAGTTTAGTAATTAAATCAAAATAATCGGAAAAATATGTCATAATCATTCAAATATTTTTCCAAATCGGTTTAAACGAAATAAAACATTAAATATAAACGTCCGAATTGATACCCTCGGTTGAAGTCAGCTAAAAATCTCCATCACTCAAATCTAATCAACATTATAATGAAATACAGCTTGTATTGTTAAACAATCGACTAGTAGCATCGACTATAGCAGAATATTAGTACCTGTGGTGTAATTCCAAATGAAAAGGAGCAGAACCCAAACTGCCCCTTCTCATTTTAATATTAAATCAGTGACAGAAGCAAAAGGTTAACTCCATTAGGGCGATATTGGGCCCTTTGGCTCCCAATCATTGTGCCTTAATTCTCTGGAGCCCTGATCAAAGCCTTGTTCTTTTAATTTATTTACAAGTACATTTGTTGCCTTTTGAAAAAACCAAAGGCTGGAGTTTTTTTTCGCCGCGTGCTAGTGAACCAATGCAATGTTTTACTATTACATACATATAAACATAAAAACGTTTACACACTCATACCACTGCTCTAGGATTCTCTGTGATGACATTGATATACACAGAAACACAACACAAACACCCAAGACCTGAGAACAAACTTCATGTTCACCACACACCCGGTTGGGAATCGAACCAACTATCGAAGGAGTTTATTATTTTCAGATAATAAACCCCTTCGAAAGCTGGTTGAAAATATGATTGTTTCAGTCCAATTCTCACATACATAAAATGGTTTCAACATTGTTACTTCTCGTTTCACTGTTCTCAAAATGTTGACGTCCTCAAGAGTCCCAACATACAACAAAGGTGATGTGGACAAAGACACCCTCTTTGTAAGGCCCGTCGCCGACCAACTGAGCCGAATTGTTCTCGGGATCCACACGTGCAAGAAAATAATTGTTATTCTGAGGACGTTTGTTTGACGGGGAAAATTAGAGACGAAATTGTTTTTCTTAGAATTATGTTTTTCTTTACTAAATTCGGATAGTTTTTGTGGCAACACTCCCAAGTTATCTCTCGAGGTAGGTGATCAAGTTTGATTAATAACTGGGTTCCGTTTGCGTGGTGGCCCAAGAGTATAGCCTTATAGCCTGAAGGTCGTTGATTCAAACCCAAACGTGCACCAATGAGTTTTCCCCTTGTACAATATGCACCATACCACTTTGTCGTAATCGCGCAGGAAAATATCGTGAGGAAATGTCTTCAAATTAAGTTCTAGGACACATGGCATGGACATCTACCATCTGAATGTGAATTGAGCTACCGTGGTACATAATACAATATTCACTCTCGCTTATCGAGTAATTCGGTGTAAAAAATATATTCTATTAATATAAATAAATATAATTGGGTGAACGAGCCTCGCTTGGTTTCTTTCCAGTGAAAAAAAAATCGTATTTACAAGAAATATATTTACACAGGTAAATTTAAACAGCAAAACCCTATCTAAACACAAAATTTCATCCAAATCGTGAGAGCTGTTTCCGAAATACGCGAAATAAATAGATATACAAGAATTGCTTGTTTTTTTTTTTACACACTCGTACCTCTGCACTAGGATTCCCTGTGGCGCAGATGGCATGGACAAACATAGAAACACCCAAGACCCAATAACAAACTTCATGCTCAACACACAAAGTTTGTCCCGCCTAGAATCGAACCCGGGACCCCTCGCTTCGAAGGCCGCGCTACTACCAACTAAGCTACGGTGTCATTTCAAGTAATACTATAGTGTAGCAGTCATCAGGTAGCTTACGTGATGCAAATGGTAGTTAAATGCAACACATTAAGTTTAAGGACCCCCTTTCGCTAAGAGATGTGGGAAGGGTCTTAATGGACAACATCAAACCTTGCGACAAAACTATCATGTGTGCATCCGCTGAGCCGTTTGAGCGCGAAGGTGGTAAAAACGTACACACACACATATAAACTTTCGCCTTTATAATATAGATACGTAAACATATCCCCAATACATTTGTGCATTCTGTATTTCGATAGGTAACTAATTAAATATGTTTCCAGACATGGTATACGGACCTTTGCTGTGACCGACGGTCTCACCCTTCTTCAGCAGGGAAGAACCTTAGAAGTAGCTGCTGTTCACGGGTGGCAGTAACCACTAACCAACAGGTATGCCACCACCTTAATCAACTGCATAAAAAATAACGTTGAAGTTATTTCCCCACGAACAAATGTGTTAAAACTTTCCTACAATAAACCAATTGCGATAGCTAGTACAAATATGTGCTACCAACAAAAATACCAATGAAACCAAAATGCTGCCAAAATATCAACATTGCACGTTGTGGAATTGAAAAGATATTCCCGGAGTCATTTTAGTGAATATTCAAAATGAACGTGAATTTTTAATATCAACAACCTTTGACTAAGACGCCATATAAAATGCCTTCATTTCAAAAGTTACTTTGTTTCGCGTTTTTTCTTACAAATTGAAACATATTGCGTTCACAAAGACGACGGGAATCCCCAATACTTTTAGCTAAAAGGTATTTTCAATACAATGGCGTGGAGTTAGGTATTAAGGCACTTTTTCGACTAAGCTTTACAAGATGCGATGGAACTAAATAAATGGTTTTAACAGGGACATTTATAAACGTACGTCCGGAGAAGATACTGCTACCAAACATATCTCAAACTCTCAAAAAGGCGATTTGAAAAGGGTTAATATGGTTATCCCTTTTCAGATCATCTTAACATGAACTTCCTTAAAGAAAGGCCGGAATCCATCAATATCTTCCCATTCTGGCATTCTCTCGTTAGCGACAAAAAACATATTTTTGTAGGTATATAATCTAAATTGGTAGGTTTTTTCTTTTCGACTGGCATCAGAGGTCGTGGGTTCCATTACCACTCAGGATTTGTATTTGTGTAATGAAAATAAATGTTTGTTTAGAGTCTGGGTGTACATATGTATTCTATCAGTTACTCGTAACTAATTCCCAAGGTACCTTTGCTTATTTAATATTTTGACATGATAAATACAGCACACATATGATGCTGTGTATATGTGATAAATAATTTTATTCATAGATTGTTCCATGAATAATTTTTTATTTTTTATTTCTAGATCAACTTCATCCTTCATCAACTTATGATGTGAAACATATCCCGTGACAGAAAAATCGTATTTTATGACGTGACGGCAAACGTGACAACATGACGCTCTCTGTCTCTGATGCCTTCTTGTTGCCTCTGTCGGGCGTTTCGCGACGGCCAATTTATTTCACTAGTAGTCTGGTATTGCGCCTTTTGCGCGTCGTGAGTTCAAATCCCACCCAGGGTAAACATTTGTGTGCGAACATAAATGTTTGTTCTGTGTCTGAGTGTTAATATATATAATAAGTAAGTATTTAGAAGAAAAAAAAATTCAGTAAAATATGTCCATTAATATATTTTTTTTAATAATTCTCATTGATTATTCTGAATGCCGAAGTAATACAATTTGATTCAAAATTGAAGGTGTTTGAGAGCACTCGTGTTAAAAATGAATAAGAAAACGTTATCTCCGTTCACCCCCATCCCCATCCCCATCCCCATCGCGAGCGATTTCGCAATTGTTCCGACGCCGTGCTCAATTATTACACGGCGCTCGCACACATTATCTCCCCGCTTCGACTTTTGTATTCTGAAGGGTTTTTATTTAGAATTTTTTCGTTTATATTTACGTTACCCGTTGGTATACTTGTAACTACAATATATTTATAATATTTCAAGGGCAATACAACCTATCAGCTACTGAAAGCGTTCGTTACCACACATGCTGGATTATTTGATACCTGCGCAGTTATATCGTGCAGGCTTTGTACTTTTGCCAATCTACTTGATCTACAATCTGATGTTGAACATGTTGAGCCGCCCGAAGGCTTTCGACATGGATAATTGAGTGGTATAGATGGGATCGATATATTTATATTTAACCACATACTAAACGCAGTGACACAATCACGTTCAGAATTGCCTGCACAATTATCCTGTACAATCCTGGTCTTTGAATCAATTGCACATTTAATAATGTTATACATAATGTAGCGTGTACGTCTGGCTTTACTTTTAGAGTGATGCGAGCAATAATAGTACATGATGTTGAATGATACTTTTATGTAAATTTGGTAATAAAAAGCAACGGGGCCAAAAATAAACAAATTAAAGAGCCAAAAATACAAAAATATCCTCGGTAAGAATTTCTCGAATTTGCATTTTTTCAAAGCATCTGTCTGAAAAATTAATCTTGAATGAAAAGAACAAAGAAAAGTAAATGATGGTGCATTATTAATAGATCTGTACTGTAGCGTGCTCATTAATAGATCTGTACTGTAGCGGGGTCATTAAAGGGGACCTACAGTTTATTTTTGGCGCGTTTTTCTTCATAATTGTAAAATATAACATCATGAAAATATCAACTGAGCGCTGAGTTGTTGAATTTGAATATTAGCTGTAATGCTCTAAACATTATTGTGTTAGCATTACCTTTATTTTCGGATTATGAATAATGTTTTGTGTATCTATGACGTCTACAACACAGGTAGCGTCTAAAGTAAAAACTACTTTTTGTAACCAGGTATGTTATCGATGCGTATTACGATGCTGTTATAATTTTAACTAATACAGTAGCAATCAACTAGATTCCCTACCATCAAAAAAACGACTTTATTCTTTTATGTATTTTTTTCCTTGCCATGCATTTGAGTGATAGAGAGTAGTACTAAAGAGACCACAAGGCGGGCACAAGCGTCGCGTCGCGTTGCGTCGTGCGATAATTCAAACATATGGTCATGTATAAGAGCTTTCACGTGTCAAACAAACGCTTCCGCATAAGCGCAAGTGCATTTTAAACAATCGCGGCACATCTTGTTTTTCAAAGTGTGTGTGTGTGGGTGTGTATGTTTGTAACTTCTTCACAACGACTTACTCAATAACTGGTCTTGGATTTATTCATTAGGTTGGGAACACTTTACTTTTTATCCTTAAAAGGTAAAATGTTCCCGTAGAATAGGCAACCGCGAAGCACAGCTAGTAAACACAAACAGCAAAGCGCAGCACAGTTTAATGTTAATTATTCGCCGTAACATTACGAAATACAAAAATTACGCTTTCAAACTTACGGTTTTACAGAAATTAATTATACGCAACGGGAAAATTACATTTCATTTACACATCAAATAGGATATAATTATAGCAACAGCATCCAGAACAAGTGTTAATTAAAATGTTGCCCGTCTGCGCCGACGTAGACTATTCAATTCCGGGAGCGGAAAATGCCAAGGAACGATCCCTTATCAAACGGTACTTACCTTCGTTAGCAGCCTCGGAGGTAGGAGGCTTGGACGTGTGTTGGCTGGCCTCGCGGCTCTGTTGGCAGTAGGTCTGACTTCTACGCTGTAGGCGGTTTGATTCCCACCCAGGACTAACATTTGTGTGACGAACGTACAGCACTAAAGTTTTACGTAAATTATTTTTTTGTAGCAAATTACGTTTTTACAAGAAATACAATTTTACAGGTGAACTTAAACAGCAAATCCCTATTTATATATCTATTTCGCTTATATAAGTATATACGGAACAACAAATCTTTATAATTTTTGTTTGTTTCTCAGTGTTTGTTCCTGCTAACTCCACAACGGCGGACCGATTTTGACGGGACTTTTACTGATAATGACGATATATATTATAAGGAGTAGACTATTTTTTTCCATGAAATTATTAGATCATATTATTTATCAATAATAAGGTTTCGCTTTGCTATTTTTATCTTATTGTCCAGTTTCATTACATTCAAGGCTGAGTAAGTATGAACACAAGGTTTATTTAACTAAATAATTTAAACAAAAATTAATTATCCCACCCAATTAATTAAGGAGCAATTTAAGAAAAGAAACCTTAGGATATTTTAATTCTAAGAACTTGGAGTATATCGACATGTAACTTAAATATAATGATGTTACCACGAGCTACTGACCGCGACATGTAACGGACAAGGTAACATCATACAAAAAACAGGTGTTATGTATTTGTTATGAATAATGTGAATGAAAATGAAAGAACTATTAAGGAAGGATGAAATAAGTTTGATTCACGATTCTTAATTAAGGTATTTTAACCGGGTACACCCAGGTAAGGAACGTCCAGCAATGGGAAATATATTAACCGAAACAATTTGCCTTCCGGATGTGTTTGAGCAGAGACACAGTTGAGCTCTCGTTACACAGGAATATTACGTGTCAGTTTGAAGCCTCATAATATGACATTCAATGGAGACTAGAACTAACACTGAAAATGACTGATCAAGTAAATTTGATAACTGAGATAGAGCGGTCAGTCAAAGATAGCGACATCTAGTGCTCTGTGCCGCAATTTTTCCTATGCATGCGTTCCGTGTAGGTTCATATCCTATTTCTATTTGAACTCTATTCAATAATATATATCAGCGAGATAATGTCAAGAATTTCAAATCCATGCAATCAAGGAAAGGAAGAGAAACGGACTGAGGAAAAAAAATTATTTCATTAGATCTCAAATATCTTTTTCCTGCGACACAGGGAATCCTAGTGCACGGGTATGAGTGTGTTAGTGTATTTTCTTTAATTTTTAAACCAAGCAAATCATAACATATGCCCTAGGGCATCGAACCCGGGACCTCTCACTCCGAAGTCAAGGTTACCAATTTAGCCACGAGGCCGTCTCGGGGAAAGTTGGCGGAGATTTTTGAAAATATAATTTCCTCAATTTATAACAGACTAATATACAACGCCAGTCCACTCGTAAACATTATTAAGGTGAAAAATTGCAATGATTTTTCTACCCTCGGCTTGAGTTCGTTGGTAATTGCATCGCTACGAATCACTGGGGTAATTAATTTGGTTAAATTTCTTTTCAGACAGTTGAGACCCTCAAAAACTCCATTTTTCTGTTTAGTTTTAGTCCTTGTTGAACAAAAAACTTGGACATAGTCATTTATTTATTTACTAGAGTAGCACACATAATATTGTACGAAAATTACAAATAACAATATTAAAAAAAAAAACCTGGAACAAAATAAAAAATAATGTAACATAAGAGAATATATGCTTATAATGATAGGCTTCGACTCAGCATTGTGCCTACTGTTAAACAGTGGATGCTGTTGTTCTGTTCTATTTGCAATAAATAAAATAGAATTGCAATTAATATAACACAAATTGCAATAAATAGAACACACATTGCAATAAATAGAACACACATTACAATAAATAGAACACACATTACAATAAATAGAACACACATTGCAATAAATAGAACACACATTACAATAAATAGAACACACATTGCAATAAATAGAACACAAATTGTAATCGTTATTGATGTATGTTATATTATATCATCCTGGCAATTATTATTTTTATTCCGTGAAATGCAGCATTGCTGGTTGTGGCGAGTGCACTGTGTGCTGTGTTCTGGTAGTAGGGTGTGGGTGCTCTTAGGCCTTGTGGAAGGCTGGGTTACATCCGATTGGCGGCAGATTAACAGGTGTGGTGGCAGTACCTCTCTGGACACATTTGTCACAAGTTCTACTGCTTCTTTAGGGTAGCACCACCCAGGTGGTGCGGGTAGGGTCCCAAAAAGTATTACCTACGGAACATGGAGGTCAATAAAGAACCATTGAGATTCTGCCTCCCTCTTCCGTGAAAATTATAAATATTGGTAATCGTCCTGTTCTGACATTTCTGCTAGCTAAGAGCGAAGCAAAACTAGTATTGCCAAATATGACAGAACAATACTAATAGTTGAAAAAAATATCGTTTAAGGATGCAATGTCATTGTCAGTATACACTGAACCACAGATAATGCACAGTCTATTTTCTTAGAAACAAAATGTTGCCTAGCAAACGATTATAAATATAATCTGTTTCAGGTAACCACGTATATCTCGTAACAAAATCAGTTTATAATTTAGGCCTGCGCCGCATGCTAATTAGCAAAATCTAATTCCAATTTGCAAATTAGGGGCTTTCCGTATCTGCGCCGTCCACTCGTGCCTGCCGGCCTACGGCCCACTACCTATCGCTTAATCTGTGGCTTAGGTCCCATTGATGACGTCACCGGAACTACGAAAGCGATTCGATGAGGTTCGGGATGAGACTTAATTATCATTTTAAGGATTATGTTCTTTGTGGGTTCTGTCTCTTTATTTTGTTTGGAAGTGTGAGGGTTCGGTGGAGTGAAAAGATTTCTCCATTATATTTGGCTCATGCATTTCAAAAATCTTTATTTCCGTTGCATTATTAAAAGTTCAATGTTCAAACTCAAATTAATTTATCCTTTTAGATTTAGAAAGAATTAGTCTAGCTATTCAAAGGGGGAACGCTGCCAGTATCTTCGGAACCTTGCCTAAAGGGACTCCTTTTAATAATATATTTTAGTTATTATATTATATTTATTAGAGTTTTTAGTCTCTCAAGTAAACTTATTCGTGATCATATAACTATCTCGAAGGTACACCACAACAAATAAAAAAGTATTGTATTTTCATGATCAGTTCACAATTAGCAAAAATATCATATAATAAATATACAAAAAAAACGAATTAAGAAATTAAAAACTATAAATCTATATACCCGAATTATACCAACAATAAAAACAAATCTCTCTAACGACTCAGCCTAATTTAATACTGTTTCAAATGAAAACTTACACCAAAAAAAACGGACCGTAAATCTTCTTTCTCGAAGTTTCTTTCAAATTGTAGTAAAATTGTACCAACAATGAAAATAAATCGCCCTAACGACTCTGCCTAATTTTGATACTGTTATCAAGGCAAACTTATATTGGGTGTTACCTAAACTTTAGAACGTAATCCTTCAAATAATTCCAAGTCAAGCGTAATGATTAATTCAGTGCGTTCGCCGCTTTACTTAAGCCGCCTTCCAATTGGCAAGAATAGTTGGTTATGGCGTTTGAATGCCAAATTACTATTTTACAGAGTCCCTCATTCTGTGAGCTGTTGGGTGGATAATCTCGAGGTAGACCTTATAATTATTCGGCGGAGAAACTTAGTACTTAAAGTAATAAGGATTAACCTCGGCATTATAACTTTTAAGTGGCGGAGAAGTCGAGAAGTAATAAGTTAGTTTCGTATTAGCACGTTCGTAGCTTGCCTAGATGCTCTTGACCGATCATCAAAGTCAAGCAACTTTTCGCCTGACCAGTAATTAGATGGGTGACAATTGTAATTAATGTATAATTGCATCTGAACTGAGCGTTTACGTGTATTTAAATATTGGTACCGCTACAGATTTAGTATATCTTTGGTCCCGGCGATACTAGACGGTGAGGCGTTCGAGTGACTTGAAAATCCTACAGCCCACCAAAATGGCCCACCTTCATTTTCTCACGAGAAGTTGGTTTTTAAGGTTCCTTCCCGTAAGGGGAACCCTATTCCTTTAAGAGGTGGTATTTTTTTATTCATAATCTGAATTTCTCACTGATTCTATTATCTTATTATAATTATAACAGACATCCCAACAAATATCAATAATACAATTATCGTAAAACACTCTAATGTTCCCACTTCAATGACACTAGTCTACTCTCAACAAGTGGAACAATGGCTATGATCTACCATGGGAGTCCAATCCACATTGGTCTCATGTCTACAACCTAATGATATATGGTATTGAAAACGTTTTATAATGTTTCCGTCTCTGTCTTTACGTGGTGTTGCGAAAAACTCATTGGACTCAAACTCATTGGTGAAGCGAAAAACTCATTGGAGATGAAGATTTGAACCAAACAACCTTCGATTAGAAAGTCGGCGTTTGTACCTCCGTCCCACCAAGCTCAAAATGTTGCCATTATGTAGTAATTAGCAGTTCGTTGTAACGAGCATTATCTCATCCCGACTGTGGGCGCGCAATAAAAAGCAAGAAAGTATCTCCACCATAAAGTGGTTATTACGTGCCTACTGACAAATGTATCTTATAGAAGCGAATCGTCATGGTATAGCAGTTTCTTGTCATGATCTTAAATAATGAAAGAATAGCTAAACTTTTACATATTATTTGTATGCATTTATATGGGTAGCTGTGCCCAAATATCTTGCCCGTCATCAGTAGAACTTGTGCCAATTTCGTCTGAAGAAGTACTGCCTCCACACCTGAGAGTCCGCCGCCAAGCAGTGGTGTAATCGCGATGTTGTGTTCCGAATTCTTGTAAAGTTTGGCGCTTGTTCCTATTCAATCTTCCATGGGGAAAGTATATACAATACCAAGCAGTAGTGTATGTTCACGCCAACCAATAGTATGCTTGTATTACTAAATTTGGTCTATATTCAAAAAGTGTGCAAACTTCAATGCGTCACTTATGCTATTTTAAAGGTCCATTTACTTTTCGTAATCAAAATTTGAAAATTGTACAAATATAAAGCAAATATCGGTTATTTGTTAGTAGAATAAACACATTTACTACAAATCCGGCAATATTTCAAAAGTATTACGATACATTTGTCAATTCTAAATATTTATTATTCCGGCAACCGACTCGGTCTGCGCTCGTAAAAATGGCGCAGATACGATTTAAATTGTTGCATCGCGTTGAAAACTGACGTAATTGCTACGTCCGGTGTACGGAATATGGACGTAGATTATCGACGAAACTGCAGTGGTACAGACACCACGTGACATTTTTTATTTTGGATCTTTGCTGCTACTTGTAACCGTAACGAAAAAACTTGTAAAAAAACGATAGTTTTTAAGTTTAAGATGATAGCTAACGCTTTTAACACAGTTTTTTATCCTGAGATACTGATACTGAACAACATTGGTGTGGGGGCATGCTGCAGATATCAACACCATATTTGTGTTGCAGAAGAGGGCTGTTCGCGCTATTTACAATATAGGTATTATCATGGACAATATCAAACTTTTTCTATGTCAAAAACCATGTTTCAGCAGAACTGTGCCAGCTGTAACAGTGCGAGTATCCAACTAAATGTAACTCGCGCCAACTTTGCACAGATCGCAGCGCTGCCTCGACACGCTTAAGATAGGCCACACGGATGATTAATTATTCAATTTCAGCTTCCCTTAGCAAATTTGCTTTTTTCCTTTAAAATTTACGTTAAGATTGTTTGTACAACAACGAAAAATGTGTTTTACATCATTTTTATTTTCTTTTTTGTTGGTTGTTTTTTATCGAGAAAAAAGCTGCTTAGAAAGTATTTACATTGGAATTTGTCTCATTATGGATGTTATTAAGAATTCGAAACATTTGAACTTTAGAATCAAACCCAATTGATTGACTTATTAAAAATCAAGACTAACCAATGATCTGACACAATAGCAGTTTTTTAACACAACTCGTTTTAGGTTTTTGTTATCATTTTTAATTTCGAATGACCATTTACGAAGCGTTTTCCAACATTTTCACTTAATTTTGGTAGATAACTTATACAAAGCTCTTTCTGAAAAAGAGAATCCAAATTAATTTATATTTTATGAACACTCGGAGAACAAAACATTATTTTTTTAAAGGATTCCCTTCATGAGGTATATTTTTTTCCAATTTTATTCCAAAGAACTTGTCACAGAAAAAACAAAGCACATTAATCCAAAGTGTTGAGCATTCGGCTTTTATGAATGAGGTGCTTAAAAGTCATGTTATTCGCAGTGTTTGAAAGTCCTCATAAAAACCGTGTATTTTCGTTTAGAGCTTAGCATAATCGTTAGTCTGTCCCCGCATTTGGCTTTATCTCAGAAGTTCAGAACTTCGGCAGGTCCCTTTCAAGTTTGGATATCATTTACATGTATGAGTTTTCGAGCACGTACTTCCTATGGATAAGGTTTCTGAAAATATCGTTTGTGTCATGACTAAGCAAAGTCTCTTTGGCGGTCAATTTACTCGATATATGTTTACGAAAAATGGCGTACATTTATTCACGCTCATTGAACGTTGCTCAGGGCCTGCAAGGTCTGGTTGTATCACAGAATAGGTCAAATGGATGATCGCCATACTTATTCTTTTAGATGAGATCTAAACATATCGTTTGTCTATCAAATTTATAGAAATAAACAAATTCTTGCGCAGATATGTTAAATTACTGTCCAATTTCATGTTTTAGCTCTTTGTTTAGTTTATGTGTGTTCTAACCCTAACTAGCCAACAATTATTGAAAGCCTCGGTATGCCTCACTTTAATATGAGAATGCATCGATTCTATATTTTTTTAAGTGTTGCTAAAGCTGTTTGCCTCTTCTGTAACTCTGCAGTACCATTATTTTACAGATCGACGCCTTTTCAAGTTTTCTCTAGAGCCTTGATTTTTTATTTTAGTATGCCACAAGGAATCCTAATGTAGTTATATATTATGTTACTTTGCAGACATCATTTTTAACTGGCGTCACAGCTCAATTAGTAGCAGCTCTTTCTTCTACAATAGATCGTGGGTTCAATTCTATCCTAAGAAAATCATTTGTGTAAACAACATAGATGTTGTAAGTCACACAACATCTGTGTTAATGTTAGTTAAATATGTTTGCATGTCCAAAACAAAACTTTATCAGTATTCTATTCTAGCATTATTGTAGGATCCAAGAGAAAAAAAAAGTTTTGACTGAAGTTGTATTCTATTTACAATATTATAATAGTAACAATGCTTTTTGAATTACTAATACGATTGAATGGTTTATAAATAAATAAATGAAATGAATTATAAATACACAAGCGTAACTTAAAGTAAGAAAGAAATAGTTAGTTACGTAGCTTACTCGTGTTAACATGAGCATTATTTTTAAACGTATATCGTTTTATTCGCTAGTCCAGCATTGACTATCGAATACAACGCCCAGTGAATCACAAAATGTGTGGTGAATGCAAAACTAAACGGATAGCACGCTCGACTGAATGTAAATTGTTGGTTAAAAAAATCGACATCCCCAACGTTATAATGTGAATTTTTTAAATAAAATAAATGGATAACAGTTTTGTGCGATATTCGAACCAAATGGAATTGTACACGTCACGATTAAAACATTCTGTTGTGAAATAAATTGTGTATGAGTAATATTTTTTTGAAATTCGTCTTGTTTCAGTGACAAGCCAATTACCTACCTACTCGTCGTATTTTCAGGGTTTTTCCTGTAATTTAAAACCTTTTAGGCACAAAGCTTGATAGGATGAAACTAGTCACTAACAACTTTCATCCCCTATTTCAACCCCTTCAAGCCTTTTTTTCGCAACGAAAGGTAACCTACGTCCTTCTCCAAGGTCTAAATTATCTTTTTAACAAATTTCATCAAAATCGGTTCTACGGTGTAGGCGTGAAAGTGTAACAGACAGAAAGAGTTAATTTCGCATTTCAAATATTGTATTAGTAGGAATTTCGCTCACAGGCTCCTTGACTACTTGGCTTCACCACTGCTGGGGACGAGAATTCCATCCCTCGCAGCCCCGCCAATTTGTCAAGTTCAGATTTCAGATTTTCAAATTTCATTTATTTAGCCAAATAACAGTGGATGTTATTTATGGCAAGTCATGTTACATTATTTTTAGAATAAAATTATTACTAGGCTTAGAAAAATTTAAATAGTAATAATAAGATAACAAAAATTAACAATCAAGTTAAAATATAAAACATACCTATAAAAAAAAAGAAAATACTTCTTAATTTTTTTATTATTTATGAATGCGAAGAATTATAAGGTCCAAGACACACCGCGTTGCGCCATTAAATCGTCTTTCGTAACTACGTCAAGGTCGTACGCGATTAAAATTGACCTTAAATATCAAACCCCAACACCCAGCCAGCATAACGTTTAACATTAGGCATATGCTGACTCCTACTACCCTCAGGGTAGCAATATTTGCCTTATTTCTATTCCAGTATTAAACAGGGTTGGTATTGTGACAGTGTAAATTGAAGAGATAGTATCTCAAATTCTCAAGCTTTTGAGCAGTGTATAACAAAATCTATACACTGCTAAAACAACAGATTAGTAGGCAAGTCTGTAGTACTAATTATTAAGATAAAAAATATATTTATGTAGTAACATACCTTGTTTAAAATGTTGACTGGGACAAAAATGTATGTGGTAAACATAGTTCAGTGGCGAAAGTAAGTTGCATTATTGGTACCATCCTTCTCACGAAATTGTAGCCCAAATGTGTTTTTTTTTGTGATGGAACAAGCTCACCGGTGTAACTACCGTCACCCATAGTAACACGTCTCAAATCAAGGAGTATGAGAAAACCCAAATCACATCGCATTGCGCCCGTCACTCTGAGATGGGGATATAAAGTCTCGCGCGGCTGTAATTTTACCAGCACTCACACCGTTCTACTTGAACACAGCGGCGTGAGTGCACTATTACTTGGCTTTTTATTTGGACTCGTATGTTAGTGGTTCTAAGGAACTAATAGTATTTTAATTATTTTTTAGGAAAATTGATATGAAAAATACTTGTTCTATGAAAATTCCAACCGATTACATTTTCAAGTTTCCCGGTTGAAAAGTTACTGTTTATAAAACACAAAACGTTCAGACAGACCTTATTATATGTTACTACTTGAGATTTACAAAAATAAGTAAAAGTTTGAGATAAAAGGCATTAAAGAAAGAAAACCACAACAAAATAAAACAATTTAAAAATCAATACCTACTTATGCCCAAAGGGCAAAAGGCAGGGTAGAATATCAAATCGGTCCGCCACCACTGACGTAGATACTGCGTAACAAACACAAAGGCAAATAAATTGTAAACAAAACTTGTCAAAGACAAGTACTAGTAAATCATACTTTGTTACAAATTCGCTTATATCTAAATAAGAGCCAAGATTAGAATGAATAGCTATTATTGGACAAACTCCACTGAGTGATTGAAATTAGATACCAAATAAGTAAAACTCAGATATAGATCAACAAAAGAATAAGTTAGATTTCTGTTTTAAAATGTACACTGCGCATGTAATGTACCTGTTCTAATACAGGTTACTTATTCCACCCGCGGGCCCTTTCAGTACGAATCGAAGCGAAGAACCCATGAATTTTACATGTTACGACTTGCATTGTGTTCATACCGGAGTTGGATCTGTACAATATTTTTATGTTGAAATAATATCGTTCACGTAGACAAAAGCTGGCGAAGGAATTAATATTTCTGCCAATGCAGGTATGGTAGATATCATACGAAATCTGAGGCGTTACGTTAACGTTATGCGAATTCTCTAATACATGATTCATACAAATGTAATATCTCCGACTGTATCAAACCACGTCATATCCTTTAAACGTAATTCGTTACTGTTGTTAACGTCAGGTAGGCCATCAGCTCTTTCCGTAATTTACGTTAAATAAATTAAAAAAACCTACTTTTACTTTTAACCGTTACTTTTACCGTTGCGTAAAAAAACACACCTCTTATCTTTTCTTTTCATTCTTCAATACTTCGTTTTAGCCTCTTAATGTTCTCGCCACTGACACCTGCCTACTCTTGCAAGTGAGAGTGAAAAGGTTAGATCATCATTTCTTAAAATTTTGGTTCGAGACATGTGCTATTTTTACTCACAGTGTTTTACTTCACATTTTGAGATTTTATCAAGCGAAAATTTTGATATTTTTTGCAATTGAACATTCGTATTTAAAGGGCCAGCATCTGTACCTCTAGACCACCACACTCTAAGACTCGAACTTTTTAGTATCGACAGTATTAAATGAAAAATATCTCACAAGGAATAATATACGAGTAAATATGAAAGGACGCAGGTCACAAAACGCGGAACGGTAATCTTAGCGATAAGGCTACTCGTTCATTGAAACTGATTGTAATTTGAAGTCTGCGTGCATTGACCACTCTTCAGACACGTTTTGTATGCACAAAACTATTTTTTTTTATAACTTCAACTGATATACGAGTAGTCTGGTATTTTAATATACAATGGAAAGAAGTTTACAAATCTTTCACCACCATATGCTTTTTACTTTAAACGTTTAGTGGTGGATTTTTAATTTCTAATTCCTAAACTACCACGTAGTATCAAATAATGAGTCCTTCAAAGCGTTCTCCATCGGTTCTCCATTGGCTTCAAACACAAGTACCTCCTGATGTCAGTAAATAAAGAAAATTGTTTTGTTTTGGTTCAAGTACCACTGGGCCCCCACCACGACCCATTTCAATGTTATCAGCCAAATGCCGTGCTAATTACAACTTAGTACCACTCCAATTATAATCAGAATCATTCTTATTTTATCAACATCCCTTCGGAGTTGTAATTTGTACCCTCATCAGAACTGACATTTGAACTTTGAACTTGTATATTGTAGAATTAGGTAAATCTGATTCGAGCCGCGCACGAACGCACCGAGAGCTTATCGCGACAAGCGAGCATTATTGTATTTTATGATCATCTGAACCACAAGCTAGTAATGATTATTATTATTTTTTTTTATTTTTACACACTCATACCTCTGGACTAGGATTCCCTGTGTCGCAGATGGCATGGACAAACACAGAAACACAAGGCAAACGCCCAAGACCCGAGAACAAACTTCATGCTCACCACACAAAGTGTGCCCGACCGGGAATCGAACCCGGGACCCCTCGGGACCACATCAACCATCAAGCCATCTCCTTTTTCTTTATTTATTTATTCATCCTTATCTTTGGTTATCGTACTATGTAGTTACAATTGTATTCGAGTAAAATTGTTCTGCGCTGTAAGTCCAGTTGCTACAGGTCCATTTTGGTGGGTCCAGTTGCTTGCGTCCGTAGGTGTGTATTTTCCCTTTGATTGAGCAACCAAAAGTAGCAGTAAAACTTGCGCCAAGTTTGTCCGGAGAAGTACTACCACCACACCTGGAATCTGCCGCCAAGCAGTAATGCTGGTATTACTGTGTTCCGGTATAAGGGGTCCCGTCTCTGGTGACGCAGCAGGATGAATGCAACTCAGTTTAAGATACAAATCATATACTGAGTCTCATTACTGTTATAATATAATAGTATGGGCGAGGGTCGCCACTTACCACCAGGTGGGCCTCCAGCTAGATCAGTCAAATATTCCCAAAAATAAAAAATTGTTTATTAAGAATGGACCTCTTAAAAGCATTTAGTCATCTATCAAGTAAAATTCATTAATAAATTTATGTGTATTGTGTCTCAAAACTTAGGTATTTTTTTGTAAGTAGCTTGACTCAACGATTTCTCAAAACAGGCCGCAACAAGACTAAGCTTTGAGTTCCTATTGTCAAGTTATTGATTTCTAAAGGAAACCTCTTCACTCCTGTTTTTCTTGTAATTCCATTGTGATTTCCTAAAACTCGTCGAAGTCTTGGCTAATGGAATTTCGATGATTTCGCCTTTTGATCTTGCGGTTTGCAAGAAATTTAATTTTCCTAAATTATTTTGCACGGCCAAAATTGATTATCGATTTTGAGAAAGCTTTATGTTTGAAAACTCCTAACTGAAATTGCCTCGAAGTTAAATGATCCGTTACGTTTACAATTTGACGAACTGACGTGCTATAAATTTGTAAATTATGATCAAGTACCAAACAGATGAAAATAAAAAAACGAGAAAAAAATAAAAAAATATTTCAGAACTTTATATAGCGAGAAAGGCAAGACACTGGGGGGTCCAATTACTCGCGTCCGAACGTGAATATCCTTTGAATACCGACAAGTACCCCCTGAGTGGTGATAAAGGACAAAAGCAGAAAGCAACAAAAAGAAGCAGAAGAACTTGTTCAAATTTCGCCTAGAGAAGTACTGCCTCCACACCTGGTAATCTGTCGCGAAGCAGTAGTAGTTACTGTGTTCCAGTGGAAGGGTGTGGGTGCCAGTGAAATCACATGCGCATGAGACATAACATCCCCGTCTCTGGTGACGGGCGCAACGGGGTGCGACTTGGATCTCCTCATACTTCAGTCGGGGAGGACCGAAGTCGTATTGCTGTTTTTATTGATGGAGGTAACCACTTAACTACCCATTGAATTTGAAGAGATATTTGTTCTACTCCACAATAACTAATAGATATGTCAGGGATTTCTTGTGTCTTATTCAAGTTAAAAGGTAATTTAAACCTTACTCAAGGGTTAGGTAGCAAAAATGGTAATAAAACCGAGTAGGTACATAAAAAAGTATGTAAAATATACAAACGGTTGCAAAGATATTTTAAGAATCCCAATGAATAGATGTATTTTGACTTTTATCTTAATAAAAAAATACTCTAACGAAACTTGAAACACTCTTCGTTTGCCGCAAAGCTGAGAAAAATATTGAAACTCAGCTCTTTATAAATGTAAATAAATCAACATGGCGACCCAAAGACTTCCAGCCATCAGCTGCCAAATTCAGCCCTCAAATCTAGGCTTAATTCAATTAATTCCGCGGAAATTCAATTAAGTAAGGTAAATTTCGCGTCCGTCTCCCTACAAAACGATAATAAGCAAAATAAACCCAATTTTCACTTTGATTAATAAAAGAAAACAAACGTATTCATGCAGAATTGAATTACAGCGAATTACGCCGGTCGGTGCTGGGAATTGCATTACAGGAACGTAAGTCTTTGTTAAGATAATTCCAAGGAAATAGGGAGAAAATACTTTACCAATTGGCTTACCAACAGCACTGTGAGTGACGGTGGTTATCCACTTTTCAAGCCACTATCTAACGCTATCACAGCGAAGCGCATTTTTCAGAGATAAGCCATTATCGACTTAGCTGCCATTGGAATGAAGTCCAAAATATATTTACGCGGTAGATCAACGCGCATGAAAATGGATGCGTGAGCGTGCTTTCTAATTCATATTTTATCCATTGAAATATTATGAGACTAGAAGCCTACAAAAGGAACCAGCGTCGTTGATTACTTAGTCACCCGGGAGACTCTAGTATTCTAGCTATGTTTTTAAATGTAACGCTAAGGTATTTCATTTGAACTACATTTCTAAGTTCCGTTCATGATTTAGAGCTATGCCGAATTTATCATACATGCATACATACTAAATTGCATTGTCTGTATGTTAGCTCCAGCTAATCGCCGAAGCGGCTGGATAGACTTTGATGAGACTCACAGGTAGATAGTTAATGTCATATAGAGTAACTTAAGCTTTTATTTTAGAAAAAGACAAACGAGGGTTCTACGCAAAAATATATCCACGCGGACGAAGTCGCTGGGCACAGCTAGTAATTAGAATAACAGCCTTTGTAAACAACAACCAAATTTCTTAGAAAGTTTTTCATAATTCGATTTCCTGCTCTCAAAGAGAGCTAGTTTTCGCAAAAACATTGCCATAATTTAATATTGCCAATTTCCAATATTACAAATTCGTCGTCTCCCTTCTGTACGCAGAGCACGTGCGTGACTCGATGAAAGGCAAATAAATTGAACGATAAAACCGATGGATAAAACCGAAGGAACGGATGAGTCGATCTATAGGTGGCTGAATGCGAGGCTTTGGGGAAAGATACTGTTTATGTCGATATACGGGACGAGAATGTTGAATATAAAAAACGTTGAACGTCACGAAACGCCCGGCAGATGTCACACATGACAGATGTCAGCATTAGAGTGTCATTCCGTTTGCTGTCACGTTACACGAAGCGATTTTAATACTTATACAAGTAGCTGATTCTAATTCAATTCTATTCTTTCAATTCTACAAGTACATGAGGCATTTCATCTCCGTCTCAGAGACAACTAAATTCTTGATTTTTTCATAATTTATTGTTTTATTTTCACTCATGTTTGCTCAACTATGCTCCTTAAATAGTCTGTACGATTCAAATACAATCAAAGTATCACTACATAACGTATATTAAAAATATATTACAATTGTTATCGCTAGATCTAATTTAAGACATTGAGACATAAAAATATTATTTTCTGTGAAAAGCCCTCAATAGTTATATTTAGATTTTTGTAAGTGACAAATGACACTAGGTGACTAGATATAAAAAAGCTTAGGAATTTGCTCCACTCTAGACGCAGGACGATATTCGCGAATATGTAATACGGTCTCCGAGGGGATTCTTGTCTGTTTCTTCCCCTAGGGTTGATCGGTTAGGTGTAAACTTAACAAATAAGACAATCTAAAACATGAAAACTGACTGTAATTTGACATGTCTGTGTGAGTTCTTGTGACTTGTTATATGCTCACGAATATGTTTACTTGTGTGTAAAATTTAACTTGTTCAAATGATTCTTGTGATCTTAAGGAATAAATGAGTTTGAGTTTGACAAGGTTTTCATTTATTTATCAATTTATCTCCAAAACAAACTTATATTCCACAAGGCGGTATCAGATACTGACAAAATCCTATCAAACACCAATAAAAGTTAAATTGAAAAATGAACCCTTTGTTCCGGTATCGAAGACAAATTAAATTCAACGACCCTTTACCAAAATATCAACCCTATACTTCCCCCATAAAGTCCTTTTTATATAACAGTCAATTCGATTTGGAACATTT
The DNA here is from genome assembly GCA_921293045.1 of Aplocera efformata. Lineage (NCBI taxonomy): Eukaryota > Metazoa > Arthropoda > Insecta > Lepidoptera > Geometridae > Aplocera > Aplocera efformata. The sequence goes on from OV121045.1 coordinate 525,910, forward strand.
ACGTGACTTTTCACCATCTCAACCTAATTTTAACCTTAGGTCATGCAAATAAGTAAGATATTTAGGGTGCGATGTGGTTTCCGGGTAGTTTTGGTCCGCATCGTTTGATGTGGATCTGTGACGAAGGTCAATCTTGATAACCCTAGGGTCTGATCTGACCTTTGGTGGCGAATGACCTTTGCGTTAGTGTTTGAGATAATTTGTCTTTCGTGTCGTGATTAGACTGTTATCGTAATAAGCTTCTGTAATTTGAATTTAGCTTTATTACATTTATTGTTTGTAGTGGTGGCCCAGGGGCACAGACGCCAACTTTCAATTTAAAGGTTGCTGGATCAAACCCCTACGTGCACCAATAAGTTTTTATTTGAAAAATATATGTACGCAATACCACGTTCTCCAGACGGTGAAGGAAAACATCGTGAAGAAACCGGCTTGTCTTAGAACCAAAAAATTCGAAGACATGTAACATCTACCAATCTGGATTGGGCTACCGTGGTAGATTAAAGCCCATTTACTCTCAATTAATGAGGGTAGGCCGGTGTCTCTGCAGTAGAAACAGTAGAGGCTGGTACGGACATTTATTGTTGTTTGTGAAGCTAGATTTATAGTTCAGATGGCTCCGTAGCTTAATTGGTAGTAGCACTGCCTTCAAAGCGAGTGGTACAGGGTTTGATTTTCGGCCGGGACATACTTTGTGTGGTGAGTATGAAGTTTTCGGGTACTTCTGTGTTTGTCCATGCCATTTGCGACAACTCCTAGTGCTGGGGTAGGAATGTTTAAAAATTAAATAGATCATAATATCTTTATTAAACAACATGTAAAATGTATGTACATAACGAAAAACATGATGATTTAATAATCGAAAAGAAAAATCGACTTCAACTCTTTTATCCTTTTTTCTCGCCCTTAACGGGTACAGCCTACCATTTTATCATTATATAACATGGGTAGGCAAACTAAATTTACTGCTCCAATAAGACAGCGAGGTTTCGGAGTAAACGAAAATATCATCAACTAGCAGCCCGTCCCGGCTTCGCACGGGGTAGTGACATAACTACAATAGTTGGACATATGCTACCGCGGAGTTTTTTGTAGACATTATGATGTTCTTCAATATTGATGTACATTATTTTGTTCTATCGCTAATAGTTTCGGTAGCGCATTCGACGAAAGACATTTTAAGACTCATTTTTCTACACCTTCGGTTACATTGTTCAAATTTTACCAAGGATCCCTAATTTTTTTCAAAATGAAATGTAGCCTATGTCAAATTGGAAGAATGTAGCATTCTATTGGTGAAAGAATTTTTTAAATCGGCCCAGTACTTTTTGAGCCTATTCATTACAAACATACAAACATAGGTACAAATCTTTCCTCTTTATAATATTAGTGTAGATGAAAAACCAACAAAAATAAATTTTTATTTTTGTTGGTTTTCAAAAACCGCTCGACCTATTTCAGTAAAATTAATATTTTAATATTTAATATTCAACAACGTAATTCTAAGATGTAACTTTATAGTAATTTAAACCATCCCAGCTGTTGAGCTGCCTACAAACAGCACCAGTATTCTAGACCAAACTTGTTCGGTGAAGTCTAGTTTATGATAATGACAAGTCGCAAGTTCCAATGTACACCGAAGATATTCAAGAAATGTAGCCCTATTATCATACATTTATATAATCTTGAATCATAATATTTGGAATATTAGCACGGTTAGGGGGCTTTTTAACCTGGTTCTTAACTTGTATTTTTATCACCGTAGATACTCCACGACATGGAATCAAACTCATCTACACTCATCATTAAATATTATAAATGTTTGTATGTCTGTCTGTGTATGTTATTTTTATCTGACGTAGTGACAGGTCGAGCTAAAGGCCCACCTGGTGGTAAGTGGCGACCCCCGCCCATGACAACAGTATCTAATACGATTCAGTATAAGATTTGGATCTTACATTGAGTTGTATTCATCCTGCGTCCATCACCGGAGACTGGGATGATGCGTCTCATGCACAAGTATGGTGGCAGTACTTCTCCGGACAAACCCCAAATTAAGTCAAGGTAGCGCATTTGTAATTTGTCATTTTTTGGGGAACATTAAAGCCGTTACAAGCCAAACTTTTTTGATAGCTTGTTCTACGATAAGTCAATTATGTTAGACATCATTTCCGTTTCAACAAATATTGCTTAAAGGAGGTTGCATGTTTGTTTTATATGTTTACATTTTTCTCAATAAGCGGGTCAGCAAGATTGTTCCCAATAAGTGACTTATCGTAGAACAAGCTATCATCCAACTGGAATTCCAAGAAATATCCCTAAAAATAATATGCTCAAATTTCCCAAACACATTGCTGGTGCAGGAGAATTTAAATTTTCAACCGATTTTACAAATATGGATTTCACAAAGGAATGTCACAATGTAACGAGCCAGTATTGAGCTTACTTTACATTTTACTAATGGTCTGCGATGGCATGAAACGCATACTCGAAAGTTGGTCACCTCGTTATACCATTAATAGTTCTATTTTTATACCAAAACTTAGATTATATGTATATGCATGACAGCGTCATAGGATATCAGAGAATGATAATGTAAAATTCCTTGATTAATTCACAATTTAGGTTAAAATGACACATTATATATATTGTGAAAATTTATAAAATACTAGCTGACCGGGCCACGCGTTGCTGTTGCTAACGTTTTTGTCATATGATATTATAATTTGCAATAAAATAATATTGCGATCATAAATTGAGATGTGAGCTATCCTATCTTTCAAGTTGAATCAAACTGCTCACGGTGTACAAATTTGATTGAAATCGGTTAAGTAGTTTAGGAGTCCATCGCGGACAAACATCGTGACACGTAATTTATATTATATATATTAAGATATAATAAAATGTCACAAAATTTAAGTCATAGTCAATAATCTTCATTTCCGTTGAATTTTTATCAATTACTTAGAAATTTCAGTATTTTCATTATCTTTAAATAAACACTGCCTACGAGATCATGCGTTCTTTGCGATAATCAACATTACTATAAATATGGATGATGTACAAATACGCTTCGCATACGAAATCTCAAAGGAGTCCCAGCGGTATGTTCACGAGGATACCTTGATAAATAAAATAACATGATTTCCTGCGAAGGCAATAAATCTCATAAAGCATTTCCTAGAATTGTAGTGGCCTTCAACTGAAAAACGTTAATGAGCAGTAAATAGTGTTTTATTGGGTTATAAATAATGAATTCATTGAAATATTGTGTTGTTCACAATTTATTAGTTACAGTATGCTATATTGTATATAGCGTTCTGTTTCTTGGAATCCTTCCGATTTCACCGGATGAAAGTTAAGGATCAAACTTAATTTGTTTATTTGTTGTGATTATCGGTATCATGTCTGTTTTCTGAGTATGTAAAATTTATATTTAGGTTTTCACGATACAGAGTGTTCTTTATGAACCAAATTGAGGAAATAAATGAAATGAAATGAAATTAGTTTGGTCTGTAAGCCTGAGAGTTTCTACACGTGTCCCTCGGGTGGTGCGAAGGGAGCAAGAAGCAAAGAAGCAGTTGAGCTTGTGACAAGTTCCACTACATCTGGATCCACCGCCAAATGGATACAGGAAGGGTATCCACTTGGCGCTACGCATTATAGTATAGGGGTTATTTATGGGCGGCCCCCTTAACACCAGATGGGTTGTAAGCACATCCCGTTACTTAAATCACTTAAAATTAAAAAGAACAGTATCAAGACCGCGTTTACAAAACATTAAATTATTGTATTGTGAAAAAACTGTTACTGAACATTTTAACAAAATAATGGAAGTTATCTAGAATGGGGCACTATTTACACTGGGTACCTAACAACATATATCGAAAATTTAGACGTGACAAGTAGTGAAACCATCGAATAACGACACTACTTTTAAAAAAATCAATAAATACCTTATTCAAATAGGAATAATATAGGATTAGGAATTACATTTAGAAACACTTTTCCCAGTAAATTTATAACCGATTTCATTTTATTTGTATCTTCGAGATAGTTCGACAAAGCGATTGTCAATTCACCGATAGAAACTTACATGAAGCGCTGCTTGGAATAACCGGTAAACTTTCCAACATCGCAAATTCAGATATAACACTTTATGTGCAGCAGAAGAATAAATTTTGAATATATTTTGAGTTCAACTTTACAATACACTTTTAAAAACCAGCCCAGAATGTAAGGAATTCTAAAATTTGCATAACAAAATCTATATGCATAGATGATCTAATAACAACATATAAAAATGAAACTCTTTTCCCTCGCCTGTTTTTTTAATCATCATCATTATTTCCTTAGAAATATATCTAATACGATCAAGATAATTCCTAAAATACAAGTTCACACTTTTTAATGTACATTATTGAACGAAATCCTGAATCATACATTTGTACTATTGTTAAATGACTAAATAAACTAATATTTAAATCTATTAATTATACTTATTTTACAGAAACGATTAGGCAACCTCCTTTATGAAGTCCGTTAAAATGTCCATTATAAAATAGTGTGCCAACAACCTGCGACGCAAAATGAAATCTCCGTGTTATTTACAGTCGATCAAGGCGGCCGTTTCAGTAATTCTGTCGTGTAATGTCCCAGTTATCGCTCATTAGGGCCCGCATTGGGCCCTCTTCATTATTGCTGGCCCGTGGCCCCTATTATTCTGTGAAATAGTACCAGCCATGCCGTTTTCAAGCTCACCGAACGAGTGTACGAATGTCAGTGAGTTTTGAACTAAGAACTTTGGCCAAAGCCATGCAGAAGATGATTAGTCAAAGTCAAAGATCTTTATTTTATTTTTTTATGTACAGAAATAAACAACGTCACATCTGTAAGAATAAATATGTGTCAACAAAATCTCTGTTCTCGATAGTAGTTCTATTAAGCTGAGCGGGTAGTTCAAACATCGTGATAACCTTCCACAGGTTTAGATTTGACCAATATGTGTGTTATTTGACTTCATTACAGTTATTTTTGAGTCGCCTATAGATAACAATAGGTAACACGACTTAGGTCCTCCCCGAAGTAAATATGAGAAGATCTATTAAAGTCGCATCGCGTTGCGCCCGTCACCCGAAACGGGGATATAACGTCTCATGCGCCAGTAATTTCACCGGCACCTACCCTTCCACCGGAACACAGCAACGCAAGTGCACCGCTGTTTGGTGGCGTATTACCAGGTGGCAGAACTTGGCAAGTTTTACTGCTATTTAGGGTTCCTCTTTTCGCATCACCCGGGGGTCGCGTGTTCCCTATCAATGTCACCAACGGACGCGAGCAACATGGGCCCCCAAAAAGTTATGAGTCATGAAATTGTAGACGCGTCAAAATAGCATGGTGCCCTGTCTAGTAGATAATGCTGTCTGTTTCTAAATTTGAAATTTCCGATTCGTTCGGAACTCCTTCGATATTCCTGGCTGCTGCAGCGTAGCCTTATGTATTTTACAGTTTCCTGGGAACGTAATTTCTTATTTGTACCGTCTTTGTCTGTAATTAGTTGTGATTTGTGATTCTATTTCGGTTTGCGCATGTTTGGGTGAGGAAAATTATTTTAGGAGTGAAATACCCTAGAATGTCCAGTTAATGTCTTTCTGCGCATTACTGTTTTTATTTTGTATTTTATAAGGTATGAATATTCTACTAATATTTATAAAACAAACTTCATGTAATCTTATATATTTTTATGGAAATCTAAAATTCCGTACCAGCCTCTAATGTTCACACTGTTGGGACACCGGCCTACTCTCGATAATTGAGATACCACGGGAGCCCAATCCAGGTTGGTAGATGTCACATGTCTTCGAATGTTTGGTTCTAAGACATGCCGGTTTCCTCACGATGTCTTCCGTCACCGTTTCGAGAACTTAAAATAGTAAACTAAAACTTACCATTTCCTTAACATTTTCCAGTACGGTCTTACCATTTTCTTTTTGTCTTGAGCTATGTGTACCACTGCTGGGCAAAGGTCTCCCACCATTGAGGATCTTGAGCATCGAAGTCGTCCCTCCAGCGCGTCTCGGCCGACCATGACGTCACACTCTGTCTTCTGCAAGCCACGGTATTATGAGGTCAGTTCCTTTGCAGTTATTCATTCAACTGACGTGAACTGAACTGAACTGACCCGCCCAGTCCCATTAAAGACATGAAATTATAAACTTTAAAAATACTAAAGTTAAGAAAAAAGAGCGAATCTGGTAGAAACAAAGTTCTTTCGCAAAAAAAGCTACGTTCAGAGTAAATTTTAACTGAACTATAATATGACTTAGTTGTAAAACACGATTCATTAAAAAGTTTTCTGATAGTATTTTGCAAAGTTCGATGTGGAAAGATTTACGTAATAATAACGTATTAACACGTGTTGATCATAACTTCTAAATTATATGACGGTGGGCAATATTACACCCAAATTTAGTTAACTGATGTCCAATTCTTATGTTCAACTACCGGATGACTGTGATAGATTACCAAATCAAGATTTCTATGTGTCAATTTTTTTTTTTGAGTTCATTATTCTACATAGAAACAATGTCTTGACTTGGTCTTCTCATACTTCGGCTGGGGAGGACCTGAGTCGTATTGCAATTGTTATGGGCAGAGGTACCACTTAACATCAAGTGCCTTCAGCTCATCCCGTCATTTTAACATAAAAAAAATCTAGAAGGTGAAAAAACCTTTATATCTTTTTTTCGTAACCACGCTTGAAAATAAATTATTTTCTCTTTTCTATTGTACTTCCTGCATTGCTGTTCCCGCAAATAGCACGCAACCACGCGTTTTATAAAACAGAATTTGGAAATACAATATATTCAGTAGATTTTTTAGATTTAGTTCATTTACTATTGACAATTTGTTAAACTGATTCAATCTGCGGATAGCCTTTTGAAATGGATATTGGATACTGACGAACGGAAGCAAATATATTTTTTTTTTACATTTATTTAGTTGTATCAGGCAAAACGGCACTGTAAAAACAGCGTAAAAACATAAAGAAATATAAATATTTTTTATTTCTATGGATCTGCCATAGAAATAAAAAGTATTTTTTTTGTGCCTTGAAATTCAATGACTCTTTTCACAGAATTACATTCTGTCGACGGCTCTAGAATAGTTGTTAGTTACCTTCTATTCGGTCCCGGGTTCGATCCCCAGGGAAACTTTTGTGTGATAAGCCTGAAGTTAGTTTTCAAGTTTTCTATGTGTCTATGCCACCAGTCATAGAAAATACATTAGTAAAGAAAGTATTAAGAAAACGCCAAATAAACTTGCTTATAAAGCAGAGATACGTTTGGAAAGGCACATTCTATCTGATTTATGATGATTTGCAATATCTCCGCAAAAAAATTGTCACAGATTTTTCGATGTTGATTAAATAATAAAGTATCAGACTGGTTTTAATCAAAAACTGAGAACAATAAGTAAAACAAATCATGTTGACAGCAACACAGCGCTACAGACTACGGCTACAGACAATAAATTGGCAAGTTTGCAGCAACTCTTCCGCCGGTTCGACGTCCGCGCTAGGGACGGCGCTCACTAACCGGTAACAACGCATCGCGTGGAGCTCTCGCTTAGCTCATCAGGATGCATCCGAAGTTTCTTTTTTTTTTTTCATTTCATTTATTTCCTCAATTTGGTACATAAAGAACACTCTGTATCGTCGTCGTGAAGTGAATGAATGGCTGAATGGTGAATGAATGGCATGGCTGAATTAATGAATGTGTGTGCATGTATGTTTGATATTGCGTCTCTACGGGTCCATGGATTTTGGACGAAATTTAGTACCAGGATAGCTTATAATCAGGATAGCTTGGGTTAACATAGTTGCCCGAGAAGATAGTCCTTGTAAGAGAGTTCTCTTAGAATTCCTACACGTTTTCCCCTGCGTGGTGTGAAACGAGCAATATTAACGTACGCTTGCGCGTTTCTAATAGCGTAGTGCGAGCGTCTGCGAGGCATTCGTGAGCGTCGACCCTTACAGTTTTTATTTAACTTGTCCAGTTGCAGTACATTTAAACTTTGGACTGGTGTAAATGGTTTCACTGCAGTTTTTGTGGAACTTTGTCGTCGTTTCAAGTGGGTGCGTTTTGCATTTCACTTTGTTGTCTCCGACTTACAAGTGTGTTAGTTTGATGCCTGTTTTCTGTCTGTGTGTGGTCTTGTGGCAAATTTATTTCCGTTTCGACCTCTAATGTTCCCAATATAGGGACACCGGCCTATTCTCAATATGTGAGAGTGAATGGGCTTTCATCAACCAGAAGAGCCCAGTTCGGGTTAGAAAATTTTACACGGAATAAAGTAAAGGAGTTTGAGTATGATGTTTTCCTTCGCCGTTTCAAGCTCGAGGTATTGCGCACATTATATTTTAAGTGAAAAGCTCATTGGTGCACGCTTGGGTTTGAAATAGTAACCTTAGATTATCATCATCATCATCTCTGAATACTACTTTTGAATGTTTGGAATGTTGTCACATAATTACATTTAAGTACGATGAAGATGAACGAAAACGTTAAGGCGAATGTATAAGTTTTGTAAAACTCATTTACAAAGATTGCTGTTGGCAACATTAACAACGTTTTTCCTTTTTCTTTTAGTAATTTTGGTTCCTTAGCCTATTTATTTGGTGTTGTTTTAAATATCATTCACGGATATCACACGATGTAATATGAAATGGTTTTAAAGATTCAAAAATATCGCCAACGATTAAAAATAGATCATAATTAACATAATAGCTTACGTACTCTTGCTGTTTATTACGATTCCCTGTGTCTAATAGCATGAAGACACACAGATGAGGTCCAATTGCGACTGAAATCTCATTGTGTGCATGCACCATATTTAAACAGATCATCCCGGAAGCTAGTATTGTCTATCTTCTTGACGTTTTGGTAATATCATTGGCTTAATAAAATTCATTAAAAAAAATCTAAAGGAACTTTTATACGCCAAGATCTTCAAAATATTAAGGCCCTTCATATCCATATAACGCTAATTCATGTCGGATATGAGAAAAGGTTGTGGTGTTCCAAAACGTACGTAAGTGTCTTGGAATTATTTCCAAGGGGACGCATTCAAAGGGGAAACAAAATGCGTCATATTTTCTTATTCCGATCAGCCAAAGGGGTGCCATTGTGCTGATAAATATTAAGATTATTTACATTTGTGTGAGATAAAAGTTGAAGTGAATTTGGAGACCACTTGATTCTTTCTCTATTATATTTATTCGTTTTCATTACGTACGCGTATCCAAAACAAAACGAAATTGTATTAAAATACCTAAAATTGGAGAAAATGATTGATGTCATTGTTAAGAAAGGCTAGGCAGACGCAGCTAGAGTGTCCAATTAAATTCAAATTTCATTATGACTAATAGGGTAGGTCCCGAACCGATGAGAGAGCATAAAAAATAAATTCAATAAAAAATTAAAGCAAAAATTTCATCTCCCCGAATTCGCTTTTGATTCTTTAATTAAGAAGAAGGGTCCCAATTTTATTATTGTTTGCCTTATGTCTAAGGTTTCGGTTTGATGGATGAAGGAGGGCAACATTGATTTTGTGTTTTATCGAGAGGACCCTTCATAAAAATGTGATTAGTCCAACATGTCCTCGTATCAGCCTCCCACTCCAGGGACACTGGGACATTTGCTCCCGACTAGCGAGAGTAATTGCGCTTACCGCCACTTGAAATTTATATGCGACCGCAACAAAACATACATTTTTTAAGTTAATAACACTCAGGCGTCGACCTAAATCTTTTTTAAGTGTACAATTAACAAGGAAACGTGTAAACCTTGAAGTATTTTTGGTCGCTTGTAATTCAAAACCACAAAACAAGAATTAATTTCCTCTGAAAGTGATTCTTTTTACCGAATCGTAAAATTATCCATTGTATCGACATAATTTATAAGCAAAAATGTCTGCGCACGGATAGAATTTTTACATTGGAAACACAATGGATACATCAAAAATTCTGATTTGAATCTTTTCGCCGTTTCACAATGGCTCTCTTTTCATCTGTCAATAAAGGTTGTGCAATAATTACGGTTTTTATAAAGATTCATACCTTTTGAATGAGCCGTTCAATCTGCAATTTATATTATTGACATAGATTTTATGTTGCCTGTTATTTTATCTCAAACTTCTCTCAGTCTGCATGGCTCTAAATGTTACCAGTTTTTTGTTGCTCACGTCCTAAGATAAGGTCCTACACGTTTCCTCCGGGTGGTGCAAGCCAAGGTAGCAATAGCACAAGGTAGCAGTGCCAAGTTCGTCCGAAGAAGTACTGCTACCACATCTGGTAATCCGCCGCCCAAAACTATCCCAAAACCAAAGGAAAAGATTTTTTCATCTGGCACTTGTTTTAAAAACAACTATTTTAATTTCCACATTTTAAGTATACTATTTAGATTAGTAATAAGTTAGTAGACACGCAGACCACAACTATATTCCTAACCGCCCGAAATTGAGCGGTTAATGTCAAAGTTATTTGTAACCCTCAATTCGCTTGACTGGAAATTTGACAGCCGGTTATAGTAACTTAGTGACGATAATACAGGACGTTATACCAAGTAGGATCACAAAAGAAACAGAGACGGACAAGAAGTTGGGTAGACTAAACAAAACCGCAGGTCCCTGTGGCCACGACTCGCTTGGTACAAACAGGAATGGAATAAGCTGGAGTAGGCCTTTACTTCAACATGTGTTTAGTTGGAAGATGCCTTTCTTGTGGGCTCTTCCTCTCGAGCTGGTCGGTTAGGTTTGGAAAATACATAAGCTTAACGAATAATTGGAGCTCAGTGAGAACAGTGGAAACTTTTGATTAGCTGTCTGTATCTGTTACACTTATTCACTCTATGTTAGCTGTGACTTTCCTCCAAGAGTGTAAAATAAAATAAAGTCCAATTCAAACTCATTTATTCCTTTCGATCTCGAGTATAGAATATTACTTAATGTATAAAAATAATCATACAAAAAAGATAAAACAGATAGCTGGTACAATTTACGGTCTTATCGCTAAAAGCAATCTCTTTCAGGCAACGTATCGTTTGGATACGTCGAATTTCACATAAACAAGTAAACATATCCGTGAGCATACGTGTCATATGAGCTAAACGTTTCACTAACGTAAGCCATAAAGATTTACTGTAATTTGATATAGAATAGAGAATAGAGCGTGGTGGTCCAGGAGCATAGACACCGACTTTCAATCTGAAGGTTGCTGGTTCAAACCCACAAGTACACCAATGAGTTTTTCACTTGAAAAATTTATGTGCCCAATACCACGTTCTCCAAACGGTGAAGGAAACCGATCTGCGGTGAAAGCTTATCTTTTTTTTACATCATCATTTTCATCATTTTCAATTAACATTAGCTGATACGGACATGCCTAAGAAGCTTTGTAGCATGTTATAAAGCATATGTTGTCCACACGATATTTGAGATTTAAAGAGATAAAGTATGAGTTGAGTATGAATTGTCGCAGCCGGCCTAACAAAGACATGAGCCAGGCCATCGATGTTTAATTAAAGCGCAGACACGGCAATATAAATCAAACCGGCTGCCCTAGTTCTCACATTATTTTCACTTGGTCCCTAGGGGCTCTCTCACACGACGCCGGCGCGCCGCCGCACGTGAAACTATGTCTACATTTTCCTCGCAGAATTGCCCGCGTTTTCTCACTTATATTATGGGCGAGTGTTGGATGTATGTGTATGTTTGTTACTCCTTCCGCAAACGACTCAACGGATTTGGATTAAATTTGGTACGAGGATAGCTAATATCCGGATTACGCCGTAGGTTACCTTTTATAGGTCAAAAGTGAAAACCATGGGTAACACCGCAGGGCGCAGTTAGTATTGAAATATAAGTTCCACTAGGATCGTTGGTTTTCCACTATAAATTAAAGAGCTTACCACCTAGTAAGTAAATATTTATGGTGTCTCAAAGAAGTCGAGCCACGCCTTATAGAGAACGTTTGCTATCGCCATAGATGATTGTCAGTTATAAGTACTTTTTTTAATACGTTTAATTTTTTTATTTTGTGTTTGTTTAGATCATCGTAGAAATTTAATTTTTTCGATTATGTATACCAATATATACCAAAACTGTTACCAATTATAACCAATGTCTCCTTGTGGTGGGGGCAAATCATTTCAAATGATCGGTGCTACTTGTAAATCGTTCTATTTTGGGATTTCTCTAAGCATGTTTGGTTTTTAATAACATTGATGAGGGTTTTAATACGGTTTATAATATATATAATATAATACTATAAAATTAAACAGTGCAGCTGGGATGGTAATAATTTTGTTTTATCTACTGATGGTAGTAATTAGAAATACACGGTTGCTAAAAGCAAATAATGCGGTTAGATTAAACGCTATTGACGCGTTAAATATCAGGTACGGCCACTATTTATTAAATAACTAAATATTGGATTTAACTATTCTATTTAAAGGACTAGATGGTTTTAGTGAAATACATATAATACAACACCCAAACACAGAACAAACATCTAAATATGTTCATCACAAATACTTGTCCTAAGTAAGAATCGAACCCACAACCTGCAGCGCATAAGGCAGAGCTGCCAGGTCAAATGAGCGGCCAGGAAAAAAAAAATACAGCTCCGTCTGCCCGTCCGGCGTGGTATGCAAAGGCCTTCTTGGCCCCTAAAGGCCACGGCAATTTTTTCTGGCTCACGAGGGTGATAAATGGAAGACGTGAACCAGCGGAATTCTCGCCAAGCGTGAGTTATTATCAAATTCACTCGTTATTAATGCATTAGTGGTTGATCGGGGCCTGAATTCATTGTCGAATGGTTGAATCGTAATGGTGCCACAAAAAATACTCCGGATTTAAAGGTTTTACACGGAAATATTTTTGAAGTGAATTATATGGCGTGATAGCTCAGTAAGAGCATAGTGGCCCAGTGGTTCGGATGGCTATTTTTAATAAGAAGGGTATTGGATCAGATCCAGATGTGTGCCAACGATTTTTACTTTAGAAACAAGTTCATATTACGAAAATATAAAAACCCCCGTCTCGGTGTAAATGATTTTCATAAAACATATCTAAAAATCAGCTCAAGAAGACATGCTTTTAAATTAATAAAAAACACACCCAAATCGGTTCACCCGTTTAACAGCTACGGTGCCACAGACAGATAAACATCAGCTATCTGCAGCTAGCTGGCAGTATACATTTGAAAAAAAAAAAAAATAGGATTCCGAGCAAAAAAAATTGTTAAATTCCACGCGGATGAAGTCGCTGGGAACAGCTAGTAAAATAATATGTGTGTGAATATGACTCCGCCCCTTTTTGTCAAAATAAAACACATTTGTTCGCTTACAAAATTAAAAAAAAAATTATTGAAAGTATGCTCCATCTGCAGCTACAACCTTCGCCCATCGTTCAGGTAGTTTTCGTATTCCTTGCTGGAAGAAGTCCTGGTCTTTTGAGCTTATCCAGTTGTCAATCCAAATTTTGATACTTTCACATGAAGTAAACTTTTCTCCAGTAAGGTCTGTCTGCATCGTCCGGAATAGGTGGTAATCCGAAGGAGCTATGTCTGGTGAATATGGCGGGTGGGGTAACACTTCCCAGTTCTGTCCCTCTAAATATCTTTTTACGACTTCTGCGGTATGCGGTTTGGCATTGTCATGCTGAAGAACTAATTTGTTATGTCTATTCACCCATTCTGGTCGTTTTTCTTCTATGGCTCGCTTCAAACGCATTAGTTTTCGTCGGTAAACTTCTCCATTAATAGTTTCAGAGGGTTTGAGCAACTCATAATATACAATACCTTTCTGATCCCACCAAATACAGAGCATGACCTTGGCACAGTGAATATTTATTTTTGGCTGTGATGGGCCTGGTTCGCCTGGTTTCACCCAAGCTTTTTTGCGTTTAGGATTTTCGTAGTGTATCCATTTTTCGTCTCCTGTGACTATCCGATGCAAAAATCCTTTTCTTTGCTGTCTTTGAAGCAGCATTTCACAAATGGTTTTCCGACGTTCCATGTCTCTTTCTTTTAAATCATGTGGAACCCAGTCACCGGCTTTTTGAATCATTCCCATCATTTGTAAACGCTTTGCAACAGTACCTACTTACCGTAGGTACTACTGAAAATTACTGAAACACCTACATTTATACTACAATACTACTGGACAGAGTACAAACCAATTTCAAGACTTGTTATTTTGGCAACAATATTTGAAATCGGCCTTTGTTGAAGTTTCGCAAATACCAACTGATGTTTTTGCAGAAAATGTTTAACAATTAAAGTTTTGGCAACCGGCGAGTATCTTGACATAAAGATAATCAAAGTTCTGAAAGGGCTTGTATTCTAAACAAGGTTATACGGAACTTGAATAATTAGATCCCATCATAAACATAATATGTACAAAAAAGTCTCACAACGCAGTTCTTATGCTGCTAAAAGTTGATGTAATATCTGGGAGATATTGCATCTATCGAAACGCTTTGTCATAAATTGTTACCTAATTAAATCATTAACAACATTTTATACTGACCGTGTTAATATTAGACATCTTGTTTTTAGGGTACCGTATCCAAAGGGTGAAACGGGACTCTTTTCACAGATGTATTTCTGTTGCTGCTATAACTACAAATACTAAAAAACAGAATAAACTAAATATTTAAGGGGCTCTCATAAAAAGTGTTTTTTAGGATATAATTCCATATGAAAGAACTAGATGGCGCCACTTGTATTTTAGCTCGCGCTATCATTGCGTTTCGGTATCGACATCGACGGTACGAAACCCTTCATGCGGGAATCCGACTCGCACATGGCTGGTTTTTTAATATTTTGACTTGGTTAATCCACACGGCTATAAAATCTATTGTATTCGATGAAGTCTATTATTCAGTTTTTTTTTTTTTTTGGGTTTTTCTTGATTCTACTGGTGATAACCAGCAGCCACATCTTTAGTTTTTTAAGAACGGAGCTTCGATGTTTTAAGCCTTCCTCGATTAACATTTTTAGATCTTCCTCCCTTTTTAAGTAATTTTTAGAATGTTGATTAAATCGATCATTAGGAGATCCTCCAGAGGACGTAGTATTGGGAAGGAGTACTTCATAATGACCTTCTATGTAACTACCAGACAATCGTCGATTTCTTGTCGAAAAGGCTGTGCCTTGTTCCTATCTATATTAATTACCTAAATATATTATGTTCTCATGCTCATAAAAAACTCAAGTTCTTAGCTTTATCCACAACGAAGTTACAGGAGGTAGAAAATGCTCTGAATGGCTTCGAGAAAAGCAACCGGACACAGGTCGCGCCTTTGTTTTTGCTCGACTTGTCGGGACATTACCGTGCCCCCAGATTAACATTCTATTTTAGAATATTTGTAGACCTTTTACAGAAACCTTTTAATTCTCTGAAAGGAAAAGAAAATGTTTTCAAAGAGACTCTTTGAAAATATTTTCTTTTCCTTTTTGTGTTTATGGACCGCGGGTATAACATATTTCAAACTTCCGGAAACAATAGTGAGTAATAATAAGTTATCACTGACTTTTAGCGCCATCTTTTGTTGCGTTTCTTGCACTGCATTAGAATTGTTATTCTCAATTTTGAGCGATATTGCATAATAGTGAGTCTTCTTAATTATTTGTATTAAATCGTAGCACTATTAAAATGTCATTTCTTTATCAAAAAAAGACGTTAGAAATATTGTAAGTAAATTTATTTTAGTAATATAAAAATCTATAAAAAAGACGTGGGACAAAGCGGTGTGAAATTTTAAATAAATGAACGTAATTACAAAATTATTAAATAAACTGCCGAAAAGAGTAATGAAAATGAAATATTAGGCAAAATGTATATACAATTTTGCAACAATCACATTCGCGTGACACGGACTATTAACATAAGGGTTACATTTTACAGGGTTACAATAATTTCACAGGGTCTCATCAAGTTATTTTCATTGTCCCCTATAACCCTTAGCCCGGTGAGTATCTTGATTAAATGTACCCAATAATGTTCAATGCAATTGAATTTTATCGAACTAAATGACATATTTATTCTTTGTTGTTAATGTTTCAGTCTTTTGTAGTGCTTCTTTCAACTCAGGGTCCTTTTCCATGAGTTTCTTTCCCTCGGGCGTGTTGAGGGAGGGGGCTTGTCCGTGGTAAGTATCCTCGGTGTACACCAGGTTCTTCTTTCTCATGGTTCCATGTAACTGTAACAAATAATAAAATAAAATTAATATTCACCTAAATTTCACACAGCTTTGTTTTATTAAGGTTCCGCACCCAAAGGTTAAAATGGGACCCTATTACTAAAAGTTCGCTGTCCATTTGTCTGACTGTCTGTCCATCTGTCACCAGGCTGTGTCTCATGTACCGTGATAGTTAGAGACATGAAATTTTCACAGATGATGTATTTTTGTTGCCGCTATAACAGCAAATACTAAATACAAATACGTGATTTTTAGTATATAGTTCCAAATGTAGAAACTAGATGGCGCTAATTGTATTTTAGCTTGCGCTGTCGTTGCGTTTCGGTATCGACATGACTCCTCCGTTACAAAATAAAATTAATGTTCAAGTGGGGCTCCCATACAATAGACATGATATTTCTTGCCATTTTTGCTACGGAACCTTTCGTACTCGCACTTGACCGGTTTTTCATTATTTTATATATCAAGAAAGTTTACGCTCCCAATGAAAACTAAAGTTACTATAGCAACTACGCCAAGAACATTACTCAATTTTACTACCTCAATCCACCTCACGTGAAATAGATATAAAAATAGATTCCAAATATTCTATTTCCCACAAAACTAGTCAATTTCAAATGGAAACTTACATCTTCAACTGTTATGATATCTTAAACTTAAACACATTTTTATGCTCAGTTTGGTATCGACTGTAAGTTTGCCCACTTATTCAAAGCATAAAGAAAGTCATAACCACAGTATGGATCGAAATAGAAGTGACAATTGGCAAGAAATTCCGTGGCTTAGTTGGTAGTAGCCCTGCCTTGGAATCGAGGGGTCCCGGGTTCGATTCCCGGCCGGGGAACACTTTGTGTGGTGAGCATGAAGTTTTTTCTCGTGTCTTGGGTGTTTGTCTTGTGTTTCTGTGTTTGTCCATGCCATCTGCGACACAGGGAATCCTAGTGCAGAGGTATGAGTGTGTAAACGTTTATTCTTTTTTTTTTATTAATTATCGCCATATTTAATTTCATTTTGTATTTTTTCAATCTAAGTAAGCAGTTTAGGAAATAACAAACGAAAATAGAATATGGGCTTTAGATTTTGGACCAGAAACTTTAATGGGCGCAATTAAAGTTTAATGTAGTATAATATATTATCTACTATTAATATTTATTGATAAGAATAACGTCGTCAACACTAGAGTGGGAACACGCGACCAGTTCTGTAAAAACTATCAGTAAAGTGAAAAGTAGTATATGGCCATCATTAGATACATGGCAATAATGTTCATTATAATTAATATCAGATTCTCACCCATTTATGTGAAATTTCCATGAGTATTTATTGATTTATAATTAATTATTTGCTCATTAACTCGTCTACATTGCTTGAATGTTACACAGTGCCCTTACTGTTCGAATATATTTTGTGCCAAAACCGTGTGGCAAAGAGCCAGCACCGCATTCCACCAGGGATTGAAATTTTCTTGGTCCGGAAAACAAATAGCTAGGATAATGTTTTGAGGAATTTTAATCATAAGTTTGTGACACGGAACCATTCTTCAAAAGAAAATAGATATTCCACAACATCAAGGGACTGAACAATGTCGCAGAAACAGGTGGACATCATAGGAACTAAGATATACAACGTTATTCCTCAGAACATAAAAAATGCGGAGACGACCAGTTCCTTTATCAAACAGCTAAAGGGCCTTTTAATAAAAAAACATACTACACAGTAGACGAATTTCTAAAAGATAAATTCTGAACTGTTAACATAAATCCCACTTGTGACTGAAAAAATATTATTGTACAATAATAAAATAAGTTAACTTATTAATAATTACTTTTACAACTTAGCGATGCCATGAAAATGACGTGTAAGATTTTTTTTCTTATTAATAAATGAATTTAATTGAATTTCCAATACAATCTTTTTTGCTACCAAAAACGTTTTGTCTTCATATCTCCTAGGCCTCTGTCGCTCGGTCTGCACATGCTTTGATAAGAGAGGCCTAGAATCGTATTATCTTGTACTGTCACCTCGATTTTGCACGGGTGCAAAAATTAAAGTCCAAAAAATATAATAATAAATAAAACCCCTAATGGAAGGATTACTTTATTTCCACGAGCATAACGGTCATGCTCGTGAACAATGCAAACACTTAATCTAAATAAGATTTTCCTTATTTCTTTTACTATAATAAACTTAAACATATATTATAAAATATTTAGCTGATCACTCCAGTCCAGAGATTCAGTCTAGCCTTGAATATGTAAAGTTACCTTATCCCAAAGGAACATGTTGAATCCAAAGTTGCAGTGGAAGAACTCGTGGTGCTGGTCATGGAACTCCGCGTCTGGCTGCCACGGCTGCCACCACTGCGCCTTGAACGAGATCCCGGAGTGGTCGATGATCCCGTGGTAGTAATTGTATATCGCTATCGCGTAGAATGGTACTGCAACATTAATCATTATACAAAAATGTTAAAGCTTTCGTCTTATTGTAATGGTAATGAGCTGATAATCTTCAAACGTCTGAACAGATCTTCGTAAATTATGGCTAAGAATGATTTCGGTCACGCCAGCATTGAAACAGAGAAAACCGCATCAAAATCGGTCAATTCTTCTGGGAGCCACACACAGACACAGAGAGACACACAGGATACACACTATAAACTCATTACAACCCTTTTCATCGGGGATTAAAAACTATAAGTGTTTGTCTTCGTTTCTTAGATATTAATATCCTTTGGTTTCGTTTTGGGTACGGATC
Source organism: Aplocera efformata (assembly GCA_921293045.1). Classification (NCBI taxonomy): domain Eukaryota; kingdom Metazoa; phylum Arthropoda; class Insecta; order Lepidoptera; family Geometridae; genus Aplocera; species Aplocera efformata. Next base: position 544,930 of record OV121045.1, read on the forward strand.
CAGTGACGAAACGAGCTGAGCGCCCACCTGGTGTTAAGTGGCGACCCCCGCCCATGACAACATTATAGCAACTCAGTATAAGATTTAGATCTTACAGTGAGTCGCATTAATCCTGCGGCGTCCATCACCCGAGATGAGGATTATACGTCTCATGCGCATGTGATTTCACCGGCACCCACAGCCTTCCACCGGACTTAATTGCAGACTTATTAAAATTTATTTATTAAGACACACAAAACAGAACAATCAAATTAAATTAAAACTAAAATTAAAGCTAGATTCCAAAGTAATTCAAAGTTCTCCAAAGGCATTTCAAAGCATGTGTACACAGCGTGGCTTATAAGAAAAGCAATACCTGTTGAATCTCACTTGACCTTTGTGTGCCGAACATAGATATTTTTAATGTGTTAATAGATATTTTAATGGGTGTTAATATTATCCTATGTGTTAGTGAAAAGTAGCCTATATATTAATCCAGTATATAAGCTATCCTGGTACCAAATTTCATCCAAATCCGTTGAGCCGTCTGAGTTTGGAGGAGTATAACCTTTTGCCTTTATAATATTATTGTGATGTACATATGTACTAAAAATATATATAATTATTTATAAGTATTGTATTAATAATATGCTTTGTTTGGTGCTAAATGGATCTATAAGAATTTATCTTTTGTATTTTTTTAAATCTGGGCTATTTGGGTTTGATCTCAGGTATCATCTTATAAATTACAGTACTCAGAATCTCTAGAGGCCTTTTAGGCCTAGGTTGAAGGCTGGTATGGATGCGATAAGACCTAATCCCAATTAAGTTATGTAGTAAGTTATTATGAAAATTTTGGACTAAAGCTTAACGCAGACGACCCTTTAAACGAGTTAAAGTCACCTTAAATATATTGTATTAAAGTTTTTATGGATACACAAGAAATAAAAAATTTGCTAACATGCCTTCTAGTTTCTCCCAGTTTTTAATAAATAAATAAACGATTACACACTCCTACCTCTGCACTAGGATTCCCTGTGTCGCAGATGATGAAAAAACACAGAATGTATGGGGAGGTTTTATGTAGCCATGTCCATTTAGGGCAGAAACTATTCGTTACATAATAATCGTCCACCTCGGACGAGCTATAAGTCTACCTAACGTAAGTAGATAGTTACCGCCCAAAATAACAGCAATACGACTTGAGTCCTCAGCGAGAAAAATATGGGCAGACCCAATTCGTAACCCGTTGCGCGTTCACCCGAAACGGGGACGTAACCTGTAATTTCACCGGTACCATACCCACAGTAATGCGATTGCTGAGCGGCAGATTACCAGATGTTTAGGAGAAACTTGACACCAGTTCTGCTGCTTCTGATTAATACTTATCCTCAGAGCCATCTAATACTGATGTACATTCGTGAATACAATTTGAATTTCTAAGCAATGGAAGGCTCTGGAAAGGTACATAAATTGGAATCAATCTAATTTATATTCGTCTGTACCTCCAATCTACATTTTACATTATCCTGAATCTGATTTTGGAGGTAAGCACCAGGTTTCTTGTAAGTGGCCAACTTTGGTGTCGGAGTTTTCAAGGTCTCCTACACGGATTTTGGTACGCAAACCAAACAAAAAAAAACACGTTTAAAAAGTTTTAGTAAAACCATATTATTAACAACCCCGTGACAAAGCGATCCGTCAATTATCCAAATTAAAAAGTGTCCATACGATAGTTCTAAGAAGAAGGGATAAGTTTGACTTTGAATTAACTTGAAGGGCATTTTTTTTTAGTTTGGTATTTTACCTTACCACCAAACAGTGGTGTACTCAAAACAATGAAATACATGTTATTGTTTTTTAAGCTATTTTTATTTTTTTGGTGTGCAATAAAGTGTTATCTATATATCTACATGTAAACAGACCGCTATACTCCACGTCGCTAGTCTGGCGCAAGCGCAATACGTCACGAGCATGTCGAGGTCATCGGTGACGCGAACCCAGAAGTATTCCCCTACCAAAAATCAACGCGGGAAATTCAAGTTTTCGCTTAAAAAAATACCAAGTGTACAATAACTTACGCCAATGCACAGGAACGGTGAAGAGCGGCAGGCACATGGTGAGCTGGACGTGCATGATCTCCACGGGGTGGATGGCAGTCACGGAGAAGGCGGTCGGCTGCTTGTACTTGTGGTGCAGTTTGTGGAACCTCGCGTACAGCCAGCGCGTGTGGTACAGCCGATGGAGGATGTACGTCGTGTAGTCCTGGAATTAAATTAAATCATACCTACTGGGTGAAAAGGCAAACAAGAATCGAGAACCGAGACTAAGAAACTATCCCAGGACAACATGCTGGAAATGCTCGACTAAAAAGCCGAAATAGCTTCTTACAAACACAAAAGCTACAACACACCACCCAGCCCTTGTAAGAAGCAGACTTTGGAAGAAAAAGTTCCCATCACCAGCTGTATAAAGTCAGGTGGTGATAGGAACTTCACAAGAACTCCACAAGAAAGCCAGGGCGCAAACTTCCATGCGATACGACTTGAGTTTTCCATATTTCAGTACCAGAGGACTGGAGTCGTATCGCTGTTGTCTATGGGTATCAGTAACTACAATACTTAACATCATGTGGGCCTTCAGCTCGTCTCGTTTAACAAACAATTGTTCTTAGTAATGATGGGATAGAAAAAAACATTATTTTTCTAAAATATTTCAACAGATCTTTAAGAGACAGTAATGCATTTGCTCAATCTAAAAACAGACACAATTTTATAAAAAAATTGATGGAAACATTGTTCATTTTGCGGAGCACGGCTTTTAAGTTATAAGGGTGGTAATGGAACATTCTATAAAAATGTTACGTTGGAACATTTTAGCTTTAAAGAAAAGTTGAATATTTGGTGCTTCTGTTTTTCAATATATTTTCGTAGTAATTCCATGACTATGTATGCCTAAAGTTTTATGGTATTAAAACTATCTTAGTCAAGTCACATGGACACAAGGAGACCACGGTAGACGTAACAGGAGATGTTTATGAGCATGAAGTTGTTCTCGAGTATTTGGTGATTGCATGTCCATGCCGCCTGGAATCATAGTAGTATGAGTGTACGCGTTTACGTAACTTACTTTACTCACCTCTCACATATAAATAATGAAGTTAGTAATCAGACTCATAATAGAATACACAAACTTTTTTGTGAGGAAATTTACATGGAATGTGAAATGATAGCCTTTTTGATGTTATATACTTTCGACTCGAAGTTTGAGAAGACCCAAGTCGCATAGTGTTTGACCAGTCACTTTTACACATGGATATAACATCTCTTGGACCTTTTATTTCACCGGCACCCACGCCAGTCTACAGAACCAACAATGTAAGTGCATCACAGCTTGGCTTGACAAAGTAAGTTATAATCAGGTGACTTACAGAGTAAATGAAGACGATAGGAAACTGTAAGAAGAACCACAGCCAGCCGTACTCGTCGAACTGGAAGTAGACCGTGGAAGGGTTCTCGTTGTAGATGTAGCAGGCCAGGAACGCGGAGAAGGTGCCGGTGACCAGGAGTGAGATGGTGCCCACCATGATCTCGTGACGCTCAAGCTCTGGGGACAGCCACTTGTCGGGCTGGATCTTCCACTCGTGTGCTAAGTGTCTTCTGTTCACGTAGAAGTACCACTGAAAGAAATTAAGTTTGAAAGTTATAAAAGGTTCTATAAACAACTTCTACTGTACTTCTTCCTAACTTCTTCTATAAAGAAAGGATATTTAGAGGCGCATGAGACGTTGCTACTTTGCCTCAGAGCGATGTGCAACGTGATGCGACTTGGGTCTTCTGATAATTTGGTACTTGGGTCGCATTGCTGTTGTCGATAGTCGGTAGTAACCACTTTACTTCAGATGAAGTGCCAGCTCGTTCTTTTTATTGTTACACCAAAATACAATTTGGTATTTCGGCTTTGAAGAATTGTAAAAATGCCAAATATAATTGTCAGAAAAAATATTATAATAAGAAACTGCTCTTTGGAACAGAACCTGACAATAAATAATGTTCTTCACCGTTTTGGGAGGGTGGTAGTGGGCACATAAATTTTATAAGGGAAAAACTCATGAGTTCGCGGCTAGATTCAAACCAGTACCTTCGAAAAGTCGATATATGTACCCATTGGCCACCACGCTCTTCCAATACTTACTACTCAAACCTATATTTTATTTTAAGTAATTTCAACATAATATACCTCTGATCCTTAGACTGAAACGAGATTAAAAGTTACTTAAAGTGCTTAAATTCTAGGGCAAGGTTACTTAGATAATAGAAAGCCCTTAGTTATGAAAACAATTAAATTAACTAAGCCGACATCATTAGTACATAAATAAACCGACCTTAATTCACCCCACAATAGTTAGCCTTTGGTCCACAAGATTACAGATAGTATTTTTTTTTAAATATAATATATTTTTTACAGTTTTTAACCAGAATTTGGCTTTAGCGAAAAGATGATTGCCTCGCATGGTAATTTTTTTAATAAAAATGACTTTTTAAATTTATATAAACGTTAAAATAAATAAATAAAAACGTTTACACACTCATACCTCTCTGTGTCGCAGATGGCATGGACAAACACAGAAACACAAGACAAACACCCAAGACCCGAGAACAAACTTCATGCTCACCACACAAAGTGTGCCCCGGCCGGGAATCGAACCCGGGACCCCTCGCTTCGAAGGCAGGGCTACTACCAACTAAGCCACAGAGCCGTAGGCAGAAAGGCAGACAAACCTAGCTGCTTAACGTATAATACCCCTTTTTTGGGGGTTTAACACACTCACATGTAGAAATCCTCCCATAAGAAAGTAGATGCCGAACGACACTACGTGGGCACTGCAGAAGATGACCCAGAACTTCTCCATCTTCAGATTTTGCGACGTGAACTGGTCGAGGATGTCATTAAAGGTTACGTTCTGGTTGCTGGTCGTTTGCCCAGTGATCTGCTTTAGGGCAGACACGAGTATTACTACCCATTCTCCTGAAATATAGAAAAATTTAATCAGTCGCATTCATTTCAATAAGTTGATTTTGTTGGTGATGGTTCATGGTGAGTTATTTTACTGAAAGAAAAGGTTTGAAGACTCTTGAAGGCTTAGTAGCCCTGACTTCGGAGCGAGGGGCTCCGGGTCAGTCAAGTCCCGGGTTCGGTTCACTTTGTGTGGTAACATGAAGTTAGTTCTCGGGTCTTGGGTGTTTGTCGTGCAGAGGTATGAGTGTGTAAACTTTTATTTATCAGAGAAAGAAGTAGGCGTCACACCACGCAAGGCCTCCGTAACTGGTGCTCAAGTAAGGCTACCGGCTGACCAGCAGATGAAACTCAGTCGAATTCAAATATCGCTCACAAAAGATTAGTCATCCATTCTTAAAAGGCCATCTTTAATCATAGCCCATCATATAGACTATAAATTGATTATTTTTTCCTTACTTAATTTATAATTTCAGACCATTTTTTGTAGTTTCCGGCATAGGTATGCCATCATAAAGGTTCTTCCTAGATTTGTGTGCCTATGTTATAATATTATATAATAGTTATTATGAAATCATGTTTTTTTGTTTCTTAACGGAATCCTTCGTATTATTTTTCAGAACCACATTATCGTGTTGTATTTTATATTAGATACTAAAATGATTGCCATTTGAATATTAGATAATTATTATCTTTTCGTATAATTTTTATCACTGATTTGGATTTCAATTAATACTTTTGTAATAAAAATTATCTACCTAAATTACCAACTTAAAATAGATACAATATTTTGCTACCGTATTTTAAATATATACAAATAATTAGAAAACGATTTATGAAACCTATGAAAATATGTAATCCGTTTATTAACTCAATACCAATCAATTATTTTAATTCCAGCTAATGGTTAAACTTTAAATAAATCCCCATAAAAACGTTAAATTTTTATAATGTAACGTTTTTATCGGGATAAACAAGATTAAACCAAGACTAAAACAGTCGATTCCCAAGTTTCATTCGCTTTTTTTATTTTCAGTGATAATATTTCAGGGATAATATGTAGCGACACAAATTATTGTGACATCAATACAAGTGTGAATCTTATCTATTATTTTATATTTATGTTGTTTAAATTTCAATTACGATGATAAATAATAAACATATATGTTTACAAGTAAAAACCAATGGTTATATCAATTGACAGCAATTATTTAACGAGAAATACGCAAATTACCAATTTCGAGTTTTTCAATTTTGCAGTCATATTTTCCATTCCAGTCATTTCGTAAAATAGGATGCAAAGTTTAGTCATATTGTAAATCGCGAAAATCTGGTTTTAACCCCTGCAGCAGTAGGTTCGATATTTTTTCTCCGCCTTAAAATATCTTTTTAAACAATATCTCACTGTCAGATTGCTGTAACGAATTTTTTTCTTTTTCGAACTCTATTTCTACTTGTCTATTCTACATTTCTACTTATTCTCTATTTCTGCTTGCTTTTCTGTTATTATAGTTATCAGCAATGGTTTAAGCAATTCTTTGTAATAGTTTGTGATTCAAAACGAATATCAGTGGTCCAAAGTGTACGTGGACACGTGCATTTAATGATTGGTTATCACATTTGCGTCAGCTGACAACACTGTACAGTTTCTGCTTCATTTTTGATAAGATTTTGAATAAGATAATGATTCATACTGTCTGGAGTTGAGCATGGGACCTCTTTACTTTTTTAACTATCAACAACATAGCTCCACAGGCAGACCCAGCAACAGCCAACCACATAAGTATGGTTGGATCATGACAGCACCTCCCAGCTGGGAGTAATATGCCAGGCCAGACGAGCTTATGTAATTAGCATCCTAATCCTAACTTATATTATAAATGCGAAAGTGAGTTTATTTGTTTGTTTGTTACGCTTTCACGCGTAAACCAGTAAACCGATTTAAAAGATTATTTCACCAATGGAAAGATACATTATCAGCAAGTAACAAATGCCATATTTTATTTCCGTATTCCCACGGGATCTAGGTGGGTGAAGCCGCGGAGCGCAGCTAGTATTAAATAAATATTAATGGACATCTCACACAGTATGGGAACCAGATCAATGATACAATACTTATACCATACTTTTTTTTTTGTAAGTACATACTAATATTAATGTATTGACAGTCAGACAGACCGAACATGTCTGTTCGTTACATTAATGCTGAGTGGAAATCGACCCCACGACCTCGATGTAGAGACAGTATTACAACTGTTTCTCACATGACTTTACTTTTCTTTTACTTCTTCCTGAAAATATTTGTGACTAATTATATTTTTAATGTTATAGATATGTATGCGATAGACAGCGATTTTTCCAAATGGAGATACGTTATCACAATCGATCAAATGGTAATTAAGGAATTCTTTTATAATAGGTGTCTGAAATACCTACAATATGTCGTCAAGAGGGTTTTTAGATTAATAATGTCAAAGTCAATGTCATGTACCGTTGAAAATTTATGAGTTAGTTGTACCAAGGGCTATGCTATTGTTAGGTTAAAATTAACTTTAGCACTAACTATTACTGTAACCATAACATTATTGTTATTATTTGTCCACCATTACACCATGATATAAAACGTTACAGTTAAAGTTAATGGTGAACAGTGATAAGACGTAAATATATCCTTAACCGCCCGAAATTGAACGGTTAATGTTATCGCTACTTGTGACGTAATTTGAACCATTTCAAAAATAGTGCAACCCTCAATTCACTTAACCGGAGAATTGCCAGCAGGTTAAGCTTTTGTTGTCATTATACAAACTTGGTGCAACTTGGTGCAACTGTCGCGAGGTCCCAGGCATTAGGGCCTAAGAACCTTTCAGTTTGGGAGCTCGTAAAGTTTTTACAACGCGGCCCCGCCTTTTTGTTTAAAACATGCACGTCAACCCCTTTAGTCGCGTCTGGTAATGTATTAATGGTGTTCCATTTCCTTGTTGCAGATTTCCTGAAGCCCAATACTAAAATGACTTGGAGCAACTCACGCTTAGTGTTGTATGCTGCTTATTTGTAACTCTCGATTAAAATATTTGTTACCCCAATATCATATAAGGGACCAAAATCATAGTTTGTGCTCATCACCATTTGCTCAAATGTATTCATAGACATTTCACATAGCGCTATCGAGCCTCAAACTAAGCATAACTTGTTCTATGTACAACAAATTACTTATACAATACATATTACCCAGACACAGGACAAATATAAATCCTGGGTGCGCATCGAACCCATGACCTGCAGCGCAAAAGGCAAAGCTACACCCAGCTGAGCTGGTCATTGATTGATCTCCGAACCCTGCACTTCAAGTCAGGGTTACTAACAACTAGGCTACAGGGTCACAAGTGACGTAACCTTACAAACATTATCATTAACCTTATCTGAAATATAGATTGTTATTCCATCAACAAAGATCTATCGTATTCTGGAAAGCTTTTAGTTTTACTGTTTTAAATTTCACTAATAAATAAATTATTCAAATCTTTAAATTACAATGAATATACTATTTTAACTCTGCAATGAAATATTAATTCATAAGTACGTTTATGCTTTTGATAAATTGAGTGAGAGCTACTAAAACTGTCTGGTCTAGGTTATGATCGATGGTAATGACCTAAGTTATGCTAAATTATAATATCTCCAGCGCTCCTATCAAAATCACCACATTAAAATTATTCTGAAGACATAAATTGTACAAAGAAGTCAAAAAAATCATGTTTATTTCCATCTTAATTTATTTTTAAACAAGTAATGCTTTTGTAAACCGTGACATTGAGTTGACAACCTTGATTGAATCTATAAGTCTGCCTTTAAAATTATCTACCGTTTTCCGGAATCAAAAGCCTGTGTGTTAATCTAGGATACAAACTATCCTGGCAACAAATTTCACTCAAATGGGTCAAGCCGTTTGAGCGTGAAGGAGGAACAAACGTACATACAAACTTTCGCATTCATAATATAAGTGTGATAATAAACTTTCACGCCAGTTACGACCTTATTTGCACCTAATATGACATCTACATTCAATTCAGTATTAAACACGTAATTAATTCACAAAAGATTACAACACGATTAATAGCAAAGCCTTATTAAAACTCGTTAAAAATCGTAAATAAAACTTAGATCCATGTATAATCAATTTAAAAAAGAAGTTTCATCGTATACAGAATAGCCCCCTAGTACTGTTTTAACTCAGATAAAGCCCTACACATTTACTCAGCCACAGATTTACTAAAAGTAAATAACAGGTGGCTAATTCTGGACAGTACCTACTGGCATCGCAATCGGGATCGAATCGACTTTTCATTAAATTTCTCGATTTGTACTGACCGTAGTTTATCAATTTCCAATGTTCCCAGTGCATTGACACTAGTTTACTCTCGACAAATGAGAGTTAATGGGCTTTGATTCACCCCAGAAGTTCAATCTAGATTGGCAGACTTCCCCTGACTTCGTAATTTTGACTCTAGGACATGCCTGTTACTTCTCAATGTTTTCTGTCATTATTCTAATTTACTGAGTAATAACCATTTTTATGCTATAAGAGAGCGTGGTGGCCCATGGGCATAGACGCCGACTTTCAATCTGAAGGTTGCTGGTTCAAACCACATTCTCAAAACGGTGGCGGAAAACATCGTGAGGAAACCGGCATGTCTTAGAACCAAAAACTCGACGATATGTGACATCTACCAACCCGGATTGGGCTCCCGTGGTATATCAGAGCCCATTCACTCTCAATTATCGAGAGTGGGCCGGTGTCCCTGCAGTGGGAACATTAGAGTTGGTTATGCTATAAACTAATTCGGACACTTCTTGATCTGAACCGGGGACCTTTGCATTGAAAGCCAATGTCTGTACGCTATATCATTCGGTGTCATCACCTACTTACGTGAGGTTTTGAAAATTATATACTGATGATTCAACAGCATAAATTATTTCAGATCTACCGAAATTTATCACGTTCGTAGGTGATAAATCTTTGAATCACTACACATGTATGGGTACAAAGCTGATTATTATTAGAAAGCTATATTATCAAGCTCGCATCTAGGTATGATGATCATTGTAGGTACAAAGAGTAGCTACCGCTGGGCAGATTCTATCATATTACCAAGCGGTAGTACGCTTTGACGCATCATCATTAAGGTGAGATCGCGGTCTTTGATAAATATATAAGTGACTAGCTGACCCGGCCACGCGTTGCTGTGGCTAACGTTTTTGTCATATGATATTATAATTTGCAAAAAAATAATATTGCGATCATAAATTGAGATGTGAGCTATCCTATCTTTGAAGTTGGATCAAACTGCACACGGTGTACAAATTTGATTAAAATCGGTTAAGTAGTTTAGGAGTCCATCGCGGACAAACATCGTGACACGTAATTTATATATATTAAGATTTTGACACTATATACAATCCTTTCCAATTTTTTACCTCTCAAGGTTGCTCCGAAGGTGAACACTGCGAATGTAGCTATAGTTGTGCTAATGAAATCTGGCAGCTTTTGGAAGAAGGTCTCTAAATGTTCGGTGTAGTTCTCTATCCATTTCACTCCTTCAGTCAGAGGGTCCCAATACTTTGGCTTATTCTCTGTTTTGTTTTCAACTTTGGTGCCATTTTGTTTTGGACCTTTGGTCCTTTGTTTCACTGCCATCCTGTAATGTTTACCAGAGATAATGTTATCACAATAACAAAGAAGTTGAACCACTTACTATCTCTTAGTAACGAGAAGAGAAAACTAACCAACCAATGGGTTATTTATTTTATTTCCATTCATAAGAACATTTTAGTAGTTTTCATAACTTTTAGAGCCCTGAAATAGGAAATTACTCTAGTTTTTTTTTTGAGAATGAGTGACGAAACGAGCTGAGGGCCCACCTGATGGTAAGTGGTGACCCTCGCTCATGACAACAGTAATACGTGCGACTCAGTATGAGATCAAAATTTTTACTGAGTGGCATTCATCCTGATACGTCTCATGCGCATGTGATTTCACCGGCACCCACACCCTTCCACCGGGACACAGTAATGCAACCACTACTGCTTGGCGGCAGATTCCAGATGTGATGGCAGCACCTCTCCGGACGAACTTGGCACAAGTTCTACTGCTACTTTTGGTTGCTCCTTTAGCACCACCCAGGAAGTACGTGTAGGGAATCACACCTACGGACGCGAGCAACTGGACCCCCTGATTAATATGTTAGTCCTAAATTTCAAGGCTTGAACTGTAATTGAAAGTCAGTTCATTGCCAGAACTCGTGCCAATTGCTGATAATATTGAAAAAAACAACAATAAAATATGCAATTTGTGGTACTCTTGATAATACTCACCTTTGTGTGCTTATGCTATATAATCAACATTTATCTCACACGTCTTTTTTGCACTAATTATGATACTAAAATGATTGGGTAGTATCGCAATTTAATAATCCGCGAGCCAAAAACCGATAAAGTGGTCTGTGTATGTTTATTAAATAGTAAGATTAATATTTATCTGATAATATGTGGATTATAAGAAGATATATTGTGTAAATCAGCTGTTTCACATTTGGATAATTAATAGAATAAACTCGTAAGTGACTTTTAATGTACATAAAATATTATTTTTATTTTTATTATTTGTAATGCAGAGTAATTAAGTATTAGTAAGTATTAACGGGACGAGTGTGTCCAGCTGTTGCTTGGTTTAAGTGGTTACTACTGCCTATAAATAACATCATCACGTCCTCCTTAACGAAGTATGAGTAACAAAAGTCGCATCGCGTTGCGCCTGTGATTAACCGGCATCCACACACATCCATTAGAACACAGCAATGCAAGCATTATTTTTAGCGGCATATTACCAGGTGTTACAGCAGTACTTCCCCAGACGAATGTTCACTAACCATTTCTTTGTTATTCCCAAAATTAGTCCGGCTTAGTTGGTAGTAGCCCTGCCTTCAAAGCGAGGGGTCCCGGGTTCGATTCCCGGCCGGGGCACACTGTGTTTGGTGAGCGTGAAGTTTGTTCTCGGGTTTTTGGGTGTTTGTCTTATGTTTCTGTGTTTATACATGCCATCTGCGACACAGGGAATACTATTATAGTTCAGAGGTGAGTAAAGGTTTATTTATTATTTATTTATCTATCCACGGAATCTTGCTGCGTCCATCACCCGAGATGGGGATCATACGTCTCATGCGCATGTGATTTCATCGGCAGCAACACCCTTCCACCGAAACACAGTAATGCGAACACTACTGCTTGGCTGCAGCTTCCAGATGTGGTGGCAGTACCTCTCCGGACGAACTTGGCACAAGTTCTACTGCTACTTTTGGTTGCTCCTTTAGCACCACCCAGGGGGTACGTGTAGGGAATCAAAGAGTACACACCTACGGACGCGAGCAACTGGAGTTATTATTTGTAGAGACAAATAGAGGCAAATATCTATCTATACGTGACTGAGCCCATGTTTTTGTGAAAGGCACATTGCGATACCATTTCCTAGATAACGTTTCACGCCTAAACAAAGACGAAAATATGCATTTGTAATTATTGTTATACTAGCGACGCACCGCGGTGTTACCTGCCGTTAGCCATCCTATGAAAAGAGGTTTTGGGATCAAAAGTTTATTATCCAGTATATAAGCTATCCTGGTACCAAATTCGTTAAGCCGTTTGAGCGTGAAGGAGTAACAAACATACACGCACATACATACAAATTTTCGCCTTTTTAATTTATTAGTGTGAACAGTTCTGAACCTATTATATTAATTGTATTTTGTTTTCATACACTAGGGTTCACACAATCATATTTTTTTTTTAATGTAAATAAGTGACGGAACTAGCTCAGGGCCCACCTGGTGGTAGGTGATAATTAATTGTATAGTTTCTTAAAAACTGCTTTTAACTAAATAGGCATATTTGTTACTTACGCCATCTATGAAAAGATGTAAAACACTTTTTCCGAGCTTAAATAACGACTCATATTTTTCATAGCCACGTTTCATACGCGTAGCTTTAGTTTTTTGCCTGGATACTAGATGGCGCTTAAATACTCTTTTGACGTCATTGTCTGAGCAGAGACATCTATTGAATTGTTTGTACACTTTTTTAAACTAAATTTTTCGTTAGCTTGGTATATTAACGTGTAAGTTCATTGCATTAGTAGTAGATGGCGCTAATAAATGAAACAGAGACATCTATTGATATTTTTAGATACTCATGAAGTTTTAATGTAGCGTAATTTGGTTTGGTGACGTTTTGTAGTGTTTTTAATTGCATATCATAGATGGCGCTGTCAAATATGTTTTGCTCATGCAGTTTTTTGATAAGATTTTTACCTCCTGATACAATGCAATGTAACGCAAAAGTTTTATAATTTTGAAGCCACTCAGTCTGTGTCTGTACGTGTCAACGCAGCTAAACGAATAAACCGATCTAAATGAGATTAAATTTCATTATAAAATTCAATCTCATAAATAGTTAAATAGCTGTTTCCCGCGACTTCGTCCGCGTGGAATTTAACGTTTTTTTTAGCCCAGAAACCTATTTTTATTTTCAGAAATACCTAAAAGTAACTCCTTATAACATCAGCTAGTTTAGTTTACACAAGTTTAATCATATCCCGATATTTCGCCAAAAGCTCAATTGGTTACCAATACGTTTTCTTCTTCTCTGTAATTTAATATTGTTGTTTAATATTTAGTTTCACATTCTATGTGGTATCTACCTACGTTAGTGCAGGCTTTGTCACCCCCGCCAAGAAAATAGATGAAGTTAAATAGGTAGGTTCATTCACAAGCGCTCCAAACAATGTGCTCATGCTATTACCATTCCGCCCCTGGAGCTGGTCGGATAATAACGTTCAATTATCAGAGCAGCGATGTCAAAGTTACATCACAAAGGGCGCAGCCGGAGGGATTACTTCTCATTGTGGTGCCGACACCCGCTAGGTTGCTGCTGGTAGGGATGCCACTTTGTTGTTATTATTTTATCGATAATTTACATTACGATTCAGACTCGATAAGGCAAACTTGCAAACTCCAGATTTTGGTACTTTCACGAACGAAGAAGACAGATTACGTTTAACAAGTCAAAGTAGTCAAAAGTAAAATGCCAAAAAAATATTTTTTCCGTTGAATTCTTAATAATTACTTTAAAAAATTCTAAACATAAAAATTATAATATTAAAATTAAATATTTGGTGTAAAATATTTCGTTTAGTGTTGTGTACATTAACCTAACTACAAGTGACTCGCTCAAACCTTTAACATGCTGGAATAGCTCTTCTAGGCATGTTTTCTTTTGAGAATATTTTTTTCAATCTAGAACTACTATCTGTTCTAACATAGAAATAAATTAAAAGTCACTTTGATACTACGTTGGCTTAAAAATAAATAAAATACGCCTCGTCGTACAGCTCTGTAGGTTGTAGCTCTTACTGCGCTTGGCGCAACCAACAGACCTCGTCGGACAGCCGTGGCCGGGTGTTCGATTCCCATTCACGACAAGCATTTGAGTGACGAGCGTGTTTATGATATTTATTTGCATATTTACCTCTTATTGAACTTGGCGGGCTATCCGTTGCCAAAAACGGAAATCCGCCTGAATAATGCATAATATTTGATCAACATTCACCATCAGTTATTGCTTCTGGAATAAACTTAATAACCAGTTGCCAGTAATAACTTAATTGCCAGTTGATAAAAAAATATCATGAACCATAAATCAATTAATATTTCATCGATATTGATAGTTCCACAGTCCCATCCCTCTACCTCGGCTGACCGCGACACCCCTACAATCTGCCCGATTGCTTTTCCATTACGCCGCACAACCTGAATTCATTTCAACACCAGATTTAGGGCTGTCAAATTGTGGCAACGGAACTTGTCTGGAGATTAAACCTGATCGAAATTATATTATACTACGATGATTAAAATTATCTTGCCATTTTATCTGAAACACATTTTGGGGTTCAGTTATCAGTCTGTAGAACTTTTGATTCCCTACGGTGGTGGCTGGTGAGAGAAGACCAGCTAAAAGTAGCAGTGGAACTTGTGCCCAGTTCGTCCGGAGAAGTTAATGACAGAGAAGTAAGCAGAAGCTATCTGCACACTTGTTGCAGACAGCATCTGCCGCCGAACAGCGATGCACTTGCTAAGCTGTGTTTTGGAATGTGGTTGCCGGTGAAATCACAGGCGCATGAGACAATACACGCCTGTCTGAGTAGTGTAAGAGAAGTACATTAATGAAATTAAATCTACTTAGTCATTTCTTCTACTAGGTAGGCTATTTCTAGTATCTCTCATCTCTAGGTCCTTTGACTTAGGTACGTAGGCTTCCGAGGCAAAGTACCGTGAAAATACTTCAGTGTGACCTCCACACATTTGAACAACTTTACGGACGAATTTCTAGACGCGCAATTTAACGCTGAGAATTTGTGAACGGAGTTGCAAATCATGAGCTGCGACTCGTTTGCTCTGCATTTATATTCAGAACGCAAATTTTTACTTTATAAACACGTGAGTGATTTATAAATCGAATAAGTTGTCTCCAATACGTTGGTTGCCAACAGTGGCACAGAGTACAAATGTTGCGGTTACAATCCCGGCATCTTATTTCACTAACATTAAGGCTAAAATTTAATACTACAATTGATCTGAACATTTCGTATCAATTTCACAACGTTGCCAGATTGTTTGATCCCCCGTGGAGACATGTGCCCTATTCGTACTAAGCGTTGCCAAAGAGTACGTTTGGTCCAGATGAACCACTACACTTTTAAGAGATCCTAATCTACACCCGCTGTGAGAAGATATTGATTATTCAATTTCAACAAACTCAAAACATTTTAAGTAAATGTAATTTACATGAAATTTTTTAACACTGCCTTAGAGGCAATTCTAAATCCTACTACTATTATAAAGGCGAAAGTTTGTAAGTATGGATGTATGGATGTATGGATGTTTGTTACTCTTTCACGTAAAAACTACTGAATGGATTTGAATGAAACTTTACCACAATATAGCTTATACATCAGAATAACATATAGGCTACAATTTTTGAGGTTTCTATAAAATCTATATATATAAAAGAAGTCTTGTTTGTTACTACACTTATAACTCGAGAACGGCTGGACCGATTGCCATGGTTTTTGATTTGTTGGATTTGTTTCCGTCCCGAATAGCAGAATAACTATTAAAACATTCGAAAATTAACGAAAAAAATAAAATCAATTTATCCCCGTATTCTCCACGGGAACGGGAACTATGCGGGTGAAACCGCGGGGCGCAGCTAGTTTTTAATATAACTAGCGACCCGCCCCGGTTTAGCACGGGTATAGGTATTAAAAAAAGTGGCCAATTTGTACCGGCGTTACTATTTCACATTTTAACATGTATACGTAGTTATTGTGACATAAATGTAATAGTTGGACATATGGTTTTGCAGATTTCTGTAGATATAAAACTGTAGTACATCACTTTGTTTCGCCCATGCTTCGGTTTTTTTCGCCCATAGACCTCCTCTACCATTTAAAAAACCGGTTAAGTGCGATTCGGAAAAACATTTAATAAAAATCTTCGTATTTGGAAGTGGGTTGTTTGTAATCTGCCTACAGAGAAATCGTTTAAACTCGTTTATGTGCCTACAGATAAACGAGTATCGTATCTACAAGTTCGGATCAACTTGTCTTTGAGCGTAACACTGGAACCCCCGCAAAGTGCCCCCCGCGGGAATCGAACTTATTACCCGTTGCATTAATGTAAGCCTTTAGTAATGACGGCGCGTTTTAACTGATTAGTTCAAATGAATCGGAGTTTTTCAAAACTTATAATTTGAATATTTAAGACGATTCCTACTGCTTTGTTGATAAATGATAATGATGAGTTTGCATATTGCGTTCAAAACGATTTTATTGTATTGAAATAATGTTTATGATTTGTAGAAATGTAATATTATATAGAAACATAAAACTGACAAAACTGACATGAACATACAACATAAAACTGACTGTAATTTGACATATCTGTGTGCATGTAACGTGCCTAAGGAGCTCCTGTGACACGCTATATGCTGACGAATATGTTTACATGCGTGTGTAATTTGACGTGTCCAAAGGATACTTGAGATCTTAGGAATAAATGAGTTTGAGTTTGAACGCATCACTTGAAAATGGTTGGACCGATATGGTCTTTTTGAATGACGTGACAACAACTGTAGAAACAATTTTTGTTTATATATCAGGATGTAAGAATCAAGCAAGAGAGCTTTGATAAACCTAAACAGGGTTGTTACCCTGTTTCATGTATGTTATATTCAATGTATAACTATTAAATTATTTGCATTTTGCCTCAACTCATTTAACCGCAGGTGGTGGCATTAACAGCCCATAGTATAACTCCACCACTCGTAATTCATCGGTACACCATAATTTAGTTCACAAAAGACCGCCTACAGGGAAAAAGATTAATGCGAGCCACCTAGTGAGCTTCCATTGAAAAGTTCTCTTCGGATGAAGTACTGTGCTCCTTAACTAATGAAGCATTCGTTAGATTTATTTTTAACATAATTTTAATGTGTGATTTGCTTAAGTATGTTTGAAAATATAAGTCCAGAAAATTGGAACATATTCTAACATAAAACACAAAGCATAATGTAATTTAATAATCCAAATTGAACATTGGTAAGTTACATATTCCACTAAAAGTCACTTAGCAAACCGTTCAAGATTCATTCATCAGGTAGGAGTGATGGATTAAATCATTATTAGATTTTCCATTAGTAACCATGATCAAAATAGCAATCACAACTTTTTTTTTATGTGAAGAACTGACGGAACGAGCTAAAGGCCTACCTGGTGGTGAGTGGTCACCTCCGCCCATAACAGCAATACGACTGTCCTCCCCAACCGAAGCATAAGAAGACCCAAGTCGCACGCCGTTACGACTGTCATCCGACGGGGATCTTACGTCTCAGGCGCATGTGATTTCACCGGTACCAACTCCCCTCCACCGGAACACGGCAATGCAGAGTTTTTGCAGAGCAACAAAACAGTTTTTGGGGGATCATTTTGCTTGCGTCCGTTAAATACCCCCAGAGTCTGCCGCCAAGCAGTGGAGCACTCGTGTTGCTGTTCCTTCTCGTTGGTACTTGACTACACTAACACACACAATATCCAGAAACAGGACATCTACGAGGAGACAGCAGCGACTGAGCCATTTTTTTAAATTAATTTCATTAGATTTTCATTGTGTTAATATTTATCTAAAATATCATAAGCAGTTTTATTTATATTCATGTTTCAAATTTGCAAATACTTTTGGCAAATCCCGTATAAAACTTGATTTCAATAAACATGTGCTTTTCATCCGTTTTGAAGGCAAACGAAATACAGCGAACCTCAAAACAAAGTTTAATACTCGTAAATCTCGAAAAGCAAAAAACCATTGGAGTCAAAACACAGAAATATGAAATAAAACGTACATAAAGCATCTCCGCGTAACGTACCGCACTTGGTTCCGGCTGCGGGAACATTCTTCTTCTTTATGATACCTATTGGGGGTGCGAGGGGTGCTCTCTGGACGCGAAGGTCTAACACTGTTTTTTTATATGTGAATCAAAGTCAAAGTCAAACTCATTTATTCCTTTAGATCTCAAGTATCATTTGGACTCGTCAAATTTTACACATACATATACACATATAATATTGGTCCATATTCGGTAATAAATATGTTGAATAGTTGTTAAATCAAAATAACTGGAGAAAATATGTGATCCAAGTAAACGAAATTGCGTACTTTGCTTTTCTACAACTGATAATCTGAATTGCTTAACAAAATCTACATTAACGCAAGCGAAGTCGCGGGCAAAAGCTAGTATAATATACTTAAACCGAAAAACTACCAATTTTTTGGTAAAAATTAGGAGAAAATATATTGTATCAAGGGCAGATCAACCCCGTCTTCAGATTCTTCCCCATGGAGGGTCGGATAGAGATAAAACAATTGCCGAATAAAGTAATAAGAAAGCCTTATGTATTTTTTTTGTCTTTGAGTCCAGCTAAGCTTCCCTTTGGGTTGGTTGGTCGGTTAGGGTTGGAACAGACGTAAACTTAACAAATAAGATTAGCTAAAACATGAAAATAGTAATTTGACATATCTGTGTGCAAATTATGTGCCTTAGAAGCTCCTGAGACACGTTATACGCTCACGAATATGTTTATATGTATGTGCGAAATTTTACGTGTACTCACAAAATACTAGAGGTATAAATGGGTATTGGGTTTGGAAAGCCATTTTCGTGTCCAATATTTTAATAGTCCCAGGCGCACCCCCAAGGCCTGCTATTTTCCGCGGGGTCATCCCTTAAATTCTTTTTATTGCCCCGCTTGTAAATCATTGTAATGCCTCAGTGCATTATCCGTCCGGGAAACTTCATTATGGCCGGTTTAATGGTTTGGAGGAGCGATAAAATCTAGCTGGTGGCCGGACTGCGAGGTGGCCATCGTTCGCGGCCTTCCGCGGATAACTCGAAGTCAAAATCAAGAAGCAGTAGAACATCCACCTGAACAGTGGAAAACCAGTTCTGCGTCTTAATCGGTATGTTTAAGAACAGCTTCAAGCTGAGACGGATTCCTATTTGACCACATATTGTTAAATATTATGTTTGTGTTTACTTAAGTTTTATTTTTCTCTTGCATGTTTCTTTTATGTTAGTATTTAGGTTTATTTAATGTTGTTTGTATATTGTTTTTGTGTGTGTGTCAAATAAAATATCTTCTTCCATCTTCTTCTACCGGAACACATTACTGCTTGGCGGTTTTTTAAAAACGTTTTTTACTGAAAACTGAATACAGCGCCATCTAGTAAATTATTGTGGTACTTGATCGATAAACTACTGTTACTTGAAAAATTTATAATTTCAGATAAAACGAGCAAAGCTCGGTCGCCCAGGTACTTAAGGATATTAAGCATAGATCGGTGTAAGTACTGTGTATCTGACGTGAGGGGTGTCAGGACTATCCGCCACGTGCGGAAGGAGTGTGCACCTCGCGCTCAGCCAACGATACATCACGTACAATTTGTTGCGATAGCGCAGCGATAGGTGGCCTGCCGGCCTGTATTGTGCTTTATGGCCCAATAAAACGTACAGCCTTTCTTTCTTTAATGTTTCGCGTAATGGCCGACGGGGGAGTTAAATGCTGTCTTGCTACTGTACTGTTGTATAATCAAAATATACAGAGCTGTTCATTCTCGATTCTCAATCGAGTGTCTCGATGTCATCATTATTATACGTAGGTATGTAAATATTTCTTAGGTTGAGTAACAATTTAGCAATCAGCTGTTAACGATATTTGTGCATGTACTTACACTTTCATGCTCATTCGCTAGGATTCTTGTGGGGGAACACACAAACATCCAAGAGTCATATCTAAGTTTGGTCATCACATAAAGTTTGTCCGTAAACTTACAAGAACAAAACATTTTCATCACTGCCACATTAGTTAGACAATTCAATTTTTTGCCGACAAATGGAACTACAAAAGTTCTGAACTACGCCGTCTCTCCAAATTAGCCATCTAAAAATGTCATCGGTATTTGATAAAAAACATGTTTGAGACTATTAAAATCGATATATTCGATTTTTATTCAGACACTTGTAAATCCTCAGCCTCCCAGGTCCGAATCCGCCACATAACTCCCGTCCATTAATCTCGCGTGATATATTCAACATGCTGCGGCTATCTCCGCTAATATATTCTTTAACACGTCACCGGCACTTGCAGGGGCGAGGCGGACGTCACCCGCCGCATGCATGTGCCGACATAATGCGTTTGTATAATTTCAACACTCGAGGGTACAATGGGAACAAAACTTGCGATTTCTTTTAGGCTGGTTTTAGTGTCACGCTGACGTTCGCGCGTAGCTTGTCAGCGCCGAGCGCCAGTGCGAGTTTTATTGTCGTGCTCGATTATCTCAGTTTCTATTGCTCCAATGATACAAATATCTATTATAAAATTGTAGAACATAAAATTTGCAACAAATTTTATTTGACTCATTTTTTTATGTGCTCATCCGTTTTTGCGATAGAGGGCGGTACACCCATACGCACTGTAATGCAAGGTCAACCGTGTATATCTGTGAACTACCTTGAATATTGAATAATTTGTATTATTAATCAGTTAATACGTAAAAATAAAACGTTTACACACTCATACCTCTGCACTAGGATTCCCTGTGGTGCAGATAGCATGCACAAACACAGAAACAATACAAACACCCAAGACCCTAGAAAAAACTACCCGCTCACCACAAAAAGTGTCTCCCGGCCGAGAATCGAACCCCGGACCCCTCGCTTCGAAGACAGGCTATTACCAACTAAGCCATGGAACCGCTATTGTATTTAATAACATTTTACATAACTTTAATACATTCATTGAATAAAATTAATGTGATTTGTGAAATTAAAAATGAATTTTTGTGCAATTTGATTTTGATTGGATGAAATGACAAAACGACAGCTAATAGTCAAGTAACTGGTATCAGAACCAAGACAAAAACGGCAGGCCCGGGGCCCGGTGTGTCCCCGGCCGGCCGCCCGCCACGGGGCCCGAACGCCCATTCCATGTCCCATATCTGATACCAACCGATTTATAGTCGCCCGCCTTAATTGCACGACGATCGTTCCACAATCGGACGATTTCAATTTGCTATTATGGCCCATTAATGTATACCTGTCGATGGAAAAATCGGTTGATTATATGGCAGTTAGTGTGGGCTGGTTATTACGCTGAGCTCATAATTTAGAAGATGGCGGATAAAGGATGAATGATGAATATTTTGGTTTCGATAAAATTGTAGTGGTTATGGCCGTAATGAAAGGCGATTTTTATGTGGATAAGGACGATTGATAAATCACCCCGCGGGTTTAATGAAAATGAAATTCACGACTCAATTCATATGCAAAGGAAGTTTGTATAATGAATGTTAAGATTAATTGTCTTAGATGAAAGAGCCAAGAAGAAATTCAGATACCGTTTTTTTTATGGATGACGTTATGGAAGGATCTGAAGGCCCACCTGATGTTAAGTTGTTACCTCTACCCTTAAGAACAGCAATACGATTTGGGTCCTCCCCGACCGAAGTATAAGAAGACCGTCTCCCGAAACGCGGATGTTACAGTTTCCGGATGGATGTTATTTCTAAATAAATTTGTTTTCCATTTTATTGAATCACGCGGCATGCTTTTGATAATTTTGCCTTTATTATTAAAAACGCGGTACAAGCCATTCATTTTCCAAAACTATTTCGACTACATATTCAACAAAGCAAAACGCTGGGTTTATTCAGTATCGACAGCGAAAGCTCTAAATCACAACATACAGATGTGATTTTATAAAATACGGCGAGCCTCGAACAATGGCGGCTCGATGCAGATATGAGTATGCAAAATTGAATACATTCGACGTGCAGGTGAACAGGGCTGCTGCAGAGGCTTTTAATATCAGGATATTAAGGAAATAAAGGAATCAGACGTCCGTACCAGCCTCTAATGTTCCCACTGCAGGGACACCGGCCTACTCTCGATGAGAGTGGATGGGCTTTGATCTACCACCGGAGCCTAATCCGGATTGGAGGATGTCACATGTCTTCATATATTTGGTTCTAAGACATGCCGGTTCCTCACGATGTTTGCCTTCACCGTTTCGAGAACGTGGTATTATGACATAATTTTTTTAAGTGTAAAACTTATTGTTTCACTTGTGTGTTTGAACCAGCGACCTTCAGATTGAAAGTCGGTCTCCACCACACTCTCTGAATTAGACATATCCGAACTAATTTAATGCAAATGTGAGTTTGTATGTTTGGTTTTTAAAATTTCACGCCTTATCTACTCATCATCATCATAGTAAACGATGTCAGGAGTACCTACAGATAAGGGCATAGGCTTTTATCCAGAAATAATTGATAACAATACATTAACGCGAGCAAAGGGCAAAAGCTTTTCCGAACGCGAAAAATACCTAAACATTGATAATTCTTTGTGAGAATGACTTTGTTTTTCCTGTTTATTTGCATTATGATTTAGCAGAGCCTGAAAGATACAAACGCAATGAAAATAACACAAATTTAAAATGTTACAAGTAGTGCTTCATACAATTTTTTTTGTTAAAATTATCAGCATTACCTCTACAAAAAAACTATTATGAAATTCATAACTATAATCTTCCCTTCAATAATTAAGGCAAAACTGTTTTTTTTTTTATATGTGACGGTAGGACAAATATTGCTGAGAATGACTACCCCCAAGATGCAATGGCCCATCTTGGGGGTTGTAGTATCGTGGGAACATAGAAATGACAGGTAGAGAGTTTATAGGCATTGTTTTATTTCAACAAAACCTTAATATTACAAAGAAAATCAAATTAACTTGAAAGGTTGAGAAAAGTTCTATTTACATAGTTCAAATAGTCATTCTCAGCAATATTTGTCCTACCGTCACATATAAAAAAAAAAACAGTTTTGCCTTAATTATTGAAGGGAAGATTATAGTTATGAATTTCATAATAGTTTTTTTGTAGAGGTAATGCTGATAATTTTAACAAAAAAAATTGTATGAAGCACTACTTGTAACATTTTAAATTTGTGTTATTTTCATTGCGTTTGTATCTTAACTATGAAGATTCCGTCGCAGCATTCTTTCCTATGAGCATTCCAAGATTCCAGATTTCAGGAAATTGCCTAATAGCCAGGAAGTAGTAGCCCTGCTCATAAATTCCTCATCTGGGATCTTCAGCGAGCAGCCCTGCAGCGATGCTCGATAGCGGGGTCACGGGTGATTTACCGCGGCCGAGATTATCATGGCGCTCCTGGGACACTATTGTGAGATAGCCGTTTTGAGCATTGCTACTTTAACTAATGAGATGGTCGCTACCTGGGCTATTGGCTTATGTAATGCTATAGTGGTCTGGCCAGTTTTACCCGACTGCGCAACGCAAAGGGCTAAGTGTTTATAATATGTTGCGTTGCCAGATATTGCCAGTTTCTGCCAGAGCGGGATTTTTATATAATACCTTTTGAGTGAAAAGACGGGATTCTTTAAAAATAATAAAATAACGTTATTTACTTTATTTTATTGTTTCGGATAAGTAGTTTTTGTTACTTATCCGTTTATTTGAGTTTTATATTATATAAAGTTAACAATGATGATAAATGAATATAGTGATAGAAAAATATTTTTTTAATGGACATACGTTTCTATACAAACAACAATAACTGTCTAGTACTATTATAGTAAATACAAAAAAGGTATTACTGATTTGTCAGTTTTATGATTTCCAATTTCACAATCAATATGGTACCAATGAGTTTCTTAAAACGCAAATCTCATTGTACTTGATTCACCGGCACGTAGCACGTGGTGTCGGCACAACATGTATTTGTCTTCCATTCCCCTTTCAGACGTCATGTCAATACTCACTCTCGTCTTTTCCACAATTCATACATCAGTTCTTTTGCGGGCATTATTACCCAAAGCTCGTCTGTTGTCCATAATTTGCAGAAAGGCATAAAATCGAAAGCACAGTAGGTAGTTTTCCAAAGTGCCACTCGAACAGGAGACAATCGACCGCAGCGGGCGGTTACAGCTACCGCACGCCCGTATTTCACGGCTGCCGATACACAAGTATTATTTATGTCCCTGTTACCCATTCTGTAATATTTACGGCTAGTTCATGTTTCAAATGGATTGTTTTCATATTTATTTGTCTGTAAATTGTAGGTTAAACTTTTTGGGAAAATTTATATAAAGTTATAGTAAGTCATGAATGGCATATAACTTGTGGAATTCTCTTGGCGCTTAGGCTAGTAAAAAGATAGAAACCAAAAAAAATGTTATTTGACACACAGATAACAATACAAAAATTAAAAATAAAAATAAATAAATAAAACATAGAAATTCAATTCTGTTTGTTGATAAGCGTTGAGAGCTGATGAGTCCACATTACATAATATAATTATTTATTTTTTCCATATTTATTTTAATGGCATCTCTGATACTATGTACGCAACTGCCATTTGATAACAAATGTCAGGTTATTAGAAAGCATCTAATTCACAACAAATAATAACAAAAGCATGATTTTTTCATAATATCTTTTCATGAAAGTGTCAATCACTTACGATGAAAGTACTAAACTTTGACAGTCGTCACCTTCTCTCTTCAGCACTTATTTCGAGTGTAAAATGGGCGGAGATTCCAAGTCCCCGACGTGACAATTTGGACGCGCATTTGTCAAATTAATGTTTGTAAGGGGACGCTCGGGACCCTTAATCACGTACTGGATTTAATAACCGTGAATGACTGCTTGATGTTGCCTTTGTAGGGTCTACGTTTTCCTTATGTTGGTACAATTATCTCTGGTTTGTTGAAATTAGGGGAATGGAGGCTCTCAACAATGGTAAATGGAATTGTTTTGTCTTAGTGCCAACTTGATTTGAACTGCGTTCAGTAATTGGAGGATTGTTATAATATGTTTTTGTTTCAGTATTAAATATGATGAGATAAGCGGATGGTCTATGGATCTCAAACTCAAAACTTATTTATTCCTTTACGTCAAAATTTACACGCACGAGTAAACAAATTTGATAAGTACTTCTTATGTTTACTGAATGAGTTTTTTTTGTCCTAAATGATAGTTTAAAATAGTATCTCTATTGCTTCGCGATAGTTTATTACTTAAATTACGCGAGCGCCTGGTTTTATAAATGATTTAGTATAAACGCGCTTCTGCATAGCAAGCATAAAATCTAAGGCACATTTCGAGATTTTACGAATCCATTATTGAAGAATTTTTTCTATGTGCCTAGAAACATTAAAAAAATAACGTACTAAAGTCATTTTCTAAGAGTTTAAAGAAAACAATGATTTGACAACTGACATTGCCTATTAGTATTATATTAAAGCTAATTAGAAATTTGTATAAACAATGTTTTTTTTAATCACCGCAAAGCATCATGCCTAGTTTTGCTATTGCGCTGAGTAATAGTAAGATAAGGCTAAGCACCACTTAGACTCAAATTATTTCTTATTTCTATTTTTATAAACATAAAAATGTACAGCACCCATTAAA
Organism: Aplocera efformata; assembly: GCA_921293045.1. Lineage (NCBI taxonomy): Eukaryota > Metazoa > Arthropoda > Insecta > Lepidoptera > Geometridae > Aplocera > Aplocera efformata. The sequence goes on from OV121045.1 coordinate 571,082, forward strand.
TTAAACAATATAAACGCCCACGCCGCCCCATCAGCGACGATATGATTCAGAAGTGAAGTGTCGTTGAACAGAGGAGCTCGTTAGCGATGGGCGGGACCCAGTGACAACGGATTTCCGTTATTATTAGCGATTTGAGCACCATTTCATTAAAAATCAAACTCGCGTCATGGTTGTGATATTAAGTTATATCTCAGAACTCAAGAAATTATTTGAAAGGCTTACAATTTTATTTGCAAGGTTTGTAATCAGTGTATCTGTTCAGTTATAATACTCTCAAATATATATTACATCCATCGAAAGACAAAATAGAAGAAGCAAAAGCGAGCTAGAAGTAATCTAGTAAAAAAATATATTATAGTGAGACGAGAATAATTATAATATTGTTTTTGTAAGTGAGTAATTGGAGATATTTTGAGTAACAAGGTACAGCTACATGATTAATTTTGATATATATCTAATAAGTCACTATATTTCTCTAATGTTCATCCACCATGCGCAACGCCGTGAATGGACACAAATTACTTACTCAAGAGATTAATCCAAAAATCTTCTTACAATAAAACAATAAAAACTTTAATCCCTATAAATAAAATAAAACCCGCCACCAAACATTCAACTCCACAATAAGAACGCCTCTTGCCGACGCCCGCTTTCAAAAACATTCAAATTCTGTCATTGTGCAGTTCCACTAACAAGACCCCCTGGTGAGGGTCCGCCCATCCTGACAGCCATCATTACCGCCCAGCACCATACATCACACACCAGTCCTCTGGAACATGTGTTTGCTTCTTTTGTATGTCAAAAGGAAAGGGATTGTTTTGTGTTGGTGTACTTTTACATTTTGAATTGCATGTCCACCTTTTGTATCCTGTACATGTAAATAATAATTATTGTTACATTAGTGTGGCCGTTGTGGTGTAAGATATAGTTATATATTTATATTAAATCTTTCAAAATTTCAATTCACTTAGGAGGGCTAAAATTCAGTTATTATAGGTAAAAATGATATTGAAAATGAACTTAATTAATAAGTTAATTACTTTAATAATATCGTTTACAAGTAAGGTTTTAAAATCGAAAAAAACTAGCTACAATACTATCAAAGTAGCAAAATACGCAATTTCGTTCACTTGGATGGCATATTTTTCCAGTTATTTTGATTTAACAACCAAACTGTTGAACCGATTTTGATAAAAATTCGATGGGACCAATCTGAAAGCGTATCCTTTTCCAAATCGGTTGATAAATGGCAGAAAAATGTGTGTACATACATAAAAAAAATTATCCTCCTTTTTGAAGTCGGCTAAAAATAAGACAAATAGGTATCCCAATGTATTGACTGCAAAGACATCTGTTATTGGTCATTGTTTGCGTGAGCTTGCCCGAACTTGTTCGTTATTTTAGTAGCTATAAGTTACCTATATCCTAGCTATCAGATGATTAGAAAATAATTTATTATACTGAAAGAAAGTGTTAGCTAAGTTTGTTGGCAAACAATGGCGACAAAAATAATATACAATTGCGTGAAAATTGGCCACAAAACTCTTTCTAACACTAAGAAAAACGCGTGAACTTATATTTGTATGTTTGTGTGACCTTTAGCTTCCAAATGAGCATTAAGTCTGCCAACTCCAAATACCCATGCTGTCGCATATGAAGATAAAAGGTTCATAATTTAAAGACAATGTAGCTACTTGAATAAAACGGGTACAGTCTAAATAATAAAATGCTGGCTTTCCGCCTGAAAATGGGTCTAGAATGTTAGATACTGCTGTAGTTCTAGGGAATTACTGGGTATAGAAATTTCGCAACTAAATGATCTCGATTGTGCGATTTTTCGCAAAGGTCAAACGTTCGTGTAAGCGGGCTTTATGTTGTAAAGTTGTGTTATATTTCGCTTGTTGGAATAGGTTGCTCGCCTATTTTACGCATGCTTAACATTCTACTGTGGTTTTATTATGAACAAAGTTCAAATATTAAATTCCTTCTGAAAATAAAAAGGTAAAGTTTTTTTTTTGCATATTTCTTTATACTAGTAGCTTCGCCCTACCGTTTTACCCGCGTAGTTCCCGTTTCCGTAGGAATACAGGGATAGAATATAGCCTAAATTACTCGCTGATAACGTAGCTTCCCATTAGTGAAAGATTTTTTTAAACTCGGTTTTTTAGTTTAGACATGACAGCATAAACATTTGTTAGGATTAGGATTTACAATGTGTCAGAAGACATCTTAACCCCCCCCCCCCCACAATGTGTTAGGGGTTTCCCATGTCTCTGTTACGTACACAGGGTGCTGTATCATCCTACAGTCAGTCTTAATTATTTTATTAGTGCAGTGCAGTAATTAACCTTTATTTAACCCATAGCAACAGCTTACTTACTTACTTCCCACTTTTTAATGTTCAGGCAAATGAAGGTAAAAAAGAAAACGTAGATCCAATATAAATTTTGATTTACATCCCGTCCAGGTGTTTTCATCCATGGACACAAAAAGTTTGTGTTGACTTTCAAATAGAATTGAGTGTTGGTGCAAAATATCTTCTAAGATCTAATCCAATAGTTTAAGGACCTTACTTCAAGTATTTGTTCTCATAATATCCAGGCGCGATCGCGCATGTATTATATCTCACTTCATGAAAATATTTACTGATGTGATAATATTGAGTCCCATCCCATAGTCACATAGTAAGGGTGGTGTTTTTCATAACTTCTGCTCTATCCCGGTTCTCAGCGTAATGGCCAACTCACTGCCAAAATAAATGTAGCTTAATATGCCGAAACTTTTGAAATATGTTTTGCTTAAATGCGCTGCTGAAAGGGTAATAATTTTCCCCTTTATGTCCCAAGTTCTTGGCTGCTTTTTGCCAAGCAGTGTCGTTTTATTGTTTAGTGCCGGCGGGTTGGTTAGAAACGTGAGCCTTCTAGACATTCTGTGCCCAAAACGTTAAAATGAGATCTTCATAATTTTGGTCAGGAATGATTTTAGCAAGAATGAGATTCGCAAAATCCCATTGAATGCACATTCTAAGTTTAATCGGACGCTGGGAAGTTTTGCAGGTTATTTCTATCCAAAATTCGTTACGTTTTTTATTCTTAAAAATATTGAGCCCTCGAACATGGCTTATCACCTGACTGACATCTTAACATGGCATTCGAAGCAAGGAAGCGCTGAGTTAATGCCACTAAATGGTCACCCATCCAAATATTGACCGGACCGAGTTGCTTAACTCAGATCTGTAAAGAACTAAACAAGTTTCGCCCAAGTACTTCGGACAACTTTCAATAACATACCACATCCTCTAAATATTATTTGAAATCTCCTTGCCACCTACCAGATGGCATTAGGTAGGTGTACCATCCTAAAATATTATTGCACGTACAGCCTGGGCTATCTCTAGTATTGTGGTGGGGAATGGCCACAAGACAATGTCATTTAGTAGGGAGGGGGGGAGTCATGCTGGACTGTATCCAATCCTTGAGCACTTGTGCTCTTTACAGATCATCTAAGACTAAGATATGCCACTCTCGTTCCGATCAGAAGTTGGATGGGTAACCTGAGCGCTTCCGAGCTTCGGAGGGCTAAGTTGGTGCCGGCTTTACTAGTCAAAAAGCCATGTTGGATATCTTTGAGTGGCTTGAAAACTACGACAATCTGCGACGTAGTTATTTTATTTCGTGTTTATCACACGACGCGAAGAACATCCAGTTTCTTTTTTGACATTGAAAATGTTGCTATTTACTTGGTTGAAAACCTTTAATTTCTTGACAGCTCCGTGGTTTAGTTTATAATAGCCCTGCCTTCGAAGCGAGCATGAAGTTTGCTTTCGGTTCTTGGAAGTTTGTCTTGAGTTTCTGTGTTGTCCATGCCATCTGCGACACAGGGAATCCTAGTGCAGAGGTATGAGTGTGTTTACAAAGTACACACCTGCCATTACCGCGTGCGCGCCACTGCTTGGCGGATTACTATGTGTAGTTGCACTACTTCTCCGGAATAACTCGGCACAAGTTCTATTGCTACTTTGTATTGCTCTTTTCGCACCACCCGGGGGACACCCGGGGGACACGTGTAGGGACTCCGAGGGTTATGACGTACGGCTTAAACGATACAGCCGTTTGCAGCACGGGCAAACAAACAGGGACAGACACACAGACACTTGGCTTTGTAGTAGGTTCGTTATACCTAAAACAAGACCAAGATTCTTTTTGGGTGATTCCAAGACTGGAAAACAATGACACCCCATCCCTAAAACATCGTTATCAGGTATTCGATAGTCAATAGGTATGGAAATGCGCCATCATGAGTGCACATGCAGTGTATTATGGTTTTCTCTATCTGTAACGACCCCTTTAAGTGCCGGTCGTGAAGATACCGTATCAATATGGCTCTATCGGCCCCAATCGCCTCCAAGTTTTCTGTATGACATTTTATGTTAAGAGAAAATTGTATGAATGTGTCGCGTACAAGTGGATAATGTTCGGTGTAAATTGGTATTTGTCGTGATAAGCTGTTGATGTCTATCGATATGACATTTGCATTATTATATTCAATTTTCAGATATTTCGCGCGTTATTTTTATGTTTTGTAACGGGTTTTGTGATGGTGTGAGGGGTTGGAATAGGCGTGAACTAAGAAATGACTGGTTATTTATGAAAACTGACTCTTATTTGGAATATAACTGGAATGTTGTTTTCTTATTCTTAGGTAGGGGTGTACTGGAGTCTTGCTTATCTTAAATGATCTGTAAGTTAAGCAAGCTACGCCACGAGCATTCCACGTAGATGTGAACAATAAATGAAAAGAGGTTGTAGGATAGGATACGATATTTTCCTTTACAGCTCATACTTTTTTAGTAATAAAAATATCATTGATTCATCTCTGCATTTGAACCAGCGATCGTTGGTTAATCTATACCACTGAGCCAACAAGCCAACATACCAAAAGTCTATAAATAAAAATATATGAACATACCTTGAAATATTATTGTTATTCACACTTGATCATCATCTCTATCGATGTCAATCGAGATTCCAAATTCAGCGGCCATTTGTTCTCCAACCATTTCACCCGCAAAGTAATTTAACCCCTGCCCTTAATCCACCGCAGTCCCACAAATTACAGCCGTGTCCAAATAGGCACAGGAACTTAACACCGAAATTATCACCGTCCCCGAGCGGGTACAGGATAATATTACAGGATTTATGAGGCGTGCGCCGGCGCCTGATTTACGCCTTCCTCGCGCCGTAAATTATGGCTGATAATGCCGCGAGATTGGTGTGAATTGCCAGGACTGTCGATTTAATAAGAAACTTAAGGGAAATGGACGTAAATATGTACGTTTGGGTGTTTTAATGAACCGACTATTCGCTAAGGGTTTGGTTTTAAATTGCTTGAAGTGGTTGACTTTATTAAACGTTTCACTTGTTTATATTGTGAGTCATTATTTCATATTTACTCTCTCTGTGCGGACGGGAATATTTTACTAAGTTATTTTTTTAATGTACCTTTTTATATACTCTCTCTCTCTCTCTATTTCCCTCTTTTTTATTCTATCTCGTATTCCTCTTTAATGACTAAACATCAAATGCAATCTACATGCGTATACCATTAATAATAAAATTATCATAAATTTGCTTCGGGTACGCTACAGGCAAAGACAATATTTCATTTAACACTTAATAATGAAATAATTGGAATCAAGGTTAATAACTCTTACAATTTTATTTGAAATCCTTTCGTGTTACTAAGAATAACAATCCTACTACAATTATAAACGCGAAAGTTTGTAAGTATGGATGGATGTTTGTTACTCAATCACGCCAGAACGACTGAACGGACCTGGATGAAATTTGGCACAGAGATAGATTATAGTCTGGAATAGGACATAGACTACTTTTTATCCCGGAAAAATGTATGGTTAATACCGCAGCTAGTATAAAATATGGAACTAATATTTTTATTCCTCATAATTTTTTTAGAAACATTCGATATTACCATATGTATCAAATATCAAACTCTCAAACACAAACTCATATATTCCATAGATCTCAAGTATCGTTCAGACGTAAACTGGAACTTGTGATATTGATATTGTTCTAGGTTCGATTACTTTGAATCTGTTTCAAGGAACAAAGTTGCTCTTCAAACATAACTCACGCCTCCTTATCACGTTCAAATAAATTTTTCAACTCTTGTTTTTCCCAAGCTAAATCAACATAGTTATTTATTACCGGCGATTTCAAGCTATCAAATGCATTGAGATCTTAGGGTGTGACCAAACGCAATTTATGTTGCATCGCAGTGCATGAATAACGACTCACCCATTTAATAACGATAATCTGGCTTCATCCGAGTTCCTTTGTCTGGAGGCCACTGGCAACAGAATGTAGCCAATTGGCAACATTGCGCAGTATTTGTATACGGTTAAAGTTACAGAAAAGAGGAAGCTTTAAGTGAAATAATTTATTTATAATTCGCGTTTTTCTGATCGTTTTTAGATAGATTCACAGAAGATCTAAGAGTGTTTTAATAATAATTCTCCGGGTGCTATGGGCTTTACCCTTTGATTGGGGTTGCAGTTGCTCGCGTCCGTAGGTGTGTACCCTTTGATAGTACGTACGTAGTACGTACTTCCTGAGTAGTACGTGTAGGGAAGGAACAACCAAAAGTAACACCTGGAATCTGCTGCCAAGCAGTAGTGCTCGCATTGCTGTGTTCCGGTGGATGGGTGTGGGTACCGGTGAAATCACATGCGCATGAGACGTATCATCCCCGTCTCGGGTGATGGACGCAGCAGGATGATGAGGACAAGATCCAAATGTTATACTGAGTCGCATTACTGTTGTCATGGGCGGGGGTCGCCACTTACCACTAGGAGGGCCCTGAGCTCGTTTCGTCACTTAAAAATTCAAATACAAAAGTTTGTTGGTATGCGTGTTAGCCGTTGAACAGATTCAGATGAAGTTTGTTATAAAGGAAGCTGATACCCTGGATTATCACAGGCTACTTGTTATCCTGAAGAAGCGAAGTAATTTTTTAGTGACTTGCAAAAAATCACAACTTCTGTCAGTTTTTTCCCATCGTCTCATGCTGATTTTTGTAACGAGGGTAACTCCGCGGGGCGCATCTAGTTTTATTATATTTGGAAGAAATCACACCTGGTTAGTGACAATGCAGTCGGAGATAAAATATAATGAAATGAAATTTGCTACTTTTGAAAGTAGGAACACACCCAGTAATCCGTAGATATTTAAGTCTTAAAATTGTAATTAGTTGTTACACTATTATATTTGTTAAAATAGTTTACTAGTAAAAAAACTTTAGGTTACATTAATTACATGTCATTTGCTTGTTATAGATAAGAACGCGTCAGTAGGAATAGAACTGAATTTGTGGTCCTGTTTCGAAGTCTCTGTGGCTTCATCAAACATCGTGCCGGAACACGACGAAATGTGTGGAAGCATTGCTTGTGATCGGTGGTGACAAGACGCAGCCAAAGCCAACCAGACTGGTCCATAAGAACCACCCAGGGGGACATGTGTAGGGGTATCAAGATCCTACAGACGTCAACAGCGTGGACTCCGTGGAATTCTTTGAAGGTCTTGCAATAAATAGTCCGGTTTTATTTAATACAAAACGTAGCTGAATAGTCGATTAAAATGGTCTATTCCCATTTGTCACCACCATCTCCGCCACCACTGGTGGCAATTGAGAAAATAATCCCAGCCGCCACCAGTGGTAGCAATCAGGAAGTATTTTTTTTTTAATCAATTATTTTTCACAACAATAAAAATGATATTTGACACCAACGAGAAGTCGTGGTTTCGTGGGTTCGAATCCAGGGCTATGAAAAATATTTTGCTAAAATGTTATTTTATTGTTTTTGGAACTCGAATTATCTTGGTGTAATTACGAATGTATGTCCTGTCGTAATGCGAGCGTAAATCGTTTGTATTATGGTGATATCATATTTAACTACAGGAAATATGCTTTGTGGTTTCGTACAAATAGGGTTCTAATGGAGATTTATGGGCCTAACCCTAAGATTATAGCCCATTCAGTCTCCGTTTATGGTTCACTTTTATTGAGGCTTAACATGAGTGGTATTTGAAATAGTATTTAAAAATAATGTATTTGTCCACAATTAGTTTATATCTTTACAAGACTAATTAAAGGATTATTCAAAGCGGTGGATTTGGTTCGCAAATAAGTCACTAGAAAAGTAAAAAATATCGATTAGATCTTGTGGGGCTCAACTTAGAGCTTGAGTTATGCAGTCTAAAATAGTTTTAAGTTTTGTACTTAAATAAGTACCTACAAATAAATAAATTTTGTTTGCACGCGTATTATTTGCTCTGTTTTCAATATTTTTCTGAATACCTACTCGACGCCATTTTTCTTGGTTTGATTAGCAGCGATGTGCGTGGTAATAGATATAAATAAATACTTCAATATGCCGCGGCATTTTGTAATCACCGTTTGATTAATCCATCAAATGTTGTGGCATATGGTGACAAGACAATTTATATTTTGCCTTCAGCATATTTCAGAACTGCTAGCGTTTGAAAAAGGAAAAAATACATAAATTGCCTGCGACATATACCTACATTAAATATAAGTTTTAAATTATAAGCTGACAAACTCAATAGTTGATCTAACAAGTAACAAATACAATTAGAATTTTAATATATTCATCAATATATCAATATTATCATCAACACTGATTACAATATCTATCATTATTCTCCATTGCTCAATCCCACACATAAACTTTGTAACAAATGACAACAGACCCACCTTAAGGCAACCCATTCAAATTTAATTGCACCGTCCACAATCCAACTCCCTACAAACAACCTTACCAAAATAACTCGCATCTCAATTGCACATAACTCTTCAAACAGATACAAGAACTGTTAAATTTGACAAGGTTCTAAATAGTAAACTGGAAGTGGAAACAATTTGTTCAACGACGTGAAACCTTATCGCAGTCACGGCGATGGAAGAAGTACAGATTCTCGTACAGTTTTGGTCGTAATTTACTTTGAGATGGTTCTAAAGGTGGTAAGGTACAATTGAGATGTGCAGACAGACACGACTGGTTTCAGATTAATGGCGTTAGTGGATATTTAAATCGGTGGTAGATAACATCAAGATGGGTGCTGCGATATGGATGTTTGGTTAACATCCTGCCTTATTTGAATTTGTGAGGAGTTGAGAAAATGAATTACGCTGTGATTTGTAATGCACTTGTAGAGTTTTAATTTATATAAAATAATATTGTTTAAGTATAGTTGAATCCCAATCAAGCCCATATCTCATTTACTCGTTTGTCCTTGTGTCCCAATAACTGCAAAATTTTACAAAAGCCTTGTTTATTATTAGAATGTTGACACGAAAGAAGTTGGAGGTTCCGGCTTCGTGGCTTAGTTGGTAGTAGCCCTGCCTTCGGGGTCCGGGGTTCGATTCCTGATATTAATCTTCCTTTAACCTGTGGAGAGATGAGAACGTTATTAATACTGGCTACGCGGTGTTACCCGCTGTAAAAAACATGAAACGTTAGATAAAACTGGTAGAAGTATATTTAGCAAATCACTAAAATTTAAATCTGTGAAGTGTTCAAGAATATTAATTTATTATTTATATCAAATTATATCAAATGAAGGAAATAGGTCAAAAGGCGATTAAATTCCAATTCCGTTCATAATTAGCTACCAGAAATAATTGCAAGTTACCTGAGCATCGTTTACCTGTTATCCTCTAGCTACTGGTTAATTATAATTTAATCCAATCATATATTTATATTTACGAGCTATGCAAACGGTTTATAAATCAATTTATTATTCGACCTCGATTGCAATAAATACTGTTATTATGAATAAATCATAAAATATCTATCACGATTGTCATTGAAGCATTTAATTAGCATTTTAAATGAAAGTCCTAACTTTTCATAGACGATTTAAATAAATGACTACATTATAATTCTGTTAGACATGGGAAACTATGGGTGGCATTGCTAATCAGTTTTGTCTGCTAACCAAGTAAAAGTCTCAATTTTTTTTTAATCCATGCATTTATCATTAAGATCTTGGAAAGTTTAAAATAAATATATTTTTTATGACAAAAATAGTGACCTTGCAAGTAGTGATCAGATATGTTGGGTCGTGAATAATAGCCTGGTTTTATACACTTTGAACAGTATTTATTTAGGTTTTAATATGGAGCAAAATCATAACAGGTGACAGCGCCGGTACAGGCTTGCGACTGACCTACATACAGCTAGGCACACAGCTCACGGGACTTCGCTATTTCCAACACTATATTTATTTAAAAAATGTTATAAATATATAATAATTATGTTACTTTCAAGATCACTCTTTCTTATTGCTAAATTTGATATTTGTTTTTTATTTTCATGGGGTCATTCCATTCCTTACATTATTAAATAGACTTTAAAGGTAAGCGAATTCGCGAATATTTCAGTCTAATTTAAAATTCTAATACCATTACGCCCTCGAGGTCAGCTCAAACAATTAAGCAAGCATATCAGGATTTTAAGTATTAGATAATATCTACCTATAAAATCTGTATTTCATCATGACTGAATAAATTGTCATTAAATGTACTCATAAAATCAAATATAATTATCTAGATGACTGGAACATATTTTGCGAACTTGTTTAACATACATAAAGGTTGGAACACACCGCAACGCACGCGTAATTACACACGGGTGTACCTACTGCAAACGTTTTCTACCGTTGGTTTACAAAAAAATATAAGTCGGAATAATCTGAAAATATGTACTAATTACATCTCCGCTGTCCGCTGATGGCTACACTTAATGAGTTATTTAGGTGCCTTAAGCACCATTTTAAGTGCGGCCTTCAACAAGGTAACATTTCGAGTATGTTTTGAATCGAATAAGCAAAAATATTTCGTGCCCTGTGGTCTTATTTATACATTAAAGGCAGAAAGTCGTTGCAAGCTGAGTTTATGGGAAGCTAATTTAGAGCAGGTTTACTTAATGTTATCTGCCGGTTTACTATTATACCTTAAGATGACATAAAATACTTTATGTCATCCTAAGTTTTGAATCCATCAATTATATATCGGAATATCCATTCCGAGAGCAAGCCACGCTCACACTGCAAACACAGACGGTACTCGCGAATTTGCCACAGCGCTCGTATTCGCGAAAATTATATGTAGCAAAAGGAGCGAGCCTTTATGCAATATTCATGTACATATTATACAATTATAAGTCACCATTATTATATGTAAACTATTCCTTAGGTAGCGCATTAAACGATCTAACAGACTCATAAATAAGCTTTTTATACCATAAAATGAATCACGAAGCTTATGATTCAATAATTTTAGTGCGCAGTATTATTGACGACTCGACTACTTCACTGGCAGTTCTTTAGTACCTCTATAAAATACTAGTAGCGATTTTAGTAAACAAGGAGAGTGAAATATGCAAAGTCTTTTTGCCAAGTTACAGACCACGTTTCAAAGCATTATATTTTTTAGGTTATAATTTTATTGCACCTTACACTGAGTCACATTCATCCCGCTGCGTCTATCACCCGAGACGGGGACGATACGTCTCATGCATGTGATTTCACCGGCACCCACACCCTTCCACCGGAACACAGTAATGCGAGCACTACTGCTTGGCGGCAGATTCCAGGTGTGATGGCAGTACCTCTCCGGACGAACTTAGCATAATTTCTACTGTTAGTTTCGGATGCTTCTTTAGCACCACCAGAGGGGTACGTGTAGGGAATCAACGGGTACACGCCTACGGACGCGATCTACTGGACCCCCCAAAATAAAGGTTTATTTATCGACACATGCATGCACGAAAGAAAAGAAGATTAATTAATATTTATAATGCCGTAGCCTTCTCAATATAAAACAACGCCAAAATTTAAACCCATCGAAAAGTGATTTGAAACTCTGCAATCTGCAAATATCCATCGAGTTTTGCAAATCATATTTTAAACAGTGGTTAATCGGCTGGTTATTGTTTCGAGCGCGGTCAATTTGACCCGCGATGTATTGTCGGTAATTATGGGCTACGTTCAAAGTAAGGTTAGCAACAAAAGCAATATGTAATTTTATTTAACAAAGCTATTAATTATTAAAATATATGTATGCGTGTAGTACACGGGTAATTTTTCATAATATTATATATATTTAATGTTGTGTATGTAGGTACTAATTTTAGTAGTTAAGAGGAAGTGATGGTGATAATCTATTTATATTTGGCTCCATATTTATTCACGTAAACAAGTACACAACTTCACCTCTCGCTGGGAGGAAGACGACTGCCGCCAACAGCTAAAGTTTCTACAATTCAGCAAGATACTACTCTGTATTTTGTAGCGAGCCACTACATGTATATAAAGCTAGTGGTTATCACACATTTGCCTGCATTGATGTGACAGAAAGCTGAAATATGATATCGTACAACATTTTCCATGCATACGGGTACTGCTGTCCCTGGTGGTAGATTTCGGCTGTAGCTTACCACCATCAACCGAACACAGCCATGCAAGCGAACGTTTGTTCTCAACGTTCGCTGGCATGGCTGTGTTATTGCATTATGTTCGGTGAAGCCACGATGTGTTCATCGTGGTTTCACCGAACATAATGCAGAATACAACGAGTACATAATGGTGTAGTCACCGAGAGAGAAAGATAGATAGTACAAGTATGGACATAATCCTGCAGCCGTACTCTTACCTTATCTACACAACATATTTGACCAAGTCTATCTAAGTAGCATAAGTCTTTATTGAACCAAATCCCTACAAAAATATGTTACAAGAATTTCAATTTTTGTGCACAAATTTACTTTCTTATCATAATTTCTAAATCGCAACCACAAAGTAAGGTCAGCAAATAAATCAGCCCAAACCGGCAATTTTACGTCCCCGGTCAGCACGGTGAAAGTACAGTTGTAAAATAAATCAAAAGCAACACAATGAGCAGTTAGCGTTCGGTGTAACCGCTTCATTTGAATTATTGATGGCTGTACCGTCGGCAAAACAATGAGTTGTTTGTTATATTCGTGGCCATTGAATTATGCTAATGGCTAATTGTGGTTTGTTTGTGTCTGAACGTTGATGAACTTTGCGGAGGTGCACTTTCGATTGTAAACCTTTGAACACAATGTACTTGTGAACCAGAAAAGTTACTGACTTCCTGTTGAATGAAAAGTGAGTTAGATTAAAAGTGCGTTAGATACAAAGTGTGGCAGATGGAAAGTGCGGCAGATTGAGCAGAATCCCAGTGTCTTTTTGCTAACTCGTGTGTTTCTCTAAATAGTATAAAGCAATGTCACTCTTTTTTATATGTATAAGGAACATGCGCATTAGACGTAACATCCCTGTCTCGGGTGATGGGAGCAGCGGGATACGGCTTGGGTCTTCTCATACTTCGGTCGGGGAGGACCTAAGTCGTATTACAGTTGTTGTAGGCGGGGGTGACCACTTATCATTAGTCACGAGAACTACATTAAAAAAAAAGTTAATACATCTACTATAGTAGAGACAAACCCGAGAATTTCAATGTCGTAATTTTTTTTTTTTATGCAGATTCCTATTACGTCCTACCTACATTGTACAACCGTGCAAAACCGGGTGCGGGTAGCTACTATAAAATCGATGGTAGTTCCGCGGTTTACCCTCGTGAAGTGAGAGTGAATGGGGCCTGATATACCGCGGGAACCCAATCCAGATTACTAAGACAAAGTCAAAAATATTCTTTATTATGAATACTTTTAAAAAAAAACTTGTTTCTAATACAAGTTTGGTATATATCACGTCTTCGAATGTGATGTTTTAGGCTATGCCGATTTTCTCACGGGGTTTTTAATTATCGTTTTGAGAACGTGGTATTGCGCTCATACATTGTACAAACGAAAAAGTCATTGGTTCAATCGTCGCTGTCAAATCGAGACGGATTTGAATTAGGGAGGTTCGGATTCAAATTCAGCGTCACCAATTATTATACACACAAATATATACATTCCTTTCATTATTATATCTAGTTGTATTTACTGTTTTCTCTATTTATTGCTTACTTGTTGTAATTCTTGTTATTTTTTCTTTTTTATATCGTACCTCAATTTGTTTTTTTCTATCTGTTTATTGTATTGTATATGTGTGCTAATACATCAAATAAATGAGTGTCTATGTCTATGTCTTATGAGTAATGGGTAGGATGGCAGCTTTAGGATCCCACCTAGCTCCCCTTGGAGTCCTACACTTGCTCCTCTGTTCCAATTAATTAAATTTAGTTAGTGACCTCTGCCACGATACATAGTAAGTATGCTTTGCTTACGTTGTTATCTATTGCGTTGTACATGTTAATGTTATTCGCTCGTGTAACATGTTTTATTTAGAATAAATAGTTTGTATGATTTATGGCGACAGACTGGCAGCAAAACAACTAATTTATATGCATACAGTTCATAATTATAGTACCTAGATTGTTAAACAAAGAATTTATTACGGTTAGATGGATCATTTCTACTTATAAACTACAGCTTCTAAATATAACTACAGCCTGTTGGTCGTGGGTTTGATTCTCACCCAGAACATGTTTATTCCGTGATGTGCATACAAAAAAGAACTTTATAAGTAAGCTGTGTTCAATATTCTATCAATAACCTGGTTCCTATAGTTATAGCTATGCTTGGTTTGAGGCTAGATTGCGCTGTGTGAAATGTCTATGAACAATTATTTTAAAATCTAACAATATAATAACAATGTTCCTTCTATCAATACAACGACAACAAACAACGTTAACACACTCATACCTCTGCACTAGGATTCCCTGTGTCGCAGATGGCATGGACAAACACAGAAACACAAGACAAACACTCAAGACCCGAGAACAAACTTCATGCCCACCACACAAAGTGTGCCCCGGCCGGGAATCGAAACCGGGACCCCTCGCTTCGAAGGCAGGGCCACTACAACAACTAAGCCACGAAGTCGTCAAACAACAATGTTCCTTCTATCAATATTTCGATACATTAAGAAGACCTATTACAAAATAAGAATAGAAAATACATTATATCAGACACAGAATATATATCACAGTAGCAACAAAAATGTTTTTCAAATCACTCTTCAAAGATAACATTCGGCATTGGGTTTTCCTCAGTTTATTTATAATGTTTTCAATATGAGCTCTATATTATCACATTTTCTTATCTAAGACATATTTATGTTGGATATAATAATTAGCCGTAATAAACAACTTCCAATAATGGTCAATATTTCACAACTAATATTCCGATGTAATCTTGCGAATGATAAGAGATTATTATGAGACGAGGGTACTGTTTAAAATTTTATTATTGTGTCTAAGCAACGGTTTTGAATTGTTGCATCATACACTTTATTTTATTTAACAGAAGTAAAGGTACTGATGTTAAGTGGTTCCCTCCACCTAACAGATATATGACTTAGATCCTCGACCGAAGTATTAGAAAATCAAAGTCACATCCCGTTGCGCCCGTCACCCGAGACGGGGATGTAACTCATGCTAGTGATTTCACCGGCACCCATACCCTTCTACCAGAACAACCCCAATACATATTAGATTATTCAAGAAAAATCCTTCCTTACCAAATAAAAGTTAAAAGTTAGTAGCTGGAGGCAATACCTATACATTTACTTTACACAACATTTTTCCACAATACACAAAGTGTAGCTGGTAGAGAATGCTTTTTAGCATTAAGTTCGCCTTTGTACATCCATATTTGTGTAATACAGTATTTTCTTATCTTACAAGGACTCACCTGAGGCATTTTAGAAAATTGTACGTTTATGTAATAAGGCCGATATTGCATTATATTGGAAAGTTTCTGAATGAAAATACAAAAATGCGTTTTTTCCTTGTTTACAATAACAGATTTGAATTACAATTTCAAGTACTTACTGTGATTTTGAATCTTCGAGATTCATAATGCATTGCATACGCCTCAAAGTTGCGTCAGGAACATTTTGTATACAACTTACACCAACCATTCCTGATACCTCAAGAGCATCAAGAGTTATAATCCAAGAAAATTTTTGACGTAAAAAATTGAAATCCTTTTTCAGTTATTTCGTAAACTTAAATGATTCATAAATTAAAGTCATTACGAATAATTTGTAAAAGATAACTTCTAAAAAATAAATTTGTTTACTGGATGGAAAATCTGCGTTACAATTACCTGAACAAAAACATTTCATAGCCAGCATTATACCACTACTCGTATAGCCTCACAAAGCATAGCATTAGAAAAATAGATAAAAACTTACTTAAATACTTAAATAAAACCGAAATAAATAGTTTGCAGCCAGCCGTCTCATGGCCGTGAGGTTAAATTTATTTGCGTTAATTTTGCTTTAACTTTTTGCAACTCTTTTTTAACCTCCAGATTAACCTTGTTTTGTATAAAATAACACTTTGTTAAATTTTTTTTGTATAAAATATATTTCATTTATTTATGTTAAAAAATTAATGGGACGAGATGGCAGCCGTTACCGCCGTTAAGTTGTTACCGCCGCCCATAGACAACTGCGATATAACTCAGGTCCTCCGCTATCGAAGTATAAGAAGACAAGTCGTTTTCCGATGCGCCCGTCTCAGAGTGAAATTACAGGGCCATGTCATGAGCCTGTAATTTCACCGGTACCCACGTCCTTCCACCAGAACACAGCAATACGATTACACCATTTCTTGGTGGAGGATTATCAGGTGTGGTGGCAGTACTTCTGCGGACGAACTTAGTACAATTGCTAGACATTCGTGTACCAGGGGAGCAGAGTACTAAGAGAACTAATACATTTTATAAACCATAAAATAAAGTGTTATAATGTTGACGATCATGATAATGCTTGCTTAGATGTTCTTTGCAGATCATCCAGGTTAAGCAACTTTCCGCCCGGTCAGTACTTGGATGGGTGACCGTTTAGTGGCATTTGAACTGAACCCTTCCGTGATTCCTAGGGCACATTAAGATGTCGGTCACGGGTATACTAGTCGATAAACCATGTTGTAGGCCTTTGGCCGACACCAGAGTGAAATACTAACTCACACGGAAGTAGAATAAACAACTAGAATAACTACACGGAAGAAATAGTACTACTGGTGGTGTGGTTAAGTGATTAGCTAGTTGTGTCGCATGTGTCACAGCCCACAATCGGGACTTGTCACGGGTTGTCATGTGTTGTGTCATGAACCACATGACATGTTGTATTAGCATGATATAGTACTATTAGTGATATATTAATGTTAGGGTGAAACACTCGCATGGGATTCGTGATCGCGAACATCATTATTTTGTCCTATTTTAATAACAAATGTGTGGACTGGCCTTACTCATAATTTTTTAAATCTTACTTTAAAAAGGTATTATATGTTTTTGTGGTAATTAGCGTGGAGTTTATTCGTTTTGATCTTCGATTGGAGAAAAAATTTAAGTGTGTTTTTTATATTTTGAGCGCTTACACAATCATACGTCTGTTTTAGGGTTCCCTGTGTCGTAGGTGGCATGAACACAAATATCTTTATATCCGTTGAATTCTTAAAAATTACTTGGAAATGTCAATTTCTTTTTTTTATAAATAAATAAGGTATTAATGCATGCTAATAATAAATAGGCATGCATTCCTAAAACCAATTTTAGCGCTTGTAAAAATACAGCCACACAAATATTCAAGACCCAAGAACTAACTTTATGGTGACTACATAAAGTGCACCCCGGCCAGAAATCGAACATGGGATTCGCTCCGAAGGGCTACTACTATAAAACCTTTAATTATTCGTTAAATTCTTAGATTTTGGTTTTGCTACAAGTTTTACTGCTAATTAAAATCTGTAAAATCATCATTACCAAGTAATTTATCAATTAAAGAATTAATTAATTTAACCTTGTCAGAATCAGAACCAAATAAAATGACGACTTACATAATAAAATATTTATGTAATAAAGATTCTCCACAAGTATTGTGCCGCCCCCACACAGCAGCTAAACAGTGATTTATCACGAATATTCATTTCAACAGGCGATGTCGGATCGCGCGATTACCTCGCGATTTATGTCGTTCGCGCGTGTGTGGGTCGCTTTATGTCACAGAGTATTTTTATACGTTCACACTCACAGTGATCATTCTAACATGTCAGTTTTGTAAGCATGAAGTTGTATTTTTACCGGCTGATCAGCTGTTAAACTGATCATTAAAATAATTATGGATTGGGAAGATATATTCCAGTTGGTCGCGTCCGTAGGTGAATACCCTTAGAGTCCCTACACGCACCCCCTGGGTGGTGCTAAAGGAGCAAAAAAACACAAAAAAGCAACAGTAGAACTCATGAAAAGTAACAATCCCGTCTCGGGTGACGGGGGCAACGGGGTGCGACTTGGTATATTGCTCATACTTCGGTCGGGAAGGAACTAAATCGCATTGCAGTTTTTATGGGCGGCGGTAATCTCTTAACATCAGGTCATTGTTTCAGCTCGTACCATCACTTTAGCACTATAAAAAAACTTCAAAAAAAGACTCACTGCAAATGGCTTATATGCAAGAATTTGCAAACGCGTATTACAACATTCCTTATAATTATTATATAATATAACATGCATATCAATGAGCCTTTACTGACGGCGATAATCACTTAAGTAAAATTGATTAGCCAATCTAATATACATCTTGATATCTCGACGTCTATTAATGAACGACAATATATTCAAATCCTAATAACTAGCTCATGATATTCATATACGTGTTCCATTACGAAATATTAAAACATTATACGGACAAATTAAAATGCACCATCGAGTCTCTGCGCCGTTAATAAACTCTACCGCGTTAATAAAGTTGAACTGCATTTATTCAATTGCCCTTTCTGGGGGGAATTGAGAATTGAATAAGTTTCGTGTCACGACTTTTGGAAGTTGTTAATTGTTAATTAGACATAGACATTTAGTAGCAGTAGAACTTGTGCCAAGTTCGTCCGGAGAGGTACTGCCACCACATTTGGAATCTGCCGCCAAGCAGTAGTGTTTGCATTACTGGGTTTCGGTGGAAGGGTGTGGCTGCCGGTGAAATCACATGCGCATGAGACATATCATCCCCGTCTCGAGTGATGGACGCAGCAGGATGAATGCGACTCAGTAAAGATTTGAATCGCATAACTGTTGTCATGGGCGAGGGTCACCACTTACCATCAGGTGGGCCCTCAGCTCGTTCCGTGACTAAATCCTATAAAAAAAAAAACTTCGTTGGTTGTCTTTTGTACATGAATGTTTAGAATCAACATGAATCATAGAATTGATGTAGATGAAGATGGGAAATATCTAACAACTTTGGTCAATGGCGAAGCCAAATCTAAACCGACTAGTGTGCGTAAGAATTAGGTCCTATTTCTAGGTTTTTAGCGCATCTGATGAAGCGCTCGTGGTTTGCTTAGTTGTTCTTTACAGATCCAGGTTAAGCAACTTTCGGTCAGGTCAGTTTATGGATGGGTGACCAATTAGTGGCATTTCAACTGAGCCATGTCAGCGGCCGCCGAGCAGCTTGAAAATTCAACACCAGTGTTGTCCACTTACGTAAGTACCTGTTGCTATTGTATGGCGGTACCCACTTAACATCAGAGAGTTAACTTAACAAGCACTTAACAGTCATATTCATTTTTAAACTTCAATGAAAATAAGTTCAAGCTACTTTAGCTAACCGTTTTCGCTTAGGGGTTCACATAAATTCAATTTTATGAGGCCAGTAATTTTCCTTAATAACTTAGCTGGGCCAAGCTAACTTGTTCTTCAATCAAGCGGTCATTAAAATCAACTTAGGGTCCATAATCTAGCGTATAGTACACTCAGCTTAACATAGCGTTTAGACAAGTAAATTGATCAAATTTGCAAACTTTATACAAACTTAAGTTACACACAATCTGATAAAAGTTTATTTTTGAACATTTAAAGGCATAATAAAGCTTATTTATAAAACGTGCAATATGAAATGTTGAGTACTGTAGACATTAACTATGTGAGCGATTATGATAAGATTTTCTGTTTAGTAATGTTAGTGAACAATTCATTTTGTCGCCTCAGGTGCGTGTGGGGTGCAGGTGGAAGCGGGCAGCGTTTAATTGTTGGTGAAAAAAAACAGGGCTTTCGCACCGTAAACGAATAACAGTTACGCACCGATCATACAGAAATGGCTGCAATACACAGATATCAGCAGTTTGTTAAAAGATATTTTAATGACTATAAAACAACCATTTATTGTTGAGTTACTGAGTTATGAGTTATGAGTTACTGAGATATTTACCATGGTTTGGATCAAGACGCATGAGATTGCTTCAAAATATTGGGAGTCAACAAAACTCACAAATCGTGGTAAATATCTCGGCAACTCGAAAATAATCTTCATAACCATGATAGTTTTAAAATTTATATGGGTAATTAATTTACCTAATGAAGTCAATTATCTAGACAGATCAGTAAATATGTTTAATTCTTCACTTAGCTTGGATCACGACAATGACAATTAATTATACCTATACTAGCGACCTGCCCCGGTTTCACGCGGTTGTATAGTGTGTGTGACGTAGGTCGAATATAATACATCTTTTTGATTTTTCGATCTACCTCGTAAGGCTTAGCGTTTGTAAAACACAAAATATATTTGTAACGACATCATATCACAAATATTTGATATATTGAATATGCATTTAAAAAATAAACCTTCCTCTAGAATCACTCTATTTCTGAAATCTGTATTAAAATACGCTGCGTAGTCTATAAGATCTAAGCGTAACAGCTAGAGCGACTTTAAACAAGGATTAAACCTTTAAGTATAAATCGCTTCCCGCCGTCACTCGCACCACGCCTTTAGCACCTCGGGCGCGCAAAGTAATTTCTCCCGCTCAATATATCAGGGCGGCCGCACCACGCACCAGCGCAGCATAAATATGAATTATCGCCACTCGCCGACAACGAATATAAATTATGTGCGACTATCGATAGACGAGGAGTGTGCGCGCAGCCTTACACGTGAAGGATACGTTATTGGAAATTGAAATGTTTTACCGCAGCCATCGATAATCTTCTTTTATGATACTAGCTGTTCCCCGCGACTTGGTCCGCGTGGAATTTTACAATTTTACAAAAATATTTAATTCTTTTTTAAATTGCCTAAATTACTCCTAATAACATCCGCTATCTGCTTTATCATTATCATTTCGGAGATTAGCCGGAACAAACAGACAGAAGGAAAGAGAGAACAAAAAAAAATTGTTTTAAGTACCGTATATACTTTAAAATGCATTTAGTAAAAAGCTGTTATTTTGACATTATAAAAAGTCAACCAGTATGGCATGGACAAACACATAGACACAAGATAAACACCCAAGACCCGAGAACAAACTTCATGCTTACCACACAAAGTGTGACCGGGCCGGGAATCGAAACCGGGAACCGCTACTACCAACCAACCCACGGAGCCGTCAATACGCGACCTTTGGATTGGAAATTGGCGTCTGCACCCCTGGGCCACTACCAGCTCTACCAATTCTCTGTGTGTACCCAGCATCCGTCCGTGTAATTGATGAGCGAACACAAAGGAAGGTTAATGCTCCCTCGCGGCGGAGACAATGCCGCCCACGTCTTGATTGATACGTCAAATTATGCTACATCTGATGATGTATCCATCATTTTGAGGAACTGGTTCATGAGGCTCTTTCGTTCAATTGTTCACGCTTTTATTAATTTATTATTATTATTATAATATACTTGCTATAATTTTGTTCTAATAGCTATTAATATATTATGTAAATTATATTTAAAATTTAATATGACTTTATACAGATGCACCAATGCCCCTTCTCATTCTTCTTGTCCATCCAAAGATTGTCTGTAAGATATTGCTTTATAGCGATAAGACCCTTATGACATCAGCTATCTGTGAAAGTCCTGTCACAATCGGTTCAGTCGTTTCGGAGATTGCCCGGAAAAAACAGACAGATAGACATTTTTGACATATTATTATCTGTGTGCATGTAATATGCCTAAGGAGCTCCTGTGACACGTTATATGCTCACGAATGTTTACTTGTGTGTGTAAAATTAGAAGTGTCCAAATGATACATGAGATCTAAAGGAATAAAGTTTGTTGAGTTTGTTATGTATAAGTACTGTTACTTACGTAACTTAAAACAAAAAAACATGTTCCAAGTGCTTTTTAGTAAAAAGCTGTTATTTTAACATTATAAACAAAAATTTTTTTTTACCTATTCCTATAGTTAACCCAAGACAAACCACCAATATATTTATTATAGACAGAAAACGACAGAATACACAAAGTCAATTATGATGATGTTCTGATCCTGCCGACTAGAAGATTCTAGAAAAAGCTTACCATTCTGTATATTTATACACAGTGAATCAACAGATTCAAGAATTACCTGATATCTCCGCCTAACTCTCCTTAATAATTAAAAAATAAAAAAAAAATACGATAACACACTCATACCTCTGCACTAGGATTCCCTGTGTCGCAGATGGCATGGACGAACACAGAAACACAAGACAAACACCCAAGACCCGAGAACAAACTTCATGCTCACCACACAAAGTGTGCCCCGGCCGGGAATCGAACCCGGGACCCCTCGCTTCGAAGGCAGGGCTACTATCAACTAAGCCACGGAGCCGTCAGTATTCGTCTCCAACACCTTATAACCTTCGCAGCAGACGTCTCAAACCTAATTCTTATAACTATAATCCCATCAGCGGTAATGTCACCATCCATTATTACCGGTAATCGAACCGGCGCACTATAATTTTCCGTCATTACACCGTTATTATGCTCCGCACGGCTGACACTTGCGCCTTATAATCAACGCCTATTATACTTGAAATGTGCTGTGTGAATGCCGGTCGACTCCTTTGTGACTAATATAGAGGCTAAACTAAATTTACGCTTACAATAATCCTACACCAAGATTCCCTGTGTTATAACTTATAAGAGACAAAGAAAATCAAAGTCAAAAAACTTTATTTCCGCTGAATTCTTAAAAAATACTAAGAAAAGTAATTTTTTCTAAAAATAAATGTTTTCCGAGGAGATCACACGTTCATAAAACTATGTTTAGCGCTTATTTAAATCCTATCCGATCCTCCATGGGCGAAAACAAACCATAGGCTTGAGGTTAATTTATTGACCGACTTAAAAAAAACAGTAATCAGTAAAATTGTGGTAATCTTTTCGTATGTGTTTGAAGTTGTATGACTAATATTAAGGTTTCCTTTACTTTTGGAATGTTTGTAATTGCCACGTATCACAATAAATTATTCAACTTATCTCACAGCAGTTGGTCGCAGCTCTACCATCTGCTCTCTTTTAGCCTTGGGTTCGATTCCCACCAAGGACAAACAATTGAGTGACAAACATGTTTCTTCTCTCTCAGTTTTAACAAATATTATATTAATATTTACAATACAAAGCACTATATGTGTATTCTATCAGCAGTCTAGTTCCCGTAGTATAAGATGTGCTAAGTTATGGTTAGATGGCGCATTGAGAACCATCAGGGTGCGAGTTCCAATAGCACATGTTGCAGGGACACCGGCCTACTCTCGATAATTGAGAGAAAATGGGCTCTGATCTACTACGGGAGCCCAATCCGGATTGGTAGATGTCATATGTCGTCGAATTTTTGGTTCCAAGACATGCCGGAATTTTTGGTTCCAAGACAGGAAACCCTCACGATGTTTTCCGTCACCGTTTTGAGAACATGGTATTGCGCACATAAATTTTTCAAGTGAAAAAACTCATTGGTGCACGTGTGGGTTTGAACCAGCGACCTTCAGATTGAAAGTCGGCGTCTGTGCCCCTGGGCCACCACGCTCTAGCACGTTTATGATTAATTAAAAAGATTACATTAAAAAAGTTCGTTTAATTATATAATAGTTGATCAGCCATTTGTCAGTGTCAGTAGTACTTAACGATAGTACAACAACATCATTATAATTAACGAGAACTGAAGGTAATTTATCACGAAAGCTATCAGAACGAGCCGGCAATTACCCTGTATCCGTCAAGCAACGCGTTACAAAAGTAACAATTTAAAGGAAATGACTGCTTAAACCTGTTATTTGTCAGTTGGGTCGTGACTGTGGAGTTACAGGCCCAGGGTAATGACGGGGGAATGACGGCATAATGCTATGTGGCGTTAGACAGGAGAGTAGGAAGTTGGAACAGAGCAGTGGGTGATCAAGTATTACCAACTGTAAGTGAATCTCTGATGTAGATTAACTATTATGTTTTGTTACTAGCACTTTTTATTGTTTTTTATTTTTACTTAGCTGTCGTCTGAAATTTTATTATGAATGATGAGCTATTAGAACGTTTAATACCAATGTTATATTACGTTCAATTAGTGTAATTGGTTTAGCCTTAATAAATAAACCTTAATATTCATTAAGAAAAAATCTCGAACAGACCTGGTAATGCAATAAATATGTTGGCTCTTGAATCTTGATTACTTTATAATGTTCTTCAGCTTCAGAGAATGTGCTCATTTTAGCTTAATGTTTCTGTGTATCTATTTTTATACGATATGCCCAAATTAATCTCATAAAATTCTTGAAAAAAAAATTACATTAAAGGTTGAAAACATGGCGAATGGCAAGTCGGTTTGTTCGATTTATAAACTGTTAATACTAGAATGTTTGATGCCGGATGTCAATTTAAATAACAGTGTACCTACCTAAATAAATATATAATAATAACTAAATGATTAATAATTTAAATATTCGACACCCAGATTAACTTATTAAATTCAACAGCTTTTAAAATGAAATACGTAAATCGTCCGCAAGTACACATACATACAATTACTACATTTCAAGTTAAACAAGTTTTAAATTATATCAATGTGGCATGTGTGTAAGGTAGAGGGTTGGTTTAGCATTTGGTGTGGTGGGGGTGTGCAAAGTCATACAATAACTCTCATAAATTACTCAGTCTTAATAATATGAGAGATTAGGACAACAATAGATGTTTTGTTTAATCCTCGTAAAGTGTGAGGGAATACTATACATTTAACTATTAGTTAACTCTGCTTTATAACATTGATTTTGATTGAAACATTGAAAAAATTGAACATTGAAAAAATTGGACGACTCGCCACCAATAGGCAAAAAAAACTGCACCAAAAAATAATATTTCCGTGAGGCTTACTAACATAGTATAAGGAAAAGTTTTACTAACAATTTTATGGATTTATTTGCAGTCTAAAGTAAAAATTATTCTATTCTATTCTAATAGGTTGGGTGACAGAATATATTTTTGTCGAACATCCAGCGCACTCTCTGACGCACATTTTATGACTCCGAGTAAGCTTTCAAACGGTAGTCAGTAATTTTCTTACGAGCCTACATTTCCACTGCCAATAGCCAGTCTCCAATCAGTAAACCAAACGTGATTGATTCATGTCATTATCAGCTGGTATTTCCAAGGATCTTAATCTTTTAGGCCAGTGTAAAGGTCAGTAATCATCTACATCTTATCTTATTAACACTATAAACGAAATAAATATTATATAAAATTCTTGTACAATTTTATTTCGCGTATCTCAGAAACGGCTGTAACGATTTGGATGTAATTTTGTGTTTAGATAGGGTTTTGCTGATTAAGTTTACCTATATAATTATATTTATTGTAAAAAATATTTTTTTATAAAATAATAAAAAAAAACGGAGTGAAGATTACATTAAATTATTAATTAATAAATAAAAACAAACTAGATATATAAGTTTAGCTTGTAATATGAGCACATTGAAAATTGTTTTTTGTAATTACATAGGTATAACATATATTAACACCCAGATACAGAACAAACATGTATGTTCGAAAAACAGATGCTTGCTCTGAGTAGGAATCAAAGCCAAGACCTACAGCACAGAAGACAGCTAATACCAACTCTACTGTCAGGCCAGTTGCTAATCTCTGCAAGAAAAAAGCTTCTTATATTACACACTCGCTTGTCGAGAGTAAACCGAAATCTACACAATACGTCGCAGCAATTTCTAATTCGAATTAATTGTCAACGTATAGCTATCACTTTTTTCAAGAGCTCGTAAATAATACAGCTAATATTGAACTTCCACGGGGCGGGTGATAAATGGGGAGCGGCCGCTATAACTCAAAATGTCCCCGATTAGTTGCACAAACGATATTTTACATTGAAATATTTGCGATTTGGCAAGAGAATAAACTTTACTATTTCGAAACTTCGCTATTAACAGTTTATCGATTGGATTAAATGTCAGTGAGCGAAAAGTAGCGACTTTATAAAATATTGTTTTGCCGTACCTTGCCGCGATCTTTCCCTAACTTATCGGGAAAAAAGCGTGAATTTAAATTTTGCATATAGTACTTGTTATCCAATTTAAAAACAGGAATCATACTATGGATAGATGTTTATTACTCAATCACGTGAGAATGGCTGAACGGACCTGGATGAAATTTGGCATAGAGATAGATTATAGTCTGGAATAGCACATAGGCTACTTTTTGTCCCGGAAAAATGTACGGTTCCCGTAGGAAGTCCAAACGCGGGTAACACCGCGGGGCGCAGCTAGTTACTGATATTTACGTGTGAATAGGTCGCCAATCCTGGTGTCAGAGTTAGCAAAGGCCGACATGGCATATCGAGTACAATAGTCGGAAGAGAGCTAATATGTCCTTAAAACTAAAGACTGGAAGGAGAAGCATAACTAAAATCTGTGAAGTACATCCAAGCAAACTTTGTATTTATTTTTTAGCGAAGTAGCACACATTGGGTATCCGCTAATAAAAACATAAAAATATCTTCACCGAAAAATCCAGGTGTTTTGCTAACAAGCATAAATTAAGAAGTCCAGGGTGGTCGGATGACCATAAAACATAAAACTTTATATCAGGAGAGTCATCCGCAAGTTCCACATAAAAAGAAATCCCACTTGGTGGTCATTCTTCAAGCTGGAGGCATTGGTTCCGTAATGAGGGGTCCCGCTGAGTACACGACGTGCAACTTTAAAGCCTAATAAATTATGGATTTGGACTTTTTGGTGTCATTGTTAATCTTAGAATCGTAGCAGAAATGTGATAGATCATATTTATTTTTATGCTCATTTTGGTTTTGTAACGTTTGGGCATATAATTACTGATCTTTAACTTTTTATGTCAATTCTGTCGGGAACTGAATATATCTTTATGTCTCTAGGCGTTTTTGACATATAATATTTTTTTATGCGTCTCCTGTGACTGTACGAGCAGACGGCCTATCTAATGTTTGGCCGCCGCCATTAAACAAAACTACGATTCTAGTCTTCGTCGACCAAAATACGAGACTCAAGTCACACCGTGATAGATAGACGATATAGTAATAATCTCTTTATTCACAATTTGACAGTCAGCTGACAAATGACATTTTCGCATGTAGTAACAAAAAACACATTAATTTTTTTCCGAATTCCTTAATTTAACGGGTATTTTCTTGTCCATGAACCTTATTCAGTAAAACATTTAATTCTTAATCAGCAAAGTAATTATATTTTTATAATATCATAACGATTTGTATCAAAATTTCCATCATTCGATAACATCCAAATTTAAAATATAAAAATAACCACGACAATTCTGAAAGGTTCGGGAAACCTTTCAGAATTGTCATGGTTTTCCTATAAATCGCCAAATATTTCAATCACTACTATAATAATGATAACTCATATGAATAACGTAAAACATTACCATAAATTTTTATCAACACGTATCTCTATTTGTTTTTTTCAGTAAACTGTGAGAAATCACAAGCAAAGACCTCAGGAGACAAGTGGGAAGCTGATAATTAAAGAGGCCACATCACCCGCTAATGACACCACTGTCAGGATCCACAGACTATATAACTACCAGAGGCAAAATGTATCTCTATGAATAACAAAATAATGTTTTACAGTGCATCAAGAACGATGAGAACGATCAATAGTTTCAAAATAATATGAGTATTTTAAAGTGTTATGGGAACGGAAGAATTTAAACGCAAAGTTTCAACTCTGCGTTTCCTTGGACACAACATATTCCTAATAACATATCCATAGTAAATAACTTAATTACCTAAAATAGATTTGTATCTACCTATAATTTTCCCACTGCTGGGACGACCTTCGCTCCATAAGTGAGAGTGAATGGGCTTTATTCGACTACGGGAGCCTAATCCAGATTGATGGATGTCCGTTGTTTCGAATTTTTGATTCATGGATTTGTAGTACCTTGAAATGTAGTAAATAAATAAACAAACAGTTATGGTCATTTCACACAGCGCCATCTAGCGCCAAACTAAGTCTAGCTTGTAATATTAACCAACTTACTTATAATTAAACAACTAGCTGCGCCCCGCGGTGTTATCCGTTGTTTCAACCTTCTCCTGACGATAACAAACACAACAAAAAAAAAATAGCAATATTGGTCCAGCTGATTCACCTGTGATGTCGTGATCAAGGGGAAATGGATTCATTTTATTGTATATATAGATTATAGTTTTTGGTCCTTGGACCTTTTTCTCTACGTGATATTAACGCACAAATACTTTTCAAGAGAGAAACTTATTGGTGCACGTCTGGATTTCAAAGTTCTTCGGCTCAAAAATCGCCATCTGTATCCCAAAGCCCCTTTGACGCAACAAAAGCAGATGCGAAACCCTTCGCAAAAATATACTTTAATAGTCTGTTCCAACCCTAACCAGCAATCCCGGGGGTAACAAGAAACATATCAGTGCAAATAAGCTAATGAGTTGCGGACAATGCGGCTGTGTGTGTGCCTGTAGACTAGAGTCTAGGGTTACATACTCAATGGATATATTCTATGACAGAATGATGGATTCGCCACTTTTACTAATGATTATTATGTTAACAGGAGTGGTTTGTGGAGGTGGAAATCTTTTCACGTGAACATTTGTTATAGAGATAGGGCGATATTGGCATAATTTATATGGTCCTGTACATACGTACTCAGAACTGTTTGTCCTTCGTGTTCGTAGGTACCCTCAGAATCCCTTCACGTGTCACTTGGGTGTTGGGAATTAGCACCCAAAGCAGCAGTAGAACTTGTGCCAAATTTATCTTTGTGTATGCCACAGCACCTGTAATATACCGCCAAGCAGTGGTACACTGACGTTCCTGTCTTTTGCTGGAAGGGTATGGGTGCCGGTGAAATTACAGGCAACTGAAGCATTATCCCCATTTCAGAGTGATATGTGCAACGCGTTGCGTCTCATACGTAAGTGAAGTCATATTATTGTAGTTTGTAGGTTCATCAGCTCATTTTGTCCTTTACGTAACATTAAGAATAAAATACCTAGATAGGTATTTCTTTCTGTACTTTGAATAAAATTAAAATTTATAAATCTATTTTTTTTCTTACAGAATACTCGTAGATAGATAGTACATAGATACATTTTAATTGTCAAAACACATATTAGTGGTATAGAAAACTTGTTTATCAATATATTTATCTTCTTTTGCATATCGATGTCACACATAAAGATTAGACAATAATGTGGGCAGTGATATTTTTTATTAAGCACCAAATCTCTTTTAGAAGTCAAAAATATCACGATTAAGATACAAGTTTGATCGATCGCAACATTAATCTTTTAAATATAATTTGTTACATGATTATCAAGTTATTAATAACCCATCCATATTAATAATGGTGGGGCGACGCTATCAATATCAACTTGTGTAGGGAATCGCAAAATAATAATCAACATGATAAAAAGACTCGTTTGTAGCGATTTAATAATAGAATATTTAAAAAATTCTCTGTTATTTCATTGTTTTTTTTTTTTAACTTCAAGTATTGTTCATCCGTGGTTTTCGGGACGCGCCGAAGAAGAAAGTTCCCAACTAGTATAGTTTTAACAGATATAAATATACTTAATGTTTTATATTAGATTAAGGTATCTATAATCTATGGTCCAATGTACTTATTTTTAAGTCCTTGCCTGAAATAAAGATATATTATTATTATGTCATGCTTCTAAAAATGTATGTCAATGTCACATTTTGGCGGGAATTATTCTAGTTCTAGAGTTCATGACTGTCCTCACAGCTCAGTTGGTAGCTCTACCGTCTGCGCTGTGGGTCGCAGGTTCAATTCCCAGTCCACTCCAGTTGATCACAGGGGTATGAGACGTTACATCCCTAAGAATGACGGGCACAACATGATGTGCGCATTCTCATACATAGGTCAAGGAACACTTCAGTCCTCCCCAACCAATTGTTAAACACTTAACATCAAGTCACATTTGTAATATTTATCAAAACAAATTCTCCGTAATCGCATGTTGGGACAAAGCTTTAACGCTAAAAATCCAAGAGCGAAACCCGATGCCCGAAGCCCGCTTCGAAATGCCAAATGTCAACCTACAAACGACCACTTGTACTGTACAGCAACCTGTCATTATAAAGATATAAGAGCTGACGAACTTGACAACTTGGTTACTATAAATGAGTTTGACGTTGACAAATTATAGAGCGCGGGAGAGTGGCGGCCGCGGCCGGTGATTTCGTTGTGGAATAATGGCGGCGACCAATCACACGAACATGAAATTGAACGTGAAAAGTTGTTAACATTTCTAAAATGTAATTACTGTTTAATTCTACTTATGCTTGTATTAATTAGTGTGGCGGCCACTGTACGTGTATGTGTGAGTGTATTGATGGTATGAACATATCAACAGTCATTAGGTCAACTGATCCCGCGGGATAAGTTTGAGCGGCCTCAGTTGACTGAAGACCCAGCAAAACAACATTTGGCTGGCTTAATGTGTATTGTAAGTATGTATGTACAAAAAAGTAGGTATTATATTAGTATTATGTATTTATTCATAAGTACAAACTGTGCTTAGTTTGAGGCTAAAACTAAGCACAGTTTGTACTTTGAGAACTAGATAACTGCTTGTCCCACAAATGTTTGTCATAACTGGGAGTCAAACCCACGACCAATATCGCAAAAGGCAGCGCTACCAACTGAGTTACGAGGCCAGTCAATATGAGATAAGTACATCTCGTAACTGGACTAAACATTTTAGTTAAAGACGAAACTCAAACTTAATTTCCGCTCTCTTAACTTTTGTCCGCGTCTTAGATAACTAGATCTCGCACTCAGCGTACTTAAGTTTCACAATTTTATTATTAGCATTAAGTTATAGAACGCTCTTAAAATGGTAATGAGACACGCCATTCGTCATTGATTACAATCTCCACAGATAATATATAATTGTGAGGAACGATACAAACAGCATTAGTCGGATGTACACATCGAAACCGTGACTAGATAATGACTGTATGAAGCTTCTATTGGGTGCATTCTCAACGGGCCTGCCTAAAATGTCAGATTATTTTGTTAGTATCACAGTAAACTAAAATTTTGCAATTCTATGATGATGTACTGCACATGACAGATCGCAATGGATGCTATTTAATGTTGCAGGGGGCAGTTGTAGGGAATCAAAGGGTACACACCTACGGACGCAAGCAACTGGAACCCCCCAATGTCAATTATGTATATCGACTAACTAACCTTGCAATACGGTATCATCTTATTACGGCTATGGCTATATGCATCTTTACGGATTAATTTTAGTTATATATGACAGCATAAATATTAGTTAAAACAAATGTTCCTAATAACTTTACCTTTGTCAGAAATTGAACACACGACTTAATTAGGTGCATAAATGCTACTAATTAACGCTACCTCGTCGAGGACTCGGCTAAAATTGAGTTAAAACACGGGGGCCAAGCGCAACAGCCTTCAAATCTGACAAGAGCATGAATAAATCATACCGGCTGTATTAAAGTAGCCATGTTTATCCGTTCGTTCATTTATCACCGTTTTGTGCGACCAGTGGGTGAAGACCCCGCACTTTATACAATAACATATTCTATATTGAATTGTCTGGGAACGGACGTCAAACTCAACTCGTCAAACTTAGCTATATAATGCGGCGTGAATTTAAAGGCAATGTTTATTAACTGACAAAAATGGAGGAGGTTATCAATGGTTGTTTTTTTTTGTTTGTTATACGATTTATTCGGCTATTGTGGGTCGATTTGGATGGCTCTGTTTTCATTTGGTAGGGTGTAGCTCCGAGGTTGTCGATAAAGTTCAATTATAGGGTACTAATTGACATTTGCGACAGTAGTGCTACTGTCAAAAACTTGGTAAATAACTCTTTTAAGCTTTGAGGACAATTGTTTGCAAAATGATATGTAATTTTTAAACCCTGACGGAAAAGAAGGGTGTTACGAGTTGGTAGTCTGTGAACATGTGTTGTGTATGTGCATATGTGCATCTGTGTGTCTGTCTGTGGCATCGTAGCTCAAACGATTGGATTTTGATGCGGTTTTTTCTGTTTGAAATCTGACATGGTCGAGATGGTTCTTAGCTAATCATTGATGAAGATCTGTTCAGGCGTTTGATGTTCATCAGTAAATTACTATTACCCCAAGTCGGGGGATGTTACATTTTCGTGAAATAAAATTACAGTATATCCTTTCAGTTAATACATTCGGTTTAAAGGTTTGACCTTCAATGGCCTTCAAGGGCGAAGGTATTGTTCTTGGCCATCTTTCACGAATAAACTGAATTAACTCTGAACTTGTTTGAACACTGTGGATTTCTATTTCGCTGCAGAATAGAAATCCACGCTTCTCACGTCGTGGCGTGATTGTGGTCAAACTCTTGGCAACCTTTGACGAAATAAACTGGCCAAGTGTTAGTCGGCCTCCCGGCGGTACCGCACAAAGAGCGTGAAGTTTGTAAGTTTTTCAAATATTATATTTTTTCTGTGATGTAACTAAAAAATACGGTATTCAAATTTTTTCCTCTACTTGTACTTTAAGACATTGCTTCTTGCCAAATTTCATGATTCTAGGTCAACGGGAAGTACGTTTTGATTTCCTTGATTGTAAATATAAATATTCATCATAAGCGGTCGTATCTTTTGATTGCGTTGACTTAGAAGTTTTATTTTTTCAGAGCTCCTAGACATTGCAGACTTGAGTATTTGATATTAAATTAAACTTGATACCTTAAAGCGTTCTTGAAGAAAAGGTTCTAGACAGATAGAAAGAGGGATAACAAAGTGATCGCATATGAATTTCTTATTATCTTATTTTGTTTTAAAGTTCCCATAAAACTGTAATCAATTCAGGACTTGTTTGAATACTCCGTGTAATGCTTCCCTGCAGATCTTCCCCACATGGAGTTCCACATGCCCCCCCCCCCCCAGGGCTCCACGGCGCTGGTCACGGCGCGGCGTGATTGTGGAATCCATCAATCACAGGAGAACGCAACAGCCCGCTTCGTTGCGTAATGTGTTTGAACATTGTACTTTTTGTTCTTTTGATTTATTTATGTTGATTAAAAGGTTGATTGATGGTTCTGCTTTTTAAATGAACGGCGATGGTGATGGGGTCTTCCTGTTTGTGTTTTGGGGTGAGTTCTATCGAACATTATGCAAATATTGATGATAGACGAGGCAAAATGGAGCGCTTGCTCAAGATACACAAACATAGACTCCTGCACCCGGATTTATTGTTGCAAGTGGCAACACAAACGCCCAATACCCGGAAACTAATTTACTAACCGCAAAAAAGATTGCCTCGGCTGGGAATCGAACCTGGAACCTAACTATTTACAAATATACACATACTCGAGCATAGATTTACACCTTAATTCCTGAAGAGACAGAGCCTCACCTTGACAGTTTACTGTCTAGAGACATGATAGGAATTGAGCTCATTGCTCCATCAAAAACTCAGCTTACAATGTACACCCAGTAAAATTTCTTAATATTCTACAGACCATAACTTTTTGCAATGACAACTACCAGCAAGTAGGCATGCTACGTATTAGGTTATTATGGGAAATAGGTCTTAGAACATGTCAAAATATTCTAGTCCACAATGACGATAGCCTAGGTGTTCATTACGTATCATCTTAGCAGTTTTCCTAAATATCTGACTTTTCCCGTAAATTTTCCAAATTCAGTTTCATTTTCAACATTTCAAACAGCAATTTATTTTTATATTTTAGTGGATGTTTCCAATGATAGACAGACATGTTCTAAGAAATATCACTATGCGCTGCTTAGATTATTTAGATATTAATATGGACGGCAAATTACATATACCCATAAATACTTCACATTATCAAAAATAATCACATCGATAATATATGGATATACAATAAAAAAACTTTTATGATGGTCAAAATTGTCGTAATTTTCCTCAATGAGCATAAAAACTATGATTAATATAATGATATCACTTAGTAAAATAATGATTGGAAATTTGGAGACCGGGGTTTTACCCGAAGCTGATGGCGTCATGTACCATATTAATCTCCGTATCAACCTCTAATCACAGACACCGAACTCTCGTCAAGTGAGAGTGAATAGGCTCTGATCAATAAGGACTCTTAATAATTAAATATCTTTATCTCACTCAACAAGATCTTAAAAATAAGTACATTATAAAGCCATAGATAAATATTTTAATCTAAGATACATAAAATAAGAAATATATTTATAACTATTAAAACTACTCTAGTTGGGAACTTTCTTCTTCGGCGCGTCCCGAAGACGACGATATATGACCCCAATGGGCCAGGAGTCGGGAGCGAGGAACGTCTCCTTGTACCGTACCAGCCTCTAATGTTCCCACTGCAGGGACACCGGCCTACTCTCGATAATTGAGAGTGAATGGGCCTCTGATCTACCACGGGAGCCCAATCCGGATTGGTAGATGACACATTTCGTCGAATTTTTGTTTCTAAGACATGCCGGTTTCCTCACGATGTTTTCCTTCAACGTTTCGAGAGCGTGGTATTGCGCACATAAATTTTTCAAGTGAAAAAACTCATTGGTGCACGTGTGGGTTTGAACCAGCGACTTTCAGAATGAAAGTCGGCGTCTGAGCCCCTTGGCCACCACGTCTCCTTGTGCTTGGCTGGAACTTCAAGCGTGTAGGACTGGAAATTTTTAGTCCTATAGGATTTCAGCCGCTGTAGGTGTATCGAAATTGGTTCCTCAATACGACATTGGCTTCTTTCGTGAATGAAGCGAGGAAACTCTTCTCCCGATATATTTCGATCCAAACGGAACAGATACAAGTATATAGTGGACTCCACAGCGCACACAAACATGCATAAATTGACCTGGTCTTCCTTAAACTAAAGGGTTCAAGTGGTACCAACTTAGGTGGCTTTATGGTCACAGGCTCGTAGTTGAGAGTTTGCCTTTGAAGCAGAAGGTTTCAAACGCTATACTCGGCCAGGAAAAACCTTGCCAAGTTAAACAGAAGTACTTACGAGCCGTAAAATTATGTATGATATACATAATTTTTAAAAAGAAAGAGACAGAGAAGAGAATTCCTTTTTTAAATAATTTTTAAATTTTCTGTTTCCATTAAAAATGATATTATAACGGAATATTATTTACATGTAGTATGTATTTACACAAAAAGAAAAATGATTCTCTCAGAAATCTGATTCCAATAGTACAAGCTATGTTTAGATTAGGGCTAGATGATGCTGTGTAAAATTTACATCAGTATTTACTTGGGTTTCGTTTACCCCGGGTTTGGGAACCTAATCAAAAGTCTTGAGATTTAGACGTCCGTCCACTGACAAGCCACGCGTCATGTCGCAGCGGTAGTAGATAGAACACTGGAGTAATTACTCAGGCCGCGTAATACCTATTGACTTTGATAAAACGGCCCAACCTACTTGTTTAACGCGATTTATTACCTGCGAGCGAGGGCTTGTACGTCCGGATGGAACGTTGAAATTGTGGAGGTGGTATTCCAGAAGAAAAACTCAATTTAAACTGATTAAAATTTGGATGAAATAAAAATCCAAACAGAAGTACGAATACGTTTTTTTTAGTAGGTATATTGTACCTGATATCTTTATCGTGGACCGATTATTTATATTATAATCCGTAGCTTACTATTGAAAATGAATTGCTAAATGTGTTGCTAGGCGTAAAACTCGAGAACGGCGGGACTAATTCAGCATTTTTTTTCTAGTATATTGAAAAAAAAAAAAAAAAAACATTTATAAAGCATTTTTACTTCTACGTGTGTTTCGCTTGATAGCTGAATGTCAAATTGTCAATCAAGACAGGACTTCTGTCTGGCAAGCTAGTAATACAATTGAAAAAATATTTGACAGGGTTTACCTTCGAAGTGCTCCCGTAGAAATTTCCTAAACAATTTTCATTTTTATCTTCAATCTCTTGTGATCTTCTTAATTAATAATTGTCATTTTTGTTTTATGAAACTCTCGTGATACCATTTCAAAAGAAAGAGAAAAAAGAAGAAGAGAGAGTAATTCCTTTTTTAAATAACTTAAGGCGAATAAATTTACTAATCTGAAATTGAAATTTGATTACTTTGTGGTATCTTTTCATAGTTCTGAATTCATACTCCGGCCCGAGTAATTAATCGTTTGTAATCAGTCTAAAATTTGCTCTCAGGTTAAATATCAAACTTAAGGTTAAAAATCTTAATTAAACACGCATAATTATTACTAAGGTTGGCGCTTTACAAACCCCTCCCGACTCTCCAGGGAGAGAACAAGCAAGAAACTTCTATCTATATATATTCACTTATGGACCCCAGTGTGAACCCCATGAGCGTGTAACTATTTGTGTTGCGTAGTTAATGATTTGCCACATCCATTGCACGCTCGGTGGTCACAGCGCGATGATTTATCAACTTGTCTTCGCAAGATTAATGCGTGCAGATGATTGACGATTCGCTCCGGCGTTCTAATTCGCCAATGTCGGCGTGACGGCCGAGTGGGGAGATGCGGATGTGAACTCGGAAGGCAAAAGTTCGATTCTGAAACAAATATTTATTATGTTTATAAATGGTTCAGCTATGTTGGTAAGCACTGCCTTCGGCGCTGTAGGTCATGGGTTTGATTTAACAGACAGTCACGTACATGAAAGAGACATCAACACTCATGCCAACATGTAATTCTCATATAGTCTGTCTGTTATGATTATGTGTCACGAATATTAAATGTCGAGATGTTTGCCAAAAGAATTATCAGTTGTCATCTGTATGTGTTAACTTTACATATTTGATTTATTATTATACAAAGTTAATAATAACGTCGCCCCGACTTGTTTGTAATTTTAATTGTTTCTGGCCGTTGGATTACTTTATATTTACTGGACGATGTTGTTGGCATGAAATTCTATTAGTGATTCCGGAGTAAGTGAAAGACAGGTCACGTCAGTCTGACAGCAGCAAATGGGCAAACGCCATAACACTCAACGACAGACATTTGAGTGCAAATCCGGTTATTGGCCTCACGCACTCCCATCGAAAAACTTCAATTCAAACAATAATACTTTTCATTTAGCTACTTCGGTTCGTTTAAGTGTTCCGTGCCAAGTACCTCATCTTTTCCGGTGCAGGAATACGGTTGACCAGTATGGCCATCACGCACTATCTTGCGTCAGAACTGCCGGCCGTGTTCCCCGCCGTAGCGCCATTAATGGCATATTTTGGCGGACTTTTTCCAGCGCCACCATTCCTGCTACTTTAGAGCCGAGCGAATAGATGCGCGACAATGGAAAAATACTACACGTCAGTCTGATGAAGAACAGAAAATAGGCAAACGCCATAACAATGAGGCTTTCTAAAGACGGAATGTGATATCAGGGTACTGACCCTGAAATTCCACTCCGTCTTTAGAGAAAGCACTGAATAAGCTGGAACAATTTGGATGCTCGAGAAAGCGGACCACGAAAGGTCGAACATTTGGAAGGAATTTGGGGATATCTTTGCTCAGCTGTTGCACACAAGAGATTGAGAAAGATAACGCCTTTCACGTATTAAAAATAATCAGCATTAAAAGAAAAAAACTCGAATCGACTCTACAACTTTCAACTCTGTAGAGTCAATTGAAAAGCTTATTTGGCGAATCATAGATATATCAGACCGCAGTCCAGTTCAAACACAAATCGACCTGTCCTATTAGGTTTAACATAAACATTTCGCCTCGGAACGAATGGCGTGTCCGAACAGCTGAAGCCTGAAGTCCGCAAGTGTCGCTGTCTCAAATTCCTGCGCGATATAAATTAATGTGAATTCCCGACAAATAGCGTCGCATAATAAGCTGCCAACCTTTCAGCGGACCTGTCAGTGAACGGACAGCTAGTTCGGTCTATATCACAGGTTAACAATATTGTTATCCGTCAATTGTTGGTACTTTTTGACAAATAGCAAAAAGATACAGATTTCTATACCAACATTTGGTATAGAAAGATACAGATTTCTATACCAACATTTGGTATAGAAATTTGTATCTTCGTAGATACAGCTTTGGCCGTTAGTAGTTATAGATTCCATGGTCGCAGACGATGCATTTGAAGGACGCACCGCATTTGACGCGACAAAATTTAACATTGCATTGCACAAAAACTCTCCTTAATTGATTTTTGGGTCCATGTAGCATGTATTCGTATACGAGTACCATCTACAGTGTACCTAAATTATATTCCCTCGGTTGTGTGATATGTTAGACTACTCTACCAGTTAAAAGTCGCTCAGCGGGCTATGGAGCGGGCTATTCGGTCACTCTAAAATCCGGAACAAAATTATTCGTCACAGAACTAAAGTGATCCACATATTTTGTTTGCATACTGATATAAGTATTGAATATCCTCTCAAAATGTTCATTGTCTCTAAAAGTTTACTAAGCTCTGCTTTATAATTTCAGAAAACACGTATTTTAGATTACGACACTTATAGATATAAAGATTTTGTTAACGCACAATTAGATTTTATTGAAAAATTAGATTATGAAATAAAACAAAATTGCATATATACATTTACATACTATTACTTGAATGATTTAAATTTAAGTACTAATAAAGTGAGTAGTTCAATTTTAAACATACGTGATACATTTCTACTGTACCAATTAGCCTCCTTTATTTACTTTACGTATATTCCTGCACTCGAAAGTGAACTAGCTATTGTCTGTTTCAATCTGCGGGTCACTAAACGAGTGTCGTGTCCGTGGTAGTAGTAACTATTAGATACGCTGCGGTCGTACTGTCTTATTAATGAACTGTCGACGTGGTAGAGTAATGATAGTGTACGTTTATTTAGAACCCCGAGAGTACACCAGCACTGGAGTTGCACTGCGTCCAGTGCCGAGCTAGGCATGTATCGACTTGCTCGCGAAAAAAGTAATCCTTCCCCATAGAAGGTCGGACAGGGTTTGAACAAGCGCTAAACTTAGTTTTAAGACCGCATGCTTATCTATGTAAAAACAGAAATTGACGTTACTCTCTATTATCGAGAGTAGGCCGGTGTCCTTACGGTGTAAATAAATGAGTATGAGTTACAAGTAAATGTAAACTTTAGTTTCTAGATTTATGCACGAAATTATGATTTCACTTCGACCTGCCTACCCTGTGTGGTTTAAAGGGAACGAAAATGGAGTAAAGCTTGATGCCCAAACGTAACACAAATAAATTACAATGAATCATACGCCAGCCATCCGCTATTAAAATAGCAGCACAACTATCACAACCGAACAATCTCTCATCACTCACCTGACGTATGCGACATTGTCACGTATGCGACATCGTCACGTGTGTCACATCGTCACGTATGTCACATCGTCACGTCACTGCGGCATGCAGAAGCAATTGGTTGCGCAATCCGGCGGCGGTGGGTGTTGATTACGATTGGCACAGATTGATAAGTGTGAGTCACTCGGCTCAGCCGCAGCTTGTTGCGTAGACATGTATCTGAAACATGTTTAGCATTAGAAAACATTGCAGTGCCAAGGTTCTGGTAGGCGCCACATTCTGTAGCTTTGTAACTGTGGCTTTTCACGAAAATAAAATAGTTTTTGTAGCGCACGTAGAATAATAATATTTATAGACAAGATTGTAAATTGTTGTAATTTA
This sequence comes from Aplocera efformata, assembly GCA_921293045.1. Lineage (NCBI taxonomy): Eukaryota > Metazoa > Arthropoda > Insecta > Lepidoptera > Geometridae > Aplocera > Aplocera efformata. The sequence goes on from OV121045.1 coordinate 611,146, forward strand.
GAAAGGAATCTCTATTTTTTTATAAATAAAATATAGCCTATGTTTCTCGGCGATAATATAGGTTTCTAATGGAAAATGAAATTTAAAAAAAGTATTGCATTAATGTATGTCATCAATTTGTTTACAGTCGCCATCTTTGAGTAGCTATCTGTCATCAAACGACAATCTCTCACCACTTGTCACAAGTGGATGCGACATGCGTGAACAGGTGACTGCGCAAATGTGGCAGGTAGGTACGTCACTCGAATATCAGCCAAATCCTATAATCAACTAATAGTTTATTGATGACAATTTCCATTGGAACATTGTTATCCGCCAAATATTGCTATAGGGTTTATTCTTAGACATCCTATATATATAGTTATAATTTAGGTATACAAATTAATTCCCAGGAAATGCAAGTGATTTAAATACAGTGAAGGCTGTTTGAGGGTACTCACCGACGGACGCGAGCAAAATAAACCCCCAGAGATTACCTAGATAAATGATTGTCAAATAGAGATGAATACCTTTAATTGGAGTGATTATTAATTGGAGTATCTGGGAGTCATTATAATATTAAATAATAAAATAGGTTGCTAATAGCAATTAAGTTTAGTGTTCATATTGTTCTGTGATTTGTTTATGGTAAATAGGCACCTAGAAATCAAGAAGGTAAATCTAAATTCATGTGCATGAGTCGAAATTTACTGATTATTTATTTAATGGTATGACATACATTAAAATTTAATGATTGAAACGATCATCATAATTACGAAATTTAAATAATTTTCAGGGAGTAAAATATAATGCAAGAATGTATCTTAGTAAACTTTTTAATTTAAAAACAAGCCGTTATTCATGAAAGTATTTTGAATTTCTATGTTTTGAAAAATGAGCATGAGAAACATTATTTTTGTGGTTATGAACATGCTTCACAAAAATAATGTTTCTTAAAAATGTTCACAGGCTTTTTAAAGCCACTACTTTATTGACTTTTACGATGACTTGCCACTGCCGTCCACAATTGAAATCTAAATGTTACTGAAAAGTCTACGTCCATTTGACTAATTAAAAAACATAATCAGTGACTGGCAGAGCCTTGCTACCGAACAAAGGCCACTGCAAACAAAACAAGCGAACTTCCCGATAAAATTCACAACCCTATTCAACTAGAGCGGACATCGAAAGTTGTCGCGAGTCCGTCCCGTCACTGTCAACGTCAAACCACGTGACACATGTCAAGCTGTCGTGTCACTGTCAGAACGGCCGCGGACCGCTGTAATTAGCTAATTGCACGAAAAATACGCACACTGCAATTTTGCACTCTATTACAATGGGGCAAGATTGAAAATGACCTAGAAAAATCTATGCAAATTTTCAACTCATTACAACTTTGTTTGCGAAATATGAATCTTGAATCATGAGACACGGAGTCAGGGATCATTTTCTATTGTTACGCTGACAGGTTTAAGTATCCGACAATGGCAGCGGATGTCATTATGCTAACGCTTGTAAATCGTTTAATGAGTTAATCTGACAGCTGTATTGATTGACATCGGATAGGTTCGTGACTGGTGAATAAACGGTTTGGTGTCAGTTTCTCAGAATTTATGCTGGCATTTCGAAGTGTATACGAATGTTGTGAGATAATTTTGTTATTATCATTCAATAGGACATAATTAAACATAAATAACGAAACTTCTTACTTTATATTATGTATATGATGTCTTAGTGATACTTGACTATTATTTCCAAAAAGCAGATTATATCGTAGATATGTCTATAATCTAATACAAACGGAAAAAATGGTAGATACATCAGTAAGTGACAGGTTATATTTTTGAATGATCAGTTTTTTTAAACCGGTTGTAGTTCAAATGGTACCTGTCATTTTCATTAGCTCTTTGCTAACCACAACAATTATTATTATTAACAATTATTTCTTAATTTATAATACCGAAGAAACGGTATTTATAATACCGTTTCTGAGTTTAATCAACTTGTTCAATTAATGCAATTAATTTTTATACACTTTTTACTCCACACATTTTATTGTTTAAATTTACATTGTAGTCTCTCTAGAATGTAAATTTAAAAAACATTTCTTGACTAATATTTACAATATGGCTGTATCGTCAAGACATAAAAGTTAAGGCGTAATTTTTGTTTAATTAACTAAACATTTTTGATGATATTCGATCAGAAACACGTATTTTTCAAAACAATATTTGCCTAAATAAACTTAAAAAAATGCAGCGTGGTTGCGCTACGGATATTGAATATTTAATATTATCTTTTCACAATAATGTCCATTGATTACCCTGACCCACGCAGTTCTGTAATTCTCCTTACAATATTACTTCTCGATGACATTAGAACAATAGATGAATGATTAAGGCCATTATTAAAAGCAAACATTTCATTACGCTCTCACTTCAGCAACACGCAATGGATCAATTTGATTGACCGCTGACAGCGCAATAGCTGTCAATGAATGTCAATTAATTGTTCATCGTTACAAAAACCAGCTTACTCATAACTACACAACACGGCCAAACTGATAAATTCAACCTTATTGTCAGTGGGAAAAGGTTGTAGATTCTTCAATAAGATTTTAACAGATGATAGTATAGGTTGGTTTTTAGGTGATTTAGATGAATTACACGTATATGGCATTATAATTACTCGCGTAACTCATACATTACAGATGACAGTTACCTACTTAATAATACTTTTGTGTTGAGTTCGTACTTAAAATAGAAATCGGGAAAGGGCATGTGACTCACCAAAGAGCATGGTGGTTCAGAGATACAGACGCTGACTTTCAATCTAAAGGTTGCTGTATCATATCCATCTGACATCTGAAGTTGTAACTGTTGTAATTGTGCGAGCATGTTTGTTAAGTTTATAATTTGGCTGAAAAGACCAGAAAAATTTTCAGATAAAATCTAAGTATAATTAAACACTGTATTCTATATCTGCCGTGAGAGGTTAAACTCAATTTGGCCGGCTATGAACTTTTTACTTTGATATGACAATACAAAAAAAGTTAAGCTTTCCCATCATTGTCTTTACTGAACGATAACGTTTCGGATTAGCTGTAAGATTAATTAAATATAACATTTCCCATCGGACGTGAGCTTATCTCCAGCCCTAGACGTCTGCGATTGTACCTAATCAATGAATGTTGAAACTGTAAATGGTAAAACAATGTGACGTCAACTTTTTTTTATTTACTGTATTGTTCTTTGATTGTAATTTTTTTTCTTTTTAATTTTTATACGAAATTGTTTCTAGCTCTTGTTGACTTCATATTAGATAACTGACTGATTTTAAAATCAAATAAACCGTAAAAATACCTTATTCTTATGACGCCTTTTTAGACTATTCAGACTATCTCTGTAATCTATCTCTGTGCCAAATTTCATCCAGGTCGGTTCAGCCGTTTTGGCGCGTGGATGAATGTTTGCTACTCAATAGTAACAAACATCCATCCATACTTACAAACTTTCGCCTTTATAATTAATAGGATTTTTTGCAGTTCATTTAAACAGGGTGACAAAAATAACCCGCTGGGAGTTTTCCGGATGAAGTCAGCTAATATAACTGCAGTAAGAATTGTATCTCACTACTCCTAACTAAAATAGTAGGTGTGTTTCAGCGGCTAAGCTCTGTGTCAGAACGCTGTGCGGTGCTCTACGTCTAGACTCAAGCAAAACCTATCTCACGCAAGCTTTGACAGTTCCAAATGCACAGAACTGCTGGCATCATTATAACGCCATAATACGCGTTCGAATGCGCGCGCGGTGACAAGATACCGCGCACCTAATTGACACGTCTGAGCTGAGCGGAAAATAGGCGGGGGACTACTTTTATCGATGATTTATTCTCATCTTGATCAAGTATTTTGAGGGGCCAGCTGCTCGCGTCCGTAGGTGAGAACTCTCTAGTATCCCTACAAGTACCCCCAGGAGAAAGAAGAAACGAAAAGTAGCAGTAGAACTTGTGCTAGGTTCGTCCGGGGGGGCCAGGTAATTTTTTGGTTGGTAATTTCAGACTTGGTAATCTGCCGCCAAATAGTAGTGCACTCGCATTTCTATGTTCCAATGGAAAAGTGTGGGTGCTGGTGAAATCACATGCGCCTGTGATTTAGGCTCAGACGCTACATCCCCATCTCGGGTGACGCAACGAGATGCGACGTGGGTCTTCTTTAACTGCGTTTGGAAAGACCTGAGTCGTATTCATGTTGTTATGAGCCACTTAAGTAGAATAAAAATAAAAAATAAGTATGAGTCCCTACGTGTATTGTCTTCCAGGTAGTGTCAATAGACCGAAAGTAGAAATAAAACATGTACTGGTTTCGATCGGAGAATTACAGCTACTACGTCTGGTAATCTATCGCGAAGCAGTGGCGCACTCGCGCTTCTGTGTTCTGGACGGTGTAGGTGTCGGTGAAATTACTAGATTCAGTAGAGAATTATCAGGTTATCAGGCTCGTCCACCACATTACGCCAAGGACCACAACAGAACCATCGTTCGTACGTTCAAAATACACTCAACAGTACAAAGAAATACACACACACAGTTCTTATTTATTTACAGTTATTTAGTATACCGAGTGCAACTACAACGTTTGCATTGTAGTGGTACTCGGTATACTCACTCTGTTATCGAATAGCTGTACTATGGTGATTCTCTTAAGTATGGGCTTGATTCGAACTTCGAACGTGCATTATCAGAATCGTTGAAATCTATCGATATGCTGTGAACCTGAGCAGCTCTATGCAGCGTCAGGCGGCTGACAGGCGGAAGGCGAAGACGGAAGTAATGGCGCGCGCTGTCGACTCGGACGCGATTGTCGTGTCGCGTCGCACCGCTTGTTAGTTGTCGCTTGTCGCCATGTCGCCATGTCGCCTTGTCGCCTTGTCGCGCTTCAAGTGAATTATGTAAGACGCTACGTTTCTGTGGGCAGGGCTTTGTGAATCAATTATTTAGATTTACTGGGCCCTATTCTAATTGGATTCTGGATAGTTCTGCAGTCTTCTTCAGACCTGAAATTGTGTTACTAGATAATACTGATTGCTTTGAAACAGGGATGTTGGATGGAATTGTTAGGCTTTTTGTAAGGGTCACGCGAAAGATTTGACTATAAAAAGATATTGAAACGTTAAAACTAGTATAACTTAATTTTGACTCAATACTCAAAATGTTTACAAACAAACAAAAAATTAATTAACTAAATACAACCCACATTTTTTTATACTACTGACAGAATATTCATTGACTTATTGTATTTGGCTATTTAATATTCTTAGAGCAGGTCTCGTTTTTTTTTTTTTTTTAATTAAATTGAAACATTTTTACGATAAACATAAAAAAAAAAGAAATTTTAATAGGGATTTTTTTTGGTTATACAAGGTTTGTTCTAACAGTTAGATAACTAATTAATGATTTATTTTACTCGAGGAAAGTGTTTCTTAGTGACGTTATTCGTGGAAACGAGCTCGCAAGCGAAAAGTGGTCCGTGATGATAAACATAAACTTTCATGTAAAACGTTAATATCTGTACATTTAATCAAAAAATAGAACAATTCATAAGTATTTTGCAACAAACTTACCTATAATTCCTATTTTCTACAATAGCCTTTTCCAAGAATAGATCAGCTTTTTGTATTCACGCGACTAATGATATTTTTTGTCGCTGTCACATAGTTTTGACAGCTCATTGACAGGTAACATTATGCGAGTCGTGACGTTAGCATCAGTGTCAAGTTCATCTCTTTGTATTTTGACATACATATAAAAACATACGTGTCACCGTGTCACATTAATAATGCATAAATGTCAGTCAGTCCGTATGACTGGTTTCAGTGATGGTTTTAGGAAGAATAGATTGTTAGAAATGGCCTGGTGATACCGCATCTGCCGATCTAAAATTGAAATTACAGTAGCTGATCGTTGCCAGTTGACTTGCCATTTAGCTCATCAACTTTAATTGACAGTGTCAGGCTTGAATGACGTCAAATTGGCAGTTTGTCATCGAGTTGTCCACCTGTCTTTTAATAACAGCTAGTTTCAGTATTCTACTTACAGATAACTGGAGATGGATTACGATAGGAACATTGCTATCCGTCAAAATGTATATAATACATTTTTGACAACTAAATAATGCTGCAATGGTATTATATCTCTAGTTCCAAATTATGTTTGGTTCAGAAGGTGAATTTACTTCAACTACTTAATAAAAAGTAAATATTCTCATCATTATGACGGCTCCGTGGCTTAGTTGGTAGTAGCCCTGCCTTCGAAGCGAGGGGTCCCGGGTTCGATTCCCGGCCGGGGCACACTTTGTGTGGTGAGCATGAAGTTTGTTCTCGGGTCTTGGGTGTTTGTCTTGTGTTTCTGTGTTTGTCCATGCCATCTGCGACACAGGGAATCCTTTTTCTTTTTTTATTATGGTTGCAGTACTGAACTTCTTATTTTTGATCGATAAAAAGTAGGAGGTTCTTAAATCGACGAGTATATATCCTAACTACAGAACCAATCATCATGAAATTTTTCATATACGTTGTCATTAACGTGACAATGTGAGATTCCTACCATACCATAATCCGGTCATATTGGTTTAATTTTCTTTAACCCGTTAAATTTTCCCTAGATGGCGCTGTTACGGTAAATGCACTTTATTTTATAGTTAGTTTACTTTAGTTTTGTACTAGATGGCGCTGTATCAGTGAATATAAATTTTTATATAATAGTCGTAGACCGTAATGACGCTTACTGAAAAAAGGCAATGTTCAGTGATAGACTGATGTAGAGTTATGATAATAATTATAGAAAAGTCCAATTATGATGGATTTAATAATGGTATGTGAATATGACTCCGCCCCTTTTTGTCAAAATAAAACACATTTGTTCGCTTACAAAATTAAAAAAAAAAATTATTGAAAGTATGCTCCATCTGCAGCTACAACCTTCGCCCATCGTTCAGGTAGTTTTCGTATTCCTTGCTGGAAGAAGTCCTGGTCTTTTGAGCTTATCCAGTTGTCAATCCAAATTTTGATACTTTCACATGAAGTAAACTTTTCTCCAGTAAGGTCTGTCTGCATCGTCCGGAATAGGTGGTAATCCGAAGGAGCTATGTCTGGTGAATATGGCGGGTGGGGTAACACTTCCCAGTCCTGTCCCTCTAAATATCTTTTTACGACTTCTGCGGTATGCGGTTTGGCATTGTCATGCTGAAGAACTAATTTGTTATGTCTATTCACCCATTCTGGTCGTTTTTCTTCTATGGCTCGCTTCAAACGCATTAGTTGTCGTCGGTAAACTTCTCCATTAATAGTTTCAGAGGGTTTGAGCAACTCATAATATACAATACCTTTCTGATCCCACCAAATACAGAGCATGACCTTGGCACAGTGAATATTTATTTTTGGCTGTGATGGGCCTGGTTCGCCTGGTTTCACCCAAGCTTTTTTGCGTTTAGGATTTTCGTAGTGTATCCATTTTTCGTCTCCTGTGACTATCCGATGCAAAAATCCTTTTCTTTGCTGTCTTTGAAGCAGCATTTCACAAATGGTTTTCCGACGTTCCATGTCTCTTTCTTTTAAATCATGTGGAACCCAGTCACCGGCTTTTTGAATCATTCCCATCATTTGTAAACGCTTTGCAACAGTTGAACGATCAACATTTAATGCTGCAGCTAATTCTGATTGAGTTTGGCAAGAATCTTCCGCCAATAATGCTTCCAATTCAGCATCTTCAAATTTTTTTGGTGGTTTTCCATGTTCTTTATCCTCAGTACTAAAATCGTTATTTTGAAATCGTCGAAACCATTCCTTGCAAGTTGTATTAGACGGAGCATGCTCACCATAAATCTCCACAAGCAAACGATAAGTTTCCGCTGCAGTTTTCTTCGCAATAAAATAATGTAATAACACTTCCCGCAAATGACGTTTATTTGGAATAAAAACCGACATTTTCGAAAAGGTGAAAACAATTGTTGCTTACACTTCAACCAAATATCATAAAATGCGTTAGATAGCTGACATTCAGTACTATCGAATACAAGTATGGTCATTTATTAGTACACGTAAACAATACTAAAAACGACATCTGTTGAGAAAGGGCGGAGTCATATTCACACACCCAATATATATAGTATAGTTTATTTTTAACATGGTCAGTCAGTCAATTGTATTGTATAAATTATGTAGCTCAATTTATAAACTCCCGTTAACAGTAGCATATATATTAGCAAAGTAAGCTATAAATAATGTATCTGTAATTCATAGGTTATCATAATTATGATATCAAAAAATTAAGGGATCACAAAAGCTTATCTAATTTCAATGAACTTGTCATTTATGATAATCTAGGTAATTATTTTCAGTTTAATCAGTTTTTGAGTGTAATTAATTATTATTTAAGATACTCAAAAAGATACTATGGCTAGATAACCTGTAAACTCTCCTTGTCAGATCATATTAGCTAAATTAAGTTAAATTAAGATTTTTATCGCTAAACATTGCCTTATTTATTTAAAGACATGATCGATTGAATTTATCAGTTAAATAACGTGAGCATGTATGCTAAAAGGTGCATACGGTGATTTAGATTATTTAGAAAGATTAAAGTGTGGATATATTATCAAAAACGGCTTTTTTTGTAGCAATATGCTTGGATCGGTAATTTATTCTTATGATACTAGAAAATATAATTTGTTTGGCAACAGATTTTCAATTTGGTGATGTCAGGTAGAAAGGTAGGTAGAGGTCTCTACCTCTAAAGAAAATGTGTAGTTTCCTACCGATTTTTTGCTTCACAAGTTCAAGCTGATTGTAAGAATTCAAACCGACAACCTCACTACTTCTTACTTACGACTGACAAAGAAAATGCCGTCATTGCGTCGTTTTAAAAAGTAGATACTACATAATTGTTTTACATAGTTGCCATACATAGTGCTGTGTGAAAGTCCATGAATGTTTATTTATTCTCCAGAAAGCGTAAAAACACATTATTTTCATTATTAAATTCTGGAAATTAATCATTGCTTGAACGTGGAATGAGACTGTCCAATATTACATCAGCAAAATATAGAACTTTTGTTAACAACACAGACGCCGCAATAAGAAAACGAAATAAAAGTGTTCCAACGCGTAGGTACCTACCGATTCCAAAAATGGAAGCAATGAACTAAAAGCAAACACCTCCCAACCCCCCACTAATTCATAATCCATATACATCACTGCAAGACTTGCTACTTCACCTTCCGATTCACTTGCCCGATGACTGATGACCCGCCCGTGATTAACGACCCGCCATCCATCATACTGCCACCGCTGACAGCTGACAGCTGACAGCTGACGTCACGGCGCGTCAGCGGCCGATTTCGGCAATTAAATTTATCGACATTGGTGTTGTGTCAACGTTGAGTTGGGCGTCGATAGCTCCCAATACGCGACACATTGACAGCTCTTTTGATAATTAGCTCGACTCGTTTTATTTGTGCCACATTACGATGGAAGGAGAGCAAATTATGGGTCTTTCAGAGTTAGTGCCATATTTTTGAGTCAATGGTTGTCTTACATAATACTGAAAAAAAATAATATGTAAAAATCAAAAATATTAATGACTTACTTGTAACACGCTGAAATGATTTTTTTTTTTGTTGTAATCTTAAGTAAGATATAATTATAAAAATATAAAATTTATACACAATACACAGCGGAAATGAGGATTTTTGTTTTGATTTCACGTTTTATTTAGGATCAATAAGTAACACATACATAACAATTTCTATTTATAACACCTAGTATCAGGTCAGGTAGTAAAAGTATAAAAAAGTGAAAAACTAAATTATAAAATTGAATTATTAACAAACTAGTAAATATATTTATACCGTCTCGATAAAGTTGGTAAAATTCGTGCTAAACATTATGTTTTCTAACGTCATTATAAAGCGTTATTCTTGGTGGTAAAAAAAAGCAACCATGTCAGGTGTTAATATTAGGTAAGTAGGCATACATTTATAGTAGGTAGTTTTCTCAACTCCCAATGCCCTCAGCTCATCTGTTCACTACTCTCTGCGTACATCTTCCCTAGTGATTAACGAGCTTCTAGCACATTCATCACGCGATGACGGACGGACAGACGTAGGGACCGCTGTTTTATTGCTACTGAAATTAAGTGAGATGGGGTCGAGATTTTTCTGGAGATGAATGATGGTGGATTTTGGATTGGTACACTTTACGTATTTTCGATTACTTTTAGGGTTTCGTACTTTAAAACTAAAATACGGAATCTTCTAGGATCTTTTCGTTGTCCGTCTGTCCATTCATCTTGAGCCTTTTTCTCGGGAAGTTAGTCGGAACCCTTGGTACGCAAGAACTCGCAATTGGCCAGTTTTTTTAAAACTAATGTGACATTGAATTCATAAAAATTATCGTTCTTTTATTTTAATCACAAATTGATTGTATTTTTTATGCCTATTTCATTTAATGTGAATTATGTTATATAGTGGTAGCTTGTTGTATAGCGATAGATTTTTTATTGTTTTTTTAAAAAGAAGGAAAATTCATGGTATGGAGGTATATTGTAATAAACATGACAATTATTTCAGTAGAGTTCTCTTGTTTAGTTTACAAAAGTTAACAAAAACACCACAATATAACTTTCACGGGAAAAACAATGAGACATTTCTTTATATTTAAGTGCATGTAAACACTCAAAGACAGCAAAAGCTTCTAGAATGTGTCGCACTATTAAAAGTTACCTAACGTGGACTGACTGAAGAGTTATCTAGCCAAAGGTTAAATACGAATACTCCTCGCACAAAAAAACTAAATTATCGGTTAGTGGCAAGTGAGTCGGCAGTGTCGCTCTTCCGATAACAAAATAATCCAAATATTTGGACTGCCTTCATCGATCACTACTGATGATGGATTGTGCCGTTCCATTCTCAAACATTTGTAAACTGACGTATCTCAAAATAACGTTACCATATTCTAAACCTTAGTGTGACGTATCTAAGATGGCATTCGATGCTTTTTGAAAATAAAGTAGGATTTGTATAGGCATCCCCAATAACCAGTAGGTCAGTGTTTGTACAATTGTAAGGGGACCAATGTTTGTTCCATTGACGTTATCGTTTATGTTTCACTTAACTGTAATTTATTGATGCGGTTGCACAGATTAGATAATGTTTATTGATGGCATTTTGTTGATTTAGTTCCCAATAAAATTTACTTACCACTTGAACATATTTTGTCACACCTTGATAACACTTTTCCTGGTATGCAGGTAATCGCGATTTCGGAGTAGTTTATACTTGAAGTATCATCAATTTCTGTGCCTGATTCTGTCACATTACGATTTCCCGTGTCGCAGGTGGCATGTGCACATATGCTTACATAACATAAAAAAGGAGGACCTGGGACGTCTTCGTCAATAAAATTTATACCTGGGTTTGATTTGGAGCGTCTCACTGGTGAAATGATTGAGATGTTTTTTTTTTTTTTCATTTTACAGGCTTTAATGCGCAACGCAACTTCTTGTTGAAAAACAATGTATTATACTATGCTGAGGTTTCTAATCAATATCAGGTATCACAAGACGATCATAAAAAAACATGCCTCGAAAACTAACAATTCCAAATTTTAAAGTTATTATGGACAGTCGTATAAAATATACCGTAAATATACGTTTCACATATTTACAACAAGTTTTATTACGACCATAACTCAGTTCTATAACATCCAATGTAAAAGTCATAACCCAAAATATTATGTCAAACAATAATTATCACCAAAAACGGGAGTTAGTCCAAACCATATTTATGCCGAGGCCCTTAAAACTCCGTATAGTTAACACCTCAATTTTAAACTCATAATAAGCTGGCTTCTTGTTAAAATACGAAGATAAAAAACAAATAAAATAACATTGAAATACGACGGAAGATAATGGAGCGGCAGCCGCAGCGGCAGCCATCTTTTTATCTCCGTGTTGAATTTGTCGGTGGTGTTTGTTAACTAATTGGATGTAACTTTAATAATATCATTGATGTAGGATACATGGCTGTGTCCTAATAATCCTTTAAAAATTATTGCCTAGGTACTATTTTCATAAATGTAAATAGCTTAATTTTAAACTGAAATTACGGTTACAGTTAATTTTAAACTTAGATGTAACTTTAATTTTAAATTTAAACTTAAATGTAAGTTTATTATAATAAATGACTAAAAAATGTAATTTTATTAAAAAAAAGGAAATCTATCCTGCCTAAGTTACTATTGCTCTGATGTTTTAATTTCATAGTTAGTGTCATAGCTTAAAGTACTTAAAAATACCTAGAGCATAGCAAAAAAAACCTAAAACAATTTATTTGTACATGTGTGGGAGAAAGTAAATAATATTTAATAACATACAAATATGTCAAGTAATGTTATGAGTATGCTATTTTAATAAATTATCATATATTTAAACCTAAATTCTGAATAATTTAGCTAAAGTGTAACTTTGCGTTCGTGTAAGTCTACGAATGTCATTAAAAATGACTAACCAAGTAGATTTTTTTTTTTTTAATTATACATTTATCTCCTTCAACACTAGTCGTTCTGTATTTTTCTGTACTGTACCAAGACCATCAACTCAAAATTACACTGTACGCCATCTTAACAAAACCCATAACCTCGACACTTTACCGTCGGTGGTACCTCCACCGACAAACATAACAGCTACTTATCTGACATCAGTGCATTTATTTGTCACTCGTTTATGTCCCGTCAGAGTGACATAAGGCACCGTTATGGGTAATAAGATAAGCATATTTTATTTTTATTGCTGTTACCCACTCGGTGGCAATTCTGTAATGACGTTTGTGTGCCCTCTTAAGTGGAGGCAGTGCATTTATTATGAGTACGTTATTATGACGACATTTGGTTCATGGCGTTTGAAATAGTTCTCAATAAACGATATATTTTGTTTAAACGTTTAGTTACATATTTTGAAAAATGGAACCTTATATCATTTTTTTTTTTGTGAATATTATATAACGTTATGTATAGCTTGTTGTGTGAACACCATATCACTGATAAAATGCTTATTTAGTACATTATTGTGTTGTGTAGTACACCCAGACACAACACAACAATCGATGTTTGTCCTGGGTGCAATACGAACCTGCGACCTGCACCACCTACAATTTTGAATATTACTGGCATCATTGTATGAACCAAATTTTTTTTCAAAACATATTTTTCATTAGTTGTTTTACAAATCTTTGCTTAAAACTTATTAATTGATGCTCAATTGCAAAATAATCCCAAACATACAAGATTTGGAATGTACTGGCAAAGTAAAATATGCTAGTGAAAAGCAAATTAACGAATCCTATTACCAATAAACGTTTTCAACCATTTATTTTTCACTGTCCCTTTTCGGCCGGTGACATAACAGTTTGAGCAACCGATGAACCGAGATATATCTTGTTGACCTTTGATGTTATCAATACACGTGTGAATATAAAATATATAAGAAATATTATGATGGCACTGACTGTAATAAAAATTAGACATTAAATTAATAAGTTGAATCAAAATGTAGATGTCACTTTGCCACTTTTTCTCTCCAACAAAATAAAACATAAAATATTCTGAGTGAAGATACTGTACACTCTATTCTCAGATAGGTACTGATAAATTCAATGGTTATAAGACACGACATAAATAATGCTCTAATGCTGACACTTTTATGTTTATTTTAATGGTTTCTATGTGCTTTACGTGACTGCTGGCGGAATTTTAAGGGAATGTTATAGACACGACCCAACACTTTTTGCTTCACAAATTGCTCAGTAACTCCAGAGATTAATGTGTACTCTAACCTCTAATGTCACTTTAAATTGTGTGCGATTGCTGTCGCTGGGAAGATCACACCATTTTGGGAATCGTGCTAACATTTTCACGTCATTGATTAGTGTAAATACTTCAATAATTGGATATAAAACCGTGTTTCAACAGGAATTTTGTCGATTCCATGTCGTCTCGTCTTGTAAATATCACAAAATCAAGTTTACAGTTATAGTATATATAATCAAAGGTATTAAGTAAGTTTAGAATAACGCGATAAACAATAAGTTATAGCATTCAAATGTACACAATACTCGGCAATCTATCAAGAAATTCTAAAACAGTAGCGACAAATTTTGAATGGTGTACATTAAATCTGTTAGTTTTTCGTTTAAAATGAGTTGACTTCTTAAAACAGATGATTAATTAGCTATTGAAATCGAAATTCTAATTATTGTAGATCGACGTTTTGTATTTATTAGTCTTTCAAAGTCAAAGTCAAAGTCAAACTCATTTATTCCTTTAGATCTCAAGTATCATTTGGACACGTCAAATTTTACACATGCATGTACACATATTCGTGAGCATATAACGTGTCACAGGAACTCCCCAGGCACATTACATGCACACAGATATGTCAAATTACAGTCAATTTTCATGTTTAAGCTTATCTTATTTGTTAAGTTTACGTCTGTTCCAACCCTAACCGACCAACCCGAGGGGAAGAAGCAGACAAGAAACCCCTCGGAGACAGTATTACATATTCGCGAATATGGTCCTGCGTCTAGAGTGGAGCAAATTCATTCCCAAGCCTTTTTGTCATCTAGGTAATCTGATATTTTATAGTAAGCTTTTGCGACAAGTTTACGTTTGATGACAGTTTTAAATTTATTTATTGACAGTAATTGAATTTCGCTCGGGATTTTGTTAAAAAAGCGTACACATTGACCTTTAAAAGAATTGCTAACCTTATGGAGCCTAGTAGTGGGCACAGCGAGTTTATTTTTATGCCTAGTGTTTACATTATGATTGTCACTTTTCTTTGTGAACATGCTCATATGTTTACGAGTGTACATCACATTCTCATATATGTACTGACATGTAACCGTTAGTATATTTATATCCTTAAATTTATTACGTAATGATTCTTGGGGACCCATATTGTAAACTGCGCGAACAGCCCTCTTCTGCAACACAAATATGGTGTTGATATCTGCAGCATGCCCCCACAGCAGTATGCCATATGACATAATGCTGTGAAAGTAGCCGAAATATACAAGCCTAGCGGTATCTACGTCTGTGAGCAGACGGATCTTTTTGACGGCATATGCTGCAGAACTAAGTCTCTTCGACAATCTTTCAATATGTGGGCCCCACTGAAGCTTATTATCTAAAGTTATTCCTAAGAACGTTGTGGTATCTACGAGATCTAACTGTTCATCTTTTATTTTAACATTAATATCTACTTTTTTAACGTTGGGTAAAACAAATTTTAAACACTTTTTCTTTCCATTAAGTAGCAAATTGTTTACATTGAACCAATTTACTACTTTAGAGAGAGCATTGTTTACATCGTCAATAACGACTTGTTGCCGTTTCAATTTAAATAAAAGCGAAGTGTCATCTGCAAACAATACAATCTCATGATCGTCCTTTACAATATAGGGAAGATCATTTATGTAGATTAAGAATAGGAAGGGTCCAAGTATAGATCCTTGAGGAACGCCCATAGTAACCACTGACCCCGGGGATCGCTTTCCGTTAACTTCAACTCTTTGAACTCTTTCACTCAGATAAGAGGTAAGAAGATCTAGAGCATTGCCCTTTATACCATAATGGTGTAGCTTTCGATGAATAATGTAAAATAGTAATAATAATGTTTATTGAAACAAAAATTGGATTATTACAAAGATATAATCTTGCCGAAAAGTAAGAAAACTTCGATCAGATCCCAATTGCAATACACCTGGAATCTGTTCGCTCTGAAATACTCCCAAACCTTCACCCAAAGAGCATGTAATACTCTTATCACCATCGTAAATTCTTTGTCAAACAACCACTCATTTCCTAAACTGAAATAAAGAAATATTGATATTCCGTGCACTTTTCGAATGTTATAAAGCCACCGACGAGAAAGGCCACCCACGGGCTCTCATCGACAATCGTCCAATCCATTACCTTGTGCACTTACACACCACGACTCCACAAAGACCTAAATCCATTGAAAGTTTCGAGTTACGCTCTTACTGCTTGCGTCCACGGGTTATATTTCAATGATGTGCGATTGTAGTTAAGTCAGTTTTGTGCTTCAGAGTAAGTAGTGTTTACAATTCAGTTTTAAAAGCGCAGGAAGCCTGGTCGTTCTGTTTGTCTGTCACGACAATAGGACAGTGATGTGGACATGTCCTATTGTGGACAAAAAATACCTCAGTGTGGGGTGTCCGATTCTCTTTGATGCTGTCGGTTTTAATTTATGATGCTTTTAAATTGAATGTATCATTAAGTTTTTTTGTAACTCTTATGGTTACGCTTTTGATTGATATAGTACATTGATTGTGAATGTTATATTTATGTGTGTGATGGGTGGTCTGCTGAAGAAAAATAAAGTTGTTCAAAAAAGTACATAACTTTTACTTATAATAAGTATCATGTTACAATTTTGAATGTTGTTTAAAATTATGTGCTATTTAGTATCTGTTTTTTACAAGCTCAATCGTTTTCAATGTCAATCTGGATTAAGTTCCCGTTAGATTATGTCAGAGTTACGCTCGACAGTTGAGTAAATCGATTTTATGTCCCATCAAGAAAATATCGCCAATATCAATATTTTCTTATAAAACTAATTACGGTGTCGCTCTTCAAATGACCTATACCGTTGTCAATACAAAATATCATACAAACCGATTGTTATACCTATCAATTTGAACCATTAAATGATTTGCTACACCCGTGTCAAACTACAATAACCTTCTCGAATCTTGGCCGTGAAATGAATGTTTGTTATTGCAGACTTCGCGGGTTTCACTTTATTTATTTCGCTTTTAAATCATTTCCATTATAGGTTCGCTACGCCTGTCCGTCTTTTGACATTGCCACTGTCACCGCGAAGCGATTCCAGTGATTTTGTTTTCGGGACGTGTAAAAATTGAGTATGGAATACGGAGTTGGCGAGATTGGTTGGTCCGGCAATATTTTGGAAAGCCAGACACACAAACGGATTTTTTTTTTTACTTTCTAAAATTAGATTAGTTTTTCTCAAATTCAGTGGCTTTCTAGTTACTTGAAAACCCTGCAGTATTGGACTAAGTATACGAGAAAGCAGTAAATATTACTGTTACACTGCTTAATTCATATTTAATTAAAGTGCATTATTGTGTCAGTCTAATAGGTTTATATGGGGGTAAAAAGTTTTTTTTATTACTCAATTTTCTGTTACAGTAATAGACAGGCAAAAAGTGAAAATATTATAACTTGTGACTTATTAAATTTCTATTAAATTCAATAACAACTATGATTTAACTTTTAAGAAAACACGCCAGGTATAATATTATTAAAGATATGTGTTAATATTATTTAAAACAAGAACCTTTAAATCTTTAAATACTACATGTAAAATTCTCAAGAAATTAGATGAAACTACTTCAGTGCTTTTTGTTACGCTTGAGATATTAATGCAAATATGTTTCGAACTGCGTGTGCAAACTCCGGCTTTCCTTCCACCTTTCCAATCCCTAAAGTTCAACAGCACCCCAACGAGCATTGTCGATTTGATGAATCGTACGCATTGTCACTACCCACAGCTGTCGCCTGCCGAGAAGATGACACTAAAACCCATTTTTTTGACACCCTTTGTGAGCGCCCAGTGTGGGGCCGGAGAAAATGAGCTGATATCGATCGCTCAATACGAGGGCTTTGAATTGAACTCATAAATAAATAAGCCGTGTCGTGGTTTTTGTTGTTTTTTTCGGCGATGATGTACGCATTTCTTTTGTCACGCGTTTGGGGGTTCGAATGGTTGAGTGATAAAGTTGAAAGTTTCGCCGATTAGCGATTATTTTGATTTATTTGATACAGATTTATTGCAAGGGCAGATTTGTTTCGTGGTGAATATGTTTGGAGTTTATTGCAGTTAAATGGTTTTCTTTGTTTAAATAGATTACAGATAGCATAACAGACTTTTATATTCAATTTTAAGATCCAGCGCAGAATAATTGTATGTTGGGTTACTAGACGCGGCTAATTGCTAAGTCCAATTTAGAGGGTAGCATTTAAAAAATAATGACACAAATACTCTGCAAAATAATTCGTATTCCTTTTAACGACCCGTAATAATATAGGTAGAATTACGCAGAACAACCTACAGAAATAAAGATTACAAGCGAAATCTTCTAACTTTGGCATTAAAGCAAAAATTGCTATCTACCCTCTCTAACCCTGCGGCCGTCGACTCGTAAACCGGGCCATAATTTTGAATTATGCTCCGGTTACGACGCGTACGTAATGAAACACACTGTATATCACAATTTCAACGTGCTCTCGGCTAAATGGTGACGGTAAATTAGCTCATGCTGTATATTGTATGCTTAGAATAATGAGAGTGGTGATACGGGTAGATAAATTAGATTTTTAGGGAGGTGACAGAATGGCAAATTTTGGTTGAATAATGATAAGGTATGATTTTTTTTATTAAAGTAATGTTCTTCTACAAAATTTTATCCTGCAATGCAGAATGCGAATTCACCACTGCTTGACACCGGATTACCAGGAATGGTAATACTTCTCTGGACGAATTTGGCACCAGTCATTATGCTACTTTGTATTGCTCTTTTCACACCACCCGGGGAACACTTACGGACGCGAGCAACATGAAGACCCATAAAATTATAGTCGTTAGTTTGATATAGAGAGAACAAGGTTAAATATTTTAGAGTTATTCGTACCTCGCAGAATTTAAATACCTGGAAGAGGTCTGGAGGTACTGTCCGCAGTCAATTTTATCAGAAATGGTTTGACGAACCCAGGTACAACTAACAGAAGGATCAAAAATCTTTATTTCCGTTGAATTATTAAAAAATACTTGAAAACTTTAATTTCTTTTTTTTATATATATAAGTATCTACGTGAGCATGCGTTTTTAAGTTTAGCGCTTGTTCAAACCCTATCGCCATATGCTGCTACATCGGCTATACGCTGTGACTAAAATCTCAATGTGGATAAACAGCAAAATCAGTTCCATGTAGATACCATCACCGTATCTAATGATCCCACTGCACGGACACCTACTCTCGATAAGCGAGCGTGAATGGTATTTGACCTGCCAAGGGAGCTCAATTCGGAAGTGGATCGAGTGTGCCCCTTGTTTTCAAAATTTTGGTTCTGGGGGACACCGGTTTCGTCGGTTTCGTCGCGCTCATCGCGCGTTCTTGGCTAAACGGTGAAAAAAATTCAAAGTTCAAAGTTTTTCAAATGCAAAACTGTTTGGTGCAGTTGTGGGTTTCAACCTATGACCTTCAGACTCAAAGTCGGCCTGTATCTGTTTGCATCCAACATCACGCTCTCAAAACATGACGATACGTCCAAGAATTTGCGTCAAATACAATACTACTACACTAACTGCGCCTTGCGGTGTTAATCTTGATTTTTCAGGATCAAAATAGCCTGCGTGATAAATCCAGGATATAAGCTTTTAGATTTAGGTACCAAATGTCATCTAAATCCGTTAAACCGTTTAAGAGTCAAAGAGTAACAAACATACACTTCCGCCTTTATAATATTAGTGTGATTCAATTCACCAGCGGAACATTCCCATTTGCCACCACGAAAATAACACCAAGAACAATCCTTTCATTTTTGTGACCCACAAAAAGCACATCTGCTCGTAAAAACACATCGGTACTCCGCGCCATAACCAAATTGAAATATACAGCGGGCTATATTCATTACAGTTGGGTCTCGTGAGGCAGTAACTCAAACTTATGGCGCCTTCACGAGTTTTAAGTGCTCACTCTGAGACGCACTTTATATTGCGAGCTGACGGGGAGTGGGGAATGGCAAACATAGGGTTACCGGCCATTTATTTATTTATGTATTTATATTAACTGGGTATGAATTATAATTCTTTTTATTATAGATATAAATTTCTATTTCTATTCCTATATAATTTGAGGATGTGTGGCTGAGAGCGTAAATAGATAAAGAAAAGGCTTAATTTTACTTTTGAATTTACTGGACAAACACTACGGTGTTCGTAACCTCGTAAAATTTAAATCCCAAGAAAGTTGATTCTAATTAATTATTTCGCTTACAAAATATATTATGTAGACTTTACATAAATAACGATCTAAATCGGAAATCTTAAATAATTAATATTTTCGGTTAGAGATACATATCTATCTATGTCATCAGATAAACTGCATAAAGATATTTCATAAATTGATTGCCAACGATTAAACCTATTGTTTCATTGACGTAACTAATAGTAGTTGTGATATATCGAGCATTTGCCATTTCACAACAAATTGAATCGTACGATTTCTATTATTACTTTGGTTAATCACCAACAAAGCAATACCTCGAAACATAATAATAAACTAATCTAATTTTTTTTCTGTCCATACTTTACAATTGTCCTTTTTCGAGGACAATTTATGAACACACGTTTCTGAATGGATACAGCGTGAAAAGCGACAAAATTTTTGATAATCCAAAAGCGACCTAATCTTGTTATCGAAAAGGTCGTATAGAAGGTGAAATAAAGGTATTGCTACAAAAACATGACAAACGAGCCAGTCAAAGGTCTATTATACTCCTAATGTGCCAATATATTATTCGTCTTAAAAAGCGAAGTGTCACGTGATAAATTGAAGTCATTGTGGTCTTTTGTGTCGTTTCTGACGCGGCGGCGTGCGGCTGGCGTGGCAGATGACAGCTCCGGATCAAATGTTTTCAAATTGGGGATTGATTGAGGTGGTTACGGTTTTGCTAGATATTTATCTATTGTTGTAATTTATATACCTTCTGTTAACTGGATCCACGACACGCAAAATAACTTGTAATATAATTTCGATATTAAAAACAAAATGTATTCGAAGATAAGAAACATTTTATTGTATGTGAACAGGATTATGGTCAAGACAAATTTATTTTAAAATAAAGTGTAACTAATATAGATTCAAACCCTAGTTAAAACCTTTATTTCTATTGAATTCTCTAAAAAATACGTCACATTTTTTTTTAAATTTGTTTTTTTATTAAGCTTTCTTACTCTAGTGTCAAGTGACCCTTTAAGACTCAGGTAAATCTCCAGGTTGTTCCAGGGTTCGATCTTCGAGAATCTATTAGTGATATGAGCTGTAAGTTTTGTTTTCGGGTCTTGGGTATTTTTTCTGTATATGTGAGTGTGTTACAGATAAAAGAGGTATAAGCACTTTGGGTACGGACCCTCAGGACCCATAGCATTTTATGTGTAATAGATAAACAAAACGCATTATCTGTCTAAACATCCAATATGCCACTGAAGCTCTAAGATAATTTGATATACGGACGAAGGATATTCGCCTAGAATTTTTCGTTATTTATCATTTGCAAAAATTTATTCTGGCTGTATGAATAAGAAATATTAATTTTCCAGATTGAAAGTATTATCCGAAGTATTTGTGGGACAACAAAACCTACACGTACCCCTAGGTGGTGCTAAACGAGCAACAAAAAGTAGCAGTAGAACTTGTGCAGAAGAAACCCGAAGAAGTACTGCCTCTACACCTGGTCATCGGCCGCAAAACAGTGGTGCACTCGCATGGCTGTGTCTCGGTGGAAGGGTGAAGGTGCCGTTGAAATAACATGGGCAGAAGACGTAAAATCCCCATCTCGGGTGACGGGCGCAACGGGGTGCAACTTGGAATTTCCCATACTTTGTTATGGATGTCTGTTGTTATGTACCACTTAAAATCATGTGGCCTTCAGCTCATCCCGTGCCTTTTGTTACATGTATATATAAAACGCTTATATAAGCTCACCACTTTCCATGTCTACGTTATAATAGTGTGTAACCTTCAAGGTGAAAAGTAACCCATTAAGGCCCTACCTAACCCTGGGCTGCATGTAGGATTTTTATCCAATTATTATCTTTGACAAACGCCGTTCGCCAGACAGTAAAGTGGAAGACAATAAAAAAACTAATAACAGGAATTAATTTAATACCGCACTGTCATTCCAATTACTTGTGGTTAATATCCAACAGCTGACGCCAAGACATGGAGTCATGAAATCTCAGGACGTCGTTAGACAATTCGGCAAAAACATCATTTTCAGGGTTACAGCTACTAGGGGCCAAAATATAGACTATTATTTTAGTTCATCAGCGATTCTTGGGCTGTAGGTATTTATGGAGACATGAAAGATTGAAAGATTTTCGTCTTTTGACAAAGCTTATGTATAGCCGCTAAAAGTATGAATTTTCTCATAACTTCTTTAACTTTGTTTTGAACTCTGTATTCCAAGAATCTTAATTATATTTTTAAATTTTACTTTACTTTAAGACATTCATAATTAATATTTTAATTTGCTTCTTCTTTTCGTTTAAGTGGTGAGCTCATGGCGGAGGTGCAGAAGGAAGACTATTTTTTTGAGGTTCAGATCGATAGATGGCGCTATAAGCTTATCTTTCACTTACTATAAGGGTAATAAAAAAGTGATAGTAATATAATTGTCAAACTGTCGACTAGCACACACAATAAACATGCTAAGGGTGCGGTCTCTCCATTTCTGTTTCTTCTCTTGATATTGAATGGATTTAAAATTCTTGACACTATGCTGTTCAATCTATGCGATATGGGTATGAACGCATGCATGGGAAAAATTGCAGCACAGAGCACTAGATGTCGCTACTTACACTAATCTTGAGTGACGGCTCTATCTCAGTTGTAAAATGTACTCTTTGCGACGGGCTCCGACGTGACGTCAGTATCCGGTTACTCCTCATGTTGTCCTCTCTCATCGTTGGTTACCGTCTGAAAAACCGATAAACTTAGTTATAAGTGGAATTTATTTTATATTATTAATCACTCAATTTTCAACCTTGTACCAGAAAACAGCAATTTGAGAGCACCACTTCTCGGCAAATTACCAGGAGTGGTGGCAGTACTTTAACGGAAGATTTTTACAAGCTCTACTGCTACTTAGATCGCACCTATAGCACAACCCAGGGGGTACACATAGACACTCAAAGGCACTGCCGTCCCACAATAATTCCAGTCAACTTAAATGCCACATCGCATTAAACTCCTTCCATGTCCCAAGTATGCAATTATGAAGGCACCAGACTGAATAGCTCACACATAGCGAATGCCTCTACCACTGACAACCTCATTATTAGCTGTTATATTAATAAAGGAATATTCTAGCTCGGACAAGCTTGGACGCTGAACATTGAATATCTGAGCAGGCTGAAACTAGCCTTTGACATTCCATACAGGGATGTGCTCTAGGCGGTTTGATCAGCAAACACAACATAGAATAACAATTTATAGGGTCTCATAACTAAAGGTAAAAGACACATCATATCTTTGTATGTTTGTTTTGCAGCAAACTAAGTATAGTTTGTGCTATAAAAACTAGATTATTGATAGAATACTTTTATAGTACTATTTCACGGGTAGGGTTGGAACAAACGTAAACTCTATAAATAAGATTAGCTAAAACATAAATTACTTACTATAATTTAACATATGTTTACTTAATTTGACGTTTCCAAACGATACTTAACATACAAAAAATATTAGATAAAAAGTATTTTTCTTTTTTCTAAAGAGTATCGAATGGCCAACTCTGATGTAAAAGTGTTTTAAGTTTCAGTTTCAAGCCATCTAAAGACCAAAAATTTATAACTTAAAAAAAGCATAAAAGTTTTCTACATCGTGTTATTCAACACGTGACATCAAACAATACTAATCAAAACGGTAAAACAAGGCTCTACGCCGTAGGCACCGTAGCGCTCGCGTAGCACCCCCGTAGCTGCCGGTTGAAATATGACCCATGTATTATTCAAAGAAATTGCCACATATTTCATCCGAGGGAAATAACTCTGAGATATGGGCTACACGGTACGTAAAATAAGGAGACCTACGCCATAATAGAAAAATATTGGCGAAACTACTTTTAGTAATACTTCCAACGTAATAAAGTTAGGTAAGCTAAAATCCGAAGCCAGTTACAGCTCTGAAGTATATCTGAAATTAAAAAAAATATTATCATCAATATTTTAATAATCTCTGGCGATGATATCACCTCTCTCTGTTTTGTATAAACTTACTACCCAACGGTGTTGTCGGTGTTGACAAACAGAACTTTCTAGAACTTTCGATGTCGACAATAATCGAAAGTTCTAGATGGCCTCTAAACGATCACCCATCCGAACACTGACTGGGAAAAAAGTCTCTGAAAATGTGTCGTCACGAGTGCTGTACCAAAAGATAACTTGTTATTCTGTTAACAAATTGGTTTGATTATAGCAAGCTGTAAATGGTTTATGACGCCAATAATCAACAGAAATACGACTCAAGTCCTCCTTCACCGTAGTATGATATGCCCGCACATAGCTCGAGTAAATCTTTACTCGAGCTGTATTTGTAAAAACGCAAGTTTACAAAAAAACTTTTGTACATAAACAAACCGAGCGAAGTTCGATCGTCCAGGCAACACTGACTGGCAAACCGCAACGCTTTCGTGTACTATGGATCGAAAGCGATATTTTTACTAAAATAATATCCATTGGCTCATCTTCCGAGCCGTATTACACGAAAGCTAAGGCCGCGTTCAGACTAGCTTCACCTTATCTACGCCAAGTGAATCCGCTCGCCGCAATATTTACGGCCCCGCTAGATTTATGGCCCGACACATTCGCCGCGATCTGCTGCGACCTTGTCATGCAATGACTTTGTTTTATGCGACAATTTCGAATAACTTTATCGTTCTAAATATTAACTTTTAGTACTAAATATCGCGAGGCAAACGGGAATGGTGTGCTCGTATGTTCATTTAATCGCGAGTGAGAGAAATCCTTTTCGACATGTTATGTACATCAATTTAATAGACAAATTTAGTTGATGGATTCCGGTGTCACTGCGGTAGCCTTATGATGATCTAAAAAGACATTTACAACTCCGTTTTGCTGAACATTATAACTAATCATATATATTTTTTTAGGTATTAGATATATTAGGTATATATATTGTTGTTTACTCCCGAATAGAATAAGATCGTTTTTATGTTACTTGCTTTCAATAAAGTTCAGATTTTGGCACGGTTTATATTATTATACGTCTTGTAAAACAATAGTTTTCGAGCTGAAATTTAGCTTACAATTATTTCGGTTTCAGTAAAAAATGCATCGACAAGTTTTTATTATTTAAAAAAAATATTAAAAAATTTTACTTGTTTTGTTGAATATACAAGATATTTCATCCTTATGTTCTTCAAGATTCGTATTTCTATGCTACCATAACATTGATATATTCTTAGCTATTACTTCACTAATAATTACAGAAAAATATATCACATCTTATCTTATCACCAATTACTCTCACTTGTCGCGAGTATCCTACCTAAAATATAATACACTTTTTATCGCAACAATCCAATATCAAAACAGCATCCCGACTGACTGAACATAACAAAACACGCGTAAAGATCCAACTGTGAACATTACAGATTTAACTTCCGGATTATAAATTAGATTTATCTCCAGCACTAAATAAACCCTACCCCGCACCTCCAACAAAAAATACATTTCCTTACGACGCGTAATATTTTAAACCATCCCCTTGCTTTATACAAAATGGCTGTCGGCACTCGCTACTATTTTTCGTGCGAAGAGAAATGTAACAAGGCATAAGCTTCCAGCGTTGAAAATGACGTTTTTATTTTTTACGGCATATTATTTTTTTAGTTTATGTTGTATTTTTAATTTTTAATCATTTCTTTTAATTAAACAATGTTAAATGGTATCAGACGCATACACAAATTTTCAATTTTTTTCCCTGAATATTTCGAGCAACTGGTAGTTTGTACGGAAACGTAAACGTGGGAATTTCATCACCTTCATTAATTTCGCTCTTAAAGGTAGCTAAGCTTTAATCTATAAAACTTTATTGTTTTATGACTTAATTAAATCCAAACTTTTGCATTGTTCGAATTTTCGAGAATCATAAAACTCAAGTTGCATTTTTATTAAAATTGAAAGAGTACGATACGCGAGATACTCACCATTTAGATGAAATCTAGGGTTGAATCTAAATGATAGGGTTTTGCTGTAGAATTTTACCTGTATAGTTGTTTATTATAAAAATGCAACATTTTTTACAGAAAAAACGTTAAACACAAAAAAAGGAAGCTCGGTCGCCTAGATATTAAAAATAACAACGCACATTTTTATATGGGAGATAATTCAATAGCTCTTTGAAATTAATTCAAAGGCTTAAATCATATATACTTAAATAATAATTATTGATGAGATATACGCTTTTAGATCATTAAAAAGTGGCCGAAATTTCTTGTAAGAGAAAAGTTCATCACATGGACCACAGTTACGCGTGATAAATTCCCTAGAAGTTCCTACACTTCGCGAAGCAGACAAAATAATTTATGTACCTAGTTTAGTGGGTACTTTCCTGGATGCATGGCCGTGTTGGGGTGAACGACATCTTTGTTAAGCTGATGGATGGCAGTGGACGGAGGTGTGATGCTTGTGGTTTTTGAATGGTTGTGTCTAGGGGAGGCTTTTTATTGACTATGAATGGGAAGAGGCACTTAATTATACTGTGGGTTCGGCTTGAGTGGCTAGTAACGAGTAACTGTGAAGAACTGACAGCAATTCTAAGGAGTCTGCTACCAGCTCTTAATGTTTTCATGGACGTAGGCCTACACTCTCGACAGATAAGAGTGGACGGGCTTTAAGCTACAGCACGGTTACGGTTGTTACGGATAACAGAACCAGTTTGGATTCTCAGTCCGGTTTGTTCTCAGTCATTTAATGTGCTTACTACAGGGCCGCATATCTATTCTCGATAGGTGAGAGTAAATGGGTTTTAGTCTTTCATTTTCAATCCGAACTGGTAGATAACACGATTGTTTGTTTCATAATTTGCCGCTTAAACTTTCACAAACTCATACCCCTGCAATAGGAATCCCTGTGTTGCAAGTGGTATGAACAAACACAGATACACAAGACTAACACTCGATACAAGAGAAGAAACTTTACGTTCATCACAAAAAAAATCCCCAGCCAAGATTCTAACCCCTTTGAAGCTACGGAGTCACCACCAAAGTTTCCTCATAATAGGCGAGGCGAGGTAGGTGAAAATCAAGATAAATTATTACTTAGAATAAAATCATCATTATAAAAACTACTCGTTGTGAATACGGGGCCTGACTCTCAGTCTATTCATACAAAGTAATCACAACGTATAATAAATATCGGCTACGCCCAAAATCTCGGAACCACTCCATCACATTTCATTGTAATAACAATGATATGTAAACGAGCGTAAAGTCCGATAAAGCGAATGATATTTATAGTCAAGACCACTCGTAAACTCAGATCGGACACGCCTACTACCGTAATCCGTATATACAAGGATTGCGCAGGTGTTTGTTAGTTTGAATTTATCTTTGAACTCGAGAACTACCCTTTGGGAGACCGTGTTGCTTGCGTCTGCAGGTAAGCACCCTCAGAGTCCTTACACATGTCCCCGGGAGGTTTTTTTTATTTTACCTAAGTTTTGTAACGAGCTGAAGACCTACCTGATAGTAAGTGGTTACCTCCAACAACAGCAATACGACTAAGATCCTCCCCGTAAGATGATTTCACCAGCACCCAAACCGTTCCACCAGAACACAGCAGTGCGTGTGCATCACAGCTTGGAGAACAGAACAAACCAAAGTAGCAGTAGATCTTGTGGTGAGACCCGAAAAAGTAGGGTATTCCCGTAAAATGACCAACCAGTTAACAATACATAGTCATACAATAATTATGTAAGTGTAAGTTCACCGGTTTTTATATAGCACGGAACATGAAATCAAAACATTCCCAGTCCCGGAATTGCAGAGTAATAAAAATGCCCACAATATCATACCGTATGTTATACCTGAATTAACAAAAGACATAGCGAAAGCCGCAGCAGTTACTAGTTCACCAACCTGACAATATTATAAACTATCGAATGCATATCTTTATTGTAGGATAACCGGCAACGAATGCATCCTCCTTCTACCTCTGGCATGTACTTATTAACTGATTAAAGATTATACGGTCATATTTATTGTGGTCTTCGGTGTGTTGAGTGCTTTATGTCAGATTCTGTGCCTTTCTTGGGTAATAAATATCACCTTTAGATAGTTTGAAATGTGCTGTAGATATAAATTGATTTGTAAATGTTATCTTATGCAAATTTATTGTTGATTGTACAAGGGTGATCCTATAGGAAAATGGTTTTAAGTTTTTGTGTGTCTTTGAAGAACATTAGAATTTTGTAACATGATTTTCACATCATCCATTATATTGTATTTAATGAGTAATTTAATCCTTAATGTTTCGTAAATAAAACTTGCGTACTGATGTGTATATATAAATATTTTATTATGATTGATCAATTACAAATTTCGAGTAAATTTATACATCTTTACGAGCGGAATTACTTCATGAAGTTTAAGTAAATAACAAACCTATAAAATTATAATCATCCAAATCAGTAAAAATTAGCGAAGAAATCGCGTTACCAACATACAAAAAATATACATAAAGCCAAAGGAAACTACTCCTTTTTTTTAAATCGGTTAATAGTGTATAGGTTAAAACATTTTTGTGTCATTTTCAGTGTTGATTTTCAAGACCGTTGATTCTGAACCCGAAATGTTGAGCTAAGTTGAATAATGGAATATGTTATTTAATCTCCCACAGGAGAAAATAGTCTATTTACATATCCTCAGACAACAAAATATCTTTCTATTGTTTCTAGTCTTCAAATAGTTCTAAGACATATGCTATATAGTATCGTTATATGAAACCTCAATTTTATTTCTTTAACATTCATTTCACCTACTTTCACTACAATTAATAACATATTGTACCTCAATATGAAGAATCGCGGACCAGAGAAAACACAACCTTAAATTAAATACAATAAAGCACATATTGAGCATACCTAAAGAAGTAATGGATAATTCGTTTGCTTTTTGAATATTGGAGTCGCAATAAAACCTGAATCGGTATGTACATTGTAAATGCAAATATATGCTAATTTAGATCTTAAACAATGAAAATAAATGAGCGCTTCAAATTTTGTTTAAGTTTATTTACCATCACAATACCATTAAGGAAAAAGATAAAAATATATTGCAAAAAATTGGGCTCGTCCGGGATTTGAACCCGGGACCTCTCGCACCCTAAGCGAAAATCATACCCCTAGACCAACGAGCCGGCTGAGACAATGGTCGAAATAAGCATTTATATGCTAGCGTTTATATAACAAGATGGTATCACGTATTTGGCGTCGCAAGAGTTGTAAAAACTGAGGATTTAGTTTATTGATGATAATAAATGGGATTATATAGAAAAAAAATACTGCTTTATCATTTCTATTACGTTCTAATTGAGTGTTCTTGTAAAAAAAAAAAAACATTTAAACACTCATACCTTTACACTAGGATTCCCTGTGTCGCAGATGGTATGAACAAACACAGAAACACAAGACAATCACCCAAGACCCGAGAACAAACTTTATGCTCAGCACACAATGTGTGCCCCGGCCGGGAATCGATCCCGAGACCCTTCGCTTCGAAGGCAGGGCTACTATCCACTAAACTTGTGATAAAACTTGTCAAGCTATTAGTTCTAACCGGGATAGTCTTAATCGACATTTGAACAGAGGGTCTGCTACTTAATTCTTTTGTTACTCAATGATGTGGCGGTTACCTAAAACTAATGAGCTTGAAATTGCGCCAGTTGTTTTTCTACGAGCTAGGTTTTGTTAGTGTTTACGTAACAATGTTAACAAAATTTTGTAACACACATAAAAAACTTTTGGACGTTCGTATTTACACATTTATTTTTATTTTTATTTCTGAATGTTTTAACATAATTAGCCTAATGTATTTGTTATATGTGAAGTTTGAGTAAAACCCATTTTGAGAGTGACTTAACATAAAATTCTGACGTTTCTTGCCCTCTGATACCGAGCAATTATGCTCGCAAAACTTAAGAATTCCATCTTATCTCTTATATCGGCCGTTGTGGTATAAGGTAACAAGTTAAATGTTACATAAACGTGTTTTACAAGCACTTTAGTCCGTCTACAATCTCCATTTTTAGGGGGTCCAGTTGCTCGCGTCCGTAGGAGCAACCAAAAGTAGCAGTAGAGCTTGTGCCAAGTTCGTCCGGAGAGGTACTGCCACCACATCTGGAATCTGCCACCAAGCAGTAGTGGTTGCATTACTGTGTTCCGGTGGAAGGGTGTGGCTGCCGGTGAAATCACATGCGCATGAGACATATCATCCCTGTCTCGAGTGATGGACGCAACAGGATGGATGCGACTCAGTAAAGATTAGGATCTCATACTACGCATTATTGTTGTCATGGGCGAGGGTCACCACTTACCATCAGGTGGGCCCTCAGCTCGTTCCGTCAAAAATACACATACTACCAGATGCTTTGGATCTATACCTTATACTATAAATTAAAATGTTTGGACCATTTACAGTAATTCTTTTACATATTTTTTTTTAATTTGTACTACAATCGAAAGCATTAATTGTCAAATACTCTTATTACGTTCGTTTTTGATAGC
This sequence comes from Aplocera efformata, assembly GCA_921293045.1. Taxonomy (NCBI): domain Eukaryota; kingdom Metazoa; phylum Arthropoda; class Insecta; order Lepidoptera; family Geometridae; genus Aplocera; species Aplocera efformata. The sequence goes on from OV121045.1 coordinate 641,813, forward strand.
CAGTTGATAAGCTATGTCGCAGGCTTTCGGGCGGCTACAAAACTCCGACACCCACAGTTGGCCACTTACATAAAAAAGACGCGCAGAAGGCAGAGCTATTACCAACTGAGCTATGAGGCCTTGAGGTCAGAAGACGTCCGTCGCCAATGGGAGGAAGCATTACAATGAGGATGCGCACTGGCAGATGCATCCTGAGATTCAGTGGATTCGCCTGTTCCGCTCGAGTCGGGATGAAAATTGAATGACTCGATAAATGTGTTTGTTTACTGTACCTACTCTATCGTATGTATATCCAATTTTCCGGGATCAAAAGTAACCTATGTTTGTTATTAATTCGGTTGCATTTTTTTTATGTTCGTAGAAAATTCAGTTTGACAGTTTGGTTTTTAAATCAAAATTATTGAACAAAATAAATGTCATCGAAGTAAACAAAAGTACGCATTTTGCTTTCGTGTTAACTTTTTCTTCGCCCCATTTTATGTTTAATCTTATTAAACCTTAATCTTATTTAATCTTATTAATGGTAGGACTACACCTATACCTATATATAATGGCGATAAAAGTTATTAAATAGATATTTTCGTTATTTTAATCAATCAATTATTTGTTACTAAATTAAGACATTGTCACCTCGCCTCGAAGACCAGCTCAGCCACGAAGCCGTCAAACCCCTTACGAGATTCACACAATATTTCAAACAAAACAATCTGACGGTAAACTCGGTTCTCACCATTTAGAATATCTCCATTATCACAGTAATTCAACTAACGACAAAATAGCACCAATCTCGTCTCAGCAATTGCCTGGCGGGAGGGGGAGATTTATTGTTATTACCCGACATTTCCTTTGGGCAACGTTTTAATTACACAGATCGGTGATAAAGCATCCGAGGGCGCACTTTTCTTCATTACAAGATGGATGGGGGGGAGGGAATTTATAACCGCAGCCCTAATGGTGGGGTTAATGGCTCGTCGATATCTGCTGTGGATTGGCAGTTCTCGGTCTTTTGTTCTTGTTTGTGCCGGGAAGTAGTTTAAACTTATGTTAAAGTCGTCTGTTAAATCTTTGCCGATTTCATGTTCTGTTTGGTTAATAATATTTTGATTTGTTTCTATCATTTTAATATTATGAAAATCTAATTGATTATTTCGTTAATTGCCTCGTTTATTAAAGATTATTTATATTTTTTAATGTTATAAATTGTGATTTATTATTGTTTTTTTTTTCCACAATTATTTTGAACTTGTTTTAGATAATGTTTTTAATCTTGGTTTACTAGTGTATACAAATTTATTCTACAACATTTGCGGAAAGTGATTTATTACTATTTATACAGTATCTTATATGTACTTGCTTAGAACAAAGTATCGAATAAATCAGCTGTTTGCCTAAGTTAACTCGTATGTCTATATAGTTCTTATTATACTATATATTATATAGTTCTAACGAACGTCATAGCTTACTCTAAATACGATTCACAATAATACAAATACAAATGTTGTTATAGTAATCCATCTACGGACGTCCTTCAGTTCAATATTCGAATGAAAAAATTATCAGATACTTAATGACTTGTATCATTATATCATTAAGTAGCTGTAAAATTTTTCATTTTACTTAATGACCCTTGTTAATAAGTATAATAGGTAGACAGCACTACCACAGAAGAAATAGGCACTTCTACTTGTACAATACAATATGATTAATTTTTCATAACGTCAATACATTCTTTCAATTTTTGAATATCATATTTTTTCCTTACCGTTTCTTCCGATATTCTTATCTGCCATGTCATACTGCCTATTACATATTCAAAGGCCCAGGCTCTCACCCCAAAGTCAATAACGATCCGCAAACCAATAATGTGCCTTGTCATCCTCACATCATCCATCACAAACTATTGTATTATGTAAGCCTTCGCCATAAATCACTACTGGCTCATAACTCAAAAGGCCCACTGTGACCGGATTTGACACTACATGAACTTGCAAAAGGGACCGATGGGACACTCTTCGGTAAGAGCCGTTTTCGCAAATCTACACAAGACCTTTGATCGGTATCACGGCGAAGAGAAGCGATCGACACTTTCCGTTCTCACTTATAAATACGTCGCTACAACTTTTAACCTTCGTTCAAATATCAACCTTAAATCCATCTCCGTTATGGTTAATTTGATGTTGATGGTATACTGTTGTTTAACCATCGAAAGTCTATTTAATATCTCCATTAATCACATGAGTAATCCTCGATTAATCATCAGGCATATCTTTATCACCATCGATGTTACCACAATTCATAGATTTCAGGAGTAAATTAGATAGGAAGTCGATAGGGTCTAATTTCGGTTGAGCGACATTTGAACTTACGTCGAGGGAGTCGACACGGGGTCTTCCGCCAGCCATTTGTCACTGGGGCCATTTGTACTTGTCGAATCACGGCCATTAGACCAGAGTGTGTGACCGCGAGGGGTTAAGCCGTGTTCAGACTCGATCGCCCCATTATTTAAAACATACTGCCTAAAACAAAACTGTTGGTCGCGCAACTCAATGATTGAACGTTTCATTTTGGTTAATTATTTGGTTTTGTCAGGAATCCATTAATAGAAGCGTTCTGAAAGCGATAAAACAGAACCATGGTGTGGATTTATTTTTGCTATCGAATTTCAACTGTTGGAAAATTGGCTGAAGCGTCAATCTCTGCTGAAAAGAGTAGCCAGTCTGTGCAGACCCGTAGTAAGCAGAGCTGTCGTATCGATTTATCTTACTTTGCGGCTATTGTTACAGACAGACGGGGTTTCGCTTGATTTACATTATGAACTGGTTAATTACGATGTGTTGGCGTTTCTACTTCTTCAATTTATCTCGAGCGCTGAGCATAAGACTTCACACGGTGCGATGCAATTTATACATTCGCATAAACTCGCTTTTATCTCATTCTTTGAAGTGCGCTTCGAGAAAACAAACAAAGCAATAAAGCAGGCCTTTATCGGAGCCATGAGTCGACACGCGAGCTAATTTACAACACAGCCGCGGGTTTTATCTTCATTAACCCATCGATTCACAATTAAGACGGCGAATAAATCACCGGTAATGCGCTCCCCGTCTGCGCCGGTAGATTCAACTTCAAACAGATGTTATGTATAAATAAAGCCGAACGGAGGCAACCACTCGATATATTCCTGTCCGCGGCAACTTTACAGATCTATCGACGCTCCCGAACCGGCGACAACTGACTCTACACTGCATCCAAAAATAAACCTTAAATCCTAACTATTACAAACTTATCCGTCAATTTCATAATATTAATTTTCAAAACTATCACCACAACTAAAATGTCGGATACAGAACCGATTGAGTCGATAATAGAATCGATGTTTCAACTCGATACGTCGTTTCATTCGGATTCAAGTCACAAACCTCATCTTATTTCCAGCGTAACGAGTCGATGCTCACATTCGATTATCTCGCTGCGGTATCCGAGGCATTATACTTGATGTATTGACACCAACCGGCCAGGATTGTCGGCAGTAGTTTGATTTACGGCCTCCATTCTTCCCCGGCACTACGCTAGATAGATAGCTCCGGTGACTGATTGCACCAATCGGAAAGCGCCGAGAGTTGTAATGAATTGCCCCAAATAATTGGGACAGTATTTTATATTGGCGTCATTTGTTTCGTGATCGGCACATTTGTTGTGCGCCGTTGATTTGTGCGGTGCTTTACCTTTCAGTGTTCACGTATTTATCTGCGTTGTCCGATTAAATGTAATGCCGGCGATATTTCAAATCTGTTTGGTTTGCCCGACACTGCAGTTTGATCTTTTGTTTTTAGATCTTTAACACGGGGACACGCACTTTCATGTTTTATGTCTTCCGCTTCATTAAAAAACATTATCTGAAAACCGTCTGTTCTTGAATTAATCTTATTTCAATCGATATTATCATCTGCTTAAAAGCCATTATTTTGTGATTGATGTTCATGAGCTGAACATCTTCAACAATTTATAAGAATTGCATTACCATTACTCTAGACATCAGTAGCACATTACCTTCCAATCCCGCTGCAACTTATCCTTATCTCGACAGCGGGCATATCTCAGGATCTGTCTGCGAAGACATAAAGACTGCTGCTTGATCCGAGGGTCGATTTCAGGCTGACAGTGATGTAAGGCATCTCTGATCGCCGGCAGCAGACAATGCTCGCATCAACTTGTATCGCATTCTTCATCTTTGCTTCTGGTTATGGCGCGGTCTCACTTAGATGGAAACGAGCGGGCTTGGTCAAGATTCATATGAACTACAATTATGCATTGAATTAGTTGTTTACTAAAAACATTGTAATAACGTATCATGAATTAAGGAAGTTCATTTTACGAAAATGAAAACCACACCCGACTTTTGAACAAATCTTTATAAATTATAGTCAAGAAGCATCTCGACGACGGCCTTCATACGGAAAAAAAACCACAATAATAGTGGTCCATTCGTTTAGGAGTCACACAGACAGACACACAGATACCCACATATACAGATACACACTACAACTTTATAACACCCCTCTGAACTGTTTATAGGTTCGTAACATTCATAGGAAAGTTTTATACAAGTTTTCAAGTGAATATTTACGTTGCAAATCATTTCTATTTAAATAGTTTAACATACAGATTGTTACATAAATATACAGTTAACGATAATTAACTTAGCTTTCTTATTTTGATATAGTCATTAACTCTCGAAACAATTTTCTATTTTATCATTTAAATGCAAACAGTTGTTACCGCGTGTAACATTTAATTAGACTTGTATTATTAGTCTTGGTACGTATAAAAATCATGCTTTATTTATTATGTTAGTTTCATGTTTTGAAACTTTCACTTTTTATAATTATGAATATACATATAATCCACGTTATACGCGTATGGCCTGTGAGTACCCTCAGACTCCCTACACGTTACTCCTGGATGGCGCAATAGTGCTTTTGTGTACCTAAATTAGCAGCTTGTAGCAGATGGAAGGGTTTGGGTGCCGGTGAAATTACAAGCATATGAGACGTAACCTCCCCGTCTTGGGTGACGGGCGCAACGGGGTGCAACTTGGGTCTTCTTATATTTCGGTCGGGGGGGATCCAAGTTGCATTGCTGTTATGGGCAGAGGTCCAGCTCACCGTGTCACATCCGCTACACAAAAAAAAAAATGCTGTGGTTTGTAAGTTCGTCCTATCAAAGCAGTCAATAAAAATGTATACCAACGTTGCATACAGCGCGGGTTTCGTGACATGATCGTTACGGTGTAAACGCGGTCGAGCCATCACGAGATAAGGTTTGACTTTGACGGACGCCGCTCGGCCAAGATCGACGTTTGCACCCGCTCCATGTACCCACTGTCGGCGGAGCGACTGGATCCGACTAACTAGTATTCTTCTGCTTTGAGCTACAAAACAAAAGTTGTAATATGATGTGCTTTGAAGTAATTAAAGGTGGAAACTTCGCGTCCGTAGGTGTGTACCCTTTGATTCCCTCCACGTACCCCCTGGGTGGTGCTAAAGGAGCAACCAAAAGTAGCAGTAGAACTTGTGCCAAGTTCGCCCGGAGAGGTACTACCACCACACCTTGAATCCACGGCCAAGCAGTAGTCCTCGCATTATTGTGTTCTGGTGGAAGGGTGTGGGTGCCGGTAAAATCACAGGTACATGAAACGTAACATCTCTTTCTCCAGTGACTGGGCACAACGGGATGCGACCTAGGTCGAATTTCCGTAGTTATGGGCGGAGGTAACCAATTACCATCACGTGGTGAAGTCCATCTTGCAACATAAGTAGAATAAAAAAAATGCAGATTTTACATAATCCTAATCTAATAAAAAATGTGATCTCACTTACTCACTATATCAAACTCACGTAGCCTCACGAACCTCATATTCCGCACACAGCTACACGAACACGATAAACAAGTACACAAACTACACACCATAATCCTAATCAGCAAAATGACATTAATAACCTCTCCATAAGACATTTAATTTAACAAATTGATAAACTCTTCTATTTGACTACGTCCAGCAATTTCCAGAATTGATAGCCGGCATTAGATAGCAACACAATTGATGGCACAGTAAACAGAATAAATGATCGCCTGTCTATATTTACATTTAGCTTATATGAGTTCGATTTATCATTCGAACAGACCGTTAAAGTCATAAATCATATTCATTCAACAATGCGCAGAGACTTGCATGTCGACGCGGTAGAGGGTGTTCCTGAAAAGCTCGCCGTCCAGAAACTGGGAACGAGGAACTGACTACTCATGCCGTTTGCTTAAATAATTAATTTGGTGTCTTTTATTAGTGAGTATGATATCCAGTAAATAATTAATTTTGTCTTTTATTAGAAAGTATGATATGCAGTAAAAAAAAATATTTGTGTATTTTATTAGTGAGTATGATATGCAGTAAAAAAAAATATTTTGTGTATTTTATTAGTGAGTATGATCTATAAAGAATAATTAATTTTGTGTCTTTTATTACTGAGTAAGATATCCAGTTAATAATTAATTTTGTGTCTTTTATTAATGAGTAAGATATCCAGTAAATATTTAATTTTGTGTCTTTTATTAGTGAGAAAGATATGCAAAGTTCGAAAATTTGGATTTTTTAGACATAGCTATTCGAGAAGTCATTTCATAAATCCATTATTGGCTCTGTTAATGGAGACAATCCATAAAGTATATTGGCAAGTGGATGGGCTCGCGCAATGGATTCTTGTGCATGGTCCATAGGTTTAAAACAATTTATGAAACTGTCTTTGACTATTACAATATATTTCATAATTTAATGAGATTTCATATATTTTTTATTGATTTCCTGTATCTATCTTCCATCTTCACTTATAGTATACTTTGATTGTATAAACGCTACTCCAACGCTGGTTAGTCAAAATCTTAATTTTTCAATACCTAAATATGACACTTTTTCTATACCTAAATATGTACCTACAAGATCATGCGTTCATGCGTTAATTGTACCTGACATCCTGTATACGATGAGCTTCCGCCCCGAGCTTTGCAATAAAACAGTGAAAGCCTTTAAACATAGAGAGCATAATTACGTAAACAGACACATTGACAAGTCTGAAAGGTAATCATAAGCTCAAATTTATCACGGAGTGAATCATTCATGCGTTAAGACAGCTGACAGCGCGGCACATACATTATAATGATCGACAGCCTGACGTTACTTGTCACAGAGGGATAATGTTGTTTCCACACTCTCCGACCCCTTTCATTCAACTTTCAACCTTAGGCTTAATAGCTAAGTCACAGAATTCAATATAACAACACTCGACCCTAATCACGTTCTTGTTTCAGCTCGACACAAATCCAACGAAAAGAACAAAGTTGTGTTTTGACTTGCCTGACCGAGATACAACCTTAAATCCACAGTGTTGGCTTCAAAATTCATTGGTAAAATACCACTTTGTGAGGTTGTCCATGTTGGAAAATGTGACTAAGCTCCAAATTCCGTAACGCGATTCGATATCAACCTTAATGCGAAAGATGAAAACATAGAATACGATGGCGAGGAGTATGAGAGTTGTGCTGTTGTGGCAGTGGGTGATGTTGGTAGCGCGGTAGCAAAGAGACGTGTCGCGGCATGTCATCGGGACGCAATGAAGATTTATGAACAGCCCGGTACTAGAGGTACGATCGAGTCAAACGACTCACATTATATAACCACATTTTCTACTTTGTTGATAATTGTATTGCGCATTTAGGATTTATATCGGACTGTCATACTTCCTTCTCATTGAACACAGTGCTTTAGAAAATGTATTTTGATTTAATTGACTACTAGATCTTGGACAATTGAGCAATCATTTTATTGCAAAACAACCGCCGTGATCTGCGAAACATAGCAAAAGATTGGATGCCGTATATAAATAATTCTTGGTTTAGAATACTATATTAAACCACAACATGCACGACTCTAAAATAGTTTTATATCAGTAGCATGATGAAATGAAATAACAAGAGCAATGATATGGAATGATACAATTTATCGTATTGCCCCCTATTGTAAAAAGTCCCCATAATACCTCGAGTTCCATCGTCTGTTACACGGCTATCTAAATCCATAGTAAGGATCTCATTACGTATTTACAAGAGACTGGCTTCAAAGCTTTGCATCCCGACACTCCCTTCGTACCCTTGTGTACGAGATGTTTTGTTTTATTCACCAGTGCGATAGGAATTCATGCATTTTTATTTCAATTCAGACATGGTGAAGTGAAAATGTGATACAGACCTGTCACTTTAATTCACTTTGTGAACTTGATGCTCGTTTATTTCTAAACGGTTGATTTGACATAGCTGCTAAATTCATCTGAAATGTGAATAGAAATGATCACATTATATTATATATTCTAAGTTTATGTATTTAGGAAACAATTCTAACTATCTCAGCCGCCGCTGCACATTCTCAACTACAATTAACAATATCATCATCTAAATAACACAAGATCCCATGAATAGTAATGAGCACATAATTCAGAAGAATTTAATTATCATCATCAAACATCTCTCTACTCTCCACATCCAACAAACGATCCGCCTCCGAAACACGGCGTCCATTAATAAAACCACACAGATAATAATCACGAGTTTTGAAAAGAAAAAATATATTATACTAATTCAAAACTACCGTCTCTCATTATAAACGTCATCGTTCAAAAGGAAAATTGATTTACGACACTGCATTACGCCATTATTTTATGACGCGAGAACGCCCCGAAATAAAATACTAACAAACATTCAACTGGCATCCACGACTATTACATTTGCTGCAACTTTGCCTTTTCATTCACTGAAACTTTGTCTATCTCTATTTCCTCATTGGTAAGGTTGAATTTTGCAGTTATACTGTCGTTTCCGAGGGTAGGTTTGTCAGTGGCAGCAGCCGTCATAAAGCGAATAAAATACGGGGCACAAAGAATAAGCACTGGTGTAAGCGGTGTTATGTCTGTCAACATAAAATATTGTATCCTGTGAGGCCGGGAGCCGGGTTCAAATTGTGCTGCTTCTATTGCGCCATTAATCTTTGTAATGCAGCGTGTGAAATGGCAGATGAAGAAATTGCAGCGTTCTGTCTCTGTCGTTTCGAGTTTAGGACGTTTCGGATATTGATGGGATAGTTTTAGTGGTAGTGTCGTGTGGAACTATGAGAGATGATACATTTTCGGAGTTGCTTCATAAACTCTGTCTTATGTTTCGCTGTGGTTATTCAATTATGTGGTTTACACCAAGCTGCGTCGGAACAGCGAGAGTGAATTGCTTACGGTATTGCCTGTACATTTTTTTTTATTTCTGATTGTTCTGGTTTTGTTACGATCCGATTGTAATATACATTGTTTTCAAGTGAAAGCTAGATAGTACTATATTTGTACGTGTATTTTTCTACTGCAAAGTAGCAATAGTGATTATGAAAGTCATATAAATAAACAAAGCCTGATCCAATATTCTAGCTTTAGGTATTTTCCACTAATAAATAAACAATTGTTCACAGAAACAGACAATCAAGAATGGACGAATGTTTTTCACAAATAATTAAGTAAATCCAATGTAAATGAAGATAATTTGCATGATCGTTTCTTTATAGTTATTACTGTTAATTATGACCAGTAATTAATATTTTTTATTCCTGGTGAGAGGTACTTAGTAGCAGCAAGGAAGTACATGCTATGTATATTGTCAAACACCGTAAGAACACAAAACAAACTGTGATCTACACTCGACAATGGACAATATTCCTGATCTCAAGTATCAAATGGACACGTCAAAATTTACACACACAAGTAAATATATTCGTCCTCATATTGAGTCACAGGAGCTCCTTGGCACATTACATACACAGAGTGTCAAACTTTACAACATGATGTCAAATTACAGTCAGTTTAGATGATTTATCTAGTGCTTTTTTTGTTAAGAAACCTCAAATTGACCATATGATCCTGTCACTGGGATTCCTATCCTACCCATCTCTAACATCTAGATAGTCTGATCCGAACGCCATATATCTCTCTTTATCTATTATCTCTTTTGAATTGGTATTTGGAGTAACTTAATCAATTCAGCTGGCCTAATTTATAATGAGAATTTTCATAGGCAAAACCAGATTCACACTCGTTGAAAAATACTTAGATAAAAATCTAACGTTTTCTTCGAGATTATTTTAGGTGGTGTGGGGGCGCGGGTGAAATATCAGGCAAATGAGATGTTTCCTTTTCGTGTCAAGATACAAGATACTTACTAGCATACTAAATGGAGTCATGCAATGGTCTTATAAAAGATTTCTGTTGCACTTTTTCTGACATCGCAAATATAACGCTTACTTTTCTGGCCTCATGGTGACGGGTGCGTTTTATATCTTTATTAGCTGCTCCCGGGTTCCCACGGTTGGTCATCTTACGGGGACACTTCACTATCTCGCTACCTTTGTGACAAATTTCATTAATATTTGTTCAGCCGCTGAGGCGAGTTTGTCGCATCCAGCCGCAAACTAAGTCAAAGTATATTTATTACATCAATACATGTAAGTAGATGTTACAATATATTTATATAATGACATTACATTCTGCCTTTGAAGGCATGCAATAATAAAGATTTACTTAACAAATCATGTCTTAAGTAAAAAAAAATATACAAATTATTTTTAAAAAAATACTAATATTAATTATACACGTAATCAAAAATTGACATCTAGAGCTGTTTATCATATTATTAGTTCTTATAGTATATGCTATGCTGATTAACTAAGCATAGCATGTACTATGAGAACTAGGTACGTGATAGAATATAATATGAATAGTATAATTTTTTGTAAATAGGTATATAACCTATATGTCATTGCTCATAGCCCAGGTGGTACCTCTGCTTTTTGATGCCACAAAACCTGCCAGAAATACTTGTCGTCGGTTCTATTCTCATCCAGCACAAGTATTTGTGTGTCGTACATAAATGTTTGTTCTGTGTCTGGGTGTTAAAATGTATTTTCATGTATGTATTTACAAAAACAAATACCATGTGAGTATTCTATCAGTTATCTTGTTACCAGATTACAAGCTATGCTTAATTTTGGGCTAGATGGCGCTGTGTGGAATATCCATCAATATTTATTATTAACACCCACACACAGAACATCTATTATCGTCACAAAAATATATGTATATTACAAAGAACTAGTACTATGTATAAGTTTTTATCAGTTATCTGGTCTCGTTGTAAAAGTTATTAGCCGTGGAAAAAAAACAGTTTTCATGACTGAGAGACATAATTATAAAATATCCTTCACCTGTATAAAACTAAGGGTTCCAATAACTAATAAAATTGAATACTAAACCGCAAAACTAAGTTAATAGTCAAGTTACATTCAACACATTCAATAGCGCTATTATAGTGTAATTACGAATACTAAAATAATTATCTTTAATAACTGCAGTTCTAAAAGCATTATGAACAATTGTAATTGGCTCCATTACTGTGACAATGTGCTATAAATTCTTGAGTTTTGAATTCTTTGTTGAAATAATAATAAAGTTTGATACGAGAGTAATAAAAGACAGACTATCGCAGCAACTATTTTCTTTAAAAACACGTGTCTCCTGGAGGCAATGCGGTTGAAGATGTTGCACGTTTGCTCTAGATATTGTAAATGGCAATAGATAATAGGATATATCCCTATGTTCTAACCGGCACTCTCTCCTTTTCTCTCTCTCTCTGTGGATGTACCTGCTGTTACGTGCTCATTAATCGTGCTGGACAAATCCTGTGGTGTAATGGCTTATTCAGCAAGCAGCTGAAACTTACCACCAGAGCTGCCCCCTTAGCACCCCTTCGAGGGGTAACATCAATTAATATGGAATTATTTGGTTCTTTGTTGTTATGCCACTGGAATAATGACCACTAAAACCGTTATTACATTTATACCCTAGGATTTTCTGTATCCCAGGAGGCATGGAAAAACACAAAATGTGTCCCGGTCGGAAATCGAACTTGGAACCTGACGCTTCGAAAGTAGGGTAACTACCAACTAAACCATGGTGCCGTCACTAAAGTTTTATAGAAAAAAAATAACGTTATCAAAAAAATAATATGATTATACCAAAAAATCGTGCTACAACACACAAATCGCTCTATAGCTGCTTTACTTATTACTCTGATAACCTACATACTGACATTCGGATAATTACTTTAATAATGCATTGTTTTATGGTTATTATTAATTCGTACAGTTGTTTTGAAAGTTGCTTTGTCGAGTGAAATTACAGGTGACACTTTTATGGATATCAAACCCATTTAATAGTAAAACAAAACCGACAGATGCTCCATTATTTCGAATACTACAATAGTATATATAAATTGCGTAATTGATACAATTTATTTCTGTGACATAAATAGACTGGGGGGTCCAGTTGCTCACGTCCGTGGGTGTGTACCCTTTGATTTCCTACAGGTACCCCCTGGGTGGTGCTAAAGGAGCAACCAAAAGTAGCAGTAGAACTTGGGCCAAGCTCGTCCGGAGAGGTACTGCCACCACATCTGGCATCACACCATTCATCCTGCTGCGTCCATCACCCGAGACGGAGATGTTACGTCTCATGCGCATGTGATTTCGCCGGCACCCTTTCACCTTCCATAGCAAAGCGAGTTCACCACTACTTGGCGCCAGATTTCCAGATGTGGAGTACTTCTCCGGATGAACCTTGCACAAGTTCTACTGCTACCATTTGTTGCTCCCTTATTACCGCCCAGGTACGTGTAGGGATTCAAAGGGTAGTCACCTACGGTCGCGAGCAACTGAAATAGTTATATTTTTTATTATAATTCAAACAATAAATGTATGTTTTACCTCATAAAATGCGGACAGTTAACATTGTATTCTGTGACAATTTCTAATGTATTTTTAAAAGATAACATGATAAAAAGTAAAACACAAGTAATTAACAAACATTCGTATATCATTGACTTTATTATATATGTACTAAAGAAATAGGTACAGAAAGACAATTTAATGACAATTGAAGTTCCCTTTGTGCCTAATATGACCTTGCTCTTGAATTAAGAAGTGACGGCAGTCCAATTTTAAAATTGATTACAATCTGCGCATAATTTTTTATCAACAATTAATGTTGTAACTTAACACGTAAGTAGCACACGAATCTACTTTAGCAATAATTATAAGCAACAAGTGTTATTATAAGATAAGTTTTCAATTAAATCCGTTGGGCAATGTAATTGTGATCGGAGCCGTGATAATGTCAGGTTTAATATGAGTGGAGTTTGATGTATTTTTTGCTGGCAATAGCTTGCTAGCCTTTGTATAGGAACAAAAACCTTGGTCGTTACAACAAGATGTTTTTTTACTGATTTAATTATTGTGTGTATAGACAACATTTCACGACATTAATTGCGACAGTAGTGTCTGTTTCGTTGACAAGTAATCGACTTTAACCGACATCAAAAAGCGGATGTTATCTATTCGGCTGTATATGTTTTTTTATTAATATTATGTTACTTGATTTATTTGCCAATTGTCAACCGAATGGGATGGTTATTTTTTAATTTGCTAGTGGTTATTTGTGTGTCGAACATAGATGTTTGTTCTGTGTCTGGGTGTTAATATGTAACATATGTATTTAATAACAAAAAAGTCAGTTATCTAGTTCTCATAGCTTAGTTTGGGGCTAGATGGCGCTGTGTACAATATCCATGAATATATTACTAAGAGACCCTCCCCAAAATCAAACAATTAGTAGAACATCACTGTCGTATCAGAAACTACCCGTGCAAAGCCGGGGTGTGTTACTAGTACTACATATAAACCTTCTTTGAATCACTCTATCTATTGCTGAAAACAGCATTAAAATACGTTGCAAAGTTTTAAAGTTCTAAGGGTACAAAAAGCGGGATCGACTTTGTTTTAGACTATGTAAGGAAAATATACAATTAATATAATAAATTCTTCCTTTCTTTCTTTCTTACTTTCACGTCTCATCTAGTTTTCAGACTAGCATTCTCGACAAGAATACTCCAGGGTATAGTAATACCCTGGAGTATTCTTATATCTGTGCTCCAGGCATCCTGGTGGTACCCAATTCAATGATAATGCTAACATCCTTGGGTAGCTTGTCGGTGGCTGTCAGCAGTCTTTAGTCTTGAAGAACGCTGAGAGATTCCATCAAGTCATCTTCTTCTTCAATATCCAAAATTAAACGCTGTATCTGTCGTCTCATCTTTTTTCTACATTTCTCTGTCTTTAAGTTTCTTAAAGAAGAGGCAACGAACTGGCCGAAGACAGTATGATCATCGTCAGAAGTATTCAACACTTCTAGAGCCATTTCAAGAATCTTATCTTCTGCCTTTATCTTTCTCTTCTTTGTTTTCTGACTTGCATCCCCACTTGCTTGTGAACTTTCACTATCTGATGTCGCTGGTGATTCGTTATCCTGAAAAACATTTGCTGATTGAGAAGCGGTTTCCTACTCATTATTAATGTCTCAAAAGTAAAAGTCTTTTGATTCAAATACAAGTCTTTTATTGTAAATTATTGAATAGATGAAAATAAAGGATGGTACAAATTAGTATTATCATGTCCACTGCGTTTAACTTAATTACAGTTATACAATAATAAATATATATTAATTGTCTTTAAATAATGTAATTGGTGCAAGCAGTTTTAATTGATGTTAATAGATATCTGAACTTTGTCATATTAATTAATCAAATTTCATAGTCTTGATATAACACAATATATTATCTCGGCCCGGTCAGAAGTTGGATAGGTGGCATTGGAACAGAGCGCTTGCGTGCTTCGGAGGGCACGTTAACATCCCGTCTCGTCGGTCCCGGCTATAATAGTCGATAAGCCATGTCAGAGGCCTTCAGGTGGCTTGAAAACTCAGACACCAGAGTTGGCCATAAAATGATAATAGACAAAGTTTATCTCTGACCCTACTTTTTGAAGCTTTGTAGGTTGCGTTCGATATAATAACCTAAATATATACCATGTAACTGATCAGTATTTTATTCTTTCTTTTGAATAGCTATCTCTGGAGTCTGAATTTTATTTATTTGAATAGAATAGAATAAAAATAAAGTTACTCACTGAACCTCTCCTCATCTTGTTCGATTTAGTGCTTATCATAAATGTCATGGCTTCAAAAAACTCCCACGTGCTGTTACAGACCTCCTCACCAGTGAGTCCTTTGTTCTTCTTCCTCATCTTCCTTATTTCGTTATTGACCTGGGTCCTCAAATTGTGAATTTTCCTGCTGACTTCCGCCGATGTTGTTTTAAATTCTTCCGCCAATCGTTCGAGCGCTGCCTGTTTTTTTGCTTTATTCTTATAACATGGGTTAGATAGGTCCCAAAGTTCAGGCATTCCTTCCACGAGGGATATTAAAGTCTTAGTGTTCTCCTTACTCCACATAAATGACATGATTGAGCACGGGAGGCGAATGTCTGAATATTTTACGCCGGTTTGAAAATTGCGACACTACGCCAGACACTCGCGCGGCTTGTCCTCGCGACGCTTGCCGCTGTACTGAACCAGATGTCGCAATAAATGTATTGAGCGCAGACAGTCGAGGACACACTCACACTCGACGCCCGATGTTAAACAATTGAGTGTGTGTATTTTTTTTTAAATAAATGATGGAACGTGTTTATGACTGGTGGTAAGTGACAACCCCCGCCCATGACAACAGTAATGCGACTCAGTATTAGATTTAGATTTACACTGAATTGCTGCGTCCATCATCCGAGCCGTGGAAAAATTACATTCATTCCAGGTGTGGTGGCAGTACCTCTCCGGACGAACTTAGCACAAGTTCTACAACTACTTTTGGTTGCTCCTTTAGCACCACCCAGGAGATACGTGTAGGGAATCAAAGGGATATTTATCCTACGGATAAACGTTGCGTAAAACAGCAAAATATCGTGGTATACACGACAAATTGACAGAGTTTTCTTTCAACACTGCAGTGTAATCATAAATTGTTTACCAATTTTTACGGCTTTTAGCATTAGCTACATTTCCAGTTTGGTGTTTGATTGCCGGCTTCTTATATTGGTGGTGCGACTGTACTATAAATGTAGCTGGGAGTAAAATATTGTCACCAATTGATAAATAAATAGGTCATTGAATGTAGACTTTGAAATGTAATGACAACCATTTAATACATTTCAATTGAAAGCAATACCGAAATCAAAACTAATTGATAGAATACTTAAAAATATAAGTTCCAAAACCGTATACTCGTCGTTTAGGACATGAGCTATATGTACCTTAGTCCTTTAATCTTAAGATCAATATATTAATTATTATAAAATCAGAAATCGATTGATTGTTGGTTTACTAATCACCCCGTTATCATTAAATTTTGAATACAAGTTGTATATCCTATTATATCCTATATAATTATATTGGGTGTGTGAATATGACTCCGCCCTTTCTCAACAGATGTCGTTTTTAGTATTGTTTACGTGTACTAATAAATGACCATACTTGTATTCGATAGTACTGAATGTCAGCTATCTAACGCATTTTATGATATTTGGTTGAAGTGTAAGCAACAATTGTTTTCACCTTTTCGAAAATGTCGGTTTTTATTCCAAATAAACGTCATTTGCGGGAAGTGTTATTACATTATTTGATTGCGAAGAAAACTGCAGCGGAAACTTATCGTTTGCTTGTGGAGATTTATGGTGAGCATGCTCCGTCTAATACAACTTGCAAGGAATGGTTTCGACGATTTCAAAATAACGATTTTAGTACTGAGGATAAAGAACATGGAAAACCACCAAAAAAATTTGAAGATGCTGAATTGGAAGCATTATTGGCGGAAGATTCTTGCCAAACTCAATCAGAATTAGCTGCAGCATTAAATGTTGATCGTTCAACTGTTGCAAAGCGTTTACAAATGATGGGAATGATTCAAAAAGCCGGTGACTGGGTTCCACATGATTTAAAAGAAAGAGACATGGAACGTCGGAAAACCATTTGTGAAATGCTGCTTCAAAGACAGCAAAGAAAAGGATTTTTGCATCGGATAGTCACAGGAGACGAAAAATGGATACACTACGAAAATCCTAAACGCAAAAAAGCTTGGGTGAAACCAGGCGAACCAGGCCCATCACAGCCAAAAATAAATATTCACTGTGCCAAGGTCATGCTCTGTATTTGGTGGGATCAGAAAGGTATTGTATATTATGAGTTGCTCAAACCCTCTGAAACTATTAATGGAGAAGTTTACCGACGACAACTAATGCGTTTGAAGCGAGCCATAGAAGAAAAACGACCAGAATGGGTGAATAGACATAACAAATTAGTTCTTCAGCATGACAATGCCAAACCGCATACCGCAGAAGTCGTAAAAAGATATTTAGAGGGACAGGACTGGGAAGTGTTACCCCACCCGCCATATTCACCAGACATAGCTCCTTCGGATTACCACCTATTCCGGACGATGCAGACAGACCTTACTGGAGAAAAGTTTACTTCATGTGAAAGTATCAAAATTTGGATTGACAACTGGATAAGCTCAAAAGACCAGGACTTCTTCCAGCAAGGAATACGAAAACTACCTGAACGATGGGCGAAGGTTGTAGCTGCAGATGGAGCATACTTTCAATAATTTTTTTTTAATTTTGTAAGCGAATAAATGTGTTTTATTTTGACAAAAAGGGGCGGAGTCATATTCACACACCTATTAAAAGGACATTTTACTTTTACCTTCCAGAAACAAATTGTTTGACAAAATTATAGTATATACAGCGGGCGAAGCTAGCCGAAAATAACAGCCATAACAACGAAATAAAGAAAATAATAATGGTGGAAGATACAGCGATAACGTCACAGTCGACGTCAGCGTATCATGTAGCTCATAGGTTCGAGTTCCAATGGCTTGAGCATCGCGTGATGGAAAGCATAGTGAGGAAACCTGCGAGACTGCCAAGCTACCAATTTAATGATAAATAAATAAATAAACGTTTACACACTCATACCTCAGCACTAGGATTCCCTGTGTCGCAGATGGCATGGACTAACACAGAAACACAAGACAAACACCCAAGACCCGAGAACAAACTTCATGCTCGCCACACAAATTATGCCCCGGCCGGGGATCGAACCCGGGACCCCTCGCTTCGAAGGCAGGGCTACTACCAACTAAGCCACGGAGCCGTCAAAATAAAGTTTGTCCTCAAGCTGGTGGTTTTTTTTATGGACTATATATTGTTGAACTCAGATGACCTTGATAACTGTACCTGGTCTTTTCGAGCACTTGACAACATTGGACTTGTAATGAAAATCATCGCTGTCACTAGACATAAATTACAAATCATTGCTATTACAATTATTTCTGTATAAATCAAGTGACGTCACACGGGTGCAATTTATTAATGAAGATAATGGAAAGTGCGCTTAAAACTTGAGTATGTTTTATCTTTTATACGATACTTTTTTAGGAAATGAAAGCGAGTTTATGAAGTATTAATATTGGACACGGAAGGCTAAAATTTAGTTGCTATAAATATAATTTCTGCCATAAATTATGCATACTATTTATTACCATAAATAAACAACCCAGCTTTTGCAATAATTAATGGGCAAACTTTACCACTCCGCCGGTGTACAATTGTTTTAGGCGAGTAAGTACTTTCTACGGCGAATTTTCAAAGAGGAAGGTAGGTACTTCCATGTACCTATCTTTTGTCATGGATTTATGGTTGAGTAGTCAGTGAGTTAAATTGGCTGTCATATTCACACCAGAATGTACATCCTTTACATAATATAAAACTCGTAGTAGTATAAAGTAGTAAGTCAAGTCATTTAGTAAGTCATTTTTATTAATTCAATCTCTCATAAACTTTCTTCATCTTACCACCTCTTTGCAGACGATCTCCAAATATATTCTCAAACCTCTCTATCACAACTGCCATATGCCATTAATAATATGAATAAAGACCTTCAACAAATTCTTGACTGGTGTAGATGTTACGGTTTGAAAGTCAATCCAGTAAAAACTCAATTTATAATAGTAGGGAGTCCTAGAATGATCCCGAAGATTGATTGGACGACTCTCCCGCAGGTTGTGTTTGACGGTATTCCTGTCTTACCAAGCATGACAGTCAAGAATTAGGAATTATTTTAGATAGACAAATGTCGTGGGCACCTCAACTATCTGAGGTGAGCCGCAGAATGTTTGCTTCTGCTGCATCTCTCAGACGACTCCGTAACTTCCTACCAACGGCTACCAAAACTGCGATTGCACAATCCCTTCTTCGCCCGATTTTGGATTATGCCGATTCTTGTTATTTGGATTTGACTGAAGAACAATTCGACAAACTTGAGCGTCTGCAAAACCTATCTATCAGATTTATATTCGGGCTACGAAAATACGATCACGTTTCCGAGTTTCGTAAGAAGCTCAAGTGGTTACCCATTCGACTCCGCCGGAATACTCACATTCTTACACTACTGTATAATATTTTGTTTTCTCCCTCTACACCTCCTTATCTCAAGTCTCGTTTTCAATTTCTACATCTTTCTCATTCGCGTGATTTGCGTTCGTCTGAAACGCTTCAGCTGCAGACCCCTGAGCACACTTCTACTTTCTACGGTAACTCTTTTACAGTTCAGGCTGTCCGTCTGTGGAACGCTTTGCCCGTAGTTATCAGACGCGCTAAGTCCCTTCCAATCTTTAAAACACTGTTAAAGGAACATTATTTGTCGTGCTGCCGTTGATTTGTTGCCTTATTTATTGTATGTATTTTATATTATTATATAAATATATATATATTTAATATATATTAGGTATAAATATAATATTTATGTAGGTTTATTAATACATGTTATATTATTTCGTAGTATATTAGTTACTTTAATATAGATACACCCAATGCCCCTAGTAATATCCGTTACTTCTTGTCCATCCAAGGTTGTCTGTAAGAGATCGCTTTAAAGCGATAAGACCGCCCATTGTTTCACATTACTTGTGTTATATTATTTTGTTATGTGTTGTTTTGTTATGTGAGCAATGAAGTGTTATCTATCTCTATCTATCTATCTATAAACTCATAGTTTGTACCCTTAGATCTTTTAAACTGCGCAACATATTTTAATGCTGTTTTCAGGCATAGAAAGAGTGATTCAAGAGGAAAGTTTATATGTAGTACTAGCAACTCACCCCGGCTTCTCACGGGTAGTTTCTGATACGACACTGATGGTCGCTAGTATTTTATAAACTTGCACTTAGTTTTACAATGCGAATTACATAATTTGAATTAAATAATTATCTAACAATCTGACATCGTAATAAGTAATCTCTGATCTGGTGTTAGTAGGTATTATATACACTTTGAAACTAGAGATTTGGATGATAAGTATTCCAAAGCAAATCAATCACAAAAGGTTAATAAACAACGAAATCTAGACTTTAAATATTATTGGAAAATCCCTAGTATACATTTAAAATATAGATTATAACTAGCTGACGGTCACGCGTTGCTGTGGCTAACGTTTTTGTCATACGATATCATAATTTGCAATAAAATAATATTGAGATCATAAATTGAGATGTGAGCTATCCTATCTTTCAAGTTGGATCAAACTGCACGCGGTGTACAAATTTGATTAAAATCGGTTAAGTAGTTAAGGAGTCCATCGCGGACAAACATCGTGACACGTAATTTATATATGGTGTGTGAATATGACTCCGCCCTTTCTCAACAGATGTCGTTTTTAGTATTGTTTACGTGTACTAATAAATGACCATACTTGTATTCGATAGTACTGAATGTCAGCTATCTAACGCATTTTATGATATTTGGTTGAAGTGTAAGCAACAATTGTTTTCACCTTTTCGAAAATGTCGGTTTCTATTCCAAATAAACGTCATTTGCGGGAAGTGTTATTACATTATTTTATTGCGAAGAAAACTGCAGCGGAAACTTATCGTTTGCTTGTGGAGATTTATGGTGAGCATGCTCCGTCTAATACAACTTGCAAGGAATGGTTTCGACGATTTCAAAATAACGATTTTAGTACTGAGGATAAAGAACATGGAAAACCACCAAAAAAATTTGAAGATGCTGAATTGGAAGCATTATTGGCGGAAGATTCTTGCCAAACTCAATCAGAATTAGCTGCAGCATTAAATGTTGATCGTTCAACTGTTGCAAAGCGTTTACAAATGATGGGAATGATTCAAAAAGCCGGTGACTGGGTTCCACATGATTTAAAAGAAAGAGACATGGAACGTCGGAAAACCATTTGTGAAATGCTGCTTCAAAGACAGCAAAGAAAAGGATTTTTGCATCGGATAGTCACAGGAGACGAAAAATGGATACACTACGAAAATCCTAAACGCAAAAAAGCTTGGGTGAAACCAGGCGAACCAGGCCCATCACAGCCAAAAATAAATATTCACTGTGCCAAGGTCATGCTCTGTATTTGGTGGGATCAGAAAGGTATTGTATATTATGAGTTGCTCAAACCCTCTGAAACTATTAATGGAGAAGTTTACCGACGACAACTAATGCGTTTGAAGCGAGCCATAGAAGAAAAACGACCAGAATGGGTGAATAGACATAACAAATTAGTTCTTCAGCATGACAATGCCAAACCGCATACCGCAGAAGTCGTAAAAAAATATTTAGAGGGACAGGACTGGGAAGTGTTACCCCACCCGCCATATTCACCAGACATAGCTCCTTCGGATTACCACCTATTCCGGACGATGCAGACAGACCTTACTGGAGAAAAGTTTACTTCATGTGAAAGTATCAAAATTTGGATTGACAACTGGATAAGCTCAAAAGACCAGGACTTCTTCCAGCAAGGAATACGAAAACTACCTGAACGATGGGCGAAGGTTGTAGCTGCAGATGGAGCATACTTTCAATAATTTTTTTTTTAATTTTGTAAGCGAACAAATGTGTTTTATTTTGACAAAAAGGGGCGGAGTCATATTCACACACCTATTATTAAGATTAATACATCTTTTACTCTACATTTTTATAATACAGACTAAATATTCTGACAAAACTCGTTCTTAGATTAGTTAAGTGACAGCTGTGAAGCATGCACTCCAGATATTATCCTGTCACCCTAAAAGCGAATTCCATAGAAAAGAGCATGCATCATTAAACTTCACAAATAAAACCCATACATGCATAATACAAGTAAACAACAATAGCGAACATAAATAAATTGTACCTTATTATCGCGAGCTCCCGATCTGTAATTCATTCGTATTGTCAAAGAGCCGGGAACGAAAAAATCACTCCATTTATACACAATAAAAATTTTAAACGCCCTAATGTGCCAACAGTTGCGTATCAAGAGCCAACCTCGTGAATGTAAAGTTGGAATGTTTTATTTATGAGCTAAGGAGAAAAGCATAAGTGATGGTATTTTTATTTGTAATTGAAAATTGCACTAAGAAATGTTTAAATCGAGGATAAATATCGGAACCCTTAGAAACCCTACACGTGTCCCTTTGGTGGTACCAAAGGAGCAGTAGAACTTGTGCTAGTGCTTGCATGGCTGTGTCCCGGTGGAAGGGTGTGGTTGCCGGTGAAATTACAGGCTAATGAGACGTCTCCGTCTTGTTATTCTATCCAATAATGTGAACCGAATGGATGGATTTGCCGTGAAGGCTACTAAATAAGCCGTGGAGTCATCAATAAATCATCTCAAAAACGTAATAAAGTTCATGATTAAATAGATTTTATGTCTTGAAAGAATAAATTAATTTCAATAAAAGCATTCAACATAATCTGTCAAAAACATTATTAAAACCATCTTCCATATTTAAAAGCTTGAAAAAAAAATACACCTTTTGAAATAGAAACATTGCTATAACATGTATGTTGCCCTAAAGGACCACGAGACAGCAGACAGACTGACAAACACAGCTATTAAACTTATGTAAGGGTTAAAATGTATAAAAACGTCGTATTATTCTGTCTACCGGAAATTATAGGTTAGTAACCACAGACTATTGGTATACAAAATAGCCTATCATCTTACATAGATTAACTTTGACAGATGCGTAGCAAAGATTGATGCATTGAAATCTCGGGGAGAAATAACCAATTATGATTAGCATAAACATAAGGTGGGGTGAATTACCATACTGGATGAATTACTATCCGTGGGATGAATTATTTATACGGGTGGTTACATACCCCGAGTTGGAGGGTTGAATATACCTTTGACATGAACGATTTTGACAACAATATCTTGTGAACATGCACCCTTTGCGTTGTTAACATTGATACGAGATGGTAAAGCGGTTTTTTGTTATGGTAATTTCATGTTACCCGTATTGCCACATTGTGAAGTAATATTTTGGTCCAATGAGCGTATTATGCAATATTTGTACCCAGTGAAATAACGAAATTATTCAGTTTTAAGCTATTTGAATGAGTACAAACGATTGGTGAAAAGGTTCAAGACAACAGAACGCTTCAGTTATTCGGAAGGCACGTTTAGATTACAACTCAGCCCTTAGAAATTTAGAAACTTATATTGGAACATCAAAAAATATACATAGGTTGATAAACACATTACCCTCCTTTGTGTCGCGCAGTCAGATAAAAAGAAATAAGTTGGCTACAAGTTCAATTCGAAATCACTGTGACATTCAAGGCTTATCTGTTGATAATTTCACTTGTAATGTTCGACATTTAATACAATGCTAATGTAATTAACCCATTAAACATTATTAATGCAAAAACATCGAAATGTAATCAAAATGTCAGGCTTCGACCCGGAGGCGCGGGCTTTATCTCATAATGTCGACACGTCAGCGTCGTTGGCAACATTCAACGTTTTTTTATATGTCTTTTCACATTTCAGGTGATCAATCATCGTCTTAATAAATACGGTTTAAGATGTGTTTTTAAATGTCAACGCAAAATCCATTAAGTTAACTTACTTTTTAAACGTCATGCTATAATTTTTTTTGTTAATTTATTATCTTGCTGCGGCGCGCGTTATTGCTCGCGGTTGGCCATCCTAAGGGAACACTGCACTTTTCCGGGATTAAAAGCTTATGTGTTAATTCAGGATATAAGCTATCCTGGTACCAAATTTCATCCAAATCCGTTGAGCGGTTTGAGCGTGAAGGAGTAACAAACATATACGCATGACGGCTCCGTGGCGTAGTTGATAGTAGCCCTACCTTCGAAGCGAGGGGTCCTGGGTTCGATTCCCGAGATTTACAAAAGAATTATTGTTCTTACTCATATTACAGACCATTTAACTGTCCTTGAGTTCTCAAGATAAAGCTTGTGCTTTTAATAAAATTAAATGTTCTTTATAGATCACTAGCTGCCTACCAGAGGTTTCACCAGCGTAGATAAAATATAGCCTATGTTACTCGCTGATAATGTGGCTTGCCATTGGTGAAAGAATTTTGTAAATCGGTTACCACTAAACGGTCACCCATCTGCTTACTGACCGGACGGGGAGTTACCTAAATCCTAACTAATGTTATAAATGCGAAAGTGATTTATTTTGTTTGTTTGTGACGCTTTCAAGCCTTAACTACTCAACCGATTATGAAATTATGATACCACATATAAATAGGTGTAGATACCATATATAAATTGCCTGAAATACCAGCAATTTACATAGGGATACCACATATAAATTGTTGTTTTAAAAATCTTCATTTTCATCAAAAACGAGAGCCGGCTTTGCTCGAAGAACTACTAATAACCCAGTCTGTCTTTATTATATTAAAATTATGTCAGAAACAGAACAAATACCATTCAACAAACTATTCCGCTATTATTTAAGACTCCAGTATCTACAAGACTTGTAATTATACATTAGCATTCACCCAGGTTGTTGAAGAATTTTACGCAATAGTTCGTTACCTCACCGCTAGATGGCAATACTTGTATCAGAATTGAAGTAACTTGCGTTGCTTCTTTACTATTTTAATAATAACTTGTGTTGAAATAGTTTATCAACACACTGTATTTTAATGATTTATGAGTAGATCAAAGCCGTAATGCCACTATCAATCATTCGTGATAACATAATAATATCTAAATTACTCATAATCTTATCCGAATCTAGGTTAACCTGGACAGGTTTGTAATCTATCTAACAAGCCCTGGTTTTGTGCCTTACTATAATGTGAATTTATAAATCTGCAAATTGTCAGCTTAGGCGAATACTAATTTAGAATTATGTATTGAAGTGTAATCCTACGGATTTCGTGTCCTAATACTTTACGAATGTTCACGAGAATAAAGAATTAAATAACGAGTTGCTAAGAAATAATAATCCCATTAAAGATGAAAGCCAGCTCAAAATGGCAGCATAATAAAGAGTATTATATTATTATTAATGGATTAAGTCCACCCACGTAATTGAATAAATTACACAAAATTATACCATCCGCTTCCATTCATTTATTTATAATAATGCCATCAGATTATGTGCAAGGATAAACGATATTCAATGAAATACAACCCAAATATACGAGAAAGTCGCTATAAATTTTATTAATGCTGCTGTCAAAGAGCGATAAAATACTAATGGGCTATTTGACACAGTTAATGAATAACACGCTGGCCAATTTCAATATTTATCTCAACATTTTGAGCACAAAGCCGTCGGCACGCCGTCGGTCGCCTCCGTGTTGAATCACTCCGCCACCTGTCTCTCTTTTCGGGCGACCAATTACGCTTCTGACAGTTGAATTTTTGACATGACATAGGCCTAATCAAAATAGCATTTATTATAAAAAAGTGACATTAACAAAGCTGACAGCTCACGGTTTTGTTATTAATGAGTGTCGGCGTTGGCCCTCGCTCGTGTACATTTTCTTTTTATGTTTTTTGATGTGATAAATTATTTTGTTAGTCGTTCGTGTGGGTGGGTTTACGCTAGCGTGATCGTTGTTTTATACTGCGGCGGTCGCTCGTCGTGATTGACGCCTCTAATGTGTGCGAGGAGGTATATCAATCAATCACTCGGCTCGATTTATTGCGTTCCTCGAGATGGAAAGTACCACTTTGTAGTGATGTTGATCGCCCATCAAATTTACTTTAAATGATAGTCTCAATTTACATTTCGTTAAGTTCCCGGGGGGCAAAACAAAAACTATTTGATTGGTACATAGATTATTTATATTTGAAATAATTCATTTTAAATTAAACATCGAGATTATTTACACAAATCATTGGCTTTACAGACCTCTGCCTCGCATCGCGGCTTCAACCCCGGTTTCCGAAAGGTAAAACAAATTAAATCTCATGTCTCACTCGGAAAACTTTAATGTCCACCGCTTAGCTTTCTCGATAGGATAATTTGCTGTTTGTTTCCAATTGATTACTTTCTGAAACCGGGCCTTAGCGTCTTCAGACAACATCTCTTATATAAATACTTATTTAGATTGCACTAATCACTAAATTTGTCATGGCGGATCGCGCCTTACAACTTTTAGTCTATCAATATCACAGAAGAAAATTGGACAATACAACATTTATATACACATCAGTCCTTACACTTCACTCGGTTGTGATTACTGGTGAGCGGCGCCGAGCCTCTGGCCGTACATGGCGTAGGGAGAGTAGAACGGCCCGAGAGCGGGGTTGAAGGCGCCGTAGGGCGAGCCCCCCAGGCCGGCGGGGAGCCCGGACTTGGAGTACGGGTGGTACCGGCTCGCCGACAGCGGGCTGAGCGGCGCCGACGGGTACGCGCCGCGGAGGCCCGCCGTCGTGAACAGGGGATTCAGCGGGTTCAAGAGCGACGCCTGCGTCGAAGACACCGAAGCGGGCGTGGACCCGTCCGCCGTGTGACTTCTCAGATGTTGCAACAACTCCTCAGAGTTTCCGAATCTCTTTCCGCAGTACGATTCACCCACGATCCAGTTGCAAACGTAGGGCCGGCTCAGCTGGGGGTATGCCAGGCCGCCCGCGCCCTGCTGCGACAGGGCCATCGCCATCGCCAAATTGTACTTTTGGTGATCGCATTGCGTGCACCCGGCGGGGCACGCGCCGTTGCTCATTAGCAGATGGTGGTTATTCGCGGAGAACTGGCACCCGGTGCAGTAAGGGTCTTTGCAAACCGGGACGAGGGTTTCGCCCCCGGCGGGTGTTTTCACTCTGGCGTACCCGAGGTACGGGTTCGGAGAGGCTCCGGGGAAGCCGGCGGCGGCGGCGAGCATGGCCGCGTGGTGCGCGCTGAACGGAGCGCCGGCGTAGGGCGGCCTGAAGGCCGGGTTGGCGTGCTGCTCCATGCCGGGGGGGCAGCAGAGTCCAGCGAGCGGGTTGAACCCGGGCATGCCAGGTAAATTCTTGAATGCGCCCAAATGGTCCTTCCCGTGCCCCAACACTTCCAGTCCGGAGCGGATAATAGGGCTCGTCCCGGAAGAACTGGACGATTTGTTTTCCGACGGGCTGCTCTTCCCGTTCTCTGCCGTCGGCGGCGTGGATTTGCGTCCGGGTGTGCTTTTGCCGGATTTCTTCTCATCGGCACTGTCTGAACTGGCTT
Source organism: Aplocera efformata (assembly GCA_921293045.1). NCBI lineage: Eukaryota > Metazoa > Arthropoda > Insecta > Lepidoptera > Geometridae > Aplocera > Aplocera efformata. The sequence goes on from OV121045.1 coordinate 669,378, forward strand.
TGGACGAAGGTCTGGGTTCTTCGGGCTTCTTGGTAACTACATTTGTTTCGTAGGGTTTGAACGCGAGGTGTTTAATTTCCGGAGTAGAACGCGGTTTGTCCGATTTTGAAGGATTAATGGGAGGGGAACGGCTGATGGCATCACTGTTAACACTCATCACTTTTTTCTTATCCATCGGAGGCAGCAGAGGTTTCGTTGGTGTGGTGTCGGCGCCGATCTGACTGCAAGTTTGCGCTAAAAGCGCAAGCGGGCTTTTCTTGGAGTCCAGCTGTAACAACAAGAAAATAATATTTAGAATATATTCATTTTATTTAAAAACACAACAAATGTAAACTAATTTTATGAAAAAATATTTAAATAATTGTTTTATGCAAGTAAATGTACTTACAGAGGAAGGAAGAGGCGCCAAATAATCAGGTTGTAGATATTGGTTAGGGTTAGAAGTCATCATTCCACCGTCTTCAAGCACGACCATTTGGTATCAACTTCACGATCACTTGTAAACTTCACTGTACGGTCACGAATCGCTTCTGGCAACTACTATGTGCCACCGGAGCGCGGAATGTGAACGAACACGTGCGACTGGGGCGGCGGTCGAGACAACTGTGAGAGACGAGGCCCCACCGGCGCGCTCGGCGGCCTCCGCCCCTCACCCCGCGCGGGTCAGACAAAGACGGGGATGTCTTTAGTCTCCGTTAGAGCGAGCGCGCTATGTCTCACCGCTGCAGCGCTCGGTCGTAAAAAATAAAGCGGAAACGACACATAGCTGCATTGCGGTAGGGGAAAAAGGAAAGGTGGTATGGCCGGCAGCCGGGTGCGGATTGAGACGTGCTGTGGTGTCGCTCGCTCGCCACCCATGGCGGCAGCGCTTTGAGCGCGCCGCGCCGTCGCGTCGCGTCGCTCTACCTGACCGCGAGCGCGACGCTTTTTGTTCAACGCCACTTTTATTACGCCCTCTGCAAAGCTTTCTGGCGTCATCGCACCGCTGACATCCGAAACTCTTTACGAGTCTTTGTTCTAGCTATCAAAGGGATAATTCTACCTGTTTGAAGTTGAGCAGTATATCGTCGACTGGCTCCATAACGTGAATGTTAATCTGACACTAACGCCTGTCAAACACGGGATCGGACCCTCCGTCGTGATCAAATTAAATATGTCAATTTGGGTACCCATATCAAGAACTGGGAGCGTCGGCGGCGGGCCTTTAGAAATATTGCTTATTGTGTCCAAACAAAGATACTAAGTATAACGTATGGGCGGAGGCCTGCGCTCGTAAATAACGCGGCGGGTTGTAATATATTTGACAGTGCGCGGACATGCGAAACAAAAAACATGTTTATTGCGAGACCGGGCCCGCCGCCCGCCGCCCGCCGCCCGCCAGATGAATTAGGTGCCTGGATTAGTGTAAACCTCGTAGTTTGGAGTTTGAAGCTTTAGCCGACCTAGTAATGTTTTCTTAATCCACAACCTTCAGCAAAGGGAATCCTAATGTGGGGGCTTCCATTCAAAATTGCCTAGTACCTAGTATTTAGTATCAACAGGGGTACAAGTGGTACTAAATATTACTAGGAAGTTTCTAGTTATTATATTTTACGTGTTTATTTACCAACATATTGGTATCAATAAAAATTATGATGATTAATATGTCATTATTTATTTTATATCTCATTTTAAATACATTTTGCACTACAAAATAATGTATTACTTATTTATAAATTACTATTATTTATTATTGATTATTATTATTAACAATAATACAGTCTAGAATCCGAGTTGTATTTGCCTAAATTGTAGGTTTGATTCACCGTTTTGAGAGTGAAGAAAGTGGTATGGCTCGAAAATGTATCATTTTTGCTTAAAAACCAATAAAGCTCGCATAATTTTGAAACAAGACCTTCGGATTGAAAAGCGGCTCTCTGTATCGGCTCACTTTAGGTAGTTACGAGTTTCTGCGATTGGCAAAACTTTGTTTATAAATAATATATTTAAATTAATTACATTAAATATTTTCGTGCAGTCAAATTTATTAATTAAAATTAATTATTATTCAAAGTAACCTGCATGAAAAATTCATGAGATTTGGAAAGATAACAAAGTTCAATTTATTTGTTTGTCAGCGCGGCTACAAACCCAGCTGTCAAGAACTAGTTGTTAATCGATAAATATCGGCAACAAAGTTGTCCCCCCGACGCCTGGCCGATAACACGAACAAACCTATTTTAAGTTTGATTTATTGACAGACGACTGGTTAACACGGTTTTATAAAGCGTTTAAGAGAAACGGCTCCTTAATTTTATTTTCAGTATCTGTTTTTGACTGACCTCATAGCTCAGTTGGTAGTAGCTCTGCCTTCTGCGCAGTAGGTCGCGGGTTCGATTCCCACCCAGTACAAGCATTTATGTGCAAACATATAGGTTTGTTCTGTGTCTGGGTTTAAGTCGGTATTTACCAAAAAAAGTTCTATAATATATTCCATTTGTTGTCTAGTTCCTGTCTAAGCGCTGTGTGAAATATGTCCATGAATATTTTATTTATTATAAAACACAATAGAAGCAAAAAATAATTATATATCTGTTGGCCTAAAATTAAAAACGAAAATCGCAAAAAATTTGCAATTGACGTGTGAGACATAGTTATGAAAGCTACTTATTCGTTTACACATCGAAGTGAAATTAAACATGTTTTTTTGATAATTACAGGAAGCATGTGTCTCCTTTGTTGCACATATTTGTCGTCGTGACAGATGGTCGTACTTAACCGTAGTATTACAATGGTTGGCGTTGGATTCATAACACCTCGGGGCGTTTATGAAGAATTATCCTATTCATCGCGTTCCTGTTAAACGGTCGTTTTATTAACCGAAATAACATTTACTAACGGTCGATTGACATTGTTGACAATTTCACATTGTTGAGCATATTCTGCAACTTATAATACATAATTATGCACTTTTTATTTTCATACTCTATAATAATCTTATGCAAAATTTACAAATAGTGTATGAATTGAAAGTTGAAATAATATTTTTAATTACTAGCTAAACTTCTTTGCTTGCTTTCTTCGTTGCTTGAATTATCTTAAATAGGAAAATAATGGTTGTAGGTATATTGTATTTAAGATTCCAAATATTTTTGTAAGATTACCTGAAAGATGCTCTTTTATGATAAAATTCGCCTCTGCACATTCATAGCTTGTACAATAAAAAAACATTGTTGAAACTTATCCAGCTGACACATTTTGTATGTTAGGTTTTTCTGTAAATCGATGAAATACAATTACTTACAAAAAGTTCCGCCCGCTCTGATCAAAGAGAAGTATTCTTGAATATTTAAAATCTACCATCCATTTAACCACAATCACATGATACCACATCAACCATAAACAGATAATCCTTACTACTAATGGTTCTTCCATAGCCGGTAATAGAAAAGCGAGACGGTCTAATTCAAAGCACGTTTATCCGAAGCCCAATCATACGTCAATAACCATCCAATGGGGTGTAAACAACCACAATTTTAACGGCAAAGAAGAAAACAAGCAAAAAGTTTCGAGGGAAATGGGATGGACCACAGTCTTGCCAGAAGGCAAAGTTGAAGTTTGTTCGAAAACTAGCGCAGAGACTCGAGACAATTTATTTGTCAACAAGATGGGGTGTTGATATGAAATAGAAGAAGCTAGTTGGCAGGAACGTAGAATTGATGTATGATTATGGTGAAGAAGTTGCACGTTGAGACGGGACACCGTGAAACCCGGTGTATAGTTTGTAGTGTGCAATTAAATGGGTAATTAATCCTCAGTATGTGGGTAACACAACAAATAAATTTATTAATGACAAAGGCTGTTTGATTTTAAGAAAACTAGCAGTTCCAGCCTATAGAGCCAAGTTGAATTTTTTTTTTTAATTAGATTTTATTTTGATAGACATATGAATTAAAATTTTTGAGTTTGACTTTAAGGTAGAGAAAACTGATAACCCGACTAGTATCCTGACACAGAAAACATTAAATGAAAATCATAAATTTATTATTATTTATTAGAATGGATGTGAAATTTTGTCATTTATAAAATGAACAACTTGTATTAAACTTATGTCTTTAGGGATAAGAAGTATTCACAAAATGCTCTTAAGAAATAAAATGATTGTAGCCAATAGTTTTACCAATCAATATAGGGACAATGTGATAACAATCTACTGTCTGTTAGATGCCTTAGCATAATTTATCTTCTGTTTAACATTCACTGTAACCAACACCAAACCTCCAAGATAGACCGTCATTGTATTCAACGGAAGCGGCAAGATCAAAGACGCAGCACAAAGGCGCCGACATCACCAAATCAGTGTTTACAGTGGGGCGTAAAAACTTTGACTGGGCCCACACCGCCCGCACTGAGTGCTTCGTATTCTGTGCCTGCTTTGAAGTTCGATGAGTCATTGATGCTGTTAACGAGGATTGGTTATAGTTACTGGTAACTTCACAATAGTAGAGTTATAGCAGTATGCAAAGTTTGAAATATTTAAGTCTGGTGTTAAGTCAAGCATAACATTTCACATGTCATTAAATAAAGGGTATAAGCAGAACGTATGCAAAACTAGCTCGTGCTCAACTAAATTTATTTTAAGTTAAAGCACAGGCATCAGAATCATATTAAAATTTTATCAGTACTTAAATAAAGTATGAATCATTTTGCGCATCAGTTGCTCGCGTCCGTAGGTGTATACCCTTTGATTCCCTACACGTACCCCCTGGGTGGTGCTAAAGGAGCAACCAAAAGTAGCAGTAGAACTTGTGCCAAGTTCGTCCGGAGAGGTACTGCCACCACATCTGGAATCTGCCGCCAAGCAGTTGCATTACTGTGTTCCGGTGGAAGGGTGTGGTTGCCGGTGAAATCACATGCGCATGAGACGTATCATCCCCGTCTCGGGTGATGGACGCAGCAGGATGAATGTGACTCAGTAAAGATTTGGATCTCATACTGAGTCGCACGCATTACTGTTGTCATGGGCGAGGGTCACCACTTACCATCAGGTGGGCCCTCAGCTCGTTCCGTCAAGAATTCACATAAAAAAAAAAAAGTATAAACTGAACTGAACATCAAAAACAACATGATTTCCTCTACCATGGAGACCTAACTCTCCAATATCACAATGTTGAGAATGGCGATGAAGAGGTAATAAAGTAGTATAATTATCTTATTACGTGATAAAACCCCTTAAATACAACAACAAATATGTTTAAAAATGAGGAGACACACTGCTATTCCTGTACTCTGTTTAAGTTTCCCTCTACGGTGTGCATTGGAATGGAAATTATAAGTGATGACATGACAACTATGACAAGTGATGGTGGATTGATTTTGATGAGTAACAGTGGGTGTCCAAGAAGCCTTACAATACTTTCGCTTCTATCTGGTTGGGTATTTTATGAAGTTTATTAATCACAGTTAAAAAGAGTTGCGCTGTTAGTTAAAAAGGTTAATTAAAATTTTCATCCGCCACTCCAGAATGAAGGTAAAATTCGTTGAGTTTTTGTTGATGGCGTTCAAGCGTGACTTAGCCGTTAAGATGTTTTTAAAATATGAGTTATATTTAGTACACTATCTATAAGTTTCAGAGGCTAGACTTTGTCTGACAAAAAAGTACTTAAGGTTACTTTTTATCCAAAATATTACGGACGGTGAGTTTTCATGATTACATTTTCATCTCAAAAGTGCCCCTTGTATTTATCAATTCCTATCCTTTACATTGTTTAGAAATGCAGTATTTACCTATACTTTTTATCTTCATAAACTATACCTACGTGTAAGTAGGTAAATTACAATTAATGTAACGAATAAACATCCTGTACCTGGAATTTTGTGGAAATTCCAAACAAACATTGTCAACAATTTAAAATATTTTATTGCTTTTCACAAATTTTATGAACCACAGATGTAAATTGAGTGCACAGTAAAAGTGAGTGACAAAAAAGTGAGACCTCCCTAAGTCAGAGCGCCAACCTATTTCAGCCATAAAGCTATTCTGTTCTACCTACCCCTAATTGCACCAGCGTTATGGCTGTTGTAAACCTTTATCTGCAGATAAGGATAAGAAATAAAATCTGTTTTTGTTTGCCTTTTTATCGTTAAGTCGAACGACCTATTTGCCTACATTTTAGTGCTGATAGGAATTAATGAGTAATTCTCATAATGGCGATGTAGGTTTAGATTATTATTCTTGTTCTCTATAAATGTATATGACACAATTTATTGTATGCGATCTTTATCAAGTTGCGCCGCATAAGAATTAACACGCAGAAACATAACACAAATCAAATTCCTACCTACGTTTTGCTTCTCGTTAACGTACTTCGCTACATAGAATAAGTGTTCATCCACACGGTATTGATAAGTGGGCTAGTACTAGATGTCTCTTCAGCCGATTCTTCCTGCCTAGCACTTGGCAGAGGGTTGCTCCTGTGGTTCCTGTTGCTCGCGTCCGTATGTGAGTAGGTACCAGTTGAATCCCTACACGTGACCCCTGGATTGCACTTAAGCAGCAACAAAAAGTAACAGGAGAACTGTGCAAAGCACGCCCAGAGAAATACTGCCTCCACACCTGGTAATCTGCTGCCAAGCAGTGTTGTACTCGCATTGATGTGTTCCATGAAGGGGTACATTACTGTCTCATGTGATGGACGCAACGATATTCGAATAATTCGGTGGAAGTTCAGAGGTTTGCTGTTGTTACGGGAGGAGGTAACCACTTAATATCAGGTCATTGAGCTAGTCCGAACACCTTAGTTACATAAAAAAGTTCCTGCAGATCATTTTAAAGAACTGTAGATGTTTCTTCACAGGAGCCAATGCATCTGCAGCCTTGGGGTTGCAAATGTCACTTTCACGACGATAACCACTTATCAAGTGGGCTTATTTGTCTTACTTTAAAATAAAGTTCAAATAAAATAATTCGAAGTAGCTGTTGCTGACACTAAAATGTATTACGACTCACGATATTCATATTATTGGTACATTAAAATGTCCTTCTCTGTTATGAGTGGCACATGATCGGCAATCCACGTGATTAATTTTGGTTATCAAGATGGTTCCTGATTGAAAAATGACAGTTCTAATAAAAATAACCTATAAAATGACACTTCAAATTTCAAAATAAAAAATATTTTTCATGCTCGTATAGTTTTCGAAACTTCAAATTATTTCTATAAATTTTTACTTATCACAATAAGCTGTCAAAACTGTCAAGTTAATATTATAAATAAAGTTCTAATATCGGCCTCGTTTCCAAGCGTAAAGATTAAAGAACAAGGGTCCCAACTTCGCGCCCTGGCTTACCCCGTAAGCCGAGCACTTTGCACTGTCAAAAAAGTGGCACAGGAAAACCAGAGCACCGCACTAAAGTAATAAATAAAAGGTGAGGCAGAATAAATTTCCCCTGAGTTGTATTAGTATTTATGGGCGCAATAAACAAGCGGGCTTTTGTGAAACGCCGACGGTTGTAAATAATTTCAGTGCTAGTCAGTCGCGTTGTAACACTTGATGGGCGGTGGGGGGAGTTGGGGCGATTGCTAAGACATATGATTTATATAAAGTCAAGCATCTTTTCGCCCGGTCAGGAGTTGGTTAGGTGACTAATCAGATGGGTGTCAACTGAGTGCTTCTGTCCTTCAGAGGGCGGATCACTAATCGACTAAGCCATGTCGGATGCCTTCGAAAGGTTTAAAAAAAACTCAAGACTAAAGAGTTATCCACACAGAGAAGAAGACTCTATTCTTCTATAAATAGAAAAGTGTAGTCCCGTACAATATGTTAAGAGTATGTAATCAATTAAATATATAATCTTTTAAATCTTATTTAATATTTAGGTACATTTTATCGCCTGGAAAGTCACGGTGACTTTTTCTTGATCTTTACACTTAAGGAATCTAAACGATATCCTAATAATTGGAAGTTTGACAATTATAAATGAATCTCACGGCGAGAAGATCTCGTATTTCTGTACAAGAAGTAATTATTTGCGTTTTACTCCAAATACAAAACCAATAATCAGACGCTGAAAACATTATTCGTAGATTATGTAAACACCGTTCGAAAAATGAGTTTCATTAATCATAAAAGAGCGTCTCCAAGTTTCAAATTCAAACGACTTGACTAACGAGGTCAATAATATATTTTAACAATGCTATAGTAGGGTAAAGAAAGTTTTCTTTAGGTATACAACACTTCTAAGAAATTTTGGTTTAAAATCACTAACAATAGGTTTGCTTACTTACTTTAAAATTCGCGAAGGTTCCAATCCATAAAGTTATATGAACAAAAGAACAAGTAACGCTAGACGTAGCCAAACTAGGGCCAAACATGCCAAAGTCAGACAACAAACCAAAAGAAATCATTAAGCTATAAATCAAATTCCATTCCCGCTTTTACAACCGCCGCACCCTTTGTCGGCGAAACTCAAAAGGTGACAAGACAATACGTAATGACGGTCATAATGATTACGTATTGTGGATTTCGGCTGTCAGTGAAATTACAACATTTGTTTAGCTCCGGCGCTTGTTGAAACAGGTCGATGGTAACAATGAAAATAAAAACATTTTACAAAAGGATGAGAGACGCCGCCTAGCAAATTTAGCGAATTAGAATTTCTTCAAGGACTTTGCTTCTCGTTATTTATGAACAACAGTTTGTTAATATAAATTAGGCACCGATGAATGTTATTCTTGAGATGATGAACAAGCCTATTATTCTTATTAATAGTATTAATATTAATAGCCTTAAATTCTTTAACTTATTTTATTAAAATGAAAAATTTATAGGTAGTAAAGGAAAAGTAGTTTACATTCAAACTTCAATTAAGAATTACACAATCAGAGTATGGTTGCGAATACATGTATTTAGGTTTACTTTCAAAGTTTTAAAATGAGATTTTTGAGTTTCCCTTTGACAGCGCATAAGGTAGAGACTACCAATTAAGCTGTATTGAGGACACAGAACATTGTATCTATGCGACGAACTGTCGATGACAGCACCAACTGCTTACTGGACGTGGCTATCGTAGCAACAGTGCCCTCTAGTAAGACTAATCAGTACTTTATTATTAGCTATTAATTATTTTAATGTGTATCTCTAGGCTATTTATTTGTTTCTACTAGCACCAAATGGGTGACATGAAATATATTTGACGGCTCCATGGCTTCGTTGGTAGTAACCCTGCCTTCAAACCGAGGGATCCCGGATTCGATTCCCGGCCGGCACACACTTGTGAGCATGAATGTTCTTTTGTGTTTCTGTTTGTCCATGCCATCTGCGGGGCAGGGAATCCTAGTAGGGATATGAGTGTTTAAACGTTTATTTATATTTAGGTATTTAAACAAATAATAATTATTATAAGTTGGAGCTAACCAACTGAGCTATGAACCTGGTCTAATAACATTGTATTCAACTAATAATATTGTACGTGTGCCCAAGTGGACGGACCTCACAGAACGACACGTAATACCAAATTCGACGGCTGCATAAATATTTACAGTATTAAACTTCAACACCAGTAGCTATTTCTAATAACAATACATTCGTCGGTGCATAATAAACATTCCCTCCTAACACACTTTCTGAGAAATGCAATGGCCAAGTGATTTTTTTGTTTTCACACAATTTTCAGCCATGTTTACTTACTTTATGAGTTGAGTTTTTAAGTTTACCATTTTAAGCGAATCATAAAAATTGTGTTACTTAACGAAATGTAGTGTTAGCTAAATTGGAGACGTATTACAAAGATATGGGTTTAAACCCCCAAGAGGGTCACTGGTGAAGTTAGGGAGGGGAACCGGAGAGGTTTAGTTCGGGTAAAAGTTCCACATAACTCGGTTGTCCCCCCCAGAGCAGTTGCATCTGATGTAGATTCCCCTTGGTTAAAAAAAACAATGGTATGATGCCTTTAGAGACCCCATACATACCTATTGGTTGGAGCGAAAGAAGCAGTAGAACTTGTGCCTAGTCGTCCGGAGAAGTAAAAACCAGACGGTTACATAACCGTCTGAGGTGACGGGCGCAACGGTGTGTCCTTCAGCTCATCTTGTCACTTCATAGACCATCTAAGTAAAGCATCTCCCGACAGGTCACTAAATGGATGGGTGACAATTATAGTGGCATTTAGGCTGCGTTTCCGTCGTATGGAGAGCGTTAAGACATCAATCCTGTTTATACTAAGCCATGTCGGAGGCTGGCGGCAACAGAGGTGGCCACTTATCAACATTAAAAAACTGAAAATTTAACTAATTTGAAACCGTCATCATGTCGGAATAGTCACTTCATGATCATGATATAAATAATACTAAATCAACAATCGTAAAAATTCTGTTTGCAATCATTCATAATGTAAATGAAAAGCTCCTTGAATAAAATTATGGTCATTACGTTCCACAATATAAATAATGCATTTATGGTAACGCAAATTTGCATAATCATTTTAATTGGTAAATCTACCTGGTAGTGTTGAAATAAAATCATTCACAAAGAGAACTGGTTCGTAAAAGCAATTACAATACGCTCCGTAATCTTTTCAAAATCACATTACATTCTCATGGTGTAATCAGGTTGATCCAAAACTTCACGTCCCATCTGTTTTCAAAAGAACTATACCCTTACTGGAAATGTTTATTATTCCTAAACGTATTATATTACCAGACTTACACGCATGAATACAATATAAATAAATGTGGCCCACCGTAAAGATAACGATAAACAAAATTCAGTTCTATGTGCCTTCCCTTTTTTTATTGGCAGGGGGCAATTTGAGACGATGTATTCTGCCACATTTACAATACAAACAACACCCGCCCGTGACAGAAACACTGTAAAACATATCCTCTCTGGCTGGAGCGATAAAGTTCAAAATATGGTACACGTTCATTTTAGTAATGGTAAACTATAACTTGGTGTTTACGTAATTTATATTCCGGTGACGGTTTAGTTAGAGTATACGAAATTGTTAAAGACAGATAAAAGGGAGATATTTACATTAGGGGATGTTTTATGGGAGGTCCCGACATTCGAAGCTAGCACTAAAATGACAAACATTACGACTGTCGCTAATCGTTATTAATGGCCATTTAAAAATATATTTTAGCCTCTAGCCGTCGAATTTATCTTAATATATTGAGTGTTTTAATGGATTTGTTATTTTCGGTGTTATTTATGAGCATCCAATTCTCTGAGTATTCATTGCCAATTCAAATATAATTTTTTAATCATAAATAATACCGTCTGTAAAATAAATCTCTATACAGAAATATTATCAATGTTACATCCGTAACTTTTACAATTTCCCTGTTAAATTAAGGAAGTTACAATAATCCCAACCTTCGTCTTTTCCTTGTTTGTGTCCCACATTAAAAATTATCGTAATTTTATCAGCACAATGTTTGTGAGCTTCAAAATCATGACTCTATCGTTGCCAAACATACATTACCGAAGTTTGGTTAAAACAAATACTCTAATCTCCTCGAGGTTATTAAACATCGTTATCTAAATAGTATAACATTTGCTCAGTGACACCTCTGTTTGCCGTGAAATAATATACGCAAACAATATAAATATGTTGAGCAAATACAACAAAATTTATTAGTGTGTGAATCTTTGCGTTCAAGATAACAATGAGTAGGACTAAATTATTCATTACGTTGCTGGTTTTCTGTTACTATATTTGTTGAAATTTATTTATTTTATTGCAATGGAACTTAAACAATATGATAGCACGTTACAACAAAATAAACGCGTACGTGTCTTTAGCCACGTGTTTTGACAGTGCGAGCATTCGCTGGATCTTTAAAAATTATTTATTTCCGTTGAATTCTTAAAAGTTACTCTTAAACGTTAATTTCTTTTTCCTAGTATAGAATTAAGAAAAAATAGATTGAAAATTACCTTTTATTTAAATATCTTGTAAGCTCTACGAGATTTCTCCTGAAGATCTGACAATTAAAGGACTAAGATACAAACAGTAATTATTTTAATCCCTAAAAACCACACTTCTAGGTGACATACTTTGTTAGCAAATTAAAACTCTCAAATATTGATTCAGTAAATATTATGAGGGTTGCGTTGCCATTGCCGAGAACCACAGGCCCAAAGCCGTAGTATTTGAATAAATACTCCAAAATAAATAAACTCATTTCACTTCGAGCAAACTCAAAGTGAAATTACCGCGTCTCAGTGCGACGTGAGCATGAAAAATTCATTCGGGACAACAAGAGGGTGATGTGGAATAATAATTTGAATAAATATCAAGCCGAGGCCGAGTCTCACGACGTGACAAGAAGCGCACTCAGCCACCCATGTTTATACGATGTGATGGTGTCATTTGGCAGTTACAGTTGGCACATACATACGGACCGACATCTCACAAAATGTTATTAACTTTTTAAGGAATGGAGAAATGTAATTTCGTGTCTCGTATTACGTGTTCCTTTCCCAAGGGTGATTATTTTTTACGCGAAGATTAAGCATTGTTTCCGATGATGCTCGAGATTACTATTCCATTCACATGCACCTTTTCATGGAAAGATTGAAGTAACGAGCCGGTTTACTGCTCACACATCCCCTTCTGGGAAGCTCCGCGAACAAAAGGGTGCTAAGTGTGCTGGCAAACACAAAAATAATAACAAAATCCCCGTGTATTTTGACAACATAATACTCGACGGTCACAAAAGCCGTCACGTCACGAGCAATCGGTTTCAGTTCCTCGCCGCCCTTTGAGAAGGGTTCTAAACAAGTTTCGCAAATAATTTATTAAAATGTTTTTTGTTGCGCTCCGTGGCAGTTGGCTCACTGTGCGCTACCGTTTGACGTGTCCGCGTTGAAATATTATAATTGACAAGATCTTTGTTGGATGTGACAATGGGGTTTAGTTTAAATCGGGTTATTGTGTGGCTGGAGATTAGCTGAAGGGCTCGGAATCTGTGGGTTTATAGAAAAGGCTAAGAACATTCTCCGTTCTCGCTAAACTTAATTCCGATTGTGCTGTCTTCCTCTCATTCAGATTAAATGTATGTAGTGGGGAACTGGTTATGATAAATGAAAGTAAATTGAAATCGTTCTTGGAATGGATAATGCATCCGTAGAAGGCTTGGATAATGAAGTACTTAATTCTATTCCAGTAAATTGATGAGTGGACAGATATCAATGGTATTACAAGTTTATTGTCAGCTGTGACTTCCTGCTTGAGCATTAAACTGTGTAGAATAGTGAGAAAGTATTGACAGATATGTATTCAGAGCTGGTTAAGGAGCTTACTTCGACAAGGTGGCTTAGCTTGAAGCATTTACTATAAGATCAAAATGCATGATGTACGTCGAAGTTAATTAAGTGATGATGAATGTGTAAATTGTGTAAGCCACTTCGCCTCGCTTCTTCTTTTTTTTCTAAGGTTACCCTCCCTTGGATGGCGGGAGCTGGCTTCGGGACTTGATCAGGGAGGGCAACTAGCCAGAAGGGGGTTAGGCTGCCGCGAGCATTTCTGCGAAATCTCTTTGTTTCATAAATATCTGTTGTTTTTTGTGGCCGTAGCAAAAGTTGTGAGAAGAGATTTTGGCGTGGTAACCAGTGTGGTTTGTACACGAAATTTTGGCGTCACTTACTTCATCGAATTACGAGTAACTCCTTTTACCTACTTGAAAAAAACTTTCAGAAAAGAAAAAGTTTTAGTTAAATGCTAGAAAATCGGAAGATATTTATTTTGTCAAATTGTAGGATATGAGATACAATATTAGTAAGATCCAGATGGTATTTTACAATCCCTTGAAAAGACAGTGAAAGGTTAGTTATAGTATAGTTTTTTTTTAAAAGTACTCTATTATATCCTACAAAGAGATAACATCAAAAATCTTGAGCTATATTAATGCAACATTAAAATATAAAAGGCTCTGAAGGTTACAAATATAGCAATAAAACATGTTATCAAAAATGTTTATTGTGTTTTAACATCTTATCATGAAAATACACAATTGTAATGCGGGCGAAACAAATACAACTATGAAATTAAATCATATGGCAATGAATTTGGAATTAATTTATAGGACGGAACTTAATTGAAAACCATGTAAAGAACCATGAAAGTATACCCTTCAAAAATATAAAGATATGTATTACGAACGATATGTAGGTAGGTACTATTAAAGTACGAACATTATTTTAGTGACTCTGATATTGCTAACTATACTACTTAGATAATTTTTGAACCAGCAATAATTTAATACTATTTCACAAGTCATCATTACTTAGGTATATCCTCTAGAATTTTAATATTAAACAGAAAAAATAATTTTATTACTAATAACAATATTAGTATCAAAATATATTATAAAATCATGCCTACTTTCCAGAGAAATCACGAAATACTTGGTAAAAAGAAATCACGGCCATTCCATTATTTTACTTTTATTAATACGACTAGCTGACCGGGCCACGCGTTGCTGTGGCTAACGTTTTTGCCATACGATATTATAATTTGCAATAAAATAATATTGCGATCATAAATTGAGATGTGAGCTATCCTATCTTTCAAGTTGGATCAAACTGCACACGGTGTACAAATTTGATACACAAAATCGGTTATTGTGATTAAACCATGATAGCTAGATATATGTTCTCGCGGACTTTTTTGTAGGTCTTAATGGGATCTACAAACCCGTAGTACAACATTTTGTTCTATTGTCAATAGTTTTTGCAGCGCACCCAAAAATAGGTTTTCAATTTTACACCTTGTGTTACAAAATAGCAATTTTATTACGGATCCCTGATTTTAGAGTTAGAGTAGTTTCAGAGATTAGCGCGTTCAAACAATCAAACAAACTCTGCAACTTTATAATATTAGTATAGATTATATTTTATTTAAGGCCATTTTAAATAAAAATTAAAAAAATACACGACATAAGTAAAACGAATACTAACTCAATTCAAATAATAGGGTTAAATAGAGAAGAAACTATGAACGTCTTTACTTCCATTCTCATCACATTCATGCATTTCACGTTCATCAATAAAGATTCAGGTGCTAATACACTTCTACTGATTACTAATGCATGGACAGGTGTTCCGAATTTCTCTTATCCATCCATATTTCTATATTTCTACGTATTCGCACAAAGCGAATGGCCACCGAATGCGAAGAATATAAATTCCTGCACGCCACCTCCGCTGAATACGAATGCGTAAGTGCTGCGATGTAACAAGATGTATGAGCAAATAAATGATATGACCTCATTGTTTTGCTGCATATCACTTTTTATTTTACTATATTATTATTATTATTTACTAGCTGCGCCCCGCGGTTTCACCCGCATAGTTCCCGTTCCCGTGGAGAATACGGGGATAAATTGATTTTATTTTTATCGTTAATTTTCCAATGTTTTAATAGTTATTCTGCTATTCGGGACGGAAACAAATCCAACAAATCAAAAACCATGGCAATCGGTCCAGCCGTTCTCGAGTTATAAGTGTTGTAACAAACACGACTTTCTTTTATATATATAGATTTTATAGAAACCTCAAAAATTGTAGCCTATATGTTATTCTGATGTATAAGCTATATTGTGGTAAAGTTTCATTCAAATCCATTCAGTAGTTTTTACGTGAAAGAGTAACAAACATCCATACATCCATACATCCATACATCCATACTTACAAACTTTCGCCTTTATAATAGTAGTAGGATTTTAGTCGTAATGCCGCCCATTGTGCATCTACCAATTTGTTGTCTTTTAGACGGTTCCGTGGCTTAGTTGGTAGTAGCCCTGCCTTCGATGCGAGCGACCCCGGGTTCGATTCCCGGCCGGGGCATACTTTGTGTGGTGAGCATGAAGTTTGTTCTCGGGTCTTGGGTGTTTGTCTTGTGTTTCTGTGTTTGTCCATGCCATCTGCGACACAGGGAATCCTAGTGCAGAGGTATGAGTGTGTGAACGTTTATTATTTATTTATTTATATACCTTG
Organism: Aplocera efformata; assembly: GCA_921293045.1. Lineage (NCBI taxonomy): Eukaryota > Metazoa > Arthropoda > Insecta > Lepidoptera > Geometridae > Aplocera > Aplocera efformata. Next base: position 685,359 of record OV121045.1, read on the forward strand.
CTTGTAATTGTAATTGTTTTTTTCTTTCTGGTGTGCAATAAAAAGGATAGTATATCTGTGGCGTTTCTGAACGTAATTTTTGGATGTCAGAAGGCAGCCAATGAGAGTCGATAGTTTTGACAGCTATTATAGAAATGACGAGAGGGAATTTCCCGGGGCTGTCTGATAGAAAGAAGGAACCAGCCACGATATTGAATTCTAGACTGGTGACTGCCAAAACTAAATGTGTTGTTAAAAAGTGCCTTATCATTTGTCTGTAAACCATAATAAAAACGGTATATTGTGAACTTGTGTTTCGTGTGGTGTTACTATCAAAGGTACCACCCCAAATATCTATATGTTAGCGCTCAATAAAAAATCAAACAGAAAAAGAACATTTCACGCAGCCCCAGCTAGCTCCGAACCTGGCATTGCTTGTACTATGAGAACCAGAGTACTGATTGAATACTAATAATGTTTACTAATATATAGAGTAGCCGACTTTAACTTCACTTAAATGAAATAAAATCAATGTTTATTATAATAATTATGTTAAAAAAATAATTTTTAGTCATATTATTAAGTTATTCAAAATAATTGTGTTTTTCAAATTATTATACAATACAATAGATGAAAGCATTTTTTTGTAAGTTATAAATGCACCTAACTTTTAACTCCGTAGTGAAAAGTTGTAAAAATATATTTGATATTCACTCCTATCAGACTCACTTATATTGTACATTAGAAGACTGTAAAAAGTAATCATTAATTATAATCTTAGATCTGGCAAAACATACAATAATTGTATACATATTAAATTCCACCTTCCTTCTTATATAATTAATACAACACTAGAGAAAAAAAAACACTCAAAAAGTATATTTCCGATACCGGGAATCGAACCCGAGCCTCCTGGGTGAGAGCCAGGTATCCTAGCCACTAGACCATATCGGATTATGACACTGTGACGGAAAATATCGTTCAAATGAAATCGAATATTGTAGATAAATAACTTGATAAATAGCTAAGATTGTAGACAGATATTATATGTTTAAAACTATTATTGTTATGTCGTTTATATTATGCAAAGCAAGCCCATTGTTATTCGTATCAATTATTCTATTCGAGGCATTTGGCTTAATAAAATCGAATGAGAATTTCAAATCGAGTTTGTTAATACGGGCTTATTATATGGTAAACAGTGTCATTATCATGTCTGGATGCACCGACAACCATCCGCCTTTATTTGTGAATTAAACCTTAATCAAACAAGCTACGCTTCATTTTCGAGTTCCCTTGCTTTGGATATCTTCAACTATGCCTGTCAAAGTGTGCATAAAAAGCATTGATGGTAAGCAATGCAATCTGAACGTTGGTGGCTGGTGTGTACGTCTCCTTTTCGCTGGTCGGTGACGCTAACAGTACCTGTCAGGCTGTCGGCCGTTCATCACTGTCAGTCAGTCAGCGCGTTCGATCGCCGACATCGTGACGTCACTGACATGGATGTTTATCCGACTCCGTATACGGCACCAAGAATGGCCTTTGTATAGCTTTTTTCCCTTTGAAAGTATCAAATTATCATAAATAGACTGGGAGGGATAATAGGGTTTTTGGAAGTGGGGAACAAGCTTTGGAATTGTGGTTCGGAATACATATTGGTATATTATTTGAGAACATAATAATGAAGTCTCATTCTTAATGTTAATTATTAAGATTGCTTTACCTGCATTAATTATTTTTGTGTTACAACGGATGCTCAAGTAAAAATTGTTTGGCAAAACAGACATGGGTCTTAACTGACTGTTAAGTGGTTACCTCTGCTCATAACGACAGTAATACTTAAGATATATCTATGAAAATAGATTGAACTATATGTGCAGCAAATAAGACAGCAAAACCGATATTTCTACCTTGTGAGAAATAAAATAAAATACACGATTTCTTGTCCATTGGAATCCCAAACAGTAGTTTCGAACAATTACTCATATTTCACGTATCATTCGAGAAAATAAAACATAATGCGAAGGCATTACATTTTATTTTATACAATGATGAATGCGGCTATAAATTCATTTGTCATACAAAATTCATCAAATTTTATGATGGTCACAAGAAATCAATTTGCTGCATAAATTTGATGATTATGCATGATTGATGATATGAGACACGCAAAAGGTCAAGGAAATGCAAGGATTTGTTTTTAGTTTTTATAATTGTCTAACATTTTTTCAAATCAGTCACGATAGTCATTAGATTATTTTTAGCACGCACATTTTGGGGTACCTCCGGTGATCCGCCGTCAAGCAGTGGTGCACTCGCAGGTGGTGCTGTGGAAGGGTGTGAATGCCGGTGAAATTACAGGCGCTTGAGACGTAACATCCCCGTTTCAAGACTACGGACGTAACGCAATGCGACTTCAGTTTTCTCATTAATTCGGAAAGAACGGAGTCGACTATATTTGTGCTCATCATCAGGTCAAAAACATTTCTAAAATTATTATTCATCGTAAATACGCAATTTCTTTAGGTAGTTCGGTAAAATTTCTACCATTTTACTTCAATACAACAATGTTTTTTCTATGTCTATGGTCTGATACCTTTGTACTGTTACATTGTTCTCTTCGTTTTTGTTATTATATCTATAGAAGGTGTGTGTAATGCTTTGTCATCTTTTTGTTAGTTTTGAGGATAATCTTCAGTTTGACTATACGATGAATTGAATTTCTTTTGTACTCGTACTATTGTTTGTTTAATACGGAAGTATTAGAAAGTTTGTTTGATTAATTTCGTAATATCAAGTGTCGTATTGCTGTTGTTACGGGCGGAGGTAACCACTGAACATCAGGTGGGCCTTCAGATCGTCCCATCACTTTCGTCACATAAAAAGTTATGTTCTTTCTATTGACAAAGCGAAAATGATAACGTTCAAGAATGTATTTTCAGAAAAAACTGTTACACGGTACAAAGTCACATAATTTTATATTTGTTAAACAGATATTGTAACACTGTTGTAACCGACAGATGCCAGAACTTAATTGTGTACTCTTTAATTCATAATTATTCTAACTACTCTGCAGTCGTAGTCCTGTATTGATGTACAATCAGCTGACAAATGACCGCCGCTCCTCGGTTGCTCCTTTAGCACCACCCGGGGGACATGTGTAGGACTTTGAGGGAACTCACTTACGGACGCGAGCATCATATATTCCAAACATCCGAAAATGCTTTTCCAATCTTTTTTCCTTTAAATCTTATACGGAGTAATTTAATTCAATGTATAAAATAATATTTTTTCAGTATCAAACAATTTTATACAAGTATCAAAGGTCACATTGAGAGCCATAAGTTTCGCTTCTTAGCGTATCTTAATGATGATACTAATGGAAGTATTAATGATGAATCTTAATTGAAAGTAGCACTTAAACACATTAATACCAATAAGAATAAAAATAATAATCATTCCTCTTCTATTAATGAACCAGTTCTATTCATTCTGCACCGGCCAATAAGATAAAACCAGCGGTTTTTCTATTATGTACTTGGAAACATAACCGGTTATTATCATAATAACTACTTATTACTTTGTATTTTACATATTAAATAACGGCTTTACATATCAATTACATATTTAAATCAATCATCATGAATTATCATTGCATTCGCATCCCATAAAAGGTTAACAAAAAAGAATTCAGCATACAATTGATTAAGAAAGAAATTAGTTTGAAAAATTTTATGTGTATTATTGAATATTGATTGAAATTCCACAGAGGTAATCACAGTTATTGAATAATTATAAACAAACATTTGCAATTTACATTTTCACTTTCAAGAGGATCGAAGGAAATAACAGAAGTAAAAATATTATTAGTTGTAATAAAGAAATGACAAGACGTCTCGGGTTGAATAACAAAATAATACGCCTCAATAATGCAACCTCTTTGACTTCTGTAATCTTCGACGTCTGACTCCACAGCTACCGGTTTTTAGCTCTTGATTGACGGCTGTCGGCTTGGTTTACCGCCAGACCGATTTATTTTTGCCTACCGTCACAACCGTATTGCTATCCACTAAGGCATGTTTCGCTTTTGCTTCTTCAACTTTGTCATTGGTGTTCGTTTACTCGACAGCTATTTAACTCCTACCGTCGTTTTGAACCTTACCAGGTGTTATTACAGGTGTATTTTCTTTAACTCATTTGTTTTCTGTTTTTTGTTCGACCGCATTTGCTTCGGCGCCGTTCGACGTGGCCCGTTCTGGATTATCATCTACTCTTTCATTACAAACTATTCAATATTAATGATAATCAGTACTTTCTACTTTACTATGGTTAATTTGAATAGTCATTGCAACTTGTAAATAATGTTAATTTATAGTTCTTGAGTTGGTGTAATTTATTCACTTGATTATGGTTTTACATTGTAACTTTTATGGCGATGTAATTTTATGGTTTTTAAATTGATAGATTCTGTACATTGACTAGTTATGTGTTTGTATTTTTTGTGTAATTTAATTTATAGCATCAATAATTCACGGTCATTAAACTATTTATTATATCTGGAAGGTAATAATAATGTGCGACGTGGTTGCCAAATGGTACGAACCGCCCACTTCTGTGTATAAAGTCGCAGGTTCTAAGCGAAAGAGGAGTGTGTACATTTTTGTTTTAAAATTTGTTATTAGAGTTGATTAAAAAAAGTTAAATTGGTTAATAATTTACTGTGGTATAACTGTAGCCACAATAATATATTGACATTTAATATTATATACAATATTAATATTGTATATTAATAATGTCAGTACAATAACAGTGTTAACCCGGTTAGTAGTGAGACAGGTGACCGTTTAGGTCAACTAAGCGCTATTTTGCTTCGGAGTACTAATTTTTTGAAAACTTCGACATTAGAGTTGGCTACTCACACGAAATAACAGGAAGATTTAGTCCCGTTTTATAATAACATTTTTGAATATAATTTACAAATTCATCATTGAAGCGGTAAGAAGCCATCATCCTAAAACCTTTCCACAAACAAAAGAAAAGCTGAAGAACTCAAGGCTTAACAATTTATGAAGAGAAAATTACTCAAAGACAAATGAAGGAAATTAAAAGCTGGTGAAGACAAATTGTCCGAGGTATTGTTGATAAACAACGAGCTAGGAAAGGGTGGCGCTTCAAGTCATAAGGTTTGCAAGATTTTAGATCCTTGGACCTTCGATTCTGCAGACGTTGTTTTATAACTTAAAATCAGTGAAGTAGATGTATATTATACGATGGTACACAATAACAACATAAAAAAACGTGAATAATGTTTATGGTACGTGTATGAGTCTTTGGATTCATAAATTGGTTTGTGTGCGCTGTAAGGGCGACTTGTTAACGATTCCATTAATTACAAAACTAATAATTTAGATTACATTACGGACATAATGAATAAATTAATTAATATAATATTAGTGGCTGATTAATATTCATAATGTAATAATTTTTTTATTTCTGTTACGTATATTCGTGATAAACTATCAAGTAATCTGGATTGCTCTTCGGAGGGTCGGATAGGGTTTGGACAATCGCCAAACTTTGTACGAGTAAATTTACCTAAAAGATTCTTTAAAATAAAATTAAAAATAATCTTGTAGGTACATGAAATGTGAGGAATCCGTTAATTATTTTTCACAATCGCTAACTATTTATTATATTTTTTAAGATTGTCCGAGAATAGGAATGGCAGTTTTCAGACAGTCTTAAAAAATATAATATAATAATATATTATATATAAAAAATTAAATACTGCAAACTAGCGTTTTATTTGACTAAATGAACATCACAATCTGCCAACGTAGGTACTTGATATTATGCGTTAACTGCCGCCCAAAACAACATCAATACAACTGATGGCATCCCCTACCAAAGTGCGGGAAGATCCAAGCCGAGTTGTGTCCCATTCTAAGACTGGGATGGAACGTCTCATGATGTCACTGGTGCCTCTCCATCGGATCCGAAACAGCTGTGCTTTACTGCTTGACAAAGTTTGCTAAAATCTACCTATACAATACCGCTTCTTTAGGTTGCTCCTTTTAGACCACCCTGGGTATACCTACCTCGATAGACTCTACAGGGTACTGTTCAACAACATGAACCCCCAAAGCACTTCTATAAAATTATGACGCTTGCTTCCCAAACTTGACCCGGCGCAGAACATTCACCAGACGATCATTCATAGTTGATGGATGGTAATGAATAGCAGTTTTATGCACTCCCGCGGCCCACCTCGTCCATTGTGGGGAAGTGATTGTACAGGCTGAGCTTGAAGGGATTTATAAAGGTTTTGTTATAAACTTATCAACGACGGAATATCTCAAGATGTTATGATTTTGATATTGCTCCAACGATGAGGGTAATTGGCAGGTGTGCAACAAACCTTATTAATAACTAGCGACCCACCCCGGCTTCGCACGGTTAGTAAAGCATCAGTGTCGTATCAGAAACTACCCGTGCGAAGCCGGGGTAACTTGCTAGTGTATTACCTATACATATAAACCTTCCTCTTGAATCACTCTATCTATTAAAAAAAACCGCATTAAAATCCGTTGCGTAGTTTTAAAGATATAAGCATACATAGGGATATAGGGACAGCGAAAGCGACTTTGTTTTATACTATGTAGTGAAGAAATTAATGTGTATTTGTTCTGTTTCATTAATCGTAATAATGGTATCTAGTTGTGTTATTGATATTACTTCAAGTACAATTAATAACATTGTAGTAGTCACTCATGTAGTTGTTAGGAAATAAACGATCTTCGATAAATCTCAGGTTAATGAATCATTGTTTAAGAATCAATGCTATTTAAAATTGTTTTCAATGGAATTTTAGGAGCCTTTTACTTGCTAAATGTTTTCCAAACAATTACCAGAATTCATCTTAACCGCCGTATTATGTGCACATTATGTGAGTGTTTTGGTAAAGCTTTGTACTGTAGTTTGTAGTCTCTGTATGATACTAAAAACATATGAATGTTTATCATTAAACGATACTAGTTTTAAAAAAAATTAATTCTGGACATTCCAGTCTACACTTCTAGGTTTTTGTTCATATCGTGTTGTTGTGCATTATTTTCTCGAGTACAAAACAGAGAGTGTAGAACGCATATCACGCTTCAGTGAACAATGGGTCCATTACAGGCGCTAATTACTCACGGCCCCACAATAATGGTGTATGCTCTATGATGTATGGTGTGGGCTATTCATCACGACTCATTGTTCCGGGTGGCATGGCTGGAAGTTACTTCATCATTTTGGAGATTGAAATTGTTATTGAGTTGGAATTGGATCTTAAACTGTAAGGGAACTATTAGTTTCTTGTTTGTTAACGGCCCTCATAGCTCAATTGATAGTAGCTTACTGCGCTGTAGGTCGTGGGTTGGATTTCCATCCAGAACAAACGTGTGATGAACATAAGTATTTATTTCGTGTCTGGATGCTTAATCTGTAAGTACTTACAAAAAACTTCTATTTAATTATTATATCAGTAACTTAATTCCCATAGTACAAGCTGTGCTATGAATATTTAATATTTTATTATTATAATTGTAAAGTTAAACACGACTTTGTCAGGATATAATCGTGGCAGTCTGTATGTTATGATGGGGATGAGTTAGGGGAGATAAATGGTGAGTCTGTCTGAAATTGATAATGGTGAGATTAAATACTTTATTATGGGAATTACAAAATAAACATGCAAACTGTACTGAATGAATTAATATTTAGTTATTTATTTATTTATACTTGATGAAATTAAAGAAAAAGTTTATATTATAGTACATTGACGGCACTGTGATTGAAATAAAGAAACTCAACAACTAAACCTCCAAGGACAGAGCAGTGAATGGAACTAATAATAATTAAAAGTGTAGTTAAATATTGCGACCACACGTTAAAACAACAACAGCTGTTTTGTAAGATAACCGTCAATCGTGACAGAGTACAGAACAGTAGTTTCTGAAACCCACATTCACATGTCAAGCCGTCAACTTATTCTTACAACACTATTTTAAAAGAATAAACACGAAAAAAACTGACAAAACAGCTCGTTACGTTACCCTCATCAAGAGCTGTCTTATTAATTGACAGGTCATATAACCGACAAGTACCGGCTTGTGAATTTAAAACAAAATTAATTATACAATCAATCAGACGACATGTCAGGGCCGCAAAGGTGTTGCTTTTCGCGCGGCAAAATGCCAATCATCGAACAAAATGCTCGCCCAAGCGGAGCCGCGTCACTACCAAAAAAGCTTTATAGATTTTTTTTACTTTCGCAAAATTCAACTTTGAGAGTTTTGAGTTAAAGATTGATATTCCACGGGTGTAAATCGTTGCTTATGGTCGGCCGTCTGTCAGTTACATCGGTAGTTTAACAGCCCGATTCGCCACACTTTAATCGAGTCACTCAATAAAACGGCCCGCTCCCAAGGTGGAGACTGTCGGAGTCAAAAGCCACATTTAATGCGGAGAAATTTTTATGTTTCGTTCATTTCACGGACGTTTAACGTTAATTCCTGCTTTTCTTGTCTTTATACCGAATGCCTTTTAATCTCGTCGGAAATCACCGCGAATTTATGCGAACGCATGTCCGACGCCCGCCGTCGAATTTACGACGGGAAATCAACGACAAAAAAAAACTACATATATTGAGAAATAAAAGTGTTCTCGTATTCAAAATAACGTTATGTTTTATCGGCAACGTTTATGATGTCGGAATTTATGTTCGACTCATTTTCTTCAATATAAAAAATAATAAATCATGTTACAGAACTCGTGGGTTTAACACGTTTTCAAAAGTTGAAATATGGCTTCCTGTTTTATGGATGACCTTTTCAATAAATTTTATGATTGTATAAATTCACATTTGTTGGATAAAATCTTCGACGAGTGTTTGCCGAAGGGTAACGTTTGTTATTCAGTAACAGCGTTGACCTCATTGGTGCACATTTAGTGTGATTTTATAGCCGATTGTGTTCAAACGAAACGGAAAGATTCACGTATATTCGTATTCAAGTCGCTAGGTACAGTAATATTACGTAGCAGACAAAAATGCTCATCAAAAATAGAGATATTACTATTTTCCAATAAATTGAAAAGCAACTAAATCTATCGTCACATTGAAAATGACTCAAAATAAAATCTTAGTCCAAACGAACGAAACCGCGAGTAAAAGTGAGTCCTAAAATAGATCTAATCCCGCAATCCGGATTCCTGCGCCGATCGGAGATATCCATTATTCATCTTTTCCGCTTTCTTGTGATAGGGTTGCCACAGATCATAGCGAATTCGAGCAATGGTTGGGGTGAAATTTTTAAGTAGTTTAAATGTGTAAAATTGGTCTTATGACATCATTGTCTTTCTTTATTTATTTTTTACTTAATTACATAAAATCTGCATCTTTTAATTCTTCATTATATTTAACACTCTCCGTGTTGGTATCTGCGATGCAGTTTATACTTATACAGATAGCATCGTTTCTATTTTGTACCGAAAGTGCTTTGTAATAAAACCAAGTAAAGATTTATTTCTATCATTATTATCATTTTCAATATTCGAGTACGTATTATGTTTTCTTACTGTGTTGATTGAGCGCTTGTAATTAATTTATAATTAAATACTGATATATACCTCACAATGGTATCCGAACCCATAAACCGGTAGTATTCAAAGTCGAAAAAGTTACGCTTAAAAAGTTAAGCTTAAAAGTTTAAACTTAAAATGTAAAGTGAACAATTCTTCAATTCAATTAATACTTTCACTTTAATATCAGCAGTGAAGAATTAAAAACTATGATTTGATGAAAATACCAATCGATTTTGTAGTTCCCAGAGAGATTTAGTTTATTAAAGTAATTTAAGAGACGACTTTGATGGAAAAAATTACAAAACTATTGCCAACTCTACATTTTTTCCATCTATGGTTGCCACCAATCGGGAATTCGCGAAAAAATGGCGGACGGTGCAACTGAATGGCGCACTAATTCATTATTCATCATTTCTCGACTAATAAAAAATCTGAGCATTGTTTAAACCCATTAGGTGGTAATTTAGTCGACTTGCTTGAAAACTGTTGAGGCGTTTGTGTGAATTGCTGAGAATTTTAATGATGAGTTTTTAACGTAAAATCTCATGGAATGTTTGGTACTATGTAACAATAATGTTTTCATAAATACTGTAAAGGTTTCCAGGTTACTTTTTGTAGATCACCTGACGTATGTTCTGATATAAGTGTGTTGTTTGTCATTGGTGGGAATCGAACCCTATCGCACAGAAGGTAGAGCTATTAGACCTTTTTTTTTATTTACGTGGGGAAATGCACTCGCATACCGCCCTGCCACGGGGAGACAGAGCGGCTAGTGGGACTAGACCCACTAAAACCCCACGATGTCCTCCTCGGCCGCTTAGTGGCGGGAACACGGGAACGTTATAAAACACATCCGCGAACCCGCCGCGGCTGTCCGTTTCCGGACCCCCCTGTGTTGGCATCAGGTGCCACTCCTCTGTTTGCGACACGCCAGGACATATGGCGTGTCGCAACCACCTCGGGGACCAGGTCAGCGAAAGGGCGTCAGACGACCCCGTGTCTAGACGCCCTAGGTCCCCATGCGACGGGTCAGATATATGGCCCCGTCGCCTGCCACTACGGCCGCAGAGGATAGGGAGAGCGGCGCCTCGCAATACCGACACTCCTCTTCCCCTGCGGCCCCACCGCGTCCGCCATCGAACGGTGGCGACCCCGTCGTGGCCGCGGAAGGTAGGGAGAGCGGCGCACCGTTATACCGGCACTCCTCTCCCACCGCGGCCCCTATCCCTCAGCTGCGATGCCTCCCATTCGACACCGCAGCCCGCCTCAGTTGCGGTGCCCCCCATAAGGCACCGCCACCTACAATGCCGCTCCTAGTTGGCTTGGAGGCAAAGCCTAAAGGAGCGGCCCTCCCGGGTTCCTCTTAGCTTCACCGTGGGTGACCAGGCCACGGTTACTAAGACCCCCGCCCAGACAAGGCGGGAACCCACGGGGGGGAGAGCTATTAGACCTGGGGATATTAATATAGGCCATATTAATATTTTTTGAATAACTAGCACTCCGCCCTGCTTCGCACAGGTCTTGGTTTGTACCGGCATTACATAACTGTGATAGTTATTAGGTATATGGTATCCCAGATTTTTTTTGTACATATTGATGTCTTCTATAAAACTGTAGTACATCACTTTGCTCTATTGCCAATAGTTTCCACAGCATACGTGATATAATAATTGTTTTTGGTATTTTTTTCACAATTCGAATTTTTTATGTTAACAAAAAGAAATTGTTGATAATTTTTTTATTTTTATTGTGTCTTAATGTGTTTTTCATTGTTGTGTACATTTTGTGTGAATATATTTCTTTTTTATTGCGTTCTTTCTTTCTTCCACCGAGTGGGTTTTGTGCCGCAATCACATCATCAACGCGATCGCAATCGCGTCGATGTTGGGAGGTTCAAGCTGGCCGAACGCATCACTTGCGCGATGAAGGATTAATAGTATTTTAGGTATTTATATCTAAATGTTAAATATTTTCCCAGTGTTATTCGAGGTTCACTGTATGTGCCGCAGATCTGCCATAATATATTTATTTATTATAATTATTATTGTTATAATTGCTGTTAAGGTATAACATGCATTTTATGTTCCACTTATTCGAGTTGGACAACCCTATCGCATCGACCGCAGCTATCAGTGCATGCATCTTACACTAGTTATCGATAAAATCGCGGGCGACGCAACTCGGATTATTGACCAATTTGTTATCGATAGTAATGGAGACAATCGCCCATCCCTATCTGATAGTGCGTTGGAAAGTGTTTACGAGTGTAAAAGAAGAGCTTTAAATACAGAATTAATTCAACACATGAACCTACAACATGTACTGTATTTGACCAAAGTGAGGGGACTAGTTGACAGCTGAATCGAGGTTAAGTGGTTACTACAACCCATAAAAAATAGCACAATAACTCCAGTTTACCTGTAGTATGGAAATACCCAAGCCGCATCGCGTTGCGCCCATAACATTGAGACGGCGATTAAACTTCTGATGTGTCTGCCACCCGCACCCACACCTTTCCGCATCAAGGACCCCAATAAAATAGAGAAAGAAAAATGTTAGTAAGTAGCCAAATCTGGTGCTGTCGTTCAGTTTTCATGCCGCGCAAGGGCCTTCGACATGGCTAATCGATTAGTGTAACCAGGGGCAACATTCTAGTCTCTTTTGAGGCATGGAAGCGGTCACCCATCCAACTACTTACCGGACAGAGAGTTGCTTAACTTACACGACAAGTGCAGAATTGCTAGCTTCACTACCTAGATAATAAGACTATAGTCTGCGTTGTGATATTTCTGAATGAAAATATACACTTCAATAAATCCTACTTTTTCACTGGTAATAAATATAAATTCGAAGGTTCAACATCTGGCAGTAAATCATTTAAAAACTACAATAGCCTTAAGCGTCGACCGCCGCCAGAATAGGGGTCCCGCCAATTCCTGCACAATGCAAATTGACAACCGTGAAATTAGTTTCAATATTCTTTGAAAGTTCGGCAACATAAATTGTATGGCATTGTCGATATTGTGTATTAAGAATTGGATAGTTCTTGCCAATTGAGTTTTGATTTATTGCTAGTGTTTAAATATGTTGATAGCTACCGCGAAGATGAGGTTGTTTGATGTTCTTGTTATGTTGTATGTGTGTATCGCTCGCTCTCTGATTTGAGACAGATTCAGTCAAGACAGACCACCGTACTGTCTAGAATGTGTTTCATTGGCACTAAGTACTTGTGTGACCGGTGCATTAGATTATTCCTAACATCTTGTGGTAAATTACCAGTACTTTTTCAAAGTCGTGCACATAATAATGATTGCGCAAAGCAATTAATCAACACTTATCAGGCGAACTGTTAATAGGCACATTTGTAACTGTTAATTAGATGTTTCGTAAGATGTCGGCAATTTGTTACTTTTTGTTTTGAATGTTGGCTTTGTAGGAGATGTTGTTGAAAGAAAGAATAAGTTAGCCGATAATTAATTATTTTAGATGATATTTCATTTTTGACAGTTCTGCTATTTGCGATGCGTACGATGTTTGTTTTAGGGTCTTGGATTTATGTATAGTGTGTCTTCATGGGTATTCGTTTAGGTTTTCTTTGTGAATACAAAAAAATACTATTGAATAACCAGTAATTTGACAGCTCCGTGGCCTAGTGAGGGTCCTGGGTTCGATTTCCGGCTGGGGCAAATTTTGTACTGTACTCGGGTTTCGGGTGTGTAAAGGTTAGTTTTTAATTAAGTGAACATTACCAAAAATACATAAATATTTAAATATCATACGATTAAAAACACCCGCAGACTTATTGGGTACATAATGTCAATTAGTAATGAAATTAAAATACGAAATTGGACGCAATACTCAGTATTACCTCTACAAGTATAGATTATGTATACACGATAATGTCTTTTACTGCAGTTAAGTAGGAAGCAATTACCATAAACAAAAATAATTTAAAATTAAGATAGTATTACCCCACATAACCGGCCGCTCGAAACCTCCCACATCTGAAGTACTACAGAACAGTAATATATAGAAATGAATGTTTCTCGGTAAATAGCCGATAAGATATTTTGATGCTACCGGACTGAAAATTACTGAAATACTGAAGAATCACCTGTGACTTCGTAAAAAAACTTGTATTTATATTATATATATAACAAAGTTTTTAAGCGTAAAACAATGGGGAGGTTCTCAATTGCCTGTATATTTTGTTCATATGTTTATTACGCGATTGCTTGGACAATTATAAAGACAATTATTCTTAGTAAAAATAGTACGGTATACTTTCGTGGTGCTACCATAGAAATTTCATGATTATATTTTACCCCTAAGAGCAAGTATGATTTTTAAATCAATTGCAAGTTTAAGGTAGGTTTCTACTAAGTAAAAAAGATTATGTATTAATAGATTATTTTATTATGCTTGATCTGTCACTGTCAATTGATATTCATATTAACGACAGACAGACGCTTTCCTGTCTTGATTCATAATTTGACAATCAGCTCTCAAACGAATTAGTGGCAAAAATCCCATAGAAACATGTGCTTCCATCTTTTCCCAATTTTCCACTTTTCACGTGATTTTTTCAAGAAATGTATTATTCACAAACCATGTCCTGACAGTCACACACAAAAAATAATCAGCTAGATAGGCCGTTCAGAAGTGATGTGCTTGAACCGATTTTTATTTATATACCTAATATTCGCTTCTATAAATCTATACTGTTCTACTGTCAAATATGAACTTCTAACGTTACGTAACAACTTACCTCATTATAAAACTATTTCGATTATAATCTGTGTACGCTCTACTAAAGTGAATACTATCTGATACCCTCAAATTAATCCATCAAGGCATATAATCTGTCCGGGCGTCGCGTCGGTGCGCCGCGCTGTCAGCTCGCCTGTCAGGCGACCTGTCAAAATTATGACGCATGGTTGAGCCCGCCGCGGCGGGGCTTTTCGGCCTTTTCACTTTTTATAAATTATTTATTATCTGTGTCGCACAAGTCTCTGGAACTCCTGAAAGTACTGTAGCTATACCCTATTTTGCCTCACGTACACTTAGGAACACTTGGAAATGTTAATAAACAAATGAAAATGTATTATAATTCATACATAGTGACCTGCAAAATACGTAAATGAAAAAACAAGTTATCAGGTGGGCCATGGAAGTTAAGTGGTTACCGCCGCCTGTAAACAGCAGGTGACAATTAAACAACGAAATAGATTCACAAGACACTAAAACTTATCACCGTAGTAGGAACTGAGTACCTCATCTAAAACTGCGGTATGAGAAGTTTGTCGAGTACAGAAGACAAATAATACTTTGGCGACGAAACTTGTCGAAATTTATTTGTAAAATTTACGGGAAAAGTTAGAAATCGGGAGAATTTGATGGGGATGGGATTTTTACCCCTATGTAGTTTGACAACCGATTGTCAAATTATGAAGCAAATAGGAAAACACCAGTCAGCCAGTTACCTATACTTACAGGTACAGTCGATAGTTTTCTAATAAAATTTCTGTGACAAATGGAGAACTGACAGAGAACGACAAGGAACAATGTGGCTACAAGTGAAAATTTACTTCCTATCCACCGCACAGTGAGTCTTGAGATCAATTCACGTGTAACGTTCAACCGACTTGATCCGAGACCGTACGTACGTTTTCGTGAGTTGTATGCGACTGGCCCTCTGTATCTCTTTACTTTGTGATACTTACCGCCCATGTGACTTATCAGCTAGACCACTGAGCTTTTTGTCAGATAGTCCACTTCCCGTAATGTGACATAATCCACGCAGCCGCGATCTGTCACAAGCTGTCACGGGCGCTGTCAACTGTCAGGGGATTTATACGCTAATTGATATAGGGCTTAATTATGTTAATTGGTTAACTATTCATTCATATGTGTGCATTTTATCTGTATTTTTAACGTTTAAGCAGACACTTGTATTCAATCTGATTTTATTTTCGGTTTAATTTTGTATACTAACGCGTATTCCTAATCTTGACTCTAATATTCTGAGAATTAAATAGGTATGTATTTTCTAAACATGATTCAGTGTTTTAGCCCACTTTGAAAGCGGTTGGACTGCAACGGAGTTACGTCTCCTTTGGTTTGAAATATGAATACTGTATAACATTATTTCAAAGTATATTTCTCTTCCATTATTATTTCTTGATAACTTAATTTTCCGTAACAATATTGTTTATTTCCCAGTAAACTCGCAAGGCCATACACACATCATCTTTTATTAATGCGCTGTGCCGAGCCACAGTCCTTATCCGCACGATAAACGTTACACGTCATTTTTCAACCCCCCAGCTGTCAACGAGACTTGTCACCTGTCACCCGTGTGACGTGACATGACAGCGCCTGTCACGCCGGCCTGGCGAGTATCCGTGACTGGAAACGAGTGGTAATTTGCAGTATTCGCTATTCTGATGTTATTAAAAAACTATGGGTATCGTGTTCGGAATCTGATCTGAATTGAAATTGACGACATTTGGATGATGTTATGGTTAAACTATGATGTTTGACTTGGATATTGAGGTTATTGGATTATGATGTTGTTCTTGCTATTTGTTGATGAGCTGTTATTATCTGTCACATAATTGATGTGAGCTTTTAATTTATGTCAATCATATTTATTGCACATTATATAATATGTAGGTAATTACGCGATAAAACTCCGTTTATAAAAAAATACGAGTGTATCGTTCGCCAAAGTTTAAGAATTACTACGAATTTATTCATATTTCAATGTTTCCAATCTCCTCCCTAAGATTCCTTGTGTCGCAGGTGGCATAGACAAACAAACACAAAAACACATGACATACACCCAAGCCCCGAAAACAAGCTTTACGAACCCAGGACAGCTTGAAAAGCAGGCCTACTAACTAAGTCACGGAGCTGTCAAAATGAACACAAATTAACATAGTACTGTAAGTAATATGTTTCGATAAAATAAATTCTACTTCCTTCAGATATTTTACATAAAAAGGTTACAATAACTAACTGTCACGATACGAATACAGTGCGTGCCAAGTGTTATAAAATAATTTTATGTACAGATACAATAATTCAACGTCACGTGACATTCGTACATTGCTGTTGAACTAATTCGCATAATTTAGCGCAGTGTACTGTATTAGTAATTTATTGTTACAGCTTACTGTGAAAGCAGCTGGTTCACTCCGTTAGTTTATAATGTATACTAATGTTTAGTTACCTAACTTTTATGATTTCCCCAACGTTTTGAATGCACCGGAATGCTTGTATTGAAACCTGGAATACAAATATGTATAGGTATCTGTCGTGATTTAAAATAAATACTCCTATACTTTGTCGATCAGAATGCCACTATAGATTTACTTGATCAATACTACACTGGTATTGGAAATGGTTGTTATTTTGATACTATAAAAATACATAACTGTTCAAGAAAGATGGCACACAAAAATTTACAGTATTTAATATATGTGATATTTGTTAACAGTGTATTTTATCATCAACTAAAATAAAATAGAAAAAAAGATATTTTGTACAAAAAAAATCAAATTTAATAATAATAATTACACAAAGTTAGCAACAAATCTAAAAATAACTAAATATGATGTGGCAACAAAAATGTTCATCATTAATGTTATATTGTGTTAAATGCAGAATGCGTTGGTGCATGCTAGCACTGGTTTCAGTGACACCTATGTTGTGTAGGGGTTGCTGTGAGAGAGAAATGAACCAACTATTCTTATTCTGACTGTGGTCGTCGTAACAAGTATTACATGACCTCACCTTGTGACTTTATTTCAGTTTTAATTCGGTAAAAAGGTAAAATTTCAGTCGAGAATAACACTGTTTGTGAACATTCAAATGTAATAAAACTTTTGTTATTTTAATGTGTCTCATTACGAGGTTGTAGGAGGTAATGGAATCTTAATTAGCTCATAAACAGTATTTGTACTAACGACCTTTGTTAATTTTAATGTTGAGATTAATAATAAATCCATTATTATATAATATTAAACTTAAATGCTTATTTTTAAGATTATGTTTCTAAGCATTTTTTTGTGGAAATTGGTTAAGCCTTTCCTGGAGCCATTATCGCTGATGATCCTGCAAAATATTCGAAAAACAATATAACAAACTTAATTCTAATTAAAATAATGTTTGTCTCAGCTTGGAATCGAACCCAAGGTATTTTCCCTTTGCCTTAAACTCAGGGGTACTATCTGAGCTATCGGCTCAAATAAATATTCATGGATATTTCACATAGCACCATTGAGCCCCAAACTACCCATAGCTTGGGAACCAGATTACAGATACCTTGCATTAAATTATCTACAATGTTGTAAGTACATATTATCTTATATATTTAAACGAGCAATTCTTGTATATACGTTTAATTCTTTTTGGTTAAAGACTACATTTCACTAGCTATATGAGAAATACATAATTGGTAAGTTTAAGATTTGCAGTAAATAAACAATTCGGATGCAGAATACAACATAATCAAACACAGTATTCAATACACCATTATCAAAACTACACAACAATAACAATATGTTGGTATCCAGACAACTTTGAATTAATACTTCTTCATATATTTATTTCGTTTATCTCGGAAACGGCTTTAACGATTTGGATGAAATTTTGTTTATAGATTTGCTGTATAAGTTTACCTTAAAAAAAACAGAGCGAAGTTCGGTCGTCCACATCCGTGAAGTTACTAAATACATTATTAACACCCAGATATAGAACAATCATCTATTTTCAAGCAATGGCCCTGTGTTGGAATCGATCGTTGGTTGTTACTCTGCAAAAGGCAGAGTAACAACCAACTGACAACAGTCTGAGGCCATTCATCTTATTAAAAGTAAGTCTCAGTGGAAGTCCTAACAGGTACGAACTTAACTTAGATAGTCATCAACTGAGCTCCTCAAAGACACGTCCAACTTAGTCCACGATTCACACTTACGGGCCAGCTCAGGGCTACCACCCATCCTTATATCTCTGTGAACGTAATTACTCATACTCATACTCATTTTTGACACCGTAGGATGCTTAAGTTACACTAAGTTACGATAAATTTACGCACTTAAATATCATATATATAATTACAGTCATTTTAATAAAAAGAAAAAAAGCACAAGGTCTTTGATCGGAGCCATACAAAGCAAACAAGTTAAAAGTGAATTAAACGTAGGTAAAAACAGTCAAATTTACTTTATACCTGATCATTATTCCGTATCAGCCTCCACTGAAGTATGTTTAGTACACAGAACACCCTACTCTCCAATGTGAGAGTGAATGGGTTGCGATATACCAATCTTAAAACCTAGCCCAGTCTGGATTGGTAGATTCACCGTTCTGCGTAACGTTTTCAAGCCCTTCTGCGGCTAACAACGCTTTTCAAACACAAAAAAATTCTAAAAGTAAAGCAGTGGATTTGTGTTCAAAATAATACGAGACAAAGAAAATAACAGTTTTTTAATTATTAACAGTTATTTTTGTTCACCGCACACACCTAGATATTTTACGCGGTCTTTTAACAAAAAGCAGATTTGAAATGAGGCTGTACATCATGTTCGTTTCATCAGCTCAGAAGCTGGCAACCCTGGATGTCGTGACCGTCTGTCAGGCTGCATGAGTGATGGCGTGCGGCGTCGACGTTACCACCTGATTTATTGCTTCCGACCCCCCCTCCCCCCCACCTAGGAGCACCGACAGCAACCTAATTACGGCTTGTTTATGGAATTTGCGGTACTTAGTTGAAATTATTCAATGTTCGAATGGTTTCAATTTGATAATACAATTTGAAAATAGGAAGGCTTGATTATAATCTTTACATTAAGTTGACTGGAAATAATTTATTTGCCTGTTATAAAGAGTGCCTATGTGCTTATTTATCCGGACAAGCCGCAGTTGATTCAGCCAAGTAGTGGCTCAATGGCATAGCTTTGTTTCAGTAGAATGGCATGGATATGAATATTATGAATACAATCAAATATGGTTAACTTTGTTAATATTTATTAAATCTAATGAAAAACTTGAAACTACGAAATAAGCAGAATTTAATAGTTTTATTAACTCCACCATACTAGATTTAATTAGACATCAGTGCCATCTAGTGGTCAAATGAGAACTAAAACTCTTGCAAAACACAATAGTATTTTTTTAAAAAGTTAATTAATTTTCTAAAAAAGTTAAGTTTTTACTTTTTTAGAAAAAATACTATGAAAAATACTGTGAACAGAAAAAAATACGTTCACTAAAATTACATACACCTATATAAATCCTACTACTATTATAAAGGCGAATGTTTGTAAGTATGGATGTATGGATGTATGGATGTTTGTTACTCTTTCACGTAAAAACTACTGAATGGATTTGAATGAAACTTTACCACAATATAGCTTATACATCAGAATAACATATAGGCTACAATTTTTGAGGTTTCTATAAAATCTATATATATAAAAGAAAGTCGTGTTTGTTACAACACTTATAACTCGAGAACGGCTGGACCGATTGCCATGGTTTTTGATTTGTTGGATTTGTTTCCGTCCCGAATAGCAGAATAACTATTAAAACATTGGAAAATTAACGAAAAAAATAAAATCAATTTATCCCCGTATTCTCCACGGGAACGGGAACTATGCGGGTGAAACCGCGGGGCGCAGCTAGTATACCAATATAAATATAAATTTTAATTACAATCTTTATAATGTTTCCGCTCTCCGTTTTCTAATGTGCGTCTCATTGTTTCAGGTTATTTTATTCGTAACTTGGCTTGGATCAGCGGCCAAGGCAACTGACATGACAGCTTACAATTGTTCAGGTCATTGAACCATTAAGTGATAAAATGCAAATATTTTAATATTTCATTAAAAAAATATTGTAATTTATGAATAATTTGATGACATATTAGTTGGTTTGACTTAATTATGGTGGTTCACATTAATTCATTACTATTAAAAAATAACTGTATTAAGCGGTTAAATTAAAAATTCTCTGTTTACTCGCATATAGCTTGCAGGAAGATACTAATTCAACTTTGTAGGGAAAATTCTACGCACTAGTGTGTAATGTTATTATATTACGCACGTGTGTGTTATAGCTCGGTTTACGGCCCTAAACGCGATGTAATACGGTTCACTTTACAAGCATGACACATACAAGCATACAATGGGTTGAAAAGAAACCTATAGTCTAGCTTTGATCTTGTCTCGTCTTGCGGTAAGCCTGATTATCCCCACAAATTACCAGGTACCCTGAAACTACGTAGGCACTACCACAAAGCTAGGAGTGATGCATCTTACTTGTCTTGTTGACATGATAATCTGCCGCATGTCGTCGCGGTGGCACTCCTCTGCTAGAATATTTTAGCACCTACACCTTACGTACTAATATATTCTAGCGCATTAAGCAAAATCTTCACTCGAAATACATGCATTAAAATCACGCCTGTTTGTTTCCACCTCCATTCTGAAACCTCTTTTGATTCATATTCTAAATGCTGGTAGGTTAAAGGCTTTTTAGAATTGATGACAAACCTCATAGCTCAGTTGGTAGTATTTCTGCCTTCTGCGTTTTAAGTCGTAGTTTTGATTTTAATATTACATTTTAATAAGTATTCACAAAAAAATACTGTGTATGTATTATTTTAGTAATCTGCTATGCTTAGTTTGAGGCTATTAATGAATGCATTATTCAGTAGGTGACTTTTCCATACAAAAATAATAATTTCGTTTGTTTTGAACGATTTTTCAGCTATTCGTTGAATGGGTACTAATACAATATTAATTACTGTGTTCTCATTAAATATGATACGAAACTTTTTCATCCATTCTAATCCTCAGTTCAGCTACCAATCCCTTAAATTTACGTACCTATCTGTGGACTACAAATTCACAGGCGAAGACAGGTGTGAGATTAGCGCCGCCAACATGTGATGTCACTCGGCTTTGCTCGCTCCACCTGTCTCCGAGTGTGACGGGTTATTAGTTCTGCTGCTTACATGGCGCGTTAGTCCGCGATAATGAACGCTGATAACAAATTAGACTTCAAGCTGTTTGCGATAAGAGCATATTATGTTTATATTTTTACTTTTTATATAAGAACTATTCTGTAAGACGCTTTGTTAAAAAAATACTATTTCTTTTTAATTAAAATACGTATGATGTTGTCGATTTTGGTGGGATCAAATAATACTAAAATATATTTGGAGCTCTCTAAAATAATTTCTCTTTATTTATCTGTTTATACAACTATTTCGTACAAAGTAACAAAACGTTACTTAGTATACAATATATTTAATTTTATTCAACATCAACTGAATGCGCACCAAATTTTATTCAAATACGTTGAGCCGTTTGACCGTGAAAGAGTAACAATCATACACACAGATACATACAAACTTTCGCCTTTATAATATAAGAGTGACCGTCTCACATGTTATCAACCAATAAGTCCGCTTTCTCTAATTTTCCCAGCACCTCAGCTCCCTCCATAAAGCATCTTGCAATACGCACCTCAGGCGAAAACTATCCAATTTGGCTGTCAATACAAATAGCATAGCTCCATCGCCGTAAACGTCCGTGGCGCAATCCACCACCGCATATATCATTCCGTTTTATGAATTGTAAATTTTACGTTATATAGTCTTTAGTGGGCTATATTTCAACTTGTATTAATGCCCCGCCGGCGGCGGTAGGGCTGGTACGTTTATGTGAAATATGAACGGTAGAATTCAATTTGAGTCTGATGCGTGCCCTGAATGTGGCTTTTTGACCTTCAGAGTTAATAGTAATGTCTTTTTTACACATTCTTCTTCCTGAACATAATGACTCAACTATCAGCCTAGTCTGAAATATGATCAAAATAATAGCAGCTTAATTATTATTGAAGTTTCTCAGCGGCACCGAAATAGGTGTCTCTATTCATAGCTCGTACTGGGATCCAGTAATGCTGGATCCCAGTATGAGCCAGTATCCCAGTATACAGTATGAAAGATGTACGAATAGGAATAATTCCTTTTCACGATATTTATAACACTAGTATTTAGTAATAATACAAGTATTACACCTTGATAATGTCAAAAGCATAAAATGAACAAGCAATGTGGTTAATGTTAATGATTCGCAAAGTCTTAATAATGTACTACTTAACATAATTTTGAATTTAAATATTGATAGTTATAATCAGCTGATATATAGTAATACATTTTATAATATTGATCTCAATCAAGCAAACACTAAAGAACAAGAAACCATTGATCTTAATCATAATGATAACCATTTATATATCTGTCCGTGGCTCTAAGATCTAAATTAATTAATTAGGTGAAATATGCTTTGGTAATAGCGAGAACAGAGTTTAAGCTAACTAAATGAAACGCAATGTAATATTCAGGTTAATTCCTTTAAACATAACATGTAAAGAGTCATTAGTGGTGGCGGCTCATTCATCAACGTCAAGCGATAATAAATCTTTCATCATAGTTCTCAATTTTCACTAAGTAATCAATTTAAAGCAACATTAACTTATCTACCAAATCATAAAATTCATGAATAAGTCATTAGACATAAACTAATAGAATGTCAAACGATTAAATCGATGAATTATGAAATTTTTTTGGTTCGCATCGTGTTGTTTGATGCCGATTGGTATGATTTGATAGTTGATGATTGGTTTGATGCCGATTCAATTTAAAGTCTTATATTTGTTCTGTGCAATTAAACTAAAGTTTCAATACGTACCTACTTTACTATTAGGTATATATATTCGATAATTTCAAACGACAGTTTGACTGATAATATTTAATCCCAAATATATAAATAGTTACGTATTTAATCCTAATATATAAAACACAAAAATTGTTTCAACCTATGTTCTTTATTGACTTTGAAACCATCCAACCGATGTGCCCCAAACTGGTTTCATTAGAAAGGCAATAATGCGAAGATGATTTTAAACCACTAAAACAATGTATTAGGCACAAAATGTATTTCTTTTTTTGGCGTAGATACACGATACACGAAGGGTATCCGCTGGTTTACTTATTGCATGACAACTCTATATGAATCTTAATTTAATAAATTCAGGTTCAGATTCAGATAATTTATCGATAACAATAAGTTACATGTCTGATAAACTAATAAATTATATACAGTGTGAATTAAAAGTGTGCCAAATAATAGTAATAATATATTTTACACATCGTAGAAACAACATACAAGATTGATCTAGACTAGAGCTAGACTTAGTTACGCGTTTGATACGATTCTATTATGAAAATTAATTAATTTTCCTTTCAAGTAAAAGATAAAGTATTAGTAATTGCGTAAAAACTGGCTCCACGATGATTGATTCAATGCTTAACGTTAGACATATCATTAATTATGTAAACATAGGATTGATCACTTTTTTATCACTTAATAATTAAATATTTATTATTCTCGAAACGTTCTAGCCACGTTTTTTACATAACGAACCAACTTGTTTATCTTGAAAACATTATTAGTTATTTCACATTTGGGATGTACATAAATTACAAGATTCTTCTGATATAAAGTCTTTATATCTCTTAGAACATATTCCATTTCAATAAGTCAATAAATTACACAAGTAATGGCGATTATAGTATCCATACTCGCTACAGGGGACTATTGTTATGTGATTTATAGTGTTATTAACGTTCTCACTCTAAATAATTTACTGAAAGAAAATGATGATGTTCGTTGTTAAGAGAAGCAATAAAATAAAAATATATTAGCAGCCCTACGCGAGGCTTGTAATAAACAACTTTTGTGTGGAAGGCAGTTCTCCAGCCGATTCATAAATTTCGCGGCGCGCCGTTTAGTTTTATGTATGATATTATCTATCTGCACGCACCACTGACACATAGTCCTGTACTGGCACGCACGCACTACGCTGACATAAACATGTGTTGTTATTACACACCGTCACAGCGCATCAGCCGATAAAGTGAGTGACACGACCCATCTTGAACAGAAAATTAACGAATATAAAATTACGTTCGTAAATAATGTACCCAAATTACACGATACATCGTAAAATAAAACTAAAGTAGAACATAAAATTCCACACGAGATAGTTAACAATCCATTAACGGTAGTAGACAAAGAAGGCACGACAAACGAGGACCATGTACGGGAGGCATTAACATAATCAGACACATTCGTTGAAGTAATGTATGTAAAGAAGTTTAATGAAACGTCTCCGACAGTAAGCTCTGCGAGTCATGAAATAACTATCATTAAGACCAACACGATACGGACGATAATCACCAGGTGGAAGCAAAAAGCTATGGCATCGCTCGTGATGCAAATTGCACATGCCATAAATCAAGTAGTTAATCACCGTGCCGCGAGCTCTCGACGTAATAATGAGATTACTTGAAAAAATTACACACAATGATATTCTTGAGACTTACGCGATGGGAACGCGTCAACAGACGACGGTTACAATGTTAATACAGCAAAAGTAAAAAATGTACTGTTAAGTACAGACATTCATAAAATCGATGAAGCTAACGACTCTAATAAAGTGAAACAAAACAAGAATCGTAAATACGACGTCAGTGAAGATGTAAAAGGCGATAATAAGAAATTGAAGGCAGCAGAGCAAGAATTTACAGT
Source organism: Aplocera efformata (assembly GCA_921293045.1). Taxonomy (NCBI): domain Eukaryota; kingdom Metazoa; phylum Arthropoda; class Insecta; order Lepidoptera; family Geometridae; genus Aplocera; species Aplocera efformata. The sequence goes on from OV121045.1 coordinate 710,627, forward strand.
CGAGGCTGGAACGAGAGATGACGATAACTCACCGCATACAATAAAGAGCGCTATTGATCTTGCAGAAAGCGAATCGGGTCGTAACAGAGAACAAAACACGCTACCGCCGAATGTCGCATAAATCTTTATTATTGCCACAACAAGCTTATAGCACAGTCGTTTCAGGTACTCGAACCGGATCTCGCTCAGTATAAACTCACGACTTCGAAGCATTTTTTCGCTCGATGAAATATGCTATATTGCCCCTGGCCCGAAGGAAGGAAACCCATAAATAAATAATAATAAAACCATTTATATTACCAAAGGGTTTCGCCCGACGTGTCTATTATCATCTGAATTGTTTAAATATGATAATGCATCAAAATAACAGGCGTTTCGTTCGCGGCCGCGACTTCTGTTCCGACATTACCATAAAGATTCACTTAATAGACTGTTTCAAAATTATTATACTCGTCTGACACTGCTTTATGGCTTGAGATTACATTTTTTGTGCTTATTGTGATTTCAGTATCGAGTGGAAATACCGGGCGTAAATACTGGCTGACGTCACATAGCTATTCAAATGTCTTATTTACATAACACATTAAAAGTTTAATCTATGCCCATTAAGTTCGGTAATAACAGATCGCCACTCAAGATTAAGCCCCACTTTTTATCGAGGTAAAAAGTCTCTAGATTGCAACGTAACAGAACGAAAAGTATAATCATATTCGCAGATTAAAATCAAATTTTAATTATCACTGTCCGGTGCGCATATAACGACAGTAAGGAATGATAAAGAACCCCTAATAAACCCCGCAGTGCAATAACCATACGTAGACTAAACAAATAATTTTCACGATAATAAAAGACGATCAATAAAAACGTTCACGAAATGTCGGTCATTAAGTGTATTTACGCAGCGAAACGGATATAGGGGCCGTAAAAATGTAGAACGGCTTATTGAGACGTTGGCAACGATCTCGCGGAGATCCGACTTAATCTATGGCCACAGCTTGCCGGCTAATTCGGGACGCAACACAAGATTAAGCTCGGTTTAAACATTTTGACAAATTAAAATTATTCAAACTGTCATGAAAAGCGTAAAGTTTTTAATAGCTTTGTTTTTAATTACCCCTTTTTAATATTACCTTTTGTGTGTCAAGCAAACAAGGAAATGTTGCTTTTTATGTTCGAGGGCTTCCGTTCTTTGGCTTGTGATTAAACTTTTTAAATGCAGTATAACGGCTGCATAATTATATTCAATTTATTTCTTGATTACCGAACATTAGAGAAATAATGTATTTTATTTGTTTAAATTTCTGTATTGAACAAAATTGTATGATATAAGTTCCGTTACTCGTCTGTAGGTGAGTACCCTTTGATTCCCCACCCCGGATATCCCCGACTCGGGTAACGGGCGCAACAAGATACGACTTGGTTCTTCTCATACTTCGTTCGGGGAGGACCTAAGTCTTATAGCTGTTGTTATGGGCGGAGGTAATTTTAATTACTTAAAAAAGTGTTTAAACATTGGTCAAAAATGATGATCAAAAAAATGTGAGTGGCATACAGGAATATAAATATATACTCGTAGAATCCCTATATTTCCATACCATTTCATAACAACCCCACTATTTGCCCCATCGATGAAGTGGTTGCGAATTACGTAGGGATTAATACTGAATCATCTTTCTATCGGATCTTTTAGTATGCTTTATTCGAATAGCCAATAACTCAGTTGGGTAATCCTCTGCTTCTGATGCGAGAAGTAACACAACTAAATACTTGCGCGATTGGCATGAAGTTGGTTCTCGAATCTTGGATCCTAATAATATTGCGTTATATGTGTATGTAAACCGTTTATATTTCCATTTAGACTTCCTCTTGGCTCGATTTTCTTGGAATTCCCTGTAATAAAAATGTAATTTAGGTAAACAAAGCAATAAAAACGGAAACACTTCGCGAGCGAGCGCAAACTGTATTTAAAACCACAATTTATTCAGTTAGTTTATCGCCAACACACGAGTTTACACCGGCTGGTAGCGGCCAATTAACTCAGTTGAAAGGCGAGGCAGTAATAACTTTATATGGATTAACTGTGTCAGATACGTTTAAAGATATAATGCGGACCAGATTATCTTAAAGTAAGATACAGAGGCGTCCGCTTGCAACGCGCGAAAATAACGCACGAGCACAAAATTGGTCTAAATATTCACTTCATCTTCCTCCCCCGGAATAGGTACAACAATGCTAGTGCAGCACTGCTTGGCAGAATACCAGGCAACACTACTTCTCTGGTCGAACTTGGCACATGTTCTATTTCTTTTTAAGGTTGCTCATTTCGCACTACCCAGGGGGTACGGACGCAAGCAATATTTACCCCCAAATGAATAGACCCTATAAACATTACTTGACTGGGTCGAACAATTAATATGATTCAGGTAACAATGAACTTCCAAGAGGAATGAATGAACTCATTCCCAGCACAAAAGATTACAGAAACTCATGTTTAGGGCTATTGTTGTTCTGCTTTTTGTTAAACACGGACTAATAGTGAATTGGGATTGTTGATTCATTCATAATTTATCGATTTATTAAGATTTACTTTTTTCTACACAAGTTGCCGTGTGTGACTGACAGTGGTGCACAGGTGGTTCTAAAAACAGAATATTATTTAAAAAAAAATATAATATTATTCATTTTAAATTTACAAATTTCATATATAGTAGGCATACAAGATTATGTATAAATTATACCTTATTATAATAGAAAGAAAAGACAGTAAATTATTATTTTTTTTTTTTTGTTCAAAACAAAAATTGAATTTTCAATAGAGTACTAAGAAAGAAGAAAACAAAACTAAATGTTAAATTTTTGTTTACTTAATAAGTTCAATAATAAATAAAATAAACATTTAAGGATAAAAAAACAGAAAGATAACTTTTTGTAGCTTTTATTAAAACATATTCTACAACTAAAGAAAAGCTTTTTACCTTGGAATGTCAAATGCAACTTTTGTAGCAACAGCAACTATTTAACAACACCTTTTATCAAAATCATGTGGCGAAGGTGGATTAATGCCCAAGGCCCTAACAAATTCATATTTTTCATTATGACATGATTTGACAGAAAACATGCACGTCATGGCTCTGTTTTCTATTAGGGAGGAACCGTAGATCTCAAAAGATATAGAATAGATTTTTACTCTTTAAATATAACCAAAAAAATATAAAATCAATAAAATGATTATCAATTCATAATAATGGCTTCATCCATATCGTTTGATTAACACTAAAATTGTTGCCATTATTATAATTTTCATAGCCGTCGGTGCCAACTAAATCGTTCATCTATTATCTTAAGTAGTATCGTTATAAATTTCTCTGTTGTCTGATATTACAATACAATAGTTTGTCAGTTCTAGGCGGTTGTTAGGCGTGGGCGGCACGTCGTCATCAATCACTCGCCATGACTCTTTCAACCTGCCGCCGACTAGGGCTGCCGATGTACTCTCGGCCCCGCTTGTAATCCCGGGATTTGGTATGAGTTGTAATCTACTCATGATATCAGACAAAAACCTAAAAAAACTACATTTATGAATAGCTTTTCTTTTTATTTAAATGTAGTTAAAAAATATAGTTCGCAGAGCTATACATTTTAGTAAATGTCTACAATTTAATTGTCACCTATTTATTACCTACTAGCTGCGCCCCGCGGCGTTACCCGCTGTTGGACTTCCTACAAGAACCGTTCATTTTTCCGGGATAAAAAGTAAGCTATGTGCTATTCTAGACTATAATCTATCTCTGTGCCAAATTTCATCCAGGTCCGTTCAGCCGTTCTGGCGTGATTGAGTAACAAACATCCATCCATACTTACAAACTTTCGCGTTTATAATATTAGTAAGGCTTAGCAAAACAAAAACTTTCCAGTCTTTACAATCATATTTATCTGATTTTAGGTTTGACTTTAAGTGTTAACAAAGTCGATCTTCCAAGAAATAAAGTCCCAGATTACCGGGATCACGGGATCAAATCCCAGTTACGCCTGCCCTATCTTCACGGCGTAGCTAGGGCTGCCACGCAGGGCTGCCGCGGGCATAAATTATGTTCTGTTTTTGTTCTGTCGGCTGATACTGGCGACAGTGTTAATTAATCGCTCGTTTACAGTGTTTATTGCTGGGTTTGTATTAATTTGGTTAATTTTGGATGTGCTTTTTTGGTCGCGAGCTGTCTAGACCTTGTCAATTAAAATTAACGAAATAGTCGTTCATATTTAAGCTCTCAACAGCGGCTACAAAAAATTGCTTTTCCCTGTCATTTTTAAGTATTCCGTAGATTTCGTTTGATTTTTGATGTTTAAATATAAGAATCGAGGCGACCCGAGTTCAAAATAATGTTATTTTAATTTAATTTCTACCCCCGCGGTGATCCCATGAAGTTTCAAGATAATTATTAGATTTATAATTTGATAGATTGTACCTCCAATAGAAATCCGATAGATCCGGTAGTACGATAGAAATTTCATGCATATATTCCATCAAAACAAGTGAAAGAGAATTTTAATACGGTTCTGATTGCGTATCAATTAATTTCGAAACCAGTTCAAACAGCTGTTTTTTTTTTTTTCAATTTTATTTCGATCCAATAATTTTTCTCAATTCCTTTTAGGATTCAATAAGCAATATAGACCACATTAAAAATATATTAGTGTGCACGATATATTAGGTATTTCAAATTCGAAAATCTTTATTTCCGTGAAATTCTTCATAATTTCATGGAAACGTAATTTTTTTTTAAATGAACTTCTGCGTTCTTATATTTATCTTGCGTTCTTAAAACTAAGTCTAGCGCTTGTTCAAACACTATCCAATCTACTCTATGATTAGTTCCGGACCATATTAAATTATTACAGATCTAAGTCGCTATTATCTTCAGTCTATTCGTGACTACAGCCAATGAAAATTACTAATTATAACTGTATACGTTTTTAATAGCATTTTTCCTGTTTAATAGCAGTAATTGATTAGCAAAAAGTTTGATTGATCACCGCCACTATTGACGTTGACTTGTAATCAGTAATATTTATTGATGCATACATTTGTGGGCAAATATTTGTGTCGATGGAGCTGTTCATTATTGCGCATCGTATTTTTTGTTTCTATTATTGCTTGTTATGTTAATACCTCATTTCTAATGTAGAAGTTTCTGTAGTCAAGAATTTGACAGCTAATTAGGTTGGAAAATATTTTTCAATTCGTCAAGTACAACGGTTGAAAAGCAATTTATAGATTCTAGATTATATTATAAATACTGTTGAATGGACTCACAACGTAGTTCTCTGCCTTCTGTGCGGAGACTTGGCCGTGAGTTCGATTCCCACGAATTTGTGTGACGAACATAAATGTTTATCTGTGTTTAAATGTATTAAATAAGTATTCTATCAATAATCTAGCTCTCATGTCAGAAGCTGCGTTTTGTTTGGAGCCAGATGATACTGATAAAACCACATCAAGTCATCTTCAATCATTTTATTCTCATAAAAACCCTAATGTTTTACACCGCGCAGTCTGACCCTATATACACAGAAAGCAATACTTATCATAGTCGCCGTGGCGCACGGGTTACTGACGCTTTATACCAGCCCCAGACGGATCGCAGCTGTCAGGTGCTCGCGAAAAATCCCCAGGAGCTGTCTGTTCCCGAAAGCTGGGCGTAATGACTTGTACGAGTTGTAGACTTATTTTTTAATACCTTTTTCTTACTGGTGAAGTCCAGTTGCACGCTCCCTCAGAGTCCCTACATGAACACTCTGGGTGGTGCAATTACAACAAAACTAGCAGAGGAATTTGTGTAAAGTTCGCCCGGAGAAGTACTGCCTCCACACCTGGTAATCTGCCGTCAAGCAGTAGTGCAAACGCGTTGCTGTGTTGCAGTGAAAGGGTGTGGGTGCCGATGAAATAACAGGCAATTGAGGCGTATCATCCCCGTATCAAGGACGAACGCGATGCGTCTTGGATCTTCTCGTACGATGTGTAGACCTGAGTCATATTTTTGTTGTTTATGAGCGGCGGTATCCACTTACCATCAGCTGGGTCATCTGCTTGTCTCGTCACTAAAAAAGATAGTAGATACACTCTCGCTTGTTGAGAATATGCTTGTGATTTTAAGTTGAATGGAAGAGCCCATTATCATTTTTGCACTTATTATTTAATAATAACGCAATTTTATTGACAGTTATCTTAAAAATGAGACCAAAATCAGGCGATAATTTGGGGCTTTAGGAAACTTTCACAATTTCTCAAACAATAAAGGAAAAAGAAATGCAGCAATTAAATTGTTACTCCCAAAACGCAACATTATAACTTGAATACCGTTAAACAGGATGCCGAACATATAAATGATTTCTATTAATACAGGTTGCCTTAAAACGGTTTGATTGGTATTAATTTTAATAATGAAAATGAAAAAAAAAATAACCTCAAAATCTTCCTATATATCCTTTTTGGCGGCAATATAATTTTTTTTTACAATATAATAATTTTTTAAATAATTTTTTTACAGACCATAACTTTTGAGTTCATTCTTAGAAAAACGTTTTATTACTCATACTCATATTCCATGTGTCACAGGACAAACACCCAAACACCGAGAACAAACGTTATGTTTATCTCACAAAGCTTTACTATTACTACAAATTAAGCTACGGAGCCCTCAATACTTATAATGTTATTGCGATTAATAATAATAATGAACCCCACTTTTTATTTGGAGGTTATAAACATCGTATGTTCAAAGATTAACTCCAAGACTGATGAAGCCAGGAGTGCGTTTGACAGCATCAAGAGAGAAGCATTGAATATTTAAACGCACGCACCAACAGGGGAATTACAATTCAATGGATTTTACAAAAGCAATATATAAAAGAAATGGCATTGGCAAAAGGTTTCGGTATATTGGGGTAAGATTTTGCAGTTTATTAACGAATCGTGTTTATTTATATATACAAAGTTTGTGATGGCAGTTTTATATGTTACAAAGGCTCCGGAGTTCACCTGTTTTTTTATTTGTATCTTTTTATGCAATTTCCTTGTATGATGTGTATTAATTTATGATATGGATTTTATTTAAGTAAATGAAGTCTTACATGATTTATATGAAATATAAATCATGTAAGAATTGGTATGTAGGTAAATGGCTGCAATATTTTTTCTATGACTCCATTTCTATTATTATGTCGCTTTAAAGGAATTGGTTTCATGTAAACATAAGATAAACACATTAAGCGTATTTTTGGTCTGAAGACGAATAATAGATGAAATCAACACAGATGAGCATTGCCAGGTTAAAAAAAGAATATAACAAGTCTTAGAATGAGGTTTGTATACGACTATAGAAATTTAATCGATTACTATATAATAAAAACCATCAAATTGAAAAAGATTTGTAAATCACAAAAACTGATGACGAAGCTAAATATCAGCCGACCTCCAATGACACAACACAATATAATAATAAAATGTACAAAAAGTGTGCTGTATATTAAGTAGCAAGGCGTTATAAATTACACTTACTCAGCCATTTAATGCTCACGATTTATTTTATCATGCGCTAAAATCAAGTGCTCGCGCCAAACAAAAAACAATCCATGTTACGGAAAAAATTAAGGATTTGTATCGTTTGGAAAACATCAGGGCCACGACGCATTTATTCATAAATTATTTTGGCTACTACCATTTTTCTTAATCTGTAATGTGCATAACAGTAAATAACCCCTAATCTGTATCTTAATTTTACACTGAAGTTATGAATTAATTTTATTGCATAATTTAATTTATTTGATTCATTTAATATTTAATCAATTAGATTGTATTTGATATTTTTTTCATAATCATTTGATTTATTTTCCACAATGTTATGTTTGGTACATATAATTCGATGTACCAAATTCGATTTGGTGTATCGAATTATCAAATTATCCAGTTTTATCTGGTTCGAGGCGTTCGAGGCTAATAAAAGGTTCCACCATGTCATACAAAAATTTTATATTCCTAGAAACAAAACGATCGCGGAAAAACTACAAACAAACTGTGCCAACACAGGCAGTTCCAAATATCCGGCAAATTTATGACCCTCCTAAATTTTTATATGCCCGCAACATATGCAAAAGAACATCCTTTGAAAGGGTGGATACAATGCACGTTGTTTCGTGTGGAAATTAAACATTTGATTTAGTAGACACATCCGTTCCGGCGTGACATCCGTGGGACTGAACACTAACCTTTGTACGCGGCCTTTGCATAATACTATTGGAATTTCCTGAAAGGTACAACGTAAATACTTTATTGTACACCAAATTTATTGATAAAAATAAGGTCTCCGTATCAGCCTCTAATGTTCCATTTGCAGGGACATCGGCCTACTCTCGATAATTGAGAGAGAATGGGCTTTGATCTACCACGGGAGTCCAATCCGGATTGGTAGATGTCACGAGTTTTTCCGTCACCGTTTCGAGAACGTGATATGGCGCACATACATTCATGTTAAGTGGGTACCCATAAACAATAGCAAGACGACTCTGTAGACGCAGTTGCATCGCGTTGCGCTCGAAAGCTGCTACAAATGGAGAGGTACGGGAGAGATCTCTGTCCAGCTGCGGGACACAGAAAAAAAAAATCAATTTTTTCGCCCTGAACTCAAAACTCGTGTTCTGAACTGACGAGCTACCTCGAAAACTCTGTGTACGCAGAAACCAGCAGTATATAATTCTTCTTATTTCGTGCAACAGTAAGTTAGCAACTGGTATCAAAAACGTCAACGTAAGTATGCAAATTATTAAATCAATAAGTTTCATCAATACCAGAATATCTGTGTGTTCTTGAATTCATTTTCTGTTTACCGTTTCCAGAACAGAATCTTGTTCTCCTACAAAATTCTGTTCTGGAGCATTACAAGTAAAACGTGGCCCTATCCAAAATCTAAACAGGTTCTTTGTGGCGAAAATGAATACAATAGTTATTTTTAAAAGCGTTTCTGACTTTTCTTGGAACAGATTATATGCTACTGTTGAAACATCTGCCCAAGTATGACCAGCATTTATAAATATTTATTCATTTTTATAGTTTGACGTTTTACCAAAGTATCTTTTATGTACAAATGCCAATCAGATATTATTTTTACTATTTTAATCGTTATCCGTATCGCAAGATGAAAAATCCCGCAATATCCCCATCTACCCATTCGCAGAAAAGGCGCAAATATATTGTATATTGCGGCAATACTTGTGTTTCCTCATCGGTATCGAAGATATCTTTTATAGCCTCAGCTCGTATTTCACTAGCCAATGTTTATTCGAAAATCTCTCTATCACAATAAACTACTGTCTGTCTACTATCAAGTTCCCAAAGCCATAAAATATTTTTATTTATTTTAATGGCGCTTTGTACGTTGTCAGATACAACAAATATATTACCGGTAGCCGAGAGGGTATTCTTTTTAAAAGGTAATTATTTACAGAAACGATCTTCGTATAGAGATAAACAAGCCGATAACAATACATCTCAGACAGCGTTCACGCATTCCCCATCCCCATCCATTACTGTTTCGTCTTCAATAACACGTTTCGCGGCGTCTGTACTACCATCAACACCAACATCGACCTTATTGTCCTCGACGTAAAGGTTACTACTAGATTGTATCTTAGCCTTTGTGGGTGCGCTAACTCTTTCATCTATCATAATCGTTCATGCTGAAAACAATCAAGATTCAATATTACCCGATTGATTTCCAACTCTCGACCTTCGAATTAGGGTTTACAATCTTTGGTGGAATGAGATACATCTGTTGGCAGCTAAGTCGAAGGCGTAACGAAGGGACCCACGGATCCAGGAAAATGACAAATGGCATCTGCCTACCGCCTGTCACATAACGGACAGATAATAAATGACCTCGATTGTTTATCATCAAATAACACATAAATCATTATCGTGTGCTCAGCTCTCGGATGCTTTGACTGGGTGTATGATTAATATTGTTTGGTTAATTTCGAGAAGTAATGTAAATAGTTTAGGGGGAGTTTGGCTGTGTCATTGCGGGTTGATCGTGATGGTCTATTCTTTGATTTACGCCGCGATACGGATGATGGATGTGGGATTAGTGTGTCATATAATAATTCCTTTGAGCGATTAGATTTAGGAAGGATAGCGATTACGAAACTAAATGTAATTATAAGTATTGATTTTGATAAGATTTTTGGGTACAATTTAATTGTTGTATTACTTAATATTGGGAAATTCATTCCCGAAGGCGAAAAATAGAGAATCAAAAACTAATTACTGGAGTCAGTGTATAGAATTTGAAAATCAGTCACTCGTTTTAATCAAAAGAGTACGAAGCATCCGTTTAAAGAGTTGAGGTCTGTCAGACTCACAATATCTTCGTGGGCTGTGTGGCGGAAATCATTTTTCATGGCGCCCTATAAAGCGATACGTCAAAATCAGTGTTCGCGTAAATTTCGTGCGCCGCTCTAAATTACGGTGACGCAAGACATAAAAGATAGCGTATAATTTGACTTTGACTTTGACATTGAATTCGTTTTGAGCAAGCCACAGCGCTCTTGAGTACCTATAAGAATCTGTAAGCGGTGCAAATGGACAAGCACCAGTAGAACTTCGGCCAATAATTGCCGCAAAGTAGTGGTGCATTGCTGTATTCCAGTGATAGTGTGTGGGTGCTAGTGAAATTACAGGGTCATGAGATGTTTTAAACCCAGAGTGACGGGTGCAACGAAATGTGGTATTCTCATGCTTCGGTGCGGCGGGGCCATGAATATTATTGCTGTGAATGAGCGGCGCTAACAACTTAACATAAGTTAGGCCAGCTCGTACAGCTAGTACTAAAATATTTTTTGTATATTACAACGCACTTCTAGAAAAACAACTTGAAGATAAGAATTCTAATTTAAAAGAAAAACTTCAGTACCGCCTTCTGAACTATAGCTCAAATCATAGCGTCCAAAGTTCGTCAACCTCACCCTCAACTTTTTGACAAAATCTCGCAAAAGTTCCTCCTGTGAACCCTCGCGTTAATTTCCAGATCGGTACAGTAAGCTTGATTAATGATAGCCGGTATTTCAAAGGAACAATAGACCGACCCCGGGGTCATTAATCAAAAAATGTCTATGTCAAGGTGAAGATTACACAAATAAGAAGGTGGATTTTGGAGCATGAATTTCTAGGGAATATATGCTGATTTAAACATCACGATACATAAAGCTAGGGTGACAGATACAACACGATGCGACTAGGATCTTCTCATAGTTAGGGAGGACCTTAGAATTATGGTTGTTTTGGTAAGTATGGCCTTCAGCTCGTTCCGTCACTACCGTTATAAAGCTTCATCTAACTTGCGTTTTCATCATAAACTACAGCTTGGCCTAATTAAATGATAATAATTCTTTATTCTCATTTCACCGTTCATTGAATTTGAATCAATCAGCTATGCTTCCTTTTAAAGCTAAGCTAGGCTAAGCTTACCTTCCATGATTCTATTATCTGTCTCATCATGAGTAACAATTCCATTGTCTCCCTTATGAGGGATTGGGGATAACTGTCAAGTGCGATTACACCCACAATGGGGCTTCCTATAATCACTCCTGACATGCTCTGGAAGAAATTTCGGGAATGACTGTTTACTTGACGTCTTAACTTGGGGGTTTTTGACAGTTGACAAATGGATATTTGAAAACCCAAACGCGATGATTACCACTTTATTTAGTGTAAACGCGTATCGATTCTCGCTTTCTTCGTGCGGGTAATGTTTTGTGTGATTCTCTCCAGCTGATCTGCTGATCACGGAGGTCATAAAACAAGATTAATACATTATTTAGCCTCCCCTAAGCGTAATGTAATTAGCAAAATTATACACGGTTATTAAACGGATCAAGAAAATATTACAATATAATTCCGATACTTAATATTATTAAAAACTTCCCCATATACGAAGCCATAGAAATATTCAAGAAGCTACTTATTGTGTATTTCAAATTTTAATTACAAACAAATACGCAAAAAAATAAGGCTTTTCGTGGTCATGTTTCCCAGTATCAATACCAGATGGCGTTGCTTTGTAGTAGGTAGAATATCAAAAACGAATTGAATGTCAATGGGAAAAATATTACTATAATCATATCAAAATAAACATTCGAGACAAATGGAAGATTAGAAATAATTTGTATCAAGTTTGTCAGAGTCAGTTAAAAAAGCAATCAAACACTTTTGCTATCATGACTTTGACTTTACTTTGTGTCAACTGTCGAAAACTGTCTGTCTTCTAACAAGCCAGTTAGAACCATTTTTTTTCTTTTAAATCAGTAATTAAAAGCTCATTTAAAAGATTCATGTAGGAATACTGTTTATACTCCTTAGATGAACTATTAATTAATTATGACATGTTTAATTTAGCTGTCTTTAATCAACAAACTATGGAGTGTTATTATAGTTTATTTTATACTTTATTAAATGCTCTACTTGTGTTTTGTTTAAGGTTTTAAGATTTTGGATGTCCTTATTTTTTGGGTTAAGAATATAATGTTTTGTTAGATATTGAAGTTGTTAAAATCCGCAATCATTTTTTAAATTATTTGATATGAAATTATGATCGTTGGTAAGCGCATTACTTGAAAACACCTGGATAATTCGATTATTTTACCCCTCTAACAGCCCGAATTCGATTTTTAAGAAAAGTAAAATTCGAAAAATTTACTTGTAAATTGAAATTTTGAGAAAACGTCCAAGTGCTTAGGATAAGTGCTTAGCTTTAGTAAGTCTCTAGGATTTTTGCAACTCCTCAGTGCAAATGTCATATCACAGAATAGAATAGAAGCTCGTTTTATTTGACACATGCATATTGAACGTAACATTTGATAGATGACAGCTGAATCTCATATTGTAATATGACAACATTTGTTGTGTCAGCTAGATTGTACTGAATCTAAATCTATGTAACAAGGTCATTTATACTCTTCAGGCCGGCCAAAGACGTCAAGAGATTTTTTTAAACCAACTTCCGCAATAAAATACTGTGTAAGCCATTTCATTTCAGCTCCATCGTGAACCAATCAACGAATAAATTTATTTTAGACCCAATGAATCCACGATTAAACAATTTCAGTGTTTCAAAGGAGAATGTTGTGGGTTCATAGAAGAGCCGACAGGACGCAAAATATAGTCGGAGCGGAACTGAAAACTGCTCTATCGACAAATTTATGCTGTTGTTAGGGCAGATTTATCTGTGAGTATACACACAGATTCAAAGTGAACAAGTTCACAGGGATATCGTCTGTATCGACAAGAAATTTAATAAAGGACCCCCTTTTCTTTTTTCGTGGGAAAACCTTCATCGGTACCCGCCCCCCCTTGGGGATGTTGGGGACGGGTTATGTCGGATTCTTCCCGGCTAAAAACCCCACGGTCCCTTCTAGACACCCATTGCTGGGGCTACGGGAACGGCTTGCACTCTTCCACGGCCCCAGCTAATAAAAAAAATAAAGCACCCTCGTTGGTTAGGGTAAGTAAGATATAGACATGCTTCTTATACTATTTCACTCACGTTTTAAAAACTGCATTAATTGATAAAACAATAACTCAATTAAAAATTAAAAGTCGAATAAACCGACGTCAATACTTTAATTATTTATTTTACGGGTGAAATATTTACCCCTTTATGGGGCCTCTTTGGAAGTAAACCATATGAAAAAACAAATAATCAATATCTTTTTTTTTAAGTTAGCTAGAAGTTACTTAAAACTAGTTTGGTCGTATCACTTAAAGCTAGTTCTTTCAGACAACATTTAAATTGTATAACATTGTATATTGTATTAAATTGTATTAAAATTGTATATCATTAATGAGAAATATTTTACACATATATTATTTCACCAATTTTGATTAGTACTTTTACGCCTATTTACAAATTGACCCTAAAATATAGCCCTTTATGTCTTTTATCTTAACACTCAACAAACAAGTTGCACCGAAAAGTTGGCGTGTATTTGATTTTTTATGATTCAAATAAAATTAATTAGTTATTCAAGATTCAGTACTAGTTACTAAGAAAGTTGTCCGTCACGGGACGATGGGGGTAGATGTGAAACATGGCGGCATAAGCGAGCGTCATGCTGTTTGCCGTCACGCCAAACGAGACGGATTTTCTGCCAAGACTTACTAATAGATGTATCAATTTAAAAAAAAAAATAGTCCATGTCTTAAATTCTAACGTACAGTGTGTCACAATAATTCTATTCCGGTTAAAAATATAAATTCGATGCCTTCACGAAATCTTTACGATCAAAATGACATCAAAGAAGAATTTTCACCTAAATCATCATAAATTCATCCACGGATCAGCATAATCTTCAAATTTGACTGTTTACAATATCATTATAGAAACTGAATTTGTTAGCATAATAAATTGCTTATTTTAGCTATCAACGGAAGTCTGGTGCCTCGAGCTATTTAAATGATCTTAAATGAGCTATTTATTCTGTTAGTTTCATCTCAACGATTCTTTGAATTTTGTTAATGAATGTTAATTTTATTCTATGGATTGTAAGTAGCATCGTTCTTTAAATGTATTATATTACCAAATTCATTATTTATTCATTGAAACTTACACTATATACAAGTGGTCTGATCGCGTAGTCCAATTAATCCATATGAACTTTTTTTAAGCACATTGCAAACTTATGCATTGAAAAAAGACACCCCAAGCGTTTATCAAATCTATTAATCTGTTTATTTAATCCTGTGAATAAAAAGTTAATATTAGGTTATAGATTTAACACTCTTCTGAAATTGTTCATTGAAACTGAAAGTCTTTACGTAAAGTTCATGATATAGTGAAAAGACTGTTGATTGAATACTAAAATTAGAATACTAGGAAATACCTAAAAAAGTTAGGAAAAATAGCAAAAGAGGCAAAAGTGACTTGAGGACCGATTGTTACCTATTTTCCGGGTGCCGGTGAAATTATATCCTCATGAGGCGCTATATCTCCACCTCAGAGTGATGGGCCCAACGCAATACGACTTGGCTCGTCTGATACTTCAGTAGACAGTCCATCTCTGAGTAGTATTGCTGTTGTATATCGGCGCCTGTAACAATTTAACATACGGCTGCTATCGCATAAAAAAACCAACACAAGCATTTGTAAATACAAAGATTACCATTTTATATGTCATCGCATAAGTGCCCGGGTCACCATTAACCCCACGGCGTCCACACCTCGCTGTCCTCACGTCATTGTGGTTTGACAGTGACACGCTTTGTCACCCTTACATCAGCTGACAACGTTGATACCCAGCCCGCTGACAACGCCAGAATGTCATGACATAAATGTCACCGTTGTAGACATACTTGTGTATACGATAATTAACATTTTGTACTATACAAAGCTTGGCAGTTTTATTTACCAACGTTCTTTGTACAAAATAAACTCAATTTGATCTTATATTAAAAAAGAACGTAGAAATAGTATTTTTTTTAATAACGCTCACTTATTCTCTAACTGCACTAGGATTCTCTGTCGCAGGGGGCATGGTCCAAAATCATTGTTTTTCATACTCATTGCATAAAAAATTCCCCGGCCAGAAATCGAACCCAGGACCCCTGGCTCGCAAGCAAGTATTCCTGCTGCCATCATTTTAATTAATTGTAAATTTGAATTAAAAACTAAGGCATATCTTTTTCAACATACACATTACAAATAAATGTTTTAAAATCACTTTGAATGTCTCATATTCTGTATGTATACATTTTAATTAAATTATGATTTAAATGTGTGATTAGTATATTTTCATTTCCAAAAGAAAGTTCAAAAGTTTAATTCAATACCTAGTTATATCACTATCATTCTAATACAAACTTACTGCCATTCTAATTCATTCTGGTCACATAAATATAGATTAAAGAAAATCAACGATAAAATGTTGTAGAATGTTAAAGACCATCTGCCTATTTATCGCTACAAAAATACGTAAAAAAAGAAATTTACAAATGATAACATTTTATGTTAAAATTATCATGAAATTGCGTAAAAACCAGACTAATTTCAAACCTATAAACATAAAGCAGATAAGTATCAATTTACTAAGAAAACACTTCAATAAATTCACAACTTTCTAAAACGACTAGGGCGCTGTAATGCTTTCATATTCAAAATTATGTTGAATAAACAGGGTGAATTTGAATAGAAATATTTTGTTTAGATTAACACCCCATTATTTGACAAACAAAATATTTTTAACGAAGCAATGAGTTAAACAAATGTGGATGCACATTCATTGACTTGAGTTCCGTTCTATCATTAAATTCTTCCGGTAGAATTAATTCAAATAACTTGATCATAAGTGAATGCTAGTTCAATATAATGATTTGTTGCTTGAATAACTAATAATATTGATTTGATTTATGATTATTATTTTTTACCGTGAAGAGGCTCACCTGCTTAGTTGTAAAGCGGTATAAGTATAAGCAATAAGTATCTAGCATCTAACAATCATACAATGCATCTCAAACAAAGGTTACATATATTACATTAGCCAACTTTAAAAAAAGGAGATTGTGGTAAGGAGAAATTCAAAATTTTTATATTTGTTATGCGTTTTCTTCGCCAATTCTAACCGATTTGGGTAATTCTTTTTAACTTGTTTATTAAAATACGGGATATAATATAGGTATAGGATATTCCTTCGTCCCGTATTTTAAGAAATTTCACCTCTGAGGGCGTAAAATAAGTTATTAAAATGTTAAAGTCTATTTATCCGTTTTTTTAATCAGTCTAGTTTATCAGTTGCAAAAAAAACACTTCGGACCTTATTTTTTTTTGTCACTCCAATGGCCAAAATGGGGCACCACTAACTTAAATCACGTCTTGTTTAATTTATTTATTTCAAAGGATGTGCTGCTGTTTTTTATTTTTACAAAAAAATAATTAGAGATATAAATATGTTTTCTGCATTTCTGAAATAACACAAAATTAACATTTTAGTTCGTCGTTTGTTTGCATATTTTATGCAAATATATATATATTTTGAAGCAAACACTAAAACGTCGATTTTAATTTAAATATTGAAATGTGGTTATTGCTTAAAGCAAATATTTAAATGGCGTTTTTATTGAAATCGATTTGGTAATTCATTGTTTTATTTTAACAATAGTGCTTTGTTTATGAGTAATACGTTCGTGTAATGGCCCATTTAACAAATTATTTAGACATTAATGTGAATACTATCGTTTTGGGATTGCATTAAAGTTTGAAATTTAATTTAATTTATTTCTGCGATATAGATAAAGTTTATACATTTTAGGACTGGATTTCTTATACATAACCATTTAAAGATCTATGATAGTATTTAAACTGAACTGAATTCCAACAAAACTTTCTACTTTCCGTCTCTGACTTCTCAAGGATGATTTATTGAGGTTTAAAGGTAACCTAACCGTCCACATATTAATAAATGACACATGTCACACAGCGCCATATTTCGCTAAAGTAAGCATAGGTTGTACTGAATTACGGATAAAATCCTTGTATATTACTTTTTTCTGTACACAATTACACATAATTAATATTACACAGATAAAAAGCAAACACTTATCTACCCTATACAAATATCCAAATGTCCTATCGGAATTGAACCTACACCTTACGGAGCATAATGTAATGTTACAACCAACTAACCTGTAAGGCGAAACATAATTATCAGTGATCCATGGCTTGCCACCTTCCACAAGTTTCCAATCTACCTGGCCGGAAAACCGCCCTCTTGAAAATCTATCTAACATATCTGTTATCGGTTCTCCAATCCGATGTTGCATGTGCATGAATAATTTGTTTCGTCCAGGATTTTTTTTTACAGAATAGGTATTGAGCGAGTTATATGAAGTTTGTGTAAGTCAAAGTCAAAGTCAAAGTCAAATTCATTTATTCCTTTAGATCTCAAGTATCATTTGGACACGTCGAATTTTACACATGCATGTACACATATTCGTGAGCATATAACGTGTCACAGGAACTCCCAGGCACATTACATGCACACAGATATGTCAAATTACAGTCAGTTTTCATGTTTAAGCTTATCTTATTTGTTAAGTTTACGTCTGTTCCAACCCTAACCGACCAACCCGAGGGGAAGAAACAGACAAGAAACCAATCGGAGACAGTATTACATAGTCGCGAATATGATCCTGCGTCTAGAGTGGAGCAAATTCATTCCCAAGCCTTTTTGTGATCTAGGTAATCTGATATTTTATAGTAAGCTTTGGCGACAAGTTTACGTTTGATGACAGTTTTAAATTTATTTATTGGTAGTAATTGAATTTAGCTCGGGATTTTGTTAAATACAGGATTACAGAAATATTATTCCTCAATTTTCAAAAGGTTAGTAACCATCACGTGTGCGGAAACTCTGTTTGCCACCATAGTAAAAATACATTCAGATAATATATAATAATAGCGGTACATTAAAGAAATGGATGTCCAAAAACAATATTAGTAAATCCTAATGGCATCTCATTACCCGCAGTGATTTCACGAGTGGCCAGGTAATGTATCACCAACGGTTTCGCAAAGATTAATGCAGTGTTGCCAGCAATAATAAATTACCCGCCGCGGCCGGAGATTATTAAATTATTGCGGACACGAATTAAAATATTAATCGATGTCGTTTTACATCGCTTAGGGAATGGTTAGAGTGCACGAGATAACGATCTTGCTATTGGTTTTTAAGATAGTTTGTAGCTGTTATTGTGTATCATTTTATAAATATAAAGGGTAAAAATAATGAGTTACGTTTCACTCAATTAATTTTCCTATATACCCAAACATATCATAATATTTTGACAATAACATAAATATTTAAAGGGAAACAGTATTCTTTAACTATACGTCAAGGTCAAAATTTTCATTTCTTTTGAATGCTTAAACATTCTACATTATGCTGAGTCAGAGTCCTTTTTGTAACTGCTGAGTTTAGTTCTTGTTTTGTTTTTTATTTTTATTTTGTGTATTGTTGTTTTCTATCAAATTGTAAGCCTGGTGTCACAAATGAAATAATTTTCTTCCTTTCTTAAAATAACTGATAAAAAAAAGAAATAATGTACCAACGATCCCGCGTAGGTACCTTATTGATTAGTTGCAAAACGTTTTACTTTTGAAACTATAGTAAGTATCCAGATTAACTTTTTATACGAATGTGATATTTTGCAATTTACATAAAAGCGGTCTCGGGGAAGATCTCCAATGCGGTGGAAAGACCTTAGTTCAAAACAGTCATGATGGCCATAGAATATGAGACAGAGAGAGAGAGATTATGTTGGGTACCCTAAAAAACTTCAATGGTGATTCAGCCAGGCTTTGCCCATCATCGTGATGGGCAAAGCCTGGCTGAATCCTCAAGTCCTTGGCCTTAATAATTAGCAATCGCTACCCGCGACCACTTTCACCGCACCCTAATTTATCCTCGCTTACAAGAAGTGAATTTATGTGCAGGTAATTACAGCATTGACTACCTCTGTTCCCCGACATCTCCTGAATTATCGTCACGAAATTATTTTCACAGATTGCGGACTATATATAGACCATTTGGTTTACTTTAAAATACTTCCACTTCAGTCAGTTTCAGCCCACCTGATGTTATGTGGTTACTTCCATTTGTAACAATATGATATATCTTATCTTAGATTATAAAGGCGAAAGTTTGTATGTACTATCTACACGCTCAAACGGCTCAACGGATTTGGATGAAATTTTGTACCAGGATAGCTTAAATCCTGGATTAACACATAAGCTACTTTTGATCCCGAAAAACTACGGGTAGCACCGCGCAGCTCAGCTAGTATAATATAATTATACGATAGTCTACCCGGCTAAAAAATGAAGGACTTTGCCTTGAAAGCAGGGGTTACCAAATAAGCAATGAAGCAGTAAAAAAAATATTACTACGTCAGTTGATACAGATAATAAAAGTAACATTCAACCATAATACAGCAGCTTAAAAAAAATAAATAAAAAAAAACTTTTTCATTCGCCCAACGGAAGAACAGGTAATAAACTTGATATACAGTGGCAATATAATTAATAAACGACACACGGCTATGTTTTCATTTGATAGCGTAAAATTAAGGGCAATTCGTTTTATTAGTCCGCTGTAATGACTACTTGTTTTACGAGAACGTCTAGTAATGAGCTAATTAGCTATGGTTCTATGGTACTGGTGGTGGTTGACTGTGAAAACTTAAAAAAAAAAACACGCACGCTCCATACGTAATGGCTAATTTTGTCATAAAAAAAATAATTACATTATCTTATTGTACAATATATAGTTAGTAGGTTTCAGTACGAAAAGGATAATTAAATCCTATACGTATATGTCTGCGTGTCCCACCTTTAATGGAATAAGCGAGCCCAAAATTCAAGAAAATAAATTGTTGCAATGGAACCAAAAAAATATTTTTTGTTACCTTTGTTAAGCCTCTCCGCTCATTTGGTTGTATTGTAGGTAGTGGGTTCGGTTCCCATCCATGACACACATTTGTGTGAATAATAAATGTGTCTATGATATTCAAGAATTTACAGTAACACAGTACTATATATACAGTATTGTACCATTTATCTGGTTGTTCTAGTACTAGCGCACGGGTGCAATGTAGATATAATAAGCGCCATTTAGTGACACAGCTTAAAATGAATTTTCTATTTTAAAATAATATGCATAAAATACATACAAGTGAAAATGAAATAATAATTTTGAAAATAATTGTCAGCATACTTCGCGTGTGAGCGCTTATTATCTGTCAAATTACCCCACATTGTACTAAATTACTGGGTCGTGATGAATTTTTAATTCGCTCCAGTCATAAAGACATTATTCACATTAGTTAGTACACATTATGGTACCGTATTATGGGGGATAATTACTGGCTCTGGAGCACTGTTAATTATACAATGAAGACACTGGATATAGGGTTTTCCAGGCTTCGGATGGATCCGCAAGATTAAACAAATAATAAAAGAAGTGAAATTATTTTTATAAAATTTTATTATACAATACTTGATTTAAAACAAGTAGACTAGTTAGCCTGCGATCGTTCATTTCTTTAAAATATTCTAGCAAATTGCATAACATTTTATCATACAGAAAATATAGTTAAACCATTGACAATGCATCGTGTTAACAAAAACAAATGACATACAATTAAAAATAACCTTCAACAATCTGACAACAAAACAATACTCAAAACCAAACACGAAAATATGAACAGTGTTAAAATGTCATATTATTGGACAACGCCAAACCCGAATTGAGGCGACAAGTGGTCCCGCGCGTGACAAAACACACAAATAATTGTCAATGACGTTGACAGGTTTGACAAGTGTGACAGCCGAGTGCTGTGACAATAATGGACGCGCGAGTGTTATTGACGCTTCAATGAACTGTTACGTTTTGATTGTCCAAGGGTGAAGCGATTCATTGAAAATACTCGTTACATTTTGGCTGTAGTGCTCTGTACGAAGTGGAAAGAAAACTATTTTTACATTTTCATCTTCTGAATCATATAGCTAGCCGGTTGAAAGTTTCGCGGCATATTTGATTATGGCAAACTCAAACTCAAACTCATTTATTCCTTCAGATCCCAAGTATAGGTTGAACACCTCAAATTTTACACATACAAGTAAATATTCGTGAGTATGTAACGTGTTATGAATTTTTAGGCACATTACATGAATACGTCAAATAACAGTAAGTTTTCATGTTTTAGATAGTCTTATTCGTTAAGTTTATGTCTCGTCCAATATAAAATATAGATAAACAGTCAACTTAATATAATTTAAGTGGCGGTACTGAATCCTCGGCATGCTATTCCGAATCCTACCAGCCTCTATTGTTCCCACTGCAGGGACACCGGCCTACTCTTGATAATTGAGAGTGAATGGGCTTTGAACTACCACGGGAGCCCAATCCGGATTGGTAGATGTCACATGTCTTCGAATTTTTGGTTCTAAGACATGCCGGTTTCCTCACGATGTTTCCCTTCACTGTTTCGAGAACGAATGGCAAGTGAATATTATATTTAACGACTTCAAAATATAAGATATTATTAAGATATATTGCTTAACAAATTTATGTTTGTATGTTTGTTATCAATCTATAAGACAAAATAACGCGTTTCCATGCCTTGCCGCCTTTTCAAATCCTATCCCACCCTATAGGGATGAAATATTTTTGACGCGAGAGGCAATGTTGGTTCAAATTAATATATAAATATTTTAATTTATTTACCACGTCTAAGCTCTGGAGCAAAACCCACACTTTTCAAGTATCGCGAAGTTTCGTCCACAGATCTCACAGCTCAGTTGGCAGACAGTATTTCTGCCTTCTGCGATCGTCGTGTTTGATTTCCTCCCAGGACAAATATTAGAGTAACGGAAAAAGATATTTTATTATTTAATAAAAAATATTTTGTTTATATATTAATGTGGTTCTCTAGCGTTCTTTAATATGCGTAGATGATAGCTAGAGATAGTGAAATGCGTGAATATTTATTTATAAATATAACATTTATGAAAGCGGGTGTAGGTTTACCTCGACTTTTTTTAATTGACACTGATCATATCTTGAAAATTAATAGGTGCTCAGAGTAGGAAACAGCTACATCATTAAATGTCAGTAAAATTATGTAAAATTAGACAGTACACGAGTCCAACCTACAAAGGCACTCATAAAAACGTTGCGCAGTTTCCAACATAAAATGCTCGTAAATGAGAAATTACTGTGACGTCACTTAACACGTTTAATACCGCAGTTAAACAATGGAAGTCTACATTAATGTCGAGGAGATAATTAATCGGGGGATAGTGGCTTATTAGAATTATGACTAGAGTTACGCTAGAGTAGAAACGAGTTTTGAAACATCTATAGGCGCGTTGGCAGTAAAATTTACTCATATGCTGTGACGGCAAACGGTATGCTCTCTGCTTTGTCTCGTCTCCGTGGCTTAGTTGGTAGTAGCCCTGCCTTCGGAGCGAGGGGTCCCGGGTTCGATTCCCGGCCCACACTTTGTGTGGTGAGCATGAAGTTTGTTCTCGGGTCTTGGGTATTAGTCTTGTGTTTCTGTGTTTGTCCATGCCATCTGCGACACAGGGAATCCTAGTTCAGAGGTATGAGTGTGTTAACGTTGTTGTTGTTGTTGTTGTCTCTCTTGTCATGTTTCACATTTGCCGGGCATCCCGTCACGGCTAACTTTATTTTAAAAGCAAATTTCTTCGTGATATGGCGTTGCATCGCCGTCTCAGAGTGACGGGCGCAATGGGATGCGTCTTAGTTCTTCACAGTATGTACGTCGGTACGGGAGGGTTGTAATTGTTTGTTTGTATCACTTATTTCTTTGTTTGTTTGTTGTTTATGGACGGCTGTTACTACTTCCGGTGCAATGTCAGCTCGTTCCATCGCTTTTGAATTTGCAAGGTTTGTGATATTGTGACAGATATCCTGACAAATAATAAGAACAGGTAGAATCCTCGGTGTGTGAGTCTAAATTACACTTAGCCAGTTTTCGGTACTTAAACGATCAGCTAGTTTTATTTAATCTTTTGTAAATGTAGTAGGTTCATTAGATTTTTGAAAGAGATGTTTTTATTTTAATTACTCGACTTCAGAAACAGTTGGTTTTCAATACATCTGAATGTTCTTTTTTGTTTGTTTCTTACGCGATATCTTCGCTTTATGAGAACTGATTTTAATAATTATTTTTGATAGAAACACCTCAAAGCTTATACACATTTGAAGTAAAAACAAATCCTTCTCTATGGACCCAAAATAGGGTATAATTGACGGATGCGACTTGGGTCTCATCATACTTTGGTAGGAGAGGATCTCAGTCGTACTGCTTTTGTATATGAATGGCGGTAACCACTTAACATCAAGTGAGCCATAATCATGAAATATTTTGGATTCTTGTGACAGAGGCGTCCCTATTCTTTTCCTATGAAGTAGGCAGATATTTTATTAAGTTAATTACTATGAATTAATAGGCAGTCCCCTTCAATTATAAGGACTTATATGGCGCCTCATTTATAGTCAACAGAATTAACCGACTTGAACGGAAAGTAGTAAAATTTTAATTACTCAGTACTTTGAATATCTCGTGTTACATTCAAACAAGTAGCATTCTTTTGCATAACAAGCTGTCTTCCTCAGCTGGCTTTGATAAAAATACATTATAGCTACGTTAATACATAATAAATAATATATTTTTAATAATTCGTACTCTTTAAGCTTTCTTTGTGGGTTAAAAGATGGATAGAAAAAGTGACAACTTTTTTTTTTTTTTTTTTTTATATCACGTGGTGGCAAACAAGCATACGGCCCACCTGATGATAAGCGGTTACCGTAGCCTATGGACGTTTGCAATACCAGAGGTATCACTCGCGCGTTGCCGACTCTTTAAATATTTTAAAACGCCCCTTACTTATAACTTCGGTTATAATTCAATTTTGGATGAAGTAGTAATTTTTTTTTTATATGAAAATGTATCCCTATTTTCCTTGGTCACACCACAACTTGAGAAAGACAACCAATTCCATTTATCTTTTATGTTTTCTCATACTTTGTAGAAGGTTTTTTCCGGAAATAGCAAGAATATTGCGCAGAAAAATCCCGTAAATTTTTACAGGTAATACCGCGGTTCACGGGAAAAATTCTAGGTATTCTGGTTTATACGACTCCACTATATTCACAATAACTATATATTAAATAAATATAATAAATCAAAATTTATTGTTTAAAACAGATTTGTTACATCAGTAAAAGGTTAACTTTAATGAACAGCTAAACTAATAATCAACAGATGACTGGAAATAAACATAGCAACATTGTTTTTTTTTGGCAAAAAATTGATGTTATTTTCAACAGATAACAATGTTGCTATAGTAATCTATTCCCAGTAATTTGTTAGTAGAGTTTTGTAAGTAGGTAAGATAAAGCAATAGGGCCTTGCAATTTACACATAGCATAGACGTGACAAATACAGAGTTCATCACCGTATTATTTACCCTCCAATAAACTCAATATCATGTATTATGGATCTCAAGTCGTTATTTGTTTGAACACGTCACATATTATACATGCATATTTATGAGCATATAACGTGTCACAGGAGTTCTTTAGGCACATTACATGCACACAGAAACTCGGCAAAACTTTCCTCCTGTAAAATAAATCACCCTCTATTAATCCGACGAGGGCAAAACTTTGCCAATGACAATTACCAACAAGTCCCGGCATAAATACCAAATTTATATTCGGTCATATTTTTCCGCGTGAATGGAGTATTTTTTTGGTCACGGCCATTAATAACAATTATATTCACGCATGCAAAACTGCGTGCAATAGCTGTTAGTACCCATAAATCAAGCCAAATTATATCCCCCAGTACAATTACATTAATATTCATTTCATATATCATTTTGAGGGTAGGTTTTTATCACCCTGTGACGTGAAGGGTGAGATGATAAACGTGTATTTATTGCGTTTAGGCGAATATTTTAGTACAGTAGCCTGTTTCGGGTTATTTATTAGATGTGTTATGTTTGGGGAAGGGATGATTGATGACACGTTCTATCGATGATTGAGGTGTTGAATTAATAGCTGATGTTAAGAGGATACCGCTGCTCATAAACAACAATAATATTAGTCAGGGTGTGGTAAAAACACAGGTGCTTTATACGTAACAACGCGACGCGACTTGGGTCATACTTGCGTCGGGAGGACGTCAGTCGAATAACTGTTGTTATGGGTGGAGGTAGCCACTTAATATCAGGTACAACTTAAGTTCCTCCCGTCACATAAAAAAGTTATTACTAATAACTTATTGTATCCATAAGTGAGTGAATTATGAATGATGAAGTATATAAAATTATATATATTGTATAATATTATGTCAATTAAACTCAATATATTTAAGAGAAATAACATTATGTACTAAAATGAATACTTGATAGTTTAAGGCATAAATAGTTATTTGAAAATTAGGACCTTATTATTTGTGAGCATCTACTCTAAGTCCTAATCTAAGCCTTTATAATGTCGGTGTAAATCATTGAACCAAACCTAATTAGAGCTCCGTAGTTACGTTAATCAATAAATCATTAAGTCCGCGCACTAAGGGTGCGGATATATTAAACGAAAAAAATAACTTGAACCAAATTTATTTTTATAATAATATTTATACTAATATTATAAAGCTGCAGT
This sequence comes from Aplocera efformata, assembly GCA_921293045.1. Lineage (NCBI taxonomy): Eukaryota > Metazoa > Arthropoda > Insecta > Lepidoptera > Geometridae > Aplocera > Aplocera efformata. Next base: position 736,916 of record OV121045.1, read on the forward strand.
GTTTGTTTGTTTGTTTGAACGCGCTAATCTCTGGAACTACTGGTCCGATTTGAATGATTTTTTCAGTGTTGGGTAGTCCATTTATCGAGGAAGGCTATAGGCTATTTTTTTTTAAACTAAAAAAAAAAACTAAATAAACACGGGTGAAACCGCGGGGCACAGCTAGTTTATTTATATGTATTACCTACATATTTGTATTATATTAATTTTGACAAGAGAGTATTTTTATATACTCTCTTGTATTTTGTATAATAGTATTTTAAGAGAGTATATACTCTTGTCAAAATCAAAACAATTATGCGCTCATTTGGTTATGGTATAAAATAAAATAAAAACTTATGATGATGCAGAAAATAGATTATGATCGAAAACATAGTAGACCCAATTCTAACACACAAAAAGTTGCAAATGAAGTAGTACCAGTGAATTACAAGGCGCAGTGAGCGTAGCCTTACCTACCTATAAATCATGCGGTCGTGTAAACGCGGACGTCCATTCCCGTCGCCATCAATCCTCGCAGGAAACCGTTGCTTTGAGCCCCTCCATTTACAACATACTTGACACTTCAAAGAGACTGTCTTTGTACTCCGACTGCGTTATCTGGACCGCGGGGTGCAATTCCAACTTTTAAATACAGGAACTCATGGAAATTCCATAGCGTGTCAGCTAGCCCAAACTTAGTTTGGGCACAGATAATATAATATGTACTAGGCTGAGGCTCTGCCTTCTACGCTGTCTAAAAACATTTCTGAGACGCGTTTTTTTCTGTCTGGCTGGCATTACTGTCAAATTATAATAGTTTACAATGATTGTAACTCGTATGATAATATTGCTGCCGAAACGTAGAATACATTGATACTAATAATAATATTGACATCTTATATACTTACATGTATTTCAAGCAAATATACTTTGGCTCCGTGGCTTAGTTGGTAGTAGCCCTGCCTTCGAAGCGAGGGGTCCCGGGTTCGATTCCCGGCTGGGGCAGACTTTGTGTGGTGAGCATGAAGTTTGTTCTCGGGTCTTGGGTGTTTGTCTTGTGTTTCTGTATTCGTCCATGCCATCTGCGACACAGAGAATCCTAGTGCAGAAGTATGAGTGTGTTAACGTTGTTTTTTTTTTTGTTTGACTTTGACTTTGACTTTTAATTATTCGAAGTCAAATTATTAGTTAAGTAGTCATATTCGTTAAGATCCTAGTTCCAACTTTAACCGTCCATCCGAAAAGGTAGGCTTTTATGACTTGTTTGTTTGTTTGTCAACTCTACGATATCAAGCAACTATGTAGCAGATTGTGGTGCCACTCAATGGTATCTAGAGCTCTCAAGTGAAGCGGTTTATGCTTTTTTGAATTGCAATTTTCAATTCAAATTAACGCAGCTATATAAAATTTTTACGCATGTGATTCCGAGAGTGGTTTCTGAGAAAAAACCTAGACAAAATAAAAATTAAAGCATATTTTTAAATGTGGTTTCAAAACTGGTATAAGAAAATTGCTGACAATATCTCAGATATGGTAAGAAGTCATAATATAACGTTCAGGTAAATAAAAAATCTTATCTCACAGATCAAGGAAATATATTAACACTAGCTGTGCCCCGCGGTCTCACCCGCGTTTTTCTCGTTTCCGTGGAAATATGGATTTTACACCTTGTGTTACAAAATAGCAATTTTATTACGGATCCCTAATTTTAATAATTTGCTAAGCCTATAGCCTTCCTCGATAAATGGACTACCCAACACTGAAAGAACCATTCAAATCGGACCAGTAGTTCCAGAGATTAGCGCGTTCAAACAAACAAACAAACACTGCAGCTTTATAATATTATAGTAATTATAGATAAGACATGGTAATTAATAATAGCCACTTGACCAGCTAACGTTGTTTCACTGGAGCCTTGAAACATCAAAGCCTGTCATTACGTCCAGACATGTCACGTTATGATAAATAGATGGTTATTATTCCGTGTGTTTTATTTTTCGGGACAAAAGCCGTCGAAACGCGCGCTGACGTGTCGATGACAGATGTCAATGTCGGTGTCACGTGAAACATTATAGAAAGTCATTTTCTGTGAAACTTTTGTAACATAATTTATAATTTTTTATATTAAAAAGCTATTAAGCAGATCAAGTATAAGAAATATATTTTTTTGTTAATTGGTAACATACGCGGTCCAGGGGTACATACGCCGACTTTTAATCTGAAGGTCGCTGGTTCAAATCCAGACAGCTGATAAGACAGATAGCTGATGTTATAAGGAGTTACTTAGGCTTATTCTATATTAGAAAAATTCAGCGCAAATAAAAATGTTTGTTTTTGTAAATTCCATGCAGCCGAAGTCGCGGGGAACAGCTAGTTAAGCTATATAAAAAAAATACCCCTACATGTACATATTTTCATAATAAATTTATTCTTATTCTTATAAACCCATTGGACTAACAAGCTTAGAAATCCAATGTAATAATTAAAAAAAAAAATAGCCTCAAACCTTTTAGGATAGGTTTGAGGTTATTCTAAACCTTTTAAAATGGCTTGAATTTATAAGAACAAGAATAGTTTGACTATTTATTTATAAGTAAAAATACGTAGCCATCGCTAAAAATCTCGTGATTCAATAAAGTTATTTCTATAATAAACTATTCCCATTATGACTGCAACATAGTACTAGGCAGTTGGCAGTGCTACCGTCTTGTCAAGTACGGCCATAAAGCGGGTAGGATATAGAACCCAGGCCCAGTTAAAAATATCACAGCATTTTCCAGCTTCCTTCAAAACATCGTAAAATACGTCCATCGATTACCGCGACCTCAAAAGCACATCACTAGCAGCATTCAGACATAAATTACTTCAAAAGTGATTTACTCCCGCCATACAAATCGCCGTCGACTAGTCGTTCCGACCCGTCTCCGCCTGTCCGGGCTCAAAGGGGAAAACTGACAGGTGTGAATGATGGCCCACTAGACGCGCGTCGACTGATAATCGCATTCACCAAAGAGGTTTTACTCGTTCTTTGAACCTAAACTGTTTTGTTTCGCCACGTCGAGTGTAAATTATCGTCAAAAAGTAATTATCTCGGAACTCACTTCGTAAACTTATATTATATGCGGTCAACGGAGCGAATCACTTTGCGATTCAAAAACTTTTAACATAAAATTTTCAACGTCCGAATCATTTTAAAATTGCGCTCTAACTTCGTCTTTTTAACCGCGGTCTTTTGACGCGCCCGTCACGTACCGCTCGCAAAATAAAACACGCGCAGAGTGGCAGCCACAAATCACATTTTTTAATCGAACTCACGTCTCCGCAGGCCGCAATATTACGCTTCGTGGCCTCTAACTCTTTGCACGTGAGCATAAAGCCTGTTTCCGTGAAAACGGGCCGTTTCCACCCTGCGGTCGCATTTCAGTGTGCAGTCACGTATCGCGCGCGGAATGCTATCGACATCCGCTAAACTATCGACGTTGGCACAACACTAATTGCTCTCTTTGCCGTCGCACAGTGATTTACGTAATTTCTTAAAGCTTAATCGTATCATTAATGCTTCGACGACTTTTACTGCCCATCTCGATGATATAGATCGATTGTTGGAGTAGATTAAGAGGGGCGGTTAAAATAGTGTCGTTGTTTGAGTAACAAGCGGCTATCGAGTCGATAAATTTAATTATCATAGTCGCAGGCGCTACACGATGCATTTGTCATGTAATCGGATGGATAAGGATGGAACTCTCAATTATAAAATGTATTTCTTGAAAGCGACTGTTGGCCGTAATTAAGATATCTCGTGAGCGTAGATTATGTGTGGAACGACGCGGGTTTATCGCGAGAGGACGGTGGGAAGCGATTTTCATTTGTAATTAGCGGCTTCACTCGATAAAAGTTGTGGGTTGATTAATTTGCTTTTGTCACAACTCTAGGCTTGCTTAGCTATTTTATGTTTCGTGTATTTAAGTATTAGTAGTTATGCTTCGTTCTTAGGGAACTTAAGACTTAATATAACATTTAAATAACAAATTTATAATATCTTTTACATATTCAATGGTGCGACCAGGTTTTAGGTAAGTCTATACGTTACTCTAATCAATAATGTCATCAAGCAATAAAAAATGGAATATAATACAAAACTAATGTATAAATAACACATATCATATTTTTTTCCAATGTCAAAGATTGTTATCATTATCACACAAGGCATAAATGATTATGTGTGAATACATTATTCAAAGTTTTTACTATAATGTGGTATCATTATTTGAAATATTTACATGTTTTAATTATATTGCTTGTATTACCCCGTGGAGGGTCGGCTAGGTTTTGATTAAGCGCTAAATTTAGTAATAAAAACACTTGAACACTTTAAATATAGATATATGTACCTACGAGGAACGTAGAAGTATATATTTATCTCTCTCTCTCACACAAACACACACATCTTATAACCTGCTCTAAATACATTTTTATGCACTTTTCAGCAATAGATACGTCCAGCGTTTATAAATTCGCAGGTACTCTGAGTCCCAAAACACAAGCTTTTAAATAGCTTAGTTAATGATTCTTTGATAAATTGCTAGAAATAATGGACATTTTTATATATTGACGGCTTCGTGGCTTAGTTGGTACTAGCTTCGAAGCCAGGGGTCCCGGGTTCGATTCCCGGTCGGGGCATACTTTGTGTGGTGAGCATGAAGTTTGTTCTCGGGTCTTGGGGTGTTTGTCTTGTGTTTCTGTGTTTGTCCATGCCACCTGCGATACAGGGAATCCTAGTGCAGAGGTATGAGTGTGTAAAGGTTTTTTTTTTGTTATCTGTACTGTGTTAGATCCTTTTTTTTGGCAAATAAACTTTTTCCTATTCTCATTATTTAAAAAATTTCTACTAATTATTTTGTCACAGATATAAAGATTTTTTATGAGTAATTTGAGAGCTACCTTCATCCGATCCGAAATAAATCCAGATTCAATTTCGATTTCACCACATTTGGTCTCTGGGAGAAAATTGAATCTGTGATTGACGTCTCATTCTGTTAAATCAAAATGATTTATCAATAACTAGCTGCGCCCCGCGGTTTCACCCGCATAGTTCCCGTTCCCGTGGAGAATACGGGGATAAATTGATTTTATTTTTTCGTTAATTTTCCAATGTTTTTAATAGTTATTCTGCTATTCGGGACGGAAACAAATCCAACAAATCAAAAACCATGGCAATCGGTCCAGCCGTTCTCGAGTTATAAGTGTTGTAACAAACACGACTTTCTTTTATTTATATATATAGATTTTAACACTCATACCTCTGCACTAGGATTCCCTGTGTCGCAGATGGCATGGAAAAACACAGAAAACACCCCCGTATGGATTTCATTTTCATTTAATGCACATACTAGTGCGCAAATAAAGCGTTAAACGGTATACGACAATACAATGACAATACGACTCAGTTCCTCTTATACCGAAGCATAAAAAGACCCAAGTCGAATTGCGCTGTACCCGTGACCTTGAGACGGGGATGCACCTGTAATTCCACCGGCACGCTCCCACCGGAATAAAGCCAGTGCGCTTCTGCTTATAACAGTCTACAAAACGTTATATTACCGCACATAATAACTATTAACTATTTGACGGCTCCGTGGCTTAGTTGGTAGTAGACCTGCCTTCGAAGCGATGGGTCCCGGGTTCGATTCCCGGCCGGGGCATACTTTGTGTGGTGAGCATGAAGTTTGTTCTCAGTTCTTGGGTGTTTGTCTTGTGTTTCTGTGTTTGTCCATGCCATCTGCGATACAGGGAATCCTAGTGCACAGGTATGAGTGTGTAAACGTTTATTTATTTATTAAACAAAATAACTGTATATATTCGTAATAAATCAATATTCATAATACACCATAACATCAAAATACACCGTAAAATTATTAATCTACTCTTCTATGTCGTGACGATTAAAATATTTGTCTATTTATCAATCAGTTACAATCAGTTAGTGAATCACGATTATCTTAATGAAGCACTCGCAGCGGGGCTTGGCAGGTCGTTCACAATATTTGTTTGTCTTCTAGGTTATGGTGGTTCTACTGGATTTCAATTTTTTATGCGACTAATGTGATGGGAGGAAAGCTTATAATTATAATAACAATAATAATTATAATAAAAATAATTAGATCTTTAATTTGCACCGGCCTCATACCTCAGTTGGTGGCTCTGCCGTCTGCGCTGTAGGTCGTGAGTTCGGTTCCCATCCCGTGCAAGCATTTGTGCGCGAACATAACGTGTTTGTTCTGTGTCTGGGTGATAATATCTATTATAAGTAGATATGTAGTCTAAAAAAATAAATAAAAACGTTTACACACTCATAGGATTCTCTGTCTTCATGCTCACCACAAAGTATGCCCCAGCCGGGAATCGAACCCGGGACCCCTCGCTTCGAAGGCAGGGCTACTACTTCCTATATTACAAGGTATGCTTAGTTTGGGGCTAGATGGCGCTGTGTGAAATATGTGCATATGAATATATGAAAGTATGCAAAGCAAAGCATGACTGGACTTAAGTAGGCGAAGTCACGGGACACCGCTAGCCGTCATATATTCAAGAATAAATCAAGATGTCGGCGATAACAAGCCGCCGCCGTAAACGCAGCGCGAACGGTTTTACGATTCATAATTGTAGTTTATTGTATCACCGGCACTTGCATTTTAATGGAAGAATTCCACAGCGATATAAGCTAAACAGTAAAAACACTTGTGTAACTATAAATTAATAATTAGTTAGTTTATTTTCTTGATTGTAGTCGGTGGCGTCCTATGTAAATAAACAAATATATATCACAAAAAAACTGTCTTGCCCCAATCTAAGCATCACGCTATGCTTCGATTATATAGTTTATAGTTTACATACTATAGGTACAATATGGAAACTTGGTGACGTCATACATTGTAACGATAACAAATATCATAAAAGTAAAAAGTTCTTTAGCATCGAGAAGCAGATAAGGACACATTCTCAAAATGATTTGCCATATAGATTATATAAAATAATGGAAAAAGAAGAAAATTAAATAAACAATTAACGTTAAACAAACAGCTGTAAAAGGACTACGTACATTACTGTGGGGCCATTACTGTGGGAACTAAATCACTGATAGAATACTTAAAGAACTGTTTTTCTTTTTTATATAAATAAATCAACCAAACATAAATTTCATAATTTATATGCTTGTCCTTTGTGTGATCAACTGAGCTGTGGGGTCAGTCAAAATATGTCCGTTTGACGTAACTTGGCGTCAATAAATGGCTTATTGCTATGCGAAGGCTACATTTCTGTTTGGGTGTTTGTTAGTCCCTTCAACTACCGCCATCTTTTTAGTGACTTTGGCATCAGAAATAACAGAGATCACTCAGCCCATTAGCTGGTTCCGTCGCGCAAGTCGTATAAAAAGTTACTTTACTGATTATGTTCACTGTGTCCTATTTTGCATTATTTTTCTACACGGTTAGCTCTGATTGAACAATGATTAAAATATTGACGTAGCGCAATTCGCAATAAAAATGCATAATTATGATGCCTCGTTATTAAATTACATAATGCAATATTGTATTCACTTCTGATTTGCAATAATGGCTCTGTTTAATGAAACGGCACCTATATATTATTTCTATTTTAGTAATTTTTGGTCCGATATCGAAAATGCTAGCATTTAAATTAAATTGATTTTCGCGGAAAATAGTCAGATTTTATGATATTTTTTATTTCAGAAGGCTTTGTATACGGTTGTATTATACGGTTTGTATCAGTCAATTATTTTTAATTCAGATTTTTATATTTGCGTTTGTCATAAAAAGAAAGATTAAGTTATTATACCTTTGTTAGCCGAAAATTTGTAACGAAAATTGCAAAAAATTGTAACAAAAATTGCAAAAAGTTGTAACGAAAATTGCAAAAATTTGTCAGAAATCTTAAGTGGGATTAAAGCTATACTTATGTTCTGTAGACCTCGTTTCCTCAAGTACCACTCGGGCTACAATTACCTCGGATTTACGAGCAGGAAAGGAATAATAAACATTGGGTATGATTATAATTTATGTGCTCGTAATGTGTAGCATATAATTATATATTTTTGATGTAAAATCCTACGCATATGATTCTTGTTTGGTTTTAAGAATTCTGTAATTATTTTGTAATATTGTTTAATGTGTGTCTCGATGTGTTAATCTATTTTTTAATTTAATTTCAATATGAATAGTAATTATTGTTGTGAATATAAAAATGGTAAAAATATTTTTTGCTGGATTTATTATCAAAGAATTTATATTACTAGAGAAAAGTGAAAGTTATAAGTGAGAAAATAATAGCAGAGAATATTTTGCTTTTTGACTTTTACTTTTCAGTTATTGTGAAAAGTGGCCAATTGAGGTCTGGTATCTCTTCTGGCAAAAAGTTACGTATATATGTTAATTAATTACTGGCTACACTTAAAAAAAAATACAACGTTACACACTTATACCTGGATTCTCTGTGTCGCAGATGGCATGGACAAACACAGAAACACAAGACAATATTTAATATTTGCATGACTTCACATGTCTGCCAGTACGTAGAACATGGACTTCGTACAGCGATCTTATTCCATATTTGCATATATACATATATTCTGACAAGTAAACCTTTATCTTAGGTAAGCAAGCAAAAAATATTTACATAAGTTTCAGACTTATCATCGTGTATATAAATCGTGAGTATATTAATCTTAGTAATTTGTTGAATTGCAATTCATTTTATTTACGACTTCAGGCAATCGAATTTATTTTGTTTGCGTCTTAAAATTTGCTTTATCCCTTCGAGTTGGTCAGTTCGAACTGGCCAAATCCTTGTTTTCGAATATAAATATATGTAAATTGCCATTACTTTAATTTTTCCTAAGCATTAATATATAAATAAAAATTATATGATGTTCGTCAGTAAGCGCATCATTTGAGAATGGCAAGAACGATTTTTTATTTTTTTATATAAACTGATTAGGATTTTTATGACAAAAAATTTAAAATAAATTAAATTTTTACAAAAAAATAAATTTATGGGGACTAAGAAAGATTAATTATTACTTCAGCATATGATTAAGTTATCATAAACTATATTTTATTCACATATTAAAAATTTATAGTTCTAGATCATTTTCTAATTATATAACTATAATTATTTATAATATAAAAATTGATATCATTTTGCAACACTAGATATGGCCATAAAACTTATACAATATAATCACCTAAAGTCATTAAATCAACAATACTGATATGACTATAATTTATTTTTATGACTATCATAACGACGGTTATTAGTCTGCCTCGTGATTTCTGAAATAATCTCGTTAATTAGAGGAAGTCGTAATTATAAGATAATAAATCAGTCTTTATCTTATCCATCTCATGACCCCAAATATGGTTATTATGCAAATCACTTCACTGAGTGTGAATCACATTGGGTTTTAATCTGTTTTTGAATCAAATAAACATAATTTTTGTTTTATGTGGGCGTTGATTTCTAATTTTATTGCGGTTTTGTGATTTTTTCCCATTATTATTTATGGACGTTTATATAACTTGTTGTTGTGTAATTGTTGCGGCCCTGACGGACACAATAGTTATATTGTTAAAATGTTTACGGAAAAACCATTGAAATAACAGCCAGGTGCGATTCAGGTTCGCAAACCGAGGGTCCCGTACAATCTATTTTTATATAATAATTCATTTATTTCGATCAACAAGGTTCACAGTTATAAATACAGTTATAATAATAGTTAATTAACTAATTCATGCCATATAAACAAAATAAAAATTGTTTTTGTTTCTTGAAGAATTTAATTATATTCGTACTCAGATACGGACTATTAAAAATATTTATATTTCAGTACTTGGATAAATGACCATTTAGTGGCATTTGAACTGAGCACTTCTGAGCTTCGGAGGCACGTTAAGATGTCCGTCCCGGTTATACTAGTCGATAAGGCATTTTAGAAGCCTTTGGGTGACTACAAAATTCAGTTCGGTACAGCTTTTTGTCGAATTGTTTCAATAAACTAGGAACAGACAGATCAAAGTCAAAGTCAAAATGATTTGATGTTGATATTAATTTATAACTTTCTTTATTTTACAGAATACAGAGAAGTATCTTGTTGAATTATAGAAACGATAATTGTTCTCGACCGTCGTCGCCCTGCCAGCGACAGGTGAAATTTATTTTTATTTTTGTTTTTACCTATGTAACTTGTTCTCGTGAATAAATATGGAATCAGATGGAAATAGATTTATTATTCTTCTTAACTACGAGTATTATTTTTTTTATTTTACTTTATTTTATTAATAGGACATATTTATTAATAGGATTAATAGCAGATAGGATTACACTGAACATACAAATATTAGTTTAAATTGTTTACAGACTTTGTGTTCCCGTAATAATAGGGTATCACACCTTGCGCAATAATGACAACTTGACAACAAAAATTGGAGTGTTATTGTATGTGAAATTTACATATATTTATTATAGAAATGAAAACCTACAATAACACTAATAGAAAGATGTTTTTGTAACGAGACGTGAACATGGTCTCTGGAAGTCTTCGAGTGTTAAATGAATAGGTTTCTCCTAGACAATGCTCTATCGTCGGCTGCATAATTTTTCTCCATCAGATAGAATGGCGGTGAAATCGGTTACAAAATAAAGTATCTCCATACATATTTAGCGAATGTGTAACCTATATGAATAACAGACTGGGTGGTTTTATTCCTAACCACCCTTCAAGTACTCAACAAAGAAGTCAGACCCGTAGCTTACAAATTGCAAGCGCTTGCAATTAGCCCTGAACTCGCTAACGGCTGTGACACAGTAAATAATAACAGAAGGATAAATCATTTTAGAGAAATTCATAAGCTTGTGTGTAAAAAAATTCTATCAGTTATCTAGTTCCTATAGTTTAAGCTATGCTTAGTTTGGGGATGGATGACGGTGTGTGAAATTTCAATTAATATTTATTTATTTATAGCAATTTTTCTTATACTGCCAGGGTTGCGTTTTTGTACCGTCATCTAATATTAAGTGACTTTAGAGCTGATGATAGCTGTATTGTTAACGTGTAATTAATTTAAATATAATTTAAATGCCATTAAAATCATTAACACATTCCCCCGTTCGTTGGTTCTTTCTGGAATTCTTGCTTAGATTAAGAATAGCCAGTTCCCGGTCTACGTATATTTAAAGTTAAATCGATTCAGTTCAGTGGCGTGTAAAAGTAATAATAGACGTAACTGAAAGACAAAATTTTTTTTAATATAATATATATTCATAACGAGTAACAATGTGATTTTTTTTTTTGCATTTAGTAATTTTGGAGATTCGGCAAACGGAATTGCGCTACTGCAAAGTCTGCCATCGTATATTCTGCTTCTATTTAGTTGCAGAGATGCTTCACTGAGCTTGTCTAAACTATGCTCTATCGTGATCAGTAGCCGTTCTTTGCAGCATTAGCATATCAGAATAATTCCATTACCGTGTTAATAATTTAAAAATAATACGCCTTTTAGACACGCGACCCAAAGTTATGAGGCCCTGGAGATGTGCAAAACACAAAACAAAGTATCCGAAATACAACACTAAAGCTTTAACATGAGAGTTGAGTTTTGCATGCACATTTTTATGTTGCTTTTCAGGGGTGTTAAACATTTTATTATGCTAATCGTGAAGTGAGTAATGAGTTGTAACTTTTATTTCAATTTTATTTACTTTACTATGAAGTAGAACTACTTCGTTAAAATTCAAAACGTATTCGATAATAGTATTGAATACGTTTCGAATTTCATTGAAGTCGAAATTTAATTCAAAGTAAATGTTTACTTATTATATTCTCTGTTTAAAACTATACTTATACTTTGTTTTATATAACCATTAATCACAATAAAACATTAACTAATAATTATATAAGTATTTTTAGTTTCCGCACACAGCTAGATGACATGTTTTTTTTCGCTTAATATATTGTAGTTACTTGTTGATACATTTGTTATTTGTTATTACTTGTTGTTAAATTTGTTATTTAAACACAAAAGCAAAATAAACATAATTCCCTTTCCTATGCTTCGTTTGAAATATTGACAGCATGAATATGAAAGCAGAGTCGCAGAAGTTTCATTTCTCATTGCAGAGTTTTGTCTTTATGACAGACTTCGAAGGGGAGACGCCTGTGCATTTTAAAGGTATGGGGAAGGGGGAGAGACAAACGGTGCAATAAATCAGCCGCGAACGCCGCTTGCAGGTGTTTCGGTGCCGTCGTGAGCGTTGAAATATTGCACCATAGAATAAACGCGGCTGATAGGCGAAGAAGGGACGAACGATACTTATCTTCTTATCTTATTTAATTGGTGTATTGCCCGATTACAGGACCATTTATTTTCAAAACTTAATATATTTCATTAACATGATAGACTATATTATTACACTAGAACGAAAATATAAAGAAAGCTGACACCATCAATGGAGGGCTTAATTATTGCCCGAACAACTAAAAACGAGAGAGAAAGAGAGAAGATATAAGGACATCATGTGAAATTACCTATTATATAATTTTATTCGGAGTTGTAAAAGAAACATTTATTGGCTTTCGTGATTGCAGTTCACGGACACTATTTGCAAAAAGTATACTACATTTAAAAAAAAAACAGCCATTCAAAAAAATTGTGTCCTGTTTTTATGAGCTTCAAATATTCCATTATCAACACATATATTATACACAAAATATTATTGAAAAACTAACAATCATGAAAGCAGGCTATTTTCACAAACTCATCAGCAGATACCTACCGCAAATTAGTAACAAAAATCAAAAATAACAGGTGCTGCTTGAACTTATTGAGTATACTTTTTCAGATCTACCATAAACTGGGAGTGCGTCTCTTGACACATACATATGTTTCTCAAACGTAAGGGTTTGAGAAGAGTGACACCATACAATAAGTGTGCCAATGTCTCATCTGCGCTTCCACTTCTGTGCTCGCCTGCGGTTGTCAGTTGCAACCAATAATTGAGACGCCTGTTTCGGGTTGAATTTAAGGCTTAATTATTTTATTAGTGGTAAAATGTGAATAGTAGCCGCTTCGTTATTAAATGGTGCAGGTAATATTTTTTGTGAGCTATGTTATGCTATCTTAAATATATATCTTATGTTTTACAAAACAGGTAAGCGACCAATGGAGATATTGTAAATATGGCAATTTTGACAATTCATATCAAATGTAAATGAATAAATAGTAATTTGGGGGGTCTATGTTACTAGTTGAATACCCTTTGCATCTCCCCTGGGAGGTGCTAACGTAGCAGTGAATTAATGTAGCAGTAGAACTTTACATCCCCGTCTCGGGTAGAGGCTGCAACGCGATGCGACTTGGGTCTGCTCATACTTAAGTCGATGAGTAAGAAAAAACATTTCACAATAAAATATGCATAACTTATACAATGGGAATCAGTTTACCGATATAAACAAAATACTTAAATAATATATTTTTTTAACATACTAATACCAAAAAACCAATATCTATATTTGTTACAGAAATGTTTATCCTGAGTCGGAATCGAACTCACGAACAGCGTAGAAGGCAGAGCTAATACCAACATAGATGTGTGTTCAGTCAATATGTTTCGGGGCATATTATTATGTTTCAAGGCATATGTCGATATCTTATGTTTCACTAAGCACGTAATCGACAGACGGACACTAATATTATTTAAAATAAAATATGTAAATATACACAAGTACAGATTAAAATGTTTTTAAATGTACTTTCGTACAAAAACCAAAATAATATTCGCACTAAAGTATTGTTTTGATTACATAAATCATATTTTCAAACCAAGGTTGTTTTTTGCTGTTATTAAATAAAGTAATGAATGGTCATGGATATAATGATCATTAATCAAAACAATTTGAAGTACGTTGTATTACTCTGTCTTCAAAAGCACGATCTTAAAATTAATGAAATTATAATCACGATGCAATCGTTTCAAGTGCATGTTGATTTTGAGTGTTCCGTAAATGGAAAGGTTAGTTTAGTAACCTTAACGTTATACAGTCTCTACAGAGGAACTTATTGAAATTACAAAAACCGTGGTACCGCCCAGATGTGGACTGAAATGATTGCAGATGTGGAAACATTTGGCACAGAATTATCACTCAGAAACATTTTGTCACATCGTTTCTTTAAATCAATTTGACATTCGTAGTATTACACGTTTAACGTAAATAAATATTACAAATCTATTTTAGTAAATATCTTAGTTAACCCTGTGCTATTGCTTGGTCACCTATTTTTTTTGTTCCCATACTGTCCCATAGGCTATCAAATTTTTACAACTTTATGGCGGAAACTCCGCTGGTCTATGTATTTTTTTTAGTGTATTATGTACTGTTTATTTCCCAAACAAATCAAAACAAAAAACATAATAAACATATAATACTTATTATTATCCAAAAGGGGTACAAAAGTAAGTAGTATAACCAACCAACTGTTTAAAAATAATATGTAAATACATATTTTCTAAAATTTTTCCTAAATACAAGAAGTCCCCTTGTAGTTAGGATAATCTGTATAAATATAAATCGATTAATGCATAATATAAAAGATACGGGGCGTTTCGCTAGTCTTTCGATAAATGTATATTTCGACGCCTTATGTTAGGTGATAAAATCTGACGTTTCCCCGAAATTTATACGGATCCCTAATAAAAACAATTTTAATTAACAATGATAAAGTATTTCATCACGCAAGTTATTGCCTATTATACGCCTACGAATTAATAAAAACATTAATTCTCTCTACAATAGTCATAGACAAACACTTTTTCACCAATAGCTCAGACCTTAACCCTCTGAAAATAAGATTGGATTTAGTGGAGCACAAGTTGGTTTCTTATAAATGTATGAGCCATACATCATTGGCCTAGCGGGTCATAAATAAAACTTTTGGGATGGTCACTTCCTTATGGCACCTGCTTCGAAATTATTGTATTTTAGCTTGCTGTTTATTCACAACGATACATAAATCATATTCTATTTCGCAAGCATTTATCACAGGTACGTATGCTGGGTTATAGTAATATGTAAATCTTCTAAATGTAAGTTAACTCATTGTTAACCAATAATAGATGAGGTCTAGTCCCTTGCGTCAGTAGGTGAGTACCCTTTGAATCCCTACACGTGCCCCCTCGGTGGTGCCAAAGAGCAATAAAAAGTACCAGTAGAACTTGTGCGCCTTTCGCCCGGAGAAAGCAGTACTTTCACACCTGTAATCTGGCGCCAAGCAGTAGTGCTAGCATTACTGTGTTCCAGTAGAAGGGTGTGGGTGCCGGTGAAATCACATAAGCATGAGACATCTCCGTCTCGGATGACGGGCGCAGCGGGGTGCGACTTGGGTCTCTACTTCGGTCGAGGAGGACCTAAATTGTATTGCTGTTGTTTGGCGGGGCTAACCACTTAATCAGGTGGGCCTCTCATCCCGTTACTTCAATTAATTAGAAAATGCATAAATACTTCGATTACTTACCTATTTGTAAAACGGTATACAGTTTGTTTTTTTAATTGAAGAAATAAGAAATTCTCATCCTTTTCTCGTTTTTTCTGTACGATCTGTGTCATTGTTGCCCGCAATTACAATAGTATCCAGATAAAATTAAATGTTATCTGTTTAATGCAATAACTTTTCATAACCACAAAATTCCCTAAATGTCTCTAAAATAAACATAAACCGAAATAAATTGAGCGGTGTCATTGGGAGCGCACCGTATAATGCCCATTCAGACTTCATTGGTATCGCCGATAACAAGGTTATACTGCCACCATTATGCTATTTTACAGCCGATTTTATTGCGGCCTAATGAAACGGTTACTGCGGGCCCAAGGTTGAGAGCCTCTGCAACTGGTTCTGTTTGTTGATTTATCGTCATAGTTATTTGTTAGGTGTGTGGATGTTTTCAACATGTGGGAAAGACGCGTGATAGTTGATCTTCATATCAGCCTCTAATGTTCGCACTGCAGGGTACCGGCCTACTCTCGATAGCAGAGAATTATATCAGTAAATTGTAGTTACCATTGGTTGCGTCAAATTAGTTGTAGGTACATAAGTTGGTTTCATTTTTGTTGTAAAAAATAAGCTTTATTCGTTAAGGGAAATTATATAAAAAAATCGTTAATAATGTTCATGTATCATCTTAAAATGAGATAGTTAATAAAATATAATATTATACATAAAATTTAATTTACAAGTAAATTTTTTGACCAAAAAATTATTACCGCATATCAGCACAAATCTCGAAGGCAATTAACTAATATAGTTTATCCATCTGTCATCACAGGTCAAAATAGTTTTATTTTTATTCTCAAATAAACTATTATGAAAATTTGCGTCTACACCAACTGGCGTTACACGAACAAAGTAATCCTTATGATAAAATTGAAGTGTCTGTTTGTGATTTCAAAATAACAACTTTTTAATAAATGCGTTTGAAATTATACACAAAGAACATAAAACTAAAAAAGCTTTATTTCTGTATGTTTGCTTGTTTTTTTATTCCGGCTAATTTCCAAAACAGCTGAATTGATATTGACAAGACTTACTGGCAGATAATATAAGGAGTAAAATAGACTACTTGTATTTTAGAAAAAAAAAGCATTAGGTTTTTTAAATAAATCGTTAATTTCTGCGTGGACGAAGTCGGGGGGATCAACTACTGAACGAATAAAACTGCGGCAGTTTATAGAGAGATCTTTGACTTTTTTACTGTACGGGTAGATACCGATCGTAATACGATAAAGCACATTAGTCTTACATAATGATGTTCAAGCTTGACTATGTGAAACTCCTTCTTCAGATATACTCGAAAGTTCCACCTCAGCATATTTATTATCAGCAAATAAAACAGAAAGTCGAAATGGTTTTGCCAATTGGCATTCATTCGGTTGGTCTGGATACGTTATTTAAATATTGTGCCATAAACCAAAGCGTGGGCGAAGTTGAATCACAATATTTATTGGCCCAAAATAATATTAAAATATGTTTATTGGGTGTATTAAATTAATTGCCGAGATAAAGCTTTGCCAGTTAGTGTTGAAAATATCTAAATGTTGGTTGATAGTTTATTGATGGTTTATAGAGCGTGGTGGCCCAGGGGCACAGACGGCGACTTTCAATCTGAAGGTTGCTGGTTCAGATACGAGTTTTTTACTTGAAAAATGGTTGTACACGTTCTCCAAACGGCGATGGAAAACATGGCGTGAAAATCGGCATGTTTTTAACCAAATATTCGAAGACATGAGTGAATGGTAGATGTCACATCTACCACTCTCAATTATCGAGAGTAGGTCGGTGTCCCTGCAGTGGGAACATTAGAGGCTGATACGGAGGATTAAACAGCGGAACTCATGTACGCAAAAGCGCATGTTTATTAAATTGCTGTGGGTTTTATTGCGGCCAATACTGTGACGGCAGCTCCAGTGAAGAACATACAAGCTGGCCTTGGTTCCCTAGTATAGTTACTCTCTGTGTCAGTTATTGCTGGATGATAATTTCCTATTGCTGCTTCTCAAACGTTATTCAAAGTTTATCAATTCCGTTGTATTTTTATTTTTGTTTTATGTTTGTTACTGAGGTAACAAATCATCGTCATTTATCAGATTTGGAAAATTCTTTTTTTATTTGAAAGGATATGCTTTTGAATTTGTTTCATAGAAATTTTATCAAAATCCGCTCAAAAGTTTGGTTGTTAAATCTAAATATTGTAACTGGATGAAATATGTCATCCAAGTCATCAAATTGGCTTGTTTTGCTTTTTTGTGACTTTTTTCTTGGCCCGTTTTGTATCGATCGATCTGAAAGTATAAAATGAAATTATAATTTTATTACTTTTACGAACAATTCTTGTATATTTAATTTATTTCGCTTATTTCGAAAACGGCTCTAACTTTTTGAACGAAATTTTGTGTTTAGATGTATTTTGCTGTTTAAGTTCACCTGTATATTTTTATTTCTTATTTGTAAATACGCATATTTTTTAAAAATACGTTTGATTAAAATAAACTATGCTGAAAATTTTATACAGCGCTCTCTTTTATGTAGTACAAATTCAGATAAAACACGATTTTACAAAAAAAAAATACCGAGCGATTCTTTGTCACTTATCGTTAATACAAGCACCAATTCTCGCGATACTTACGTATAGTTTCACGACTCGCCGAGTTACAATGTAGCGATACTTGAGTATATAATTACTAGGCTTTGAATTATGGCAACTGCTATCTTGTAATGCCATCTTGAGATGTACCTCCTCGCTGTGTAGCAACTAAGTGAGACGTCAATAACAACCAACTGTTTGGGTATCTGTGGACTGCGCTCACGGCTCAGGTGGAAGCTGAAAGTCAATTAACAACAACAACAACAAACGTGTACACACTCATACCTCTGCACTAGGATTCCCTGTGTCGCAGATGGCATGGACAAACACAGAAACACAAGACAAACACCCAAGACCCGAGAACAAACTTCATGCTCACCACACAAAGTGTGCCCCGGCCGGGAATCGAACCCGGGACCCCTCGCTTCGAAGGCAGGGCTACTACCAACTAAGCCACGGAGCCGTCTTCCATTCCCATTCCACAAGAATTTGGGTGACGATCATAGATGTTTGTTCTGTGTTCGGGTGTTTTGTACACGAGTACTACTTTCAACGAGCTGAGTAAACAGCGTGGTGGCCCAGGGGCATAGAAGCCGACTTGCAATCTGAAGGTCGCTGGTTCAAACCCACACGTGCACCAATAAGTTTTTTCACTTGAAAAAAAATGTATGTGCGCAATACCACGTTCCACGTTCTCGAAACGGTGAAGGAAAACATCGTGAGGAAACCGGCTTGTCTTAGAACTAAAAATTCGACGACATGTGACATCTACCAATCCGGATTGGGCTCCCGTGGTAGATCAGAGCCCATTCACTCTCAATTATCGAGAGTAGGCCTGTGTCCCTGCAGTGGGATAAATTGCTAAATGTAGGGAACTTTAAAATAAATAAATAAATGTGTTTTTAAAAAAAATGCTCCGGCAAAGATTTGGAATTTGAAAACTCGGAGCTTATATTTTGTAAATACATAATCATGATATTAATTAAAGCCCAGACACAGAGTATAAATCTATGTGCGTCACACAAATATTCGACCTGGGAATCGAACCCACAACGCAGAAGGCAGAGCTGCCAACTGAGCAAGACCATTTTTTTTTTTTTTTTTTTTTTTTTTTTTTTTTGTTGACGAAGGGGAATCTGCAACAGATACACCGGTTGCCCTGGGGGGGACAACCGAGTTATGTGGGACTTTTACCCTAACTAAACCCCTCCGGTGGCCGACCTCTGCGCATTCGAGGGTCTCTGGGCTCTCCAAAGGAACTTCACCAGTGAAACTGAGCAAGACCAGTAATAATGCGGCTCTATAAATGGTTAACAAGCACTTTCATAATAAAAACTTATAGTATCATGTGACAGGCGCGTTCGGAACGCACCGCGCGACATTTCAATACGCGTGTTATTTCAAATGAACATACCGGAGACTCCTTATCGGTGCGTTTAGCAATATCGTCCGGAGTATGTGTAATTATGGCAAAAACACGCCACAACAGGAAAGTGCCATGTTATAGAATGCACTTACGACATTATTTTTTTATTGCGCCCGGTATTGGGTATCTGGCATTTTATGGGTGTTGTAAATTTCTATGTGATCCCATTAAAGGTGATCTTGGCTGTTGTTGTCTTTGACTGTAAATGCAAGGGATACACGTAGTTTTTGACTTGAACAGTGGACAGCTGACAGTGGACTTGAATAGAATGATGATGATGATATATATATTAAATATTATAAGTAACTAACTCAGATTACTGGAATTCATATATCACACGATATATGAATTCCAGTGAACTCAGATTACTGGAATTCATATATCACACGATATATGAATTCCAGCAATCTGAGTCAAAGGTGTGATTTGAACATGCGTTAACCGTGTTCCCACTTAGCCCAGCCACCGCCAGTAACAGTAATCCTGCGTCGACCGCACCGCATCGCTCGGATACCGACCACGTGTCTCCATGTTCGGCGAGGGCTTTTTACAACCAACGATAACGATGACGCCATTGCTTTGTTTTACAAAATTAAATACTGGACTTTTGGGGTTCATACTCTGTCCCAATAATTGTATTTCTAGGTCACTGTAAGGATATCTGCTATAATATATTGTATACTGTATAACGAAATAAATAAAGTTGAAGTGTCTGTTTGTAATGTCAAAAAACAAACGTATAGCAAAACATATTTTTTTTGGATTTTTTATTTGTATGTTTGTTCCGGGTAATCTCCGAAATGGTTGAACCGATTTTAACGGGACTTTCACTGGCAGATAGTTGATGTTATAATTACAAGGGGTAACTTACGCTATATTTTAATTCAGAAAACGAAAAAAGAAACAAGGGCAGATAGCCCATCTGATGGTATGGTTACCGCCACCCATAAATAACAGTAACGGGACTCAGGTCCTCTCAAAACTTAAAATGTAACTTGTATCTAAATTAAATGAGTTCTTACATAATCACGCATTCTTAAAACTAATTTTGGCACCTGTTCAAACCACATTAGCTGATAGATTCCAACAGACCCCCATTGTTATATACATTTGAATATATATAACAATGGGGTTACAATACAGTTTTCCTTCAATGTTTTTATCGCGAAGAATATCATTTAATTTATTAAGTTAAATAAATTGTGTTCTAAAAACGACAAAAGTTTTCAATTCTGCTGGATGTTCTTTGTGTTAGCGTGTTCTTCGCCAATTGTGGACCGATTTTAATGATTATTTTATTAATTTAATAGGGTGTACCTTTAAGGTGTGTAAAATAAGTAAATGACTTAACAAAGTCGGTTTATTAGATTTTTAAATCATTAATTTTGTTGGCATCGTATCGTCTTATGTAAAGACACGTAAGACAAGGAATCTCAAACGATTAGACTAGTTTACTTCATTTAGTCAAGCTTTTAAACGCCTATTACATTAAAAAGGCGTTATTGCATATTTCTATATCATTATGGATCTACGTAATTACTATTTCATATGGGATTCAATTAAATTAAAGTTAATAGTAAATAAATACATTACGAGTTAAGTGTTAATACATGTTTATAAGTATTTTTAAATCTGAATCATGTTTCGATGTTGTATATATTTTACAGTTTATACAATTTACAAGAACGATATTGTACGAGCCGACTCGTATTTACCGCAGAATCATCACTATGTACTTTAGCATACGTAGCATTACTTTTATTAATAAAGCAGTTTACAGCTCAAACTCGGAGCAAACGGTCGTATTTATTTTAATTCCCGATCCGGTCCTGTTGTACTTAGCATTTACCACCACTTAACATCAGGAGGGCCTTCAGTTCGTCCCGTCTCTTTGGTTACATAATAAAAAAAACTTATTAAATTATAACTATATTGTTACAAACAAAATTAAATATCATTTCAATAAATAATAGGGACAACACTTGGTGTAGCATTTATTAATAGGGTCCCTCCATTCTTTGAGATATCTTCACAAAAATACAGGTTATTAATAGTTACATAAAACTAATCAACCATTTTTTTTAACAAATGTGACGTAAGTAAGTATAGTTCTTAATTACTTCCAAAGCAACGTATACTTTATAATTTCCCCACGATATTCCCAACATATCGGAATGATGCGTTCCGTCATCGCAGTTTATTTAAACGAAACGCATTAACCTCCAAATATCGACTTTGATCTTTCCAAAATATCTTAACATAAGCAATAAAGCTCGCAAAATATCTATTCGTGACCGAAAGCGAATAGGGTGCGGACACACTGGAGACGAGCTACTCTAAACTTCAGATATTTTGTCTTTTTCAACCTATTTCTGGACGAGGATATTTTTTTTGGAAATTCTTTTTTTTATTTGAAAGTACATATTGGTTAATGGTTTAGTTGTTACATCAAAATAACTAGAAAATATTTGTCATCCAAGTACACGCAATTGCATGTTTTGATTTCTTGTGACTATTTTCTTCGCCCCATGTATACAGATTTGAATGTTTAAAACATAAAATATAATTATTATAATTACTTAACTTACTTACTTACTTAACTTAAGTGTCAACGAGATAAAGATTACTTTCAGTAAATCCTTATTAGAATTAAAAGCCTTCTCATATAGTATATACCTATCGAGTGACGATTTAGTTAAGTGAGGTGAAAGAATCCCTTAGGGATAAGACCGCCAGAACAGAAGTATTATTATAAGTATAATAATAAAATACTACTAAGCACTACTAAAATGTTGTTACTGCATTAAAGTTAAATAATAATTATAATATTATTGTATTATATTATTTTCAAAGGCCGAGGGAAAGTCGCCAGTGCAGAAAAACCTTAAAACGATAAATTTGTAAATTAATACCTTCACCAACGAGTTGTAAATTTTAACGTCGCACTAAAACAAATTCAATCAAAGAAAAATGTTTATCTCCACAGAACGTAAACAAAGTAATTGATTCTCGTTCTATAGATATCTATCGGAGATTTTATATGCCGTGGCGAGTCGTAAATTACTATTTTATAGCTTTATCCACTCATTATTGTTTTTGTACAACCATAATGCGATATTAATTTTGGAAATCGGTTGTAGAAATTTATGGTTCGCAATGGATTGGCTATTTCGTGTTTTAAGTTTATATCGAAAGGGTTCTGTCAAGTCGTTTCGTTTAACAACTATGAACAGCTACTTAGATCATTTTTATTATAATGCGATCTGTCTGTATGTATGTTTGTTACCTACTCCGTCACGCCTAAACAGCTGAACGGATTTGAATGAAATTTGTTAAGAAGGTAACTCATACCCTGGATTAACAGAGTAGATACTTCAAAACGTGGTGGCCCAGGGGCACAGATGCCGACTCTCAATCTGAAGGTCGTTGGTTGAAACACACGCCAATCAGTTTTTCATTTGAAAAATTCTCGAAACGCTGAAAGAAAACATCGTGAGAAAACCGGCATGTCTTAGAACCAAAAATTCGAAGACGTGACATCTACCAATCTGGATTGTGCTCCCGTGGTAGATCAAAGCCCATTCGCTTTAACTATCAAGAGTAGGCCGGTGTTCCAGCAGTGGGAACATCAGAGGCTGATGCGGTACACTTCTTTAAGTATTAAAATAAATGAGCATTGCAAAATATGCCGTGATTATACAGATGTATGTAAGGTTTTACGCAACAACAACCAATCAAATGTTAATTTACCTCACGTCAGCTTGAATGAAAATCACGCTACGTGTCCATAAAGAATTCTGTCACACCTCAAATTAATCGGCGATTTCAACAGCAATAATTACATAGCGCGACTATAAATCGCTCAACAGCATTATATAAATGCATAGATCAGCACATAATTGACATTAACTGTGTACAAACGCGAAATCAATAAATAGTCGCCGTTGTGGTTTACGTATGACATATCGAGGCGAGTAACAACTGTTGCTTTGCGACTTAAGTTGTGGGAGATGGGAGGATAAATGTTGCAAGCTTATTTATGCTACAAAAGTGGCTAGGCGAGCTAAAAACCCAGCTGATGTTAAGCGGTTACCTGTGCCCGTATAGCAATACGATTCAGTTCCTACTCGATTGAAGTATAAGAAGATGCATGTCGTATCCCGTTGCGCCCGTCACCCGAGACATTGTTACCCGCGGTTAGCCATCATAAGGGAACACTGCACTTTTCCGGGATCAAAACTAGCTTACGTCTTAATCCAGAATATAAACTATCTTTGTACCAAATTTCATCCAAATCCGTTGGGCCGTTAGAGCATGAAGGAGTCACAAACATACAAACACATACATTCAAACTTTCGCCTTTATAATTTACTAGAGATCCGCCCCGGCTTCGCACGGTTAGAAAGGCTCAGTGTCGTATTAGAAACTACCCGTGCGAAGCCGGGGGACTTGCTAGTGTATTATACATATAAACCTTCCTCTTGAATCACTCTATCTATTAAAAAAAACCGTATCAAAATCCGTTGCGGAGTTTTAAAGATTTAAGCATACATAGGGATATAGGGACAGAGAAAGCGACTTTGTTTTATACTATGTAGTGAAGAAGTATGATATATAGAAATAAAGAAAGAAGACATTTATTCACACGGACCGTACACAACAAAGAAAAACACATTAAGACATAAGAAAAGGGAAAAAATAACAAGAAATAAAAAGATAAAGGCAATAAATAATGTGTGGAACGCTGTAACATAATATATAAATCGTAGTTTTCGTAGTATACTTTTATAGTATACTTTCGTCCATAATATATCTGTCGAGTTCACCATCAGTTTATATCTTCCACCACACAGAGACTATAAAATGACATCGGTAAATATTCATAATTCATTTGCAAATTAACTGGTGGCCGGCGTGAAATACTGTCGCTGCAATGTTGAAATTAAGCTGTTTTGCATTTCCGTATTTAACTGGTTGGGCTATTATTATTGGCGTTATTTGGTCATCGTTAACATTAAATTACTTGAAAACGTCAATTCCTCTTTTTTAACTAGGTGGTCTATTATATTATTGGCTTTATTTAACCATCGTTAACGTTAGTCAAATTATTTGAAAACGTCAATTACTTTTTTTATTAGTTGGTCTGTTATATTATTGGCGCTATTTGACCATCGTTAACGTTAGTCAAATTACTTGAAAACGTCAATTCCTTTTTTTATTAGTTGGTCTGTTATATTATTGGCGCTATTTGGCCATCGTTAACGTTAGTCAAATTATTTGAAAAAGTCAATTTTTTTTTTAACTAGTTGGTCTATTATTTATTGTCGTTATTTGGCCATCGTTAACGTTATTAATGCTTAACTTACCAGTTCATTGCTTATTATTTTTGTTTATTCTTTCTTTATCATTATTTTTGTCTATTCTAAGGTGTAAGGAATTAATTATGTAATGTTGCACTCATAAATCAAATAAACAAATGATTTTTAGCCTGAAGGGACCAGAGAATCAGTGTTTAACTGGGTGGTCTGTTATTATTGGCGTTATTTGTCCATATTTAACGTTCTTGTGCCTTAATACATATTAACAACCAGACACAGAACAAATATTTATTTTCGTCACATAAACGCTTCTCCTGAGTAGGATTCAACCCACGACCTACGGCGCAGAAGGCAGACCTACTGCCAACTGAGCTGTGAAACCATTCACATTAGCGAATGCAGAGCGAAATGGACCTCACAAATTTCAATTTAAAAATGTTCTGATTCAAACTTCACTATAAATATCTTCCATTACTCATCGCATCAGCCACTCCCGGCGGGTAATCCTTTGATCCACGTCCGGTGGACGTGCGCAGGCGCATGTTTTGACAGCCTAATACAGGGCGAAGATTAAAGATATGAGCACTTAACTCATCTTGATATTCATGACTCAGGCATGCCAGATTATTAGTTTAAAAAAGCTAGGCTACTCATGCTCTTGTACTAGAATTTTTTATGACAAATGTCATGGACACATTTTCATATAAATAACATTGAATGTGCACCCGAAAATGAGCATTAAGTTTTTTTTTCGGTACAAAACTCTGATATAAGTTCAGCCAGGGTTTGAACCCGGGACTATGTAGGTATACTAAAAACTTTAGGTTTTAAAAATAAAGATATAGCAGCCAATCACTTCATGTTTTGTGTAGGCGGCCAAATCTGGTGTCAGAGTTTATATGCCGTCTTAAGACCTTCGACAAGGCTCATTCAAATGCCACTAAATGGTCACCCATCCAAATGCTGACCGGACGGACTCTTAAATGATCTGTGAAGAACATCTACGCAAGCTTCACAATGAAAGATATTTTAGACTTACTTAATTACTGAATCATCAGGTGTACTTATATTAATTGAAAAAGATGAGGTGAATTATTCTATTTTAACTTGAACATTAAAAATGCGAATGTCTATTACGTTATGACGCCAAAACCGGTGAACCAATTTTGATTAATTTTGGTATAGGAACAGATAGAGGGAACCTTGTAAATGGAAGTGCGTTTTTTTGCGATAATAAAACTTCCGTACCAGCCTCTAAAGTTCCCACTGCAATGGCACCGGCCTACTCTGGATAATTGAGAGTGAATGGGCTTTGATTTACCACGGGAGCCCGATCCGGATTGGTAGATGTCACATGTCTTCGAATTTATGGTTCTAAGACATGCCGGTTTGCTCACGATGTTTTCCGTCACCGTTTCGAGAACGTGGTATTGCGCACATAAATTTTCAAGTGAAAAAACTCATTGGTGCACGTGTGGGTTTGAACCAGCAACCTTCAGATTGAAAGTCAGCGTCTACGCCCCCGGGCCAAACCTTTATGGGGTGAAAAAGGGGATGAAAGCTTGTCAAACTTGGAAAGGAGATAAATTACATCCAGAGGAAGTACATACGCAACCAAAAGACAATAATACCTGTATTCAGCTTGTAGTTCATATATTTATAAACATTTAATTCCTGTATCGTCAGTATGTAAATATGTAGCACCTACGAGTACATAGAAATTACTTTGTTATCTGAACCGCAATATATAACAATAATGTTGGGAGTGATAATAGTAACGTAGTCACGATATCATCTGCCGGTGACCATTACCATACAATGTGTAGTGTAGTCCAGAGTTGTAATAAACGTTTGGTTACAATCACTGGTATGAACATCGCACGCAGCATTTCTCAGGAGTATGAACAAAAGATGAAATGAAAAGTTAACTGCTAAAATTTGATTTAAGATTCTAAACTAACTAATGTGGATAATAAAGTACTTCAGTTTACGTGTTCAAAAGGAATTCTTCAGCTAGTCAAAAGATTATTAAAAAGTATAATTTCTTTTTACATCTGACAACAAAGTGGTCAGTAGTTATAATTTAGAGCAACATTTTCTATGCTACCGATGTATCTAATTATTAGAGCTTTGTACCCAAAGAAAACTCAGAAAAGCTTTAAAAATATAACATTAGAACGTCTTTTTTAATTTTTTTAAAAGTACGTGTTACTAGAGCGAATTTACTCACATATAATAAAATTAGAACAAGGCCGATCTTTTTCAAATTAATTAATATCTTATCATAGTTTGCTAATACTTGCTCTCATACAATCTGTTAGTGGATGGCACCGGAAACAAGCTTTACGCGATTAAATCTTACAAATGAGTTATCAGGCCGCGTGTAAATGAAACGCGGAGATAACACAAACACGAGCGCACAAAGTAAACAGGCAGAGAGGGCTGTCCGTACAACGCACGCACACAAACAAGCACGCATGAGGAATCAACTCGTTCGAACGTTCAAGAGCCTTTCGCTCTCAGCTCGAGAGCCTTCCTCTTCATGAAAAGTTATTCTAAGGCAAGCAACGTAAGAGCAATGTACCAAGAGCGTGTTGGCCCAGGGGCACAGATGCTGAATTTCAATCTAGCGGTCGCTGGTTCAAAACCAATACGTGCACCAATGAATATTCACTTGAAAAAATTATGTGCACAATACCACGATCTCGATACAGTGAAAACATCCTAAGGAAACCGACATATTTTAGACTCCAAAAATTCGAAGATATGTGACATCTACCAATCCGGATTGGACTCCCGTGGTAGATCAGAGCCCATTCACTCTCAATTATCGAGAGTAGGCCGGTGTCCCTGCAGTGGGAGCATTAGTGGCTGGTACTGACGGAAACCATGTAATATTTAGTCGAAAAAACGATCAAATGTTTCCCGAACAAAATAATTGAAATTAATAATTAAGAATCTTTCTTAATTATTTATTTTTGGTCATAAAAACACATGTTCTAAAAAATTGCCAGTTACAAATTAAATAGGTTTTAAGAAATGTGGTTCTTTTTAGAAATAATAATTAATAATTAATGGATGGATATTTCATACAGCGCCATCTAGCCCTAAACTAAGAATAACTTGTACTTGGGAATAGCTAACTAAGAGAAAGTTAGTAAAGGCTTGAACCGAGTTTATCTTATCTTATATATAAACGAAAAATAATATAAAAAAGGCTGAGACATAAATTACAACGCTATTCATAAACTTAAATGTAACTAATAACTAATATAATATTTATTATGTTCATAAAAACGAATGCAAAGCATATACATAAATGAAGAAACTTAAAATATATTAAGAAATTTACTAAAAACTTATAATAGTAATAAATCTATCAACATCATTACCAGATTATAACTGATTTTTAAATTGCTATTTAATTCAAATCATTTCAAATTCATCGTCTTCAATATGCTATTTAACATAAACAAATCTGTATGTTTTTTTGTCAACTGACAATAATAAAATACAAAATGGCTCTTTATACTAACCTACTAAACACGTGTAATGCGATGGAAAATAAATAATTTAACAGTTTTAGAGCCAAAAATAAATATTAATTCCAATTTCTTAAAAATAAATTGTAGATTCAACATTTAGGGACTAATTACAAAAGCAAAGTTAAATAAAAAAAAATGGCTGTCACGGGTCGCCCGGTACATGTAACACATGACGGCATAAGAGAGCGCCATGTCATTTGCCGTCACGGCATACAAATCGGTTTTACTCAATAAAATAACAACTTTGAATGGTAAATTTAACTGACTGTAGTATCTTTATCTCATAGTTTTTCTCTCCTATAATTATAAATTAACTACTAAAATCAATGACTTCTCAAGACAGGCGTAGTAGCGGGCATAAGCTAGTCTGACATAACAATTTAACCCTCTCATAAATATAATTCTGTAATAAATTTATTGGCGATGTCAGAAAAACATGTTTGGTTTTAATTAGTTGTCGATTTCGTCAATAATTTATGCAAATAAAATGCGAACACAAACACAGATATTAATGTTTTATGCATTATGTAAGACGATAAATAAAAATTGATCCATAAATTTTATGATAAAATCTTGATACTTGCAGAGATAATTTTAATTTTATACAAAGTCATGTAAATATTTCTAGTTTATCTAGTAAAAATTACTCATTATTTTAATATTCAGTTAGTTTTGCCATTAATAAAAAAGTACCGTGATATTGTATTTATGTAGATTGTTCAAATCAGATAAATATTTATAGAGCGCAATATCAATTAATTTGGGAATTTTTGGTGTCAAGTAATATCGATATCTGTTGTAATTAATTAACAAAATACATTTTACGGTAGACGGGTCCGTAACTTTGTCCCGGGTTTGATTCCCGGCCGGGGCAGACTTTGTGTAATGATAGTAAAGTTTATTCTCGGGATTTATTGTTTGCCCATGCTACATGTGAAGCATGGAATACTAGTGCTGGGATATGAATTTGTATACAATACAATTTTTTAATTAACTTTTTTATTTTTGTATCTCCTGATTTGCTTTATAAATTAATAAGAACGGTTGCAAAAGATGAGTCTTGCGCGATCTGTTGGGACATACCCATCTAGACTCGACCCCTTCAAAGCAGATCATCGGTTGATAAATGAATTCAAGTGTAAATTTATTGCGTTTGTTATTTCCCAGGACCAAAAATGTTATTTAATCTGAGATTGCAGTAAAAAGGGCAAGAATGAAACGGCAAAAGTCAAAATATCGCAGCTAATGCATGCACCATCGTGGCACGGGAATCGTTTACGTCAAACATATCAATAAGCCCTGCATTCAACATTAAAGCATATATCAAACCAATGGGCGATAAGTCAAAAGATCGACGCTACGTCGGGAGCGTAACGCGACACCCGTGCTGCGGGGAGAGTCGGAGAGCGGACCTTAGTGTGATTTACCAGTCAATTTGAGTGAGCGCTTTTCTGGATCCGTATTGCCCGCGTACGTAGGTGAGTACCCTTTGATTCCCTAAACGTACCCCCTGGGTGGTGCTAAAGGAGCTACCAAAAGTAGCAGTAGACCTTGTGACAAGTTCGTCCGGAGGTCCGGGCAGTACCTACTGCCACCACACCTGGAATCTGCCGCCAAGCGGTAGTGGTTGCATTACTGTGTTCCGGTGGAAGAGTATTGTAGTCCACACAGCTAGACATAAGCCTCTCCTAGTAAGCACCACTGAGCCCGATCTTCGTCTCTTCTCATCCACTTCTTGCCAGCCACCTTACGCAAGTCGTTGCTCCACCTAGCTGGGGGGCGCCCTACACTACGTTTGGCTACTGGGTGTCTCCCCCGGGTTCGTTGTCATCATCAGTCTATTCTAGTCCACTGCTGGACATAGGCCTCCCCTAGTAAGCTCCACTGAGCTCAGGCTCAAAGCTGAGTAGGTATTATATCTGCCTTCTGCGGTTTAGGTCGTGGGTACGATTCCCACCCAGCAACAACAACAAGCATTTGTGTGACGAAAATAAATGTTTGTTCTGTGTATTAAGATGTATTAAACGTATTTACATACAAAAAAGTACTATATAAGTATTTCATCAGTTATCTAGTTCCCATAGTAGTAGTAGTCCCATAGCTATGTCCCATAGCTTAGTTTGTGGCTAGATAGCGTTGTAAGTTATTTATTTACCTAGTAAATTGTAACTTTGACAGTATTTCCATGCCATCAACGGCCGAAATTCTCCATTTTTACACCGCGCCAAGCGAAACATCGACGATTTATTGATATGTAAATCATTTTAATTGGTGCCTACGGACATTTTTTAGTGTAATTGGCACTTTGCTCGTTATTCATCGCCGATGAGATATCGCCGGTTTGCTTACGGCTTAAGCATTTTTTTCGCGACGCTTATTTTGAAACGGTTTCATTTATTATATTTGGTATACAACATGACACTTTGATTATCTATACAAGGTTTTAGTTGATTTACATGTGTGCCACTGAGAAAGTGTCTTTTTCATGTCAAAAATCACACTTGTTTTTTAAATTCGAACGTTTGTGTTTCTTTACTGCTTCACACCTCAACGGCTGAACAGATTTGGGTCAATTTTGGCATACAGGCTTTTTATCCCGAAAAAGTTTATTTAGTGACTTGCAAAAAACACAACTTCTCTCAGTTTTTTCCCATCCATGTTGACTTTTAAACCGCGGGTTTTAACACCGTGGGTGCCGCTTAATTAATAAGAAATTTTAATTAATTTTGAACTGTTATTGACACAATTTTTTTGCTAATATGTCTAAAATGTGATATTAAAATAAAATTTAATTGGTTAAAGGTTAAATTTAATTGAAAGCCTTAACGGCTAATTGCGATTCGGATTCAAGTTCAAAACGCAATTAGCTGGTCTATTATGTTTTCATGTAGTATATTTGACTGGTATCACAGTTTAGTAGCTCTGCCTTCTGCGCTGTTGATCGAGGGTTCGATTTCCACCTAGGATAAAGATTGTGTGACGAATTTAGATGTTTGTTCTGAATCTGAGTTTTAATATGTATTTGTTAACAAAAAATATTTTTTTCGGTTCCCATCGTACAAGTTTTGCTTATTTTGGGGTCAAATGGCGCTGTGAAACGTCCATGAATATATTTATAGCGTTACCCGCGGCTTTCCGGGAATTTATTGCGCAACATTCTTAATGTTTTTTTTCATAAGAACTTTCTCCTGACAATAACAAACAAAAAAAAGAATTAGCAAAAATTGGTCCAGCCGTTCACGCGTGATGCCGTGACCAAGGGAAATAGGGATTCATTTATATATATATACCTATATATAGATTTCGAAATTGTGTAAACCGATGCATACCAACCAACAATTTATCATCGGATCGGACAACACCGTGCGGCGACCGTAACTTTGTCGCGCGATAAAATATCGCTTGTGCCGAAATGCGGCGCTGTTATCTGTTCGTTTGTCGGCTTGTGACTTTAATGCCTTTTGGCCTGGTTTATGGCGTAAGTTATGAAAAATATACACTTGTATTTCCAAGAGTTGTGTTGTGTAGTTGCTAAAATATTTTCAGCCAGACTTAACAATAGGTTTCACGGTATTGGTTTCAGATGGCCTCGATAACTTAAAGCCTTCATCTTACATGGCTTTATTTGAATATGATTTCATGCCACTTCCCCGAAAGGGTTAGGCAGAATGTTAATGGCAACTTTTCACTTTGTGCGTTACTATCGTTGGATTGTAGACGTCACACGTGGTCAGCTTACCGCTATTGTTTTCCTTCGAATAAACAAGCCATTGAATTGTATTATTATTTAATATGCGCAGGGATACAGGTCATTTTTGGCTATAAATAATTAAAAAGATTTAATTATTTATGGCCAACCTTTTGACTACAAGCTCATTTGACGGTAACTGTAACTAAGTTCGAGTGCAGGAAGAAACTGTTCACACTTTTTTTAACTTAAAGAACGATGTTCAAAATGTAATGAAAATTCGCATGTTAGAGAATCTCGGATCAATTCGGTCAAATTAAATAATAAGATAAATAATCTATCATATTGTTTATATAACAAGTGACTGATTTCAAAATCGTAAAAAGTGACTTCAATACTTTCATGCCAAATTTTTCATCATTAGGGGTGGATTTTTTCATCAAATTTTATGGGACTGTGTTCTATGGGAATGGGCAAACATATCACGTTAAAAACTTCCAGTCAATAGAAAACCAGTCAAAGTCAATTGAAAAAAATCGTATGTGATGTTGTGGATGTGAACTACATAATACATTCGTGCCTCATGTTCCGGTGCATGATAATTTATCACGAAACCCATCTCCAGAGAGCAACATATCAAGAATGACCGGATCACACTAGCAATTAATTATTTAATCCATGCCCGGTGCAGTTACGAGCGCATCGCGTGTGTACACACCATAAAACACACTATGAGTTGGAGGAGACAGGCTTGCTCACACGAGCGACTATAGTTGCGCCACTCTTGGACTTGAAATATGTCAGCGTTATTGGAGTACGTAAGAATTGGAAATTATGATATTGGTAGAGCAACTAGTTAAGGAGTATTTTAATTGCTCAAACGTCCTCGACTTCCGTATAGATTGAAGTTTGCGCTTAATCGAGAGTATAAAAGCAAATTACTTGAACATGAGATTGTTGTTAAATTAAAAAAATATTAATTAAAATGGCTGATAAGTTTGTCATAATCATAAGTATTGTATGTTTTTTAAGTGTCATCAATTTAAGTTAGTACTGCAACTTTTTTTGAAAGTCTAAGCAATTAAAAACATATTTATATACTCTTTTGCAATTATTTGGGTTTCCAACTAAACTACAGATTAGCGTTCATGTTGCAAGGAACGTCATCACACAGTAGTTTGAGTATGGGTTTAAATAAAATATGTCAATTGACATATTTGTAATATTCTGGAATGTAAAAAAAGACATTGTTATTATTTCTAAACAGTATATTTATTTATATACCTACATATAGGGAAGTATTTCATTTTTGTTTGATGTCGACAGAACTGACACTACTATCGAGTAGCGGGTGAACTGTAGCTACACCACAAAGTTCAGCAACAATCGCTTGACATAATTATTGCTATTTTAGTTGCTCGTGTAAAAAGCCGTGAGATGGATGCCCCAAGGGTGTTGTGTGCAGCTAATTGCAACATTATGGTGTATTCTTACTTTACACCGTAGATAATTAATGGGGATACTGATAAGTGCTGTTTAATTGACTTTAATATAGATTACAACGTTGCAATGCTCGCCGGTAGACAGTCATTACGGCAGAAGCTCACATCATAGTTACTGAAATTAGATAATGATGAGGTTCAATAGAAAATAAAAAAATATAAGGCGAAGAAAATACGAAACTGATTCTGAAATATAATACACTTTAGAATCTTTTACAAATTAAATTACTATAACTGTCTTGCCCATTTTAAAATAATACAAATAATTATTTTGAAATGGGCATGAAAGAATTTTTTTTTTTTTTCAATAACATATGGACAGTATATAATTAAGCTTTCTAACTTTTATTTGGTATGTTTAATTGACTTGACTGTGTTTTTATTTTTTATATAATGTAAATCCGTTTTTGGCCGTAGGTTTAGTTTATAAGTCATTTATTGTCATACTCGTATATTAAGGGCTGTGGATTTTGTTAAACAAATAAATAAATAATTATTATAATATAAGACACATTTAGAGATATTTAAAAATAATAAATAAGGATATGGACACACACAGAAACACAAGACCAAAATCCAAGATCCAAGGAGCCAAATTTTACGCTCATCAAAAGAACTCCAACGTATCCGGGAATCGAACCCGGGACACGTCATTTCGTACGCCTAATATGCTGCAAAGTAGTCAAAGTCAGTGGTTCATTTAAGCATACTATAATTTCTAATACCTGAACAAAGCATGAATCCCTTCTTTATATAATTATGCTTAAATCATACCTGAGTTTATCCTTTAATTGATAAATTGATTACCTTAACGAACGAATTTAATTGATCTTAGTGATTTACTAAAATAATTGAAGAAAAAAAAAACTCAAGTATAGTTTACGGTCGCATGACTCAATAGCATTAAGCGTAAAACAAAGTTTCACATTAAAAAATATCTCACCAAGGTGAATCCAGGTTATCTCTGCATGCAGTTTAATTGTTTTGTCATTCGGAACCTCCTCGTCGTTAACCTTTCATGTCAAAACGTACTTAGTATTATAATACTATCTACGTATGTCTGGTTATCGTCCTTCATAATACTTTACTCACGATATTCCGTCATAAATTTGGGACAAATTTTATTTGCGATCGTGGTGTATTTTATATCAATTATAACTTTGACACCTTATAACAAGATAACGAAAATGTAAAAACTCCCGTCTTGGGGAAGATTTTACACATTCGTAAAAAAAAATTACAGCTAAAAACCATGTCGACCACGTTACATTTCAAACATAAAAAAGTTAGAATCGCTCCATTCGTTTGGAGGCTATGATGCCACAGACAGAGACACAGATACACATGATATATATATAAATACACACTACAAACTTATAACATCCCTCATTTTCGTCGGGAGTTGAAAAGGTCCCGACTACTATTAAATTGAATCACAACACTTATAACATTTCTATAAACAAACAAAATTATTATTCACAACCGATCGATCAATTAAGGTAAAACAACTTAGCATTCGTTAAAATGACCTCGAATCCATTAAACAAGCACATTAAGAAACAAATGTTCACACTTAACCTTTCTTTCAAGCTTGCGATATACATCTTTCGACGTACAGTCATTAATGGCTACTACCAAACTTATGGCTGCAATTTTTCTCACATTTATTTCATCATCGTAAAGTTTAAAGTCCTTTAACTTACTAATTTTATCAGCTTTGTCTTTTTTAAGCCAGGGAGTATCTCAGGTTCGAAAACTTAATTTATGTTAAACTCGTCCACACTGCGATTATTTTACTGCCAGCCAGAGATTGGAACGATAAGAAAGATAAATTCTGGATGGTTTTGGGTAAAAAATACGAAGACATTCGACCCGTGTGGTAGTTTTAAACAATGAAGCAGGATTTTTTCATTAAGCGTTCACGATATTTTTATTCCATTGATATTCAATATTCATGAGGTCAGTATGGATGAGTTGGGAATAAACTGTGATTACCTCTGTGATAATTTTGAGTTTCTGCGTGTTTAATGTGATCCAATTTGATCAAAAGAGGGAGAGATGATTGTCGATTTCTTTCTAGTTTGTGAGTAACCATTCTTATTTAAACGTGTAGTTCATAAACTACTAACACTTGGTGACTGTAGAATTGATTAGAATAAAAAAATAATGCCATACCGGCTGTCTATGGCATTATTTTCTTATGGAATGTGTCTGAGCCAAACTTAAAAAAAATTCAAAGGATATTTAAGTATTGACAAATAATATCAATCAGTTGACAATTAACTGGCCAATTTACTTAAATATCTTGGATATTTAATTAAATATCGTGTTGTATCGTATCGGACTCTAAAAAAACGCCATCGACCGGTGTGGTAGCCGAAACAACGAAATAGGGTGAGGGTTTAGATGTTTGGTTAATTAATTAAATGAATTGAGATCTTTTTTTTCTTTAGATTTATTTGCTGTCATGTATTTGTCAACATTTTCCTTTTTGTTGGTGGAGTTTTTAACAACCTGTTTTCCAACCGCAGCAGCATCATTAACTTTTTCACTTAAAATACCACGCGTCCAACAGCTAATATTGAGATTGTACTGAGTCAAAATATATTTTATTCTATGGTCTATTTTTGCCTATCAACCTTCGCTTATATCAAAATTTGCTACACAAATAACTATTCCTGATTGATTTTTAATATCATTACATAAAAGCTTTTGACAACGTTGAAATATGTTTAACAAGGAGTGTAACGCAAAATATAAATCAATTAGGGCAATGACCTCGCAAAAATCGGAAAAGGCTTGACTGATTTCAATATGTTTTTGTCTTTTTTGCCTGATTGCTAGAAACTAGGAACAACCCAAAAGAACATCCGAAAAATCTAAAATATCGAAATTGGTAGTAATGGAAATACCTCTTCGGAATTTTGGGTGGTACGATGTTCACCGAGTTATCTAGTGTAAGTATCGGCTACAGATATAAAACTTACGTGATGTCTTGTAAATCTTTGACCAGTACGTCACATATTAGCACCTGCTGGTGGTACTGTCCCAAGACTTGAAAATGCTTGACCATCAGTTAGATGCATGATTAGCGTTCCATGCGAGAATTTAAGCCCAGTTATCATGTTTGATGGATTGTTAGCGTGTCAGTTAACACGTTTCTAGGTAACTGGGCCTGGTTTGGTAAGCGAAGGTTTTTTATGATTTGTGTAATGTGCCACATTGACAGTAGCTTTCTTCCATTTTTTTCATCCAACAACTTTCGATTATATTGGGTGTGTGAATATGACTCCGCCCTTTCTCAACAGATGTCGTTTTTAGTATTGTTTACGTGTACTAATAAATGACCATACTTGTATTCGATAGTACTGAATGTCAGCTATCTAACGCATTTTATGATATTTGGTTGAAGTGTAAGCAACAATTGTTTTCACCTTTTCGAAAATGTCGGTTTTTATTCCAAATAAACGTCATTTGCGGGAAGTGTTATTACATTATTTTATTGCGAAGAAAACTGCAGCGGAAACTTATCGTTTGCTTGTGGAGATTTATGGTGAGCATGCTCCGTCTAATACAACTTGCAAGGAATGGTTTCGACGATTTCAAAATAACGATTTTAGTACTGAGGATAAAGAACATGGAAAACCACCAAAAAAATTTGAAGATGCTGAATTGGAAGCATTATTGGCGGAAGATTCTTGCCAAACTCAATCAGAATTAGCTGCAGCATTAAATGTTGATCGTTCAACTGTTGCAAAGCGTTTACAAATGATGGGAATGATTCAAAAAGCCGGTGACTGGGTTCCACATGATTTAAAAGAAAGAGACATGGAACGTCGGAAAACCATTTGTGAAATGCTGCTTCAAAGACAGCAAAGAAAAGGATTTTTGCATCGGATAGTCACAGGAGACGAAAAATGGATACACTACGAAAATCCTAAACGCAAAAAAGCTTGGGTGAAACCAGGCGAACCAGGCCCATCACAGCCAAAAATAAATATTCACTGTGCCAAGGTCATGCTCTGTATTTGGTGGGATCAGAAAGGTATTGTATATTATGAGTTGCTCAAACCCTCTGAAACTATTAATGGAGAAGTTTACCGACGACAACTAATGCGTTTGAAGCGAGCCATAGAAGAAAAACGACCAGAATGGGTGAATAGACATAACAAATTAGTTCTTCAGCATGACAATGCCAAACCGCATACCGCAGAAGTCGTAAAAAGATATTTAGAGGGACAGGACTGGGAAGTGTTACCCCACCCGCCATATTCACCAGACATAGCTCCTTCGGATTACCACCTATTCCGGACGATGCAGACAGACCTTACTGGAGAAAAGTTTACTTCATGTGAAAGTATCAAAATTTGGATTGACAACTGGATAAGCTCAAAAGACCAGGACTTCTTCCAGCAAGGAATACGAAAACTACCTGAACGATGGGCGAAGGTTGTAGCTGCAGATGGAGCATACTTTCAATAATTTTTTTTTTAATTTTGTAAGCGAACAAATGTGTTTTATTTGGACAAAAAGGGGCGGAGTCATATTCACACACCTATTAGAATAAAAAAAAATAATCTCTCACAATATAGCCTTAAGTGTAACAGTTTACATGAAAACAAGTGAAAACTAACAATTGTGAAAGACTGGTGCCTGAAGTAGGTTAGTATAAACCTGTATTACAGGTCACCAGGCCCCACTATGTATGTAGACAAGTGTTAAATGCCAGGAGAAGAGAACACCTTAGGACATTAAGAGAATGTTGCAAAATCACTACATAGTATAAAACAAAGTCACTTTCTCTGTCCCTATATCCCTGTATGCTTAAATTTTTAAAACTACGCAACGGATTTTGATGCGGTTTTTTTTAATGGATGGAGGATTCAAGAGGAAGGTTTATATGTATAATTAACTAGCAAGTCAACCCGGCTTCGCACGGGTAGTTTCTGATACGACACTGATGCTTTACTAACCGTGCGAAGCCGGGGCGGGTCGCTAGTGGTAATATAAGTGTGATTTGAATATAAGCCATTACATGTGATAATATAATTTTATATACCACCAATGAAATTCAATTTTAATAGTAATATTCTTCAGAAGAACTTGTACTTAAGGTGTCGGTACGACGATTTAATTAAAAACAACCCTGCGCCTGCGTCGCTCGGGGCGCTACTTGTTACATGTGCCTTACAAGGCTCTGAGAGTCGCGGTATGAGCTAAGATGTGAAGCTATAAAATCTGTGGAAAATCTTAAACCTAATTATTTTTGGCGACAACAAATATTGGTGGACATGAAGGGATTAAGTATTCATTTGATAATTATATTTATCTGAAATCATGTTGACATGAGTAAATTTTAATGGATCTATGACCAAAGTTTCGGTAAGGACGCACAAAGTATAAGTGACTATTTTGAGGCTTTCAATTTTGAGGTGGAATAGTAAACTTAAAATATAAGCACGTAGTTTTCCACTGCAAGGCACTTTTTTTGTATGTCTGTTTGACGATTTATACGTTGACCTAAGACATGGTTCTTATTGTAGACCTGCGACATGGGTTTTATTATATTTTGATAGGGTGTACCTTGGTGGTTCCATAGAAATTTCTTAAAGAAATTTCCCCGTTTAGACCGTTAAATAAGGTACGAAAGAATATATTAAAAAAAAAAATACAATATATCAGAAAGAAAGAAATATTTTATTCTCGCAAACTGTATACAACAAATCACAGTACATAAAAATTAAAATAATAATAAAATATAATAATACTTAAAAAAGAATGCCTTGGCGGATCGCTGCCGTACACAGTGCTTGCGAGAAAAGCTCTGTGCTCAGCATGTGCTGGGTAAATAAACCCAGCGCTGATTTTCAGCACAATCAATTATTTCTTTAAATATTGTATATGTGACGTGCCGACCCGATTTTTTTCTCCAAGAAATCGAAATTTTACATATGAAACCTACTCCACCCATTCCTTTGTTCTGAGCAGAGATTTACACGGCTGCTTGACGTTCGCTCGGATTATCGGCTCAAAGAGCCTCGCCCGACCCCCGGGTAATTTTGGGGCAAAGTTTAATGTTACCCCAACAATGTCACCCCAACAATGCCGCAATGATGCGGTCCGTGACAAACGCGGTTTGTTTCCCGAAACTGTTTTTATTTTGATGAGTTTTGTATTGTAGGTATATTTAGCTTATGTTATCTTCAGCTTGTTACAAGTTGGCCTGTTCGCTTCTTCTTCTATTCTATTCTCTTCTATTGTGTGCGGTTCTAGTGCGGTTTATTGCATGTTTTGTTTGTTTGTTTTTATTGCGTGCTCATGTCCAATCCGTTTCAGTGCAGCATCTTGCTGAGACTGGACCTTTTTTTTATGTGAATAAGTGACAGAATGAGCTGAGGGCCCACCTGATGGTAAGTGGTGACCCTCGCCCATGACAACAA
This sequence comes from Aplocera efformata, assembly GCA_921293045.1. Classification (NCBI taxonomy): domain Eukaryota; kingdom Metazoa; phylum Arthropoda; class Insecta; order Lepidoptera; family Geometridae; genus Aplocera; species Aplocera efformata. The sequence goes on from OV121045.1 coordinate 777,024, forward strand.
TAATCAATGTGACTCAGTATGAGATCCAAATCTTTACTGAGTCGCATTCATCCTGCTGCGTCCATCACTCGAGACGGGGATGATATGTCTCATGCGCATGCGATTTCACCGGCAGCCACACCATTCTACCAGAATACAGTAATGCAACCACTACTGCTTGGCGGCAGATTCCAGGTGTGGTAGCAGTACTTCTCCGGACGAACTTGGCACAAGTTCTACTGACCTTTTTAGCCACGTAATTATGTAATCAAATTTCTTACCTATCTATATCTATTGAGTCTTCTAAATAATCTTTATTCTTCTTGTTGTAATCTTGTTTCGAGTGCTAAATAAATGTTTCTTTCATTCTATTATAATTGAGCATAGACTCTCAAATATTACTGTTATTGTATTAGCTTACCAGTATTTGGCATCTTCTAAAACTCAAAACTCATTTATTCCTTTAGATCTCAAGTATCGTTTGGACACGTCAAATCTTACACACACAAGTAAACATATTCATGAGCATATAACGAGTCACAGGAGCTCCTTAGTTACATGCACACAGATATGTCAAATTACAGTTCTACGTCACGGGGTGTACGAGAAGAGATTGCAGAGCGATTGCAGACGTCAAATGGGAGGCCGTTGACGTCTGCAATCGCTCTGCGGGTGTCGGCGCACCGGCGACCCACTGGATGTCAAATTATCATCACTTGCACAACATCATCAGCCCCGTAATTAGTAGAGTTAGCACAGCACTGTGCGGTATGACCTCGTAAGAATCTTAACACATCGAGCACTCCAAATCACTTGTAACAACACCAAATGTTTGCGCAAACATTTGTGAATTGGCCCAAGTAATTATCGGCGTTAGAATACGCTCGTGCCTCCATGTTTGAAGAGTTCATAGCAATGGTTATTTCAATTTTGTTTTGATAGTTATTGGTAGACTGTGAAAGTTTTAGAAAAGATTAAAATTTAAGTCTTTAATTGTAATTAAAAAGGAATATAGGAGTATTATTAATGTACGAGGTGAGGTTAAAAAGTCCGCGGAATGGCAGGGAAAGAAGGTGCAATTAAATGAATTATTATTTTTCCTTTTCAATATGTTCTCCCTTAAGCTTTATACACTTTTCGGAAAATGCAAGCATTTTGATAGATCGAAAAAAAAAATGTTTTGTCAAGGCCTTAAAAATCTATACATATAATAAAACTGTAGACTTGCCGTGTCTGTACATTAAAGATTTTTGCAAAATAATAACTGGGAGACGTTAGGAATAAGTAATAAAACGTAAAAAAGCAATTTTTGTAATTTTTGTCTGTTTGTCTGTTTGTCTGTTTGTCTGTATGTTTGTGCGCACTTTACGCAAAAACTATAGATAGTTATAAAAATCTAGGTACTAACAAATGTTAAGCTGAGTCTCGAATAGTGAATAGGGTATATTTTATCAAAATCGATTAACAAAATAAAAAGTTATTCAATGTTTTATTCAAAAATGATTGTGCGCACTTTACGCAAAAACCATAGATAGTTATCAAAATCAAATTACTAACAAATATTAAGCTGAGTCTCGACTAATGAATACCGTTTATTTTATCAAAATCAACTCGCAAAATCAAAAGTTATTCAATGTTTTATTCGAAATTTAATATGGTTTCACGCCCCTGCCGAATCCTTCATGCTTGACTCGGTGTGGTGGGCCGGTGTATTGCAGCATGAATACGAGCAGGCGCTTGAAGGCAGATGACACGTTTAGTCGTAGTTTGGGTACTAACCCAAACTACGACTAAACGTGTCATTAACTATAATTAGGCAATTAGTTTAAAGGCAGTTTAGTTTTTCTTCGTTCTTTGAACTGCGAAAGGTTGATTAAGTTTGATTACGAGTTAAGCTGCCTGTCAAACGAGTCATTTACTTGATGGAGACCTACATTAAATTCTGCCGGGGCTACGGAAGAGTTCGAAAGCGTTCCCGCGGTCCTCGGCAACTAAAGCGTCGTGATGGAACACTGTTGGGTTTTTAGCCGGTAGGAGTCCGGCATAACTCTTTCGCTGCCCCCGCAACAAGAGAGTATCCATGAGGATTTCCCAACATAAAAAAAGACCTAAATTACACTGGAGTAACGCCATGGCCGTATATCCGGCCGAAAATAACTCTTCTTGAGGGTACATCATCATCATCATCAGGGGCGAAAGTACATAACCCTTGCGACATTTGTTATCGATTTTGCTGATATTATCTGGACATTCAGATGCAGCACATATATGGAAAAAGTATCATTATAAATTAGCGGAAGTCTGTCAAAGAATATGCAGCTCAACAATGATAACGAAACATAAATCGATGCTTGCTAGCTATCTTTTTTTTTCTGAGTTAGTTACGTATCGAGCTGAGGGCCCACCTGGTGGTAAATGGCGACCCACACCCATGACAACAGTAATGCGACTCAGTATAAGATTTGGATCTTAGACTGAGTCGCACTCATCCTGCTGCGATCATCACCCGAGACGGGGATGATACGTCTCATGCGAATGTAATGCAAGCACTACTGCTTGTGTGATTCCAGGTGTGGTGGCCAGTGGTGTGGTGACGAACTTGGCACAAGTTCTACTGTTACTTTTTAGTTGCTGCTCTAGCACCATCCAGAGGGTACGTGTAGAGGATCAAAGGATACACACCTGCGGTCGCGAGTAACTAGATATGGTACGGGGGACTTATTTCTCACCAAAGCCGTCTTGACCCACATATGCAACCGAAATAAAATTGCTTCCTTTGTCTCCTAATTGGGTAAAACAGCTATACACATAGTTACACGAAACTAAAACCGCCAACAAAATGTTTAAAATCCCAAAAACTTGGAAGTCTTGGAATCTGGAACTTGAAACTTGAAGCCCAGTTTGCAACATTTCTAGAAATAGCGTGTGTATTTGACACTGTTTTGTCACTTCAGGACTTATTTCATATGTGTATGATGATCTAACAACACTGATACAACATTGAACAGTGTCCCAGGGAATGGCATTGAACACCATTCAACGCCATTAACAGAGTAGTGGAACAATAAGACGATTTTTTTTGTCAATGGGTATATACTTTGCGTATACCATGGGGAGGCGTGGGGTTATGTGTGACTCACCCCCAACACTACTCAGAAATAGCAGTACTGGGGAAATACACACTAAACCCCCTTGGTGTTCCTGCACTACACCTTCACGCTTGGGCTACGGGTACCTTAGCGGCCCCAGCGGCGTTGGTCCACGCGTATCGGGACCCCAACACGATGTGTAACTCCCTGTGGTGGCGTGCCCGAAACACGAAGCACGCTATCCTCCGGTGGGGACCTCATCCGTCGGACGGCTGATTCCCGGGATCTACCGTCCGGAGGTTCCCGTTAGGGTGGCAGGTGGCGCTCATGCGCCTGCCTACGCTGACCTAATCCCCTACGTCAACCAGGGTGAGGAGATTCTTCCTGCCTCACCCTCTCGGCTGCTTCCTTCTGCGAGATTACATCCTTGCAGAAGGACTGAGCTGCCAAACAAGATCTCCTGCTGTCTATCATGGATGAGACCATAGTTGACAGCGAAAGGTTTCTGCCTATAGCCGCGGTCAGGAGGGAACAATAAGATCCTACCAACTATCCCATTGAATGTTTAAATTTCTAGAGTGCATCTGGACTCCCATCACACAATATATTAAACTAAATGTCGGAGTGTCCATTGCTCTTTCATAAATTTAAGTCTTCCTAAAATATAATATGTTACGGCACCAAATTGAAAGTCAAGAGTTTAGAGAATTCCTCTCATTCCTATCAACTGTCCATTTAGTTTTAAACGTATTCAGTCTCCGGTGAGCCTATGTTCCGCAGTGATCAGACGTAGTCCTTATATTGAGTTGCTTTCTGCACAGTCCGCCTTAGCAATTCAAATATTTTTTATGCGCACGTTCCTGAAATATCCTGCAAATACGACTTCTATAGTATAGTTTACAGAGAAGCATTATTGTAAAATATACATTTGCAATGGTTGCAGTTTCACTTACGTAGTTCATCATGCAATCAAGTCTTTAATCTTCCCAGTTAACAAAACCTAAGTAATATGGTAGGAATCCAACGGGAATAAAGTATTTTGAGATTTAATCATAACATAATTGTAATATAATAGTAACGAACAGACATAATAAGCATCTCATTATATTTCTATCCTCTAGGCTGGGATAGATCTAAGTCCACGCGGACGAAGTCGCGGGCACAGCTAGTAGTATATTTAATAAGACACTTCTTAGGTGTGGTTTACGGGTTATTCAGACTCTAGTGAAATATTAAATCTTCTTTTGACTAGATATTAAAATACAGAAAAAAATCCTGCCACATGTCATTCCAGACTATAATCTATCTCTGTGCCAAAATTCATCCAGATCTTCACCCGTTGTGCGTGATTGAGTAACAAACATCCATCCATCCAAAATTTCGCATTTACTCGTATAATAGTAGTTAGATGTGCCTACGAAATTACGAATTTTTATTAATAATCAGTCAATCAATGATACATGATTAAAATATTCATCATAAAAACAATCTTTAAGTAACCAAACTTTTATTTTATGCTTAAACACATTAAAAAAAAAATATTTGGCAACTTTTGAGGCAAATAGGTATGAGGCAAGCTACAAGATTAAACATTTATAAAATGTTCTATTCTAAAATGTTGTAGATCTATGATTTGTGGCATATTGGCCACGTCAGTATAGTACAGCGATGTGATAATGAATTTCACTTCGGACCACACTTGGAAATGTTTTGTAATGAAGTGTTAATTATGAACTCGCTTGTCTAATGGAAAATCAAAATAATGTGCCGTCAAAGAACTGAGCATAGATTTTATGGAGGTTTACATAACTTGTGACACGGATGCAACACAAAATTGGTAGATGAGTACCCTATAAATCCCTACACGTACCCCCTGGGTGGTGCTAAAGGAGCAACAAAAAGTAGCAGTAGAAATAGTGCAAAGTTCGCTTGTAGAAGTACTGCCTCTACACCTAGTATTCTGCCACCAAGCAGCGGTGCATTGCTATGTTCCGGTGGAAGGTCCGGTTCCGGTGTGGATGCCGGTGAAATTACATGCACATGAAACGTCAGATCCCCGACTCGGGTGACGTCATTTTACTATTGTTTATAGCAAAAATAACAAAAACCTAAACCACTTCTTCTTTCGTGCGAGCAAGTGGCCAGCTCTGCTGTCGGAGTGTTCAAGTCACCCGAAGTCATCCGACATGGCTCAACGACTAGTATAACGGGGGCTGATATCATAACGTGGCCTCCAAAGTCCAAAAGCGCCCAGTTTTGGGCCACTAAATCGTCACCCATCCAACTTCTGACCGGGCCGAAAGTTTCTTAACTTAGATGATCTGTAATCAGCTACGTCATGGATCACTTGTTAATGTGAATTTTAGCTTTTTCTTACTGAAATTGTATGTTAGAGGCGAGTCTACGAAGTTTAAATCCAGACAATTGAACGCGTTGCAATCCGTGAAAACTAACAACCATAATCCTCAGAAGGAACATTCAGGTGAGGACGCGCCGGAACGTCTGCGTCGTTACTCGAGATGGGACGACGCTAGATCCCAGCTGAGTGTGGGGGCGGGGCGCACAGTGGGCTCACTCGGCGAATTCTTAACAAAAAATAATATATTATATAAAAATATCTAATAGCTCTTTAAAAAAAAAATTGACTGACGCGCTGACTTTCCCGGTTTCACAGATATCATAAACAACAAATTCATTTTACGAAAATGTAAAAACTCGGTTTGTTGTAATGGTAATGAGCTGATGACCGATTTTAATAAAACACATCTAAGAACCAATGCTATTACCTGCTTATAAATAAAAAAAACCGCACCCACATCGATTCACCCGCTTAAGTGTACGGACAGATACACAGGCAGACAGACACATAGCGGCCAAACTTATATGTCTTTATGCCTCTACAAACTCTCTTTTTTAAAACAGAACCTAATATTTATGTTCATCGCACAAAGCTTGTCCTGGCAGTAAGGCGGTTGGAACTAGGGTACGTATATGTCAATCCTATTCAAACATTGTCATACTTTAAAGCAAATATGGAAAGAACGTATAGAACGAAGGCTTGTCAAATCTTTTTTTTTAAGAAATTTTCTCTGTTTTCTCCAAAATAGCATATAAATTATTAGAAAATCATGGCGAATGCTACTTAGACAATTTCAACAGTTTATCATAGTAAAGCCACTCTCAGTCAGATCAGTACTTTGATGGGCTAGCGTTTAGTGGTATTTAGAATGAGCGCTTCCGTGCTTCAAAGGACACGTTAAAATCTACATAGCGCAGTATGAAATTCTTAAATATCAAGGATATTTATAACAATATTATACAATATTTACAATACAATACAATTTGCAGTACAATTTGGGTATGTTCAAGAGTAGAGTGAATAGGTATTATTTAGGCCAGCGTGTTACATTTTCGACCGCATCATCACTTACCATCAGGTGAGATAGCGGTCAAACGACGGCCTATAACGAATAAAAAAAAAATAATTAAAAATTGTTTTCGAAGTCTGTGATATCGGCCCACTGTGCACATAGAGTAAAAGACAATCAGAAGCGGCACGCGTTAACGTTATGTCGTAACGATTTGCCGGATAATCCGCGCGATCGCCAACGAATGCCAATCCAATTTACCCGCCCGGTTCAAAGGACACAGGGGACGTTTTTTCGGCCGGACTACATGTTTTATTCCGAGGATAGAATTTGTCGCAACAGTTTTGTCGCGGTTTTGCGGTGATTGGGAAAGTCTTGGCATTTATTTGGAAAGTATCGAGATTGCTTGGGAAATTCCGTGTTCAAAATATTTTTCTTCTTTTTTTGGGAGATGTAATTTTAATTTCGTCATTCAATTATTTTTGTTTGTGAAATCATTAGACCTTGGCGAGATCATGTTGCTTCCGTCCTCAAAATCCCTGCACGTGTCAACCTAAAGCAGCAGTAGAACTTGTTCCAAGTTCGTCTGGAGTAGTTCGGACTAGGTGTGGTACCTAGTAATTCACCGTCAAGCAGTGGTGCACTCGCATTGCTGCGTTCCCGTGGTAAGGGTGCCGCTGAAATTACAAGCACATCAGACGTAATATCAGCTATATCAGCTATAATATCCCCCCTACCCCTGGAAGCTACATTGTTCAGTTTGGGACAAAGATGGTTACGAAAATGTATGAAATATTGTATCTCCGGGAAAATTAAGGCTTCTACACATAAAGCGGCCACCTTTGTCGTCCTTTACCTACAAATTAGCAAGTTAACGCTAAAAAGAAACTAATAATAGCGTTCTTTTCGCTTCGTGACGTTCCGATGCCGAATGGTTTGCTCAACTAATTCGAAATTCGAACGCGTTTTTCGTATTTAGAACGCGGTGTTGACAGTTAGTCCTTCTGGGAACGCGTGAAGCGACAGAGGTCGCTGGCAACTTTAACGTATCCTCGCTAAAGATGGCGGCGGCGACGGTTTGAAAAGAGAACCAAATATTTATTCAGAAACTCTAATTACTTTTGTAATTCTGTAGAAAAGAGTTTTGCTACCATTTTTAGTTTCGTCGTTCGGTGTGAATCAATATTGGTGTTTTGAATAGTTGCTGTAAAAATTAGAGTATTTTGGCCAGAGACCAACAAGCACACATCAGTTGCATTAACAAGTCTCCTGGACATTTTTTTAAATTTAGTGCACTTTATTTAATAGGAAAAATACTTTTCCTTTAAGGACACAAAACATACTTACGTTTTTCTTTAAAACTATCGAATTTTAAATAATATATCAAAACTATTAAGTTTATAACAAAATTAAAAAGTATTCTAGAGATTATAATTCAAGCCTTTTATTATGTTTCCGATTTAATATATGTATATATTGACGACTCCGTGGCTTACTTGGTAGTAGCCCTGCCTTCGAAGCGAGGGGTCCCGGGTTCGTTTCCCGGCCGGGGCACACTTTGTGTGGTGAGCATGAAGTTTGTTCTCGGGTCTTGGGTGTTTGTCTTGTGTTTATGTGTTTGTCCATGCCATCTGCTACACAGGGAATCCTAGTGCGGAGGTATGAGTGTGTAAACGTAATATGTGATATTTTTTTTTTACTGGTCGAGTTATGTGCTTACCAAATTCGCCATTTTGGTTAATTTCGAAAATTTCACTTAACACATGAATATACATACTGGTAGAAATCATGGGATCCTTTTTTTCGTGATCAAGCGTGTTGTCAGCTGTTTGCCTTCCGATTAGCAGCGAGTTTCTTCTTTAATTAGCATCGCTACACTAAAACGTACGTACAAACAGACTGACACACGATAATTTATTAATATGGCGGGTTTGCGGAGGCTTTTATCGTGTACTAACTTCGGAATTTCGTGTTTACCTATCAGTTTTGAGTAACGAGATTTTTATTTCTGATACACGATGGCACGATATAAACAGGCAGTAAGTAAAATAGTAACAAATAATAACTTAATTTGTTCATTTATAAAAAACGACTTCTTTACTTATATTTTAAAAGAATATAGAAAGCGTATTACCCCTTACGTTAAAGATTATATCTATGCTAGTTTGATAAACGTATAAAGTAGTAAAAAATGTGTGTTAATTCAAGATAGCGTATATCTTCCAATCCAGATCCTGATACCAAATTTCAACTGAATCTGACGAGCTATTTGAGCTTGAAGGGGGAACAAACATATACACATACACATACAAACTTCTGCCTTTATAATATAAGTGTTATAAAACGCCATGGTGTGATAATGCTCTGTTTTACATTGTTGTTGCTGTTTACATATCAATAAGAAAAATTAGTTTAAACTACTTACTTTGTAAAAAGAATCATGCTTGCGAAAGGAAAGTAATCCTTTCACTAAGGGTGTCTTGATTATTCTTCCCAATGGAGGGTCGGATAGGGTTTTAACAAGCCCTTAACTTAGGTTTAAGAACGCATGTTTTCGTTGCACATATATAATTTATGCATATTTTAAGAATTCAACAGAAATAAATATTTTTGGCTATAATATAAATAGAATTAAAGGTTTCTACTAATTTTTCAAACTTATGAGAGTATGGGTAACTTGACCGCTGCTGTTATTAGGTATAAACAATGAAAATTAACAAAAAAATTAGTTTGTCTATTATTTTGTCTATGTGTGCGTGTGAGGTTGGACTTTCTATGAAACTGACTTTCTGTATCTTACTATTTTGTGTCAACAGACACAATGACGTCATAAAGGTCGAAATAGAATTTCTTTAGGAATTTAATTAAATCTTTATGCTATATAAGTGACGGAACGAGCTTATGTTAGGTGGTTTCCGCCGCCCATAGATGTCCAAAACACGACTTCCGTCCTTTGCCGAAATATGAGGAGACCCAAGTCACATTGCACAGAGACATAACAATTGCGGTAAATTAAAACCACTCTTGAATGTCAAGAGTAAGCTTGTGTCCCACAAATGAGATAGTAGAGGCCAAAAAAATAAAGGAAGACTCATAGCAAAGAAAATCGTTCACAAAAGTATGAGTCTGAAAATAGCATTAACGAAACGTGAATAGCGCCTGAAGGGGCAGTCTGGCAACACTGCGGGGAAATGTTCCCGAAAAAGTGTCGTGTCCCCAAACCCATTTAACTTTGACGATGAAACTCGCCTTTTTAATGTCATAAAGTGAATTTTGGTGGAGTTGGACTAGGGAAGTCATTTTTTAGATATTTTGAACTTTTTTTACCCCAATTAAACTTTATATAAATAACGCGGATTTACGAGTAGGACTTATAAAGAATTGAATTCATTGGTATAATTACAATATATTTTTTTAAAAAGAGTGTTTTTATAGTCATTGATTTGACCAAATTAAGACACGTTTTTTAAACCTACTTGTTTATCTACTTCCTATCCGATCCTCCATGGGGAAGATCCAGCAAGAAACATAATGGCAGGATCACTTTTATTTCGTGATCCTGCCCCCAAAAATATAATTATGTTACTTAGGTCTATTTAAAACATCTTGTTTGTGAATATTGAAATGTTTGATAATATAAGATATTTTGCATGTTATGGAGCAGAGCGACAACAGGCTATGGTGTTTTATCATTTACTCAAATATTCCTTACAAACTTTTTTATTATTATTTAAATCTCCGCAAAGCTTCTTCTTCTTATCGTGTCAATGTTTCTTACAAACTAAATGATGTCGCTATAAAATTTTGCCACCTCAACAGCTCTATTGGTGGCTTGGTACAGATCATCCAATGTGCAGGTCGCAGGGCACAATTTTACAGGGTACAGGAACAAACTGCTACAAAGCTGTAGCTTTGTAGCAGTTTATTCTAATGTACTCAATTGCAAACAATTATCATTTAATGTCAAACACAGTTTAATGTTAAAATAGAATAGAAATAAATTCGAATATAGGTAAATTATGAATAATGAGCCTATGTGTAAAGACCTATATAATTATAAATAAAAACTACTTTTAATTTAAGTTCTGCTCACAAAACCTCAAGGGCTCCGCTATTCTATCACCCGCAAACATACAAACAAACTTCTACACAATAATTGAACCCACGACTCTCGGATCAGTAACCAGTTACCCGACGAGGTCTCAATAAGATCACATTACAGAGGTCCATAAGAGGGCTCAAGGGAGCGATGTCCGTTTGATATAAAACGCATTTACGACCTGAAAAACTAAAGCCGTTTCCTATTTTATGGGAAATTGAGTTGGTGGAAATATTTCATGGATTTTATTGTTCAGAATGTAATTTATTGAATGGTTTGGGAATGAAATACCTCTGAGTAACGATTAGTTGGAGTGGTCAGTTGTCTTCAATAAGGTTCGCATGTCTTGTAGCTATATAAAATGTTCACTTATCATGTCTATGGGTGATAAATAACCCTTTGAATATCTTCCTGGGTGCTGCCAATACTTAGTGCGAGAACAACGGTACTATTATATCTACACCACATCGTCCCCTAGTAGTGTTAAGTAACGTGTCAAATGCTAGACTATCTTCGCTAAATAAGTAGCTAAAATAGATAATTATTTTCTTAATATTAATATTTACTTATTTTAAAAATCCAATATTGATAATTATTAATTATAATAGTATGAGCCAGCTTCATAACTGTCATCCCCTATTTTTTATCTCTCGGGTGTAAATTTGCCATTTTTAACCTCCATTTTTAAAGTCTGTAAAAAAATTATATCAATCATTCATTCTGTCTTTTTGAATTTGCCATGCATTAACTGTTAAGCATTTGACTTAACATAGGCGTAGCCTATTCCTACGCCAATGCTTATGCGTATGCGTCTTGAGGTTGCCATACAACATATTTTACTTATTTACCTATTATTATGTGTCAAAATATCAATGTATAACGCCTGCTCACATTTTAAACCAACAAGTTTCCTATCGAGATTCGAATTCCATACCCAAAATCGACCACTACACTATATCAGCTAACACAAAATGGTAAACCAGAGAATACCGAGCACTTTTCAATTAACCTTTGACTTTTCATGATCAACTTTTAAAAATGTTTTCCCGTGAAAAACTGTTCACCAGTACAACACGGGCCACTCAATCCAAACGTCCTCGAGCGAAAATCGTACTAAGCGAACAAAAATCGGCCGGAACAGCCCCAGGTGTCAGTTTTTAATAAAGAGCCAATCAGTCGACGGCCGGAAGTCTGGCCGGCGTTCTTCCCGGGCGGAAATGGAGCTCGTGTTTGCAGCGCCCTCTGCCAGTTCCGCCGGAAGCGACGGTGTCGCCGCCGGCGTACGTGGTTTCGCGAGGGTTTTGGGGTTCTGTTAGCATGATTTAAATTATAAAACTTTGAAAACTTTTTAAGTCAAGTCTATTTCAATTTTATTAACCTTAGCAGTATAATTTATGCCAAGTTAGTCCGGAGTATTACTGCCACCACACCTGGTAATCAGCCGCCAAACAGTGATGCACTAGTACTGCAGCGTTCCGGTGGAAGGGTGTGGGTGCCGGTGTAATTATTGTACATGTATTTAATTTTCGAAGCAGCTGTACATAGACTTTGTCAAACATGAGGAAATATCTCTTCGTGTAAAAAAAATATAAAATTTATCACGATCAGTACTTATATACTTAATACAAATAAAATAAATGAATAATATGTGAAATAAAAGAATTTTAAATATGTAATCTGACACATACCAACACAATTAAATTTAAAAGTACGGAACTCCTAACAATAAATCTGGCAACCCTTTTCGTACCGTCCAATAAATGGATGCCATATTAAAAACGTTTTAAGCTGTTGTTTTGTGTGTTGTCGCCTTTGATGAAGTCTCGGAAAACAAAGCCGCGGGGTAAATTCTTTTCTAGTTTAAATATGAGGGTAACTTGAAACGACGAAATTGTATTTCTGAAAAAGTTTGTAGATTAGGAAAGAGTTTGTATGAACATAAAAAATATGTATATAGCGCCATTAATATAAGTTTAGCGACATATACTTTATGTAACAAACTGACGGGACGAGCTGAAGGTCCATCTGATGTTAAGTGGTTCCCTCCACTCATAACCACAGCAATACAACAAAGGTCCTCCACGATCAAAGTATGAGAAGACCCTAGCCTTGCGCCCGTCACCCGAGACGGGGATGTTACGTCTTATACGTATATGATTTTACCGGCACCCACATGAAGGACGGAGCCTACGGAAGTTGGCTGCAACATGGCGGCAGTTCTTCAACGGGTGGATGTTTCAGTTCGACTGCTATAATAATACTCGTAGAGAGAACGATTAAATCTTCCAAAGAAGCTATGGAGATTGCATTTTAAAATTAATTATACTACTAATCTTTCCTCTGTATATTTTATTTAATTAATTCAAGAGAAGAATTAATGAAATTAAAAGAAGACAGCTCAGTTGGTAGTAGCTCTGCCTTCTGTCGCGGGTTTGATTGCCACTCAGGACAAGCATTTGTGTGACGATGCTTGTTCTGTGTGCTTAATAAATATTATGTATCTGTTTACAAAACAAACGTACTATTTAAGTATTATACCAGTTATCTAGTTCCCATAATACAACCTATACTTAATTTGGGGCTAGATGGCGATGTGCGAAATGTCCAAAAATTAATTACACCTTAACTACAGTCGGTAAACGCAAAAAAACATTATAATGTCCTAATTCTACCACCGTATATACTGCCACAGAATAAATAATTGTTAGTACTCAGTCATAGAGGCTGCGTTCGGTGACAAACGACGAGTCACGCGAGCTACCTGTCGCGATCACTCACGTTGGACAGATGCGCGCGGATTTGTCACGAGGCAAAATGGCGGCGCTGACAGCTGGGTCTGAAATAATGAGCGATCCAGAGTGCGCCTGAACTTCTGTATGTGGACTTTGGTCGTTTTATCGAACTGGTAAATTTGAAGTGTTCTAAATTTAAATTAACAACCGATTTTGAAAAGAGATTGAAGCTTTAAACAGAAAGTTAATTTAATAAAGTCCGTACCAAAGACCATTTTTTATGAAAGCGTTTATGCGTAACAAACAAACTCACTTTTCCATTTATAATATTACTTAGGATTTCATGCCGGTCCCATCGTACTTACAGTATAGTTAAGTGGTAGTAGATATTAACAAACTTAATATTACTTGTAAAGTAGTCACTTGTGACTTAGTCTTGAAAAGATTGGCCGCGAGATGATAGGTCAGCGAAGATCTTGTTAAAAACTCCACTGTCTCTCCAGGTAGGGTTGCATCTCACGATGTGCCCAAAATATTTGAGGGTGCAGCGGGGGCAGTTGAAAGCCTCCTAGAGATTTCCAGCTCATTCAGTATGGACATATGTGTTCCATTTTTTGTTGCATTTTTCACCAAACCCACTTTTCGAAAGCATCTAATCGCCTGCCAGTCAACAAGTCTAATATGATTGGATTAAGCGCGTTTGTTTGTTAAGCGCGAATCGTGAAAATTTTCGTTAAACCACGCGGACGCATCTTGTAACACTGTTCACTCCACTGCAAAAAAAATACCTTCACTTTCAATTTGTTTGCCACAAATACGTTTATTTATACCAAAGGTCACATTTTGCATACTTTTCATAAAATTTATGGATACTTATAAGAACCAAAAAGCGCTATTGGTCCGTTTAAGTGTCATTAATATGTCTCAAATTTTGTAGCATATCAATAAAACCGTATATTAATAACCGATAAGTATTTAATGGTGTTCCATATTATCGATTTTTATGACATTACCCAGCTGTTAGGTAAGCTCATAAAATGAAATATAAACATAAAAACTTAATAGTTCTAGACGTGTATTTATCGCGTTGCCACTAATATCCAAAGGTTAACCTTTCGATATTACAATTTAAAATGTAATTACAAACCGTGCTATGAATGCGAAATGTTGCCCATTTGTTTTTATTCCATTACGATGATAAAATTGTCATTCAATTTATTCTCTTGCAAAAAGTCGATTACTATAATACAAGAATCGATACAAAAAGTTCGATGTTTATTTATAAGTGTATGTGGCATAGAATTAATGGAAATTTAATTAATATATAATTAAACTAATAGGTGTTCATATATTTAAATAAATAACCTGTAATTATCGGCCCGGGTGAAATTTCAGGCGATTGACGCGTAACATCCCCGTTTCAGTGACGGGCACAACGCGATGCGACTTGGGTCTTATCAAACTTTAGTAGGGGAAAACCTGAGTAGTTTTGTTGTTTACGGGTGGTGGTAAACACTTAACGTCAGGTTGGCCGCAGGCTAAGCCATTCAATATAATCGTATAAAAAAAATCTATATATGATCATGACTTTGAAAGAGACACACACAATAGTTTTAATTACGTTTTCTTTACAAATTGTAAAATTAAGGTTATTGAGACAATGTGCAGTATCATCATAATTTAGTTTTTAAATTAAATAGCTTGTTGCAGAGTATTTGACAACGAACCTGATAGTTGAAAGATTAATTATGCAAGGAATTCAAAATAAAAATTGTCTTTATATACAATCTATATTCGACTAATGAAGTTAATTCAATAAAATTTAATGATCTTTTTAATGTCACAACTTAAAATAGATATTTCATTACATAACTCATTAATTAATTAACGCAATGCTCCATTTTCTCATCTACTTGATTGAAATGATAACTGAATACATAAATAATATCAATATTCGTGTTTTTAACAGGGTTTCTAATTAAACACTTATATCGAATTAACATTTTCGATGGACTATTGACAGTTTACGATAATGTATAGCAGTGATAAAATAATAATGGATTATGTCTACATATCCGTATTTATGTAATAATTATATATATTTTGGATCAAATGAATTGCCTAATATCTACTTGATCTTATTTTACAGCGATATTATTAATAATTCAGCGACAAAATTAAAATTAAACATAACATAAGTTGAAAAATATTTTTTCAAATCAATATAAAGTGATAGGAACTAAGAATAAATTAAATTAATAAAAAAAATGAATTATTCTTATTGAGACAAAGAATGAATTTAATGGGAAACATACAAGAAACCCCTCGGAGACAATGTTCACAACAAAACATGTTCTGCATAGTAAAATATGAGCTAGTTATGATGTTTCAAAGGATTAGGTTTATGGTAGAATGAACAAAGTTTCAGGGTAAGTAATAGAAGCCTCTTTACCCTTTCATGGAACTTTATAAATAAGCAGTAAATTGATTGGCTATAAACAGCATCCCATGAAAACACCCATTAGAACTTATTAACCCTTCCACCTTTAATATAAACGCCATTCGATTCCTTCATACCATAACGATAATATAAATATTAAATAAGACCAAAGCTACAATAAAACGCGAAATGAAGCGTCAGTAATCTTTAAAAGTTGACCAATAATCGTAAATTATACAGTTACGACCAACTTTTATACGGAAACACAAAGTTTATAACCTAGATAGGTATCTAATAAAGTGGAATATCGTAAAACGTCTATGTTAGTGAGCGTTATGTCACTTGTCTGATATTTCTGGCGTTTATGAGTTGGCAAGCGGAAAATCATAGTGTCCACGAAACACTTTCAACATTATCACTAAGTATATCGCATCTACTTCCTTCACGTTGGTAATTTACCAACGTGAATTTACCAATGGTAAATATATAAAAAGTATATGTATTTTATACACATGTTTTGTAGGTAATTAGGTGTCTTCGCCCGGACTTATTTCGTTGCTAAAAATTGGATAGCCTATCATCACACTAATATTATAAAGGCAAAATGTATCTGTGTGTTTATTTTTGCTTATGAAAACGCTTATGAAACCGAACGTAAACGATCTAATTTTATAATTGACTATGCAACAACTAATGTATTTACATTCCGGCCAATAAAATGATTTGATTTGACGTGTTAGCTAATTATTTTCAATTCAATCAGTTGGATCGCATAGCCATATTGATTAAACCGCAATTCTTTTATATTGGAATCCCTGATTGCCTCATCAACCGCCTCATTATCTGACACTCGTAAAGTTTCCTCATCTTTAGGATAAAGGTATTATTAATATAAATTTAATTTATGTTCCTCTCTGAAACCCCTGCACATATAGGTATGTTCGGGCCATGATTATAATTGAATTTAATTTATAATTGGTTTTTAATAACAATCAACGCTTACTCATACGGATACGCACTAAAATTCCGTGTTATGGCATGAACACAGAGACAATCACAGTACACAAGACCCGAAAGTGAACTTCCTGTTCACCACACAAAATGTGCCTCGGCCGGAAATCGAACCCCACGGTACGAAGGCTTTACTAGAAACTAAACTATGGATCCGTTTTAGTCTCTTACTTTGAGTTATTCAATATCTCTTCAATATATATTTTAGCTTTACAGATGCGATACCACAGATACAAAACAAGTGACTGATATAAAAATTAAATAACCTTCTTCAATATCCCTTATTTTACGTCCTTCTAAGTAGTTTTTTCTTCTAGAAATTTCTATTAATCCCCTTAGAGGATCAACCAAAAAAAGAATAACCAAGATCGCTTCACCATTGCCAAGGCAATTAAGTAAAAAACACACTGCAAAAATGACAACCGGAATTGAGAGTTGGATAATATCGTTTGATCAAACACCAAAGTTAAAGAACGCGTGATTTAGTAGGCACATATTTATTTAGACGTTTCCAAGGCTTTAAAGAATTGTATTCGGATAAATAATTGACTACTGCGTAGAAATCGCAACGCACGAAACCTGCGACCTTCACGTACATGAACATTAAACATGCATTTTATTCAAAATTTTACGACTTTTTAATTACCCAAGTCCTGTTCAATACCGACAAAGGTATCTTTAAAACGTCTCGGTAATGAACAATTAACTTCATTCGACAGTAAAGTATATAACGGAAATGAGTTAAATTAAAACATTTTATAATGTAAAATGATTATTAAAAAATAACGGCATTGTCCATAAAGTGTGCAAAGTTTTTAAGAAAAAATACGTAATATAAAATAATTTTGTTGGCTTCAACTAAAAGTAAACCTTGGACTCCGGACTTTTCTTTCTATTTCATATGATTTAAAAGAGGAAACACTGTTTGACAGCTGTCAAAGTCAAGTACGAGTATCTTTAAGCTTGATGCCAGTATATGACGAGTCAAAAAATTTGAAAACCGTGGCTCCTACTCAATCTCAGGCAACGGTTTCAGCTGAAGAACAGCCAGGGTTTATTCCTGGCTATTCTTTAGCTATGATGATGCTATGATTCAGACAAAACGTATGATGGTTCAAATTTTTTTTGTTATTTATTAGCGGGCAGACGAGCTGGCAGCCACCTGATGGACAGCGGTCACCGTCGCCCAAAGACACCTGTAATACCAGAGGGCAATGCTGATGTGCTGCCGGCCTTCAGAAGACGATTAACCCGCCTTTTGAAGGACCCCATATCCAAGTTATATTATTTGATACACTATAAATAAGCTCAAGGCTCAATTCGACTGGTATGATTGTGTTCTAGATACATGCTCTGGCACTGTCAATATGGATATCAAAAATTAAGTTCTGAATGAGGAAACTCCTGGCCATTAACTCGCTTGGACCAGATCTTAAAAAATCTTAAAAACGGCGAGTGAACGGCTTTTGAATAGTCGAAATTTAACTGCATGTATTCAGCGCAGCTGCACCGAATTTATCAGAGAGTCACGAAGGTAAAAAAAATCTAAAAAAAAAGTTATTTACCCTTATGACCTAGACACCTAAATGTCAGAATTATACGTGACACCAAACTGCATTAGTACTGTAAGTAATTTATTTAAAGCTTACATAAAATTCCGAAATCATGAATTACGCAGTCGTTTTTTTGGTAACTGCTCGGAGTTTGATGTCGGCATAATATTAACATCAATAAATTTCAAGGTTTTGTCGGTGGAGTGCAGAAAAGATTTGCGAAATCAAATATAATACAATATTTTTGATGATATCAAGTTGCCGCGTAAAAATGAAAGCCTAATATATAAAACACAAAAATTGTTTCTACCGATGTCCGTTATAGATGTGCCCAAATCGGTTTCATTAGAAAGGCAATAATGCGAAAATGGTTTTGACCACTAAAACAATACATTACGTACAATATTTTTTTAACGAATTAACAGACGCCGTATCTCGGCTAGTACATGGTAAATCAAATTACGCCAATCGCAAATTACGCCAAAGTTCATTCTATTTTGGAAACCTGCTCACCAGAGATGTCCTAAGTATAATAAGAATAGCATATTATCATATATATATGAATAACTAGCTGCAACTAGTGTTACTCGTACATCCGGTTAAAAAGCCAACATAAGACGATGTAAAAGAAACTGCCTAACTAATAAATTTCACCAAAATCCGTCCAGCCAGTTAGACGTGAAGGAGTAATAAACATACATACATACAGACAAACTTAAATAAAAGTATGATATGAATTACTTATAATATGTATTATAAGCATGTAGTTTTTTATCACTTATTTAGTTCCTCTATTACAAGCTATGCTTAGTTTGGGGCTAGATGGCGCTGTGTGAAATATCTAAAACGTTTATTTGCTAAAATAATTTTGCTAAATCTGTTTGTGATATTTTTATTTGCTGGGCCTAAAATAGGCATGAATATTATTTTATAAGTACATACATACATATGCCAAAAACATTACACAGCCGCTTTTTACCAAAGCAACCATTGCGTATTGTGAAGTGTTGCCATTCGAAAATAAACTCAACACCTTACTAAGCTTGCATTGAACTGAATCTTTCATGAGTTTCAATAGCCATAAATCTGTGATTCCCTCGACTTTTTCATTCATTGTAATAAAATTATCATAGTTTATTCGTTTTATTGAGTTGCAGATTTTATAAGTAAGTGCGTCTCGGAAATATTATACGGCAGATTGACGTTGATGAGTGCAGCGGCGGAATCATTTGTCAAGTGGCAACATTCATATTTCATGTTGGATTTTGGAGTTTTTCGGCGTTTTGATGCATTGATTTTTTGTCTAGCGATTGAATATTTGGATGGCATTTTATATACTGTGAAAGTAAGCCATACATAAATGATTTTTTAGTGAAAATAAAGTGACAGGAAGAGATAACAGTCCATCTTATATTAAGAGATTAAAATCGCCTATGAACAACAGAAACACGACTCCGGCCCTCATATACTAAAGTATGAGAAGACCCAACGCGCATCGCATTGCGCCCATCACCTTGAGATGGAGATATAACGTCTCATGCCCATGGAATTTCACCAGCTCCCACACCTTTCCGCCGGAACAGAGCAAAGCGAGTGACCTCAGGCGATGGAATACCAGGTGTGGTGTCAGAACTACTCCGGACGAACTTGGCACAAGTTATGGCAATATCATGATTTTTATTGAATTAAATTTCCAAATATTATCTTCGTGTTATCGTATTATTGTTATTCCTTGTGTTCTACCAGTATTCGGCACGTGATGAGCTCACGACTTTTCACCCAACCCTGTACGCGACTGCGTTTGACTTAATTTTGTTTTATATTTTTTTAATTTCTTGCTATCTTTTTGGGGAGTTATTATTATTATTCATTGTTATGTAAAGTTTATGAAAATATATAATTTTTTATTATCTATTAGTTATTCATTATGGCTTCCATAAAGTTATTATTTTTTACATGATATCATTTATTAGGTGTAATGCTATGAAGCTTATTAAAACTGACTGATGTAACCAGATCGATAATCGAATAATCCATACAATCTGATAATCGTCATCACAGTATTACGTCTCTTTCCCGTCTAGCGCGTTTGTCTCGATCAATATCGCTAATCGAGTGTTCAATCATCGAGTCAGTAGATCGGCTGTGATGGATGCCCCAGACGGGAATCTGCACTTTTTGTTACAGACAGCATTCATGTCAGTGGAGCTTCAACTTTACGTCGTTGAAAATAAAGGCAAAGAATTTAAAGAAACTGAAATCATGATAGCGTCCTCTTTGAGGTCATTGCTGCATAATACAAAATTTAGTCTGGTTTTGTTTCGGTTTATTTCAAGATTTCAGATGGCTATTACAAATACAAAAACTCTTGCTAAGATACTTAGAATTGTACATTATATACGGACCACTGTATACAATTAGTGATCATATTATAATACAATGAGCAATCTCTTCTAGACAACTTTTGACTATAAATCCTAAAGAGAGAATAATATGAATCCAACAAGTATTTTCCGCGTAGCGTATAAAAGTATATATTAGTTTGCTAAAGTCATTGATTTAAATAAGCAGGAAGATACGCGATGTTGTAACAAACCAGATAAACTTATACCCCACAGTTATATATAGTAGCAATAAAGATAAGAGATATACTCAAACCGAAGCGCGAAAGAGATAAATATGTGATAGTGCCCCTATATTCATGCGCTTAGGTAAATTGTGTGCATTCGCCTAATTTCAACGTTCCACACCCGAGAAGACAGTGTTGTATTTTTTTTATGTGAATGAGTGACGGAACGAGCTGAGGGCCCACCTGATGGTAAGTGGTGACCCTCGCCCATTACAACAGTAATGCGCGCGACTCAGTATGAGATCCAAATCTTTACTGAGTCGCATTCATCCTGCTGATACGTCATGCGCATGTGATTTCACCGGCAGCCACACCCTTCGACCGGAACACATTAATGCAACCACTACTGCTTGGCGGTAGATTCCAGATGTGGCGGCAGTACCTCAACTTGGCACAAGTTCTACTGCTACTTATTAATTAAGATTTCTAGTTTTAAGCTATTGTTATCTTTTTCGTGTGCAATAAAGTATTATCTATGGATCTATATTTTTTTTATAGATTCTAAGAATATTTTTTATAATTACAATTTAATCGCCATCCATTTTACGTCGGCCGCGTCCACGTCATTCCAATGTACGCATGCCTTTATGTCCCAACATTTACTTTGTATGAATTTTATCTCAGTTATTCATATAATGGCATTCTCAAAATAGTTGGCGGAAGCACTTTGCTATAATGACGGTGCTGTCATTATTTCGACCCAATTTTTTATACGTGGAAAATCTTAGAGCATGTAATAATATTTTTTAACCTCTGATAGAGGCGACACGATCTGCATAAACGTAAAAAAATGCAAGAGTAGCGATATACAATTCCAAGTACAGGGGTATTGTAGTTTTTTTAATAGTTGATCTTATGCTATATTGTCTGGCCTCATACCTCAGTTGGTAGTGGCTCTGCCTTTTGCGCTGTAGGTCGCGGGTTTGTATGACAAACATAGATGTTTTTTCTGTGTCTGGGTGTTAATTATGTATTTCCAAAAAAAAGTACTATTATAAGTGTTTAATCAGTTATGTAGTAACCATAAAACAAGTTATGCTTATATTCTGCTAGATCGTATAGTGTGAAATATATTGAAATATATACCGTTCTATTTGTGCTAAGTTGTAAGTTTATATTGTGCTCAATGTAGCACTGTGTATTGATTTTTAGTGGTTACCGCTGGCCATAAATAACACCAATGCAACTCAGGTATTCCCTATACCGAATGAGAAGACCGCAATTATATCATGTTGCGCCCGTCACTTTGGGCCGGGCTTGGCTGAAAACCTAACGTTTGATGTTCTTCTCCTTTCATGTGAGAGAGTGGTCAACTCTGGCGTCGGAGTTCTCAAACCATTCGAAGGCCTCCGTCATAACTTATTGACTAGTAATATATATCAGCAGTATAGCGTGCCCTCTGAAGCACGGAAGCGCTCTGTTCAAATGCTACTAAACGGTCACCCATCCAACTTTTAACCGGGCTTGTTCGCTCTGTAAAGACCAGCTAAACAAGCTCCGCCACGAGCGTTTCAATTAGATTTCGTCGTATTAGATTGTCTCTACACACGCGCAAAATGTTCTTACTCTCTGCATAATCAGCAATTTGATTGATGTAGGTAAGGTGTTCCCTTATTAGCTACATAATTAGTGTCACCGGGTGTTCCTTTGTTTTTCATCGTTTTTGACCACCGAGCCAATCCCTGGCATTTAGGTGTTTCAAGATACGGCCGTTAATTACGATGCAATTAGTCATGGACGGTGTAATTACCTTCCAAAGTTGACATTATATTACGGAATTGTACTCGATAATAATTAAACTAAATTGGTGAAATGTCTTACCAATTATATTAAGAAATATTTGGTTGTGGTTTACAAAGTAATGAGTTGTTTTCGTTATGTCCGTGTACGCAATTCTGTTTATCCGTGGTTATGTACAAGTAACCGATGCAATCTGAAGGTCGCTGGTTTGCATTCGGAGTAGAAAAATTCAATTAGGTTTAAGCTAGAGATCGATGTTACTATAGATTTGGGTTTGGTAGGCAAAACAGTGCAGGAGAATATAGCTAAAATATTTTAAAACCACACATTAAAATATGCGCCAAAATCAAATAAGCCAGCCACAGCGTTTCCTCCCATTCACCGGGACACAAGGTTCAACACTGAGGGTTCTGTACCACCAATTGTCTTAATTATTATTTGTTAGAATATCCGCTATAATGAAATACATTCTGTGATACAACCAGGGAGTTTATAAACATGTTTAAAAAAATTCCATATTTTTCGTTTCTTCCGCCTTTTATTAAATCAGCATGAAGGCCGGAGGCATTTTTAGGCTGACACTTAGAAGTAATAATGCTTTATTATATTTTATACCATAATTGCACAATTACTGCATCCTATCGTGATTTTTACTGAATATAATATAATATAATTACTCTGTAAAGGAAGATTAAAAGATACCAAAAAGGAAGGATAGATAGACGTTACGTAAACCTAGTTAGGCGTAAAATCTAGGTCTAGCCGTCCGCTTCAAATATAAATACCTCTGTCGGTGCAAATCGCCGTGAGCCACTTTACATTTCCCGTCGATAAGATGTCTGCTATCCGTTGTCCCCCGTCCGCTGATCGTGTATAGGTACGTCGGCGGACATCTTAATTGCCTCGCGATGTACAGTGTCAAAGATGAGGTAAATTGTCCAGAAATACCGAGATTATATCATTACCCAACAGATAGGTCAGGGAGACAATAGACATACAACCTGAGTGTTGATTACTCTTCCCGATGGAGTGTCGGGTAGGGTATGAAAAATCATCAAATTTAACGATAAAATAATAAGAAAACGAGATAGTGTAAGTATATAAAAAAAAAAAACCGAATTAGTCCAATGTTTAACGAATATTTGTAAAAATTAAATGTGGAGAAAAATTGGGAAAAATAACAGGAAAATTGGCAAATGTAATAAAACTGTAGGTGTGCACAAATTTCTTTTGACATCTTATTGTCAAATTGTCGATCAAGACAGGACAATGTTGGTCCAGCTAGTATTTATAAAAAAGTGACTCTTTGAGTTTGTTTTTAGAGTAGAATAGGATTTTTTTTTAAAGAATGATTTTATTTTACGAATATAACAAGAATTATTGTTCCTACATTCCGGCAAATTAAACGATTTGATTTGAACATCACTTGTTACACTCCTAGGAAAGTCCTTTAAGGGCACACGATATTTTTGTTTTTTAACTTCGAAAGTAATGAAATTGTTGGTATAAACGTCGTTTCTGAACGTCTGTCTTTGGCATTAGAGCGTTGAGTATTTTAACTAGCCTTACAAGTAGATTTGTTTACCACGTTAAGGGTAGGGAAGGGGTTAAGTAGGTTGTTTGGCGAAGGTGTGGCAGGAAAAATGTTAACATCAAACGTCTATTTACATTGCGTTCTGATTTTTGATTAATTGTCCACCTTTCATTGGGAATGGAAGCTCTTTAAGGACTCTTTATGGCTTGTAATGGTTTATAGACGTGATTCAGGTTGGCCGACAAAATTTGGCCGAAAAAAAAAAAACAGAGATAATTTTATCAAATAAAGTCTTATTTGATAGTCATCTAAAACATGACATGTAATTTGACATATCTGTGTACATGTGCCTAAGGAGCTCCTGTGACATATTATGCCCCCAAATATGTTTACTTGTGTGTTAAAAAATAAATGAGTTAGAGATTGAGTTCGACTACAACTCGCCTATTGCTGTTGTGAGTCAAAAAGAACCCGTAATTATGTGATAGAACGATCTTGTTGCTAGGACCAGTGAATAACAATAATAACAATATCTAACGAAGCACAACTTGATTTGAACTAGCGCATTCAGATTGACAGCGCTTGAAAAGTGCTTGGTCTAGTGAGGCCAAGCACTTTTCTTTCTGCTGTTTCTAAATAAAGGTATGTAAGTTTAAGATTGCTCAATATTATCTGTTATCGGTGCAGGACACGAACCCACGGGCCCTGGACTCGGCGATCTTGCGTCGCACTAAACGCTCGTGCGAAACATCTCAAAACTGGTACACAATACATTGTAAATCGTCGGGACACTGCCAGAATAATAAGGCTGGAGAAGCGATACTTTAATTTTGTTTCTTAGCAAATTATCTTTATGCGAGCTATGTACTTTTCGCTAATGGATGCCTGTAGTACCAGAGGCAATGCCGAAGGAGCGTGAAGGAAAAAAAACACACACACACA
The DNA here is from genome assembly GCA_921293045.1 of Aplocera efformata. Taxonomy (NCBI): domain Eukaryota; kingdom Metazoa; phylum Arthropoda; class Insecta; order Lepidoptera; family Geometridae; genus Aplocera; species Aplocera efformata. The sequence continues at coordinate 802,140 of OV121045.1, forward strand.
CAGTGAAGAACAGTCACGTGTAGAAATTCTGAAGGTCGATACTGCATCGATACTGTATTTTACTAATTACTACTATATTTATGGGATGCAAATGAGATTGACAACTTCAAAATAGCAAGCTGATCTCGTTTAATTTTTTTATCATATATTTTGCTTAGCGTTAGTTGTAATTTTATTATCTTGAAATTCATATCATTTTGAATGCCAACCATAACAGCTGTTTAAGCAGTATCACGAGATTTTTTTCATATCTGTATATTTATTATTCTCACGATCGAGACATCGCAACGGCCGATCGGATGAATAATGCAAGTACACGCCTCTTGCAGCGATAAATAACGATTATAATTTTATCGAGATTCGCAATAAATCGAGATTGAGTGTGCGCAAGAGTTGCTTGTTGGTTTTTCCCTCTGGGATGTGACACAGGGGTGGACAAGTTGAACACTAAGTATATGTTAGTACGACGCCGATTACTTAGCCAAGTAGTAAGTAAATCTATCACCAACCTCTTAATTTAACTCTGTAATATTAATCTATAAGAGAAACAAAGTAACTTTAGCAATTATTTTACAATTGTGATTTTTTTAATATATCTGTATAACCAAACATGGTGTGTCATTTGTTTGCCCGAACATTTTTGTTCACGTGTGTACATATATTTCAAATAATACAATATAATGTATCTTTTTTTTAATTGGTATCATTTGACAAATCAAGAATAATAAAATTAATTATTTAGTTAACTCGTCCCGCGGGATGAGTTTAGAGCGGGATGAGCTGACTAAAGAGCCCGAATAACGCCGTGGGCCACCTTATTATTTAATACTTTTACTTATGTCTCTAATTCTTTGTATTATTATTTTATGAGGTAGCTGTTTGTTTTTCCAATTAAAAAAAAAAAACGGTACTCTGGCTTGGTTGGTGGAAATACCTTCGAAACAAAGCTTGGAAGTTTATAAACCTCTTGATACTATTAGCATTTTAATCAAATTTATAATTACAAAATTACGGTGTAATCTTGCTAAGTTAGACCTGTTCAAACGTTATTCCCCAAAAATATTTGTGTGATATGTATTAATTTGGTTCTTGGGTCTTGAGTGAATGTTTCCGTACTAGCTCAGTAGAGCGATCGATTGAGCCATAGTATTGGCTGAGTATTGATCTCAAGTACGAGTAATTTTTATTAGTTATTGACTCGAAAAGAAGAAGAAAACTGTTATCACTTATCTACTTATTTTATGCCTTTAGAAGAATTTTTTTATGAAATTTCTATGGGTCGAATATAGATTTCATTAAAGTAATTGTTGAAGGTATTCTAACAAAAAACGAATAATCCAAATTGATCCTAAATTGACGAAGAAATCAAGTAACAAACTTACCAAAAAAATATACAGCCGCCTGTTTTGGAGTCGGTAGTAAACTCAGTTGCAACATTTCCCAATATTTTCACATAAATCGTGTTGTTCAAACTCTGCTCCCGTATGACCCACCCGGCCGAGTTTTTGCGCAATTGCCGTTGATTTATGGTGTGAAGACGCAGATTTACGGGTGACGGAAGGCGCAAACATTATAGTACAATGGAACTATAACCTGTCTTTTAATCTGTGGTACGTACATCAGCGAGTAAACATTGTAAATCTCAGGTGACAAGACAAGACAGCTAACATGAAGATAGAGATGTAGTTAATTGCATTTTATGGGAAAATTATCAGATAATCGAAGTATTACGCAACATTTTTAATAGTGCTTTAGTTCTTCTGTCATAAGATTGAAATTGTACAGGCAAAAGTTTAGCTTGGTTCACTTAAGTAATAGAAAACACATTGCGTAAAAATACTGAATAGATCATTAATATCCATGTACTTTATGCAAAATATTAGAATAAATTGACATATACACTAAAACTTTAGTGGTTTTTGGCAGGCAGAACTGTCAAATATTTTAATACGCTGTCTTTTAAGAAATGGGGTTCATAAAAGAACGTTTCCAGGGAAAATCTTAGCTTGAGTGTGTGGATTAAATTCCTGCCAATGCTGAGAGGTGCGGTGTTGGAATGTAGCCGAAGACATCATCTCAGACTCCTATCAACATAACCCATTATACAAGCGATAGAACACACACAGAGACAAAATCTCTCTTCAGACTTTATGGTTCAATATCGCTTGCGATTTTGGGGGTAACAATAATTCACAATACATGTCTTTGAATCGAGTCATTCTTAGTCTTAATTATCCAACGCATGATTTGCTACTGGCCAAACTGCGCTTGCTGTCGCTACTTCTTAGTTCACAGACACAATGCGAGGTTTAAGCTTCCCAAGCGTGATACCCAATAATTATCTTGCTGGTGTGGTTCCAACTTTAGGTTATCCAAAAATACATTTTCATGAATAATGAGGATGAGAACAGACTCGAGTTACCTGTATCCAGTTAAGTTATTTTGTCGTAATTCCGTGACCAAAAGTGGTTTCTCATAAAAAGCAATAAAATTTAATAAGAGTTTTTATATTCTCGTGGAAATAATTAATTACGAGGTGAGGTACGAATCAATAAATCAACCCATGTATTTACATTTGAAATTCAAATCAATTTATAAATAACAACTAAACTGGTACGTACAATAAATTGTCAGTTTGCTAAGATTTTCAGTGTTTATAGATCAGTCTAGGTATACTCTATGTGGAGTAAATATGGCAAACAATTTTGTAATGATTTTAAATATTGTAATTTGTTGTTGTTGATTTGTTTTCTTTATTTCTAGGCGTAAGTTGTTTATATAGGTCATGCCGGATATAGGTCAGCAGTTTATTTAAAACTTAGCTGGTCGACACGTCGGTAGTTTAGGTACTATCCTTCAGAAGTCTCTGAAGGATCCGCACGAATCGTTTTTTTTTGTTGCACGGCTTTGTCTGCTGGGAGTTTAAGTAGTAAGCTGGTTTGATTTTCTTATAATTGAATGAAATAAAATAAGTGACTGAGAGAATAAATAAATACATAAAACAGACATCAATACTTCATCCCATATTTTTCGACCTTAGGGGGTACACTCTACCATCTTAAAAAAGAATCTAAAGCGGATTACAACGGGCGAATAAAAAAGTGACAGAATTGCAATATACGCAAATTCGTTTACTTACGTTACATGAACCGATTTTGATAAATCCAAATCAACTGATAAATGACGGAATATTGAGGTAACAATCTATAAAAGAGCGTGATGGCCCAGGGTCATAGATGCCGACTTTCAATCTGAAGGTCGCTGGTTCAAACCCACACGTGTACAAATGAGATTTTTCACTTGAAAAATGTATGTGCGCAATACCACGTTCTCGAAACGGTGACGGAAAACATCGTGAGGAAACAGGCATGTCTTAGAACCATAAATTCGAATGTGACATCTACCAATCCGGCTGGGTTCCAATGGTAGATCAAAGCCCATTCACTCTCAATTATCGAGAGTAGGCCGGTGCCCTTGCAGTGGGGACATTAGAGCCTGGGAACATTAGAAAATTAACGTAATTGAGTCACTCGTACCAGGCCTATTCCGAATGTGTAAGACAAAAACTAACATTAAAGTCCATATGTAAACAGCATCGCTTAAAAATAAAAAGCGAAATAACAGAATAAATTAGTTACCCCTATCTGTACTTACGTTAAGTAAGGAAATACCAGATAGTAAGTATTTAGAGCTCATTAAAGACCTATTCACACATTCCGCGCCGCGAAATGGTGATGCAGTTTTTACTTTGAATACTTTGGTATAATAATTATGTTCAGTCTGCATTCCAGGTGCATAACGTTGTGGCGTGCGTTTAATGTGTCATTTTGACTACCCTCACAGCTCAGTCTGTTGTAGCTCTCGTCTGCGGGTCGGAGTTCGATTCCCACTCAGAACAAGTGACGAACGTGTGACGAACGCAAATGTTTGTTCTGTGGTTGGGTTTAAAGATCTGGATATTTAAATAAAAGTATTTTTTTAAATATTTTATCAGATACCTGGTTCATTGAAAAACGCTTTACGGGAAAACGCTTCCGATAAATTGACATTCTGTTTTTAAATAATTTATGTTTGTATATTTTAGTTCCGTTGTTATAACTAGATGGCGCCCTTCAGTCCTACATCGCGATGGTGAAAACTCACGGCAATGTATGGGGTGGGCAATATACTACAGTACAGGATGCTGTGATCCGGTGGAATGTTGTAGGTGCTGGTAAAATTAACGGCGTGAGCCTTTGCATCCCCGCTTCGGGTGAGTGTCGCAACAACGAGATGTGACTTGGGTATTCTCATATATTGGTTGAGGACGACCTGAGTCGTATGAAGAATTGTTCAGGCGTTTGGAGATCATTAGCTCATCTCCATTGCACCAAGTCTGATCTTTTACACTTTCCTAAAATAATCTTGAGATTTCCTTCATTGATGTCAAAGAATGGTGTTCTATACATTATTCATCAGTCCCTTCTATTGGCTATCAAGAATCACCACTGAATTATCCCTACTAATTATTATCGCTACAATTAACCTCCCGACCATATAGCGTCACTTTAATTGGCTGTCTGTTGACTAAGAACGGATCATGGACATCTAATTGAGAATTAGCCGTGTATTTTTTCATCTCAATACGAATTGTTTGGACTTAACAAGGTTTAAGCAAAAAATCTGTGTAGCTTCAAAAGGTTTTATTTTACATTTTCTGTTTTAGATAATGCGGAGATTTCCTACTAAAACGGTTAATTAGTTACGCTACAAATACTTCTTAGAGATACTTGAAGTTGAAAAACTTTTTCTCTCTAAGGTTAGGCTTGCCTAGTGTCGAATGCGCAGAGGTCGGCCACCGGAGGGGTTTAGTTAGGGTAAAAGTCCCACATAACTGGGTTGTCCCCCCCAGGGCAACCGGTGTATCTGTTGCAGATACCCGTTCGTCAAAAAAAAAAAAAAAAAAAAAAAGGCTAGTGCCTAGTGACAAAAATATACATAACATATCACGTTTGTTGATTATGGGCCGTTAGCACTTAACATCAAGCTCATTTTGTCAAAGTCAATAGTTTAAATTTTTATTGAATTCATAAAAACTTAGTTGGAAGTACTTAATCGTAGATGTGCCACTTTTCTCGAGATCTCACGTTATTGTTTTGATTATGGGACTTGAGACGCATATATAAACTACTTGCTGCGCCCTGCGGTATTACCCGCAGTTTTTCGGGATCAAAAGTAGCCTTAAAGTATAAGCTATCCTGGTACCAAATTTCATTGAAATCCGTTGAGCCATTTGAGTGTGAAGGAGTAACAAACATACCGTACCGTACCAGCCTCTAATGTTCCCACTGCAGGGACACCGGCCTACTCTCAATAATTGAGAGTGAATGGGCTCTGATCTACCACAGGAGCCCAATCCGGATTGGTAGATGTCACGTCGTCGAGTTTTTGGTTCTAAGACATGCCGGTTTCCTCACGATGTTTTCCGTCACCGTTTTGAGAACGTGGTATTGCGCACATAAATTTTTTCAAGTGAAAAAACTCATTGGTGCACGTGTGGGTTTGAACCAGCAACCTTCAGATTGAAAGTCGGTGTCTATGTCCCTGGGCCACCACGCTCTTGGTAACAAACATACACAGACACATACATACAAACTTTCACTTTTATAATTTAGGTGTGATTATATTATAATTAAACACTTCGATTAGTATCACATATTTTGAAGTTTATTTAACAGCTAAAATAGAAGAAGGTTATATCTTTGTTGTCTAAAGTTCAGTGACCACCAACCATCAAACATAATCTATAATAAAAAAAGCTTAAAAAGCTATTAAAAAAAGTTTTGAGGCAGATGAGAAACATGACGGCATAAAATAGCGCCATGCCGTTTACCGTCACGCCTTACGAATCAGTTTTAAGGCGCGTCAAAACATATTTCACATTTTAAAAGACTTAATCGTTATTATTAAATTTGAAAGTCATATTGTGAAGATCCATTGTTTGTAAAAACTTAATTTCGTGAGTAAAAGTTGTCAACAGTATACTAGCGAGTTCATTACTTTTTATCGTTTCACAAGTGTTTTCAAAATGGTGCTTTCCAAGAAAGGCATACAATTCAATAACGATATCGGTTATTTTATCGTTAATGGAGATGTTTTAATTTTTTTTTTATTTTCTTAAGTTATACGTCGACTTCACCAATACCTTAGTGAGAATTTATTCGGACATTTCTAAAGCGGGTATGCCAATGAGTTGTCGATTTTAAAATAATTATGTGCTGAGGTGCATTCATAATAAATCGTAAAAATACTGGCTTGCCATAGGAAAAAATAGTAAATATCTTTGATTGCCAATGCCCATTGCTTCTCTGGACCAGTTTTCATCTTGTGGGATAACCTATCGTGGGGACGTATACGTAAAGAGCACACCGCCGCCATTGTTTTCAGAAAAATAATATATTTATCCTTATTAAAAACCCGTGGCTTTCAAAATGGGGTCACAAATCAGCTTTATTTGTTACTAACTATTACCCGCGACTTCGCTCGCGTTAGTGTAGATATTTAAACAATATTTTTGTCTGAATATGTTTACGCCCGAAGTCCTTTTCTGATAGTTCCAGAGATCAGCGTGTTCAAACAAACAAACTCTTCAGCTTTATTTATTAGGTATAAATAGTTACGATTAGAATTTAATTTATATATATTATTATATAATATCAAGTCATATAGGAGTATAGTATCGATAATCTGGATTCTATAGTACAAACTATGATAAGTTTGTGGCTAGATATCGCTGTGAATATCCTTCAATATTTTTTTATGTAAAAAATCTATTTCCTGTAAAAAGCTGTCGCACTTGAATGGTTTCATACGATCATTTGCGTCCAACTACGGTATCAGTATAGTGGACGGTGGCCAGAAACTATAAAATACAATGTAAATTATCGTTAAACTGTCCCTGTGCTATAAAAGTGGTATTTTTATTCTTTGTCCAAATATGACGACGCATGCGTACAACATTATTGTGGCTATTAGTATAAGTGAGGGAACTTGTTGTGTTAAAGTAAGCTTTTTCTTTTAATATTGACTTAAGTTTTGCTACTCAGTTGGGCGAAAACATTACTGGCAGTGCTTCGAAAACATTATAATTATTTTTGTCGTTAACAGTGTACAAACAAACAACACACTCATACCTCTCTGCACTAGGAATTCCTGTATTGCAGATGGCATAGACTAACACAGAAACAAAAGACAAACACCCAATACCAGAGAACAAACTTCATGCTCACTACACAGTGCCCCGGCCGGGAATCGAATCCGGGACCCCTCGCTTCGAAGGCAGAATACTATCTTCGAATACTATCAACTAAGCCACGGACATCTTTGAAAATATATTTTTTAAAGTATGTTTCAACGATGGGTTTTTCTTTTTACTGTAACAAGTCATCGAACTGACAGCCTACCTGTTGTTAAGTTGTTACTGACGTTTCATTTATTATATTCCGAATAAAGTAAAAAAGTCTCTATCCAAGACGTTACAAGACAATTTAACGGTTAAGGTAGAACAAAGGTGGTAGAACAAAGTTTACCGTTGGCATATGAAAAAAAAACTAGAACGCAACACCAACTACGGAAACAATAGAAGCGTTATGCCGACAAAAAGGAATGTTTCATAAAACATGACATAATTACTCAACATTCTTATTCTCTCATCATAATTAATTAATTCCTTGCGGTTCTCGCGCGGAATCATAAATGGACGGTATGACGTGGAATTGCACTTATCAAGAAAATGTCCCATCAATTCATTTTCGAATTGCCGTCATGCATATTTCATCGACGCAACAATTTATCCTTTAGCAACGAAGTCTGCATTCTTTGATAAATGCAATTAATTCCATTTATTTAATTTTACATCGCTATTTCGATTGGCGTTCGAAATTTGGGTCGTTTGACAATTCTATCATCTTTTACAACCGCCAAGCAGTGGCGCACTCGTGCTGTGTCGGTGGAAGGGTGTGGGTGCCGGTGAACGTTGGATAGCAAAGCTAATTTACTGTGCAATATATAAGCCAAGTCACCTGTTGCTTCCAGCATCTTTCGAAACATTTACATATATCTTTTTGATCCCCTACCCCCACGCCCCAAAGCTTCAACCCCAAAAGGTTCACATGATGTTACTGCTACTGAGACTACTATATTCGCGCCTTTTGACTTAATTTAGTAACTTTTTTTAGTCGACTTTAGCTGTATTAAATTTTTTATTTTTATGTAATCAAGTCAAAAGACCACCACTAAACATCAGGTGGGCACAGCTCGTCATACACTTTCATATTAAAAAAAACGCAGACGTTATATACCCGTTTCAACTGACGGGCGCAACGCACTGCGACTTGAGTCTTCTCATACTTACGATGGAACATGTGTAATTGTTGTCTATGGGTGGCGGTGTACACTTAACATCAGGTGGGCCGAAATCTCGTTCCGTCACATTTGTCGCATAAAAAGGTCCTGAATTTCAAAAGCCTTGCATTTAAAACGCGACACTGTTTTTGCGAGCATATCTGCGGCAATCATTCGCAATAATTATTTCGCAGCATTTATTTTTTGCGCACATGTTGATGCGTCGCCATCCCGAGCCTTTGTGAACGAATCACATCCATGATGCAAACTTTTTACCAAATATGCATTGTTGGAACTTTTGAAATTCTAAGGATTTACATCGGTTTGCGGATTCCGGACCCAAAGACTATGGAAGGTACTACTGTCCGTCATAATAAAAAAGTAAGTTTACCCACTCATACTGCACTAGGATTCCATGTGTCGCAGATGGCATGGACAAACAAGACAATCAACCATGACCCGAGAACAACCTTCGTGCTTACCACACAAAGTGTGCCCTAGCCGGGAATCGAACCTGGGACTCCTCGCTTCGAAGGCTACTACCAACTCAGCCACGGAGCCGTCAATATAAACAAGTGACTGATTGAAAAAAAGGAATAGAAAACGGTTTCAATGCTTTTATCCCTTATTTCTTGGCCTTAAGAGCTACCCCCTACCGTTTTGCAAAAGAAACATCCAAATCGGTATACAACGGGCGAAGAAAAAAGTCACAGGAAAGCGAAATACGCAATTTTGTTTACTTGGATGACATATTTTCTCTAATTATTTTGATTTAACAACTAAACTGTTTAACCGATTTTAATATCTTTTTATGGGATAAATCTGAAATAATATTCATTCAAATAAAAAAAAAAACAAAATCGGTTCATAAAAAAAAATCAACTGAATTGATATATAATATTGATGGTAGTTTTACACAGCGCCATCTAGCCCCAAAAAATATCAAAGCAAGTTACTATGGGAATCATACCTACATCCCAGACACAACAAACATTTTTGTCCAAACTAATGTTGGAAAAGAACCCAAGTCCTACGGCGCAGATGGCTGGATTACTCTGAGACGGGGATGTAACGCTGCCTGTTATTTCACCGGCACCCACACCTTTCCACTGAAACACAGCAACGAGACTGCGCCGAATATCAGATGAGATGCCAGTAGTTCTCCAAACGAACTGTTGGCATACCTAAAATCAATATTTTTAAATCAATAAACTCTTACTTGGTAAAATTGCACAAGGTTTTTGAATAATGCTTAAATAAAAAAAATATCAAGAAGTCTGTGTCACAAACATTTCTGATCTAAAGCTATCAGTACAACAAAAATAAGAGAAAGATCAAAGCAAACAATTGGGTGGGTGTAATACGATATAACATCAAAGTTATTTAAATAGCAGACGATAAATAAATAGTGAGGTTAGTTACATAGTGTCCTTGAACAAAGTATTTTTTTTTAATAATAATTTCACCTGCGCATAGGCCAATAAACTTATGTTCACAGGCAAGCCTAAAATTATGCGCAATCTCCTGTACCAATAATAGCCAATACATTTTGCAAATAAGTTATTATATTTAAAACCAAGATAACGTATTTAACATTTTAAACAAAACAGAATAAGACAGTCATTCAAATGTCATAAAAGGCTTGTTAACTACACAGATTCTGTGAAAGTTTTAGTCTGCTCAGACTTATGGTTCAAAAACGATAGAACAGACACACAAGACCATATTTCCTTTGGATAAGGATAACCTTATTCTTTTTAATGTTACTTTTAATGAATTGATGTTTCATGCGCCGCTAAACGCATATTTAGCTTATTTCGTGTCACCCTGTGCTCGAAGGAGGGGTCCCAGGTTCGATTCCAACAAGGAGTTTGTTCAACGTGTTCGTCTCGTGTTTCTGTATTAATCATGCCATTTGCGACACAAGGAATCTTAGTGGTATGGATGTGTAAGCGTTTATTAATTAATAAGCTATTTTTTATATTCAGTGACCCGCTGGTGTATTTCAGGTCTGGTTCATGCCTAATTTCTTTTTCGGTAAGTGACGCCATGTCAAAGGCTTTTAGTGGCGCGTTTGTGCCGCGCCACCCGCCGCGCGGACTTATTAAATATTGTTTATTTCTTTACTTAATTACGGGTTGGTTGAGACGTCGGTTGGGAATTTTTTGTATGACTTTTGAAAGACGTGACATTTTAACCTGGTATTTAAGATTTTAGCATAATGCTTGATGCTTAGTTCTGTTTAATTCTGTTTATTAATCTCCGACGCAAAAATCGTTCAATCCGAAAATCCAAAATATATATTTTACATTACATAATTTATATATCATACAACGTTAAAAACGGTGAAGGAAATATCGTGAGAATACCGGCATATTCAGATCAAGATACCCAATAATCAAAGATATGACACATCTCCAAACACGAACAAAATATTCAGTAAAAAGTATGTTTGTTAAAGACGAGACTATCTAAACAATTTGTTTTAATCAATCAACACGTTTTCAAAACGCGGCCGAAAAATTAAGCGAGGATACCGACACGTTTTAAAATCGAAACCATGCGATATCTCCCAATTTGAACTAAGTTCCAGTAGTAGATTAAAAGCCTATTCACAGAACAAGCCTGTGTCCCAGCTGGCAACATAAGAGGAATGAACGAAACGTCTTAGTGTACGAATAAATGTCCAATTAGGATTCCATCAGCGCAACTAAAGATGCATTGTCATGCGGATGGAACGCGGCGCGTTTTAGAATTACCCGCCATGTCACGGTCTGTGTGGACGCAGCTTTAAACTCACCGACAGGTCCGTAGCTACTGGTTTAAAAAAAAAAACGCAAGTCATAACAATTTTAGAAATTTGACGCTGCATTCCGAGCAAGCTTCATGTACCCAATGTTTTACTACAGAGGGTATCGTCAAGCGAGAGTGAAAAAATATGTATATTACTCATGTTAAGTACATAAGTTTTATGTGATGCCACTGGGGACAAGAAGGCTGGCTTGTTCCTCGCCCAAAGATTATCTTTGGCCGTCCAACGCGGGAATGCAGCCAGTGTTCATGGCACCCTACCCCACGATAAAAAAATTCCGTTGTAATTTTTAATTTTTTTTTCTTTATCCTCTAAGGTAATGATGTTTTATTTTTTAATTTTTATCTGTAAATAAATTGTATAGTTTTGTGATAAAATAAATAAAAGTACGTGGTACTTTCAATAGTAATATGTTTAAAAGCATCGTTAGTTAGTAATCATGTCTTCGAAGTGAGGGGTCGGCTTTCATCCCAGGTCAAACTTAATGTAACGATCACGAAGTTATTTATCGGGTATTGGCTATTTTTGTTGTGTCGATGCCACCTGTGATATTACGGAGGTAAACTAAAAGAAAACGAATTGCGAATAACACACACAAAATTTAAAATTAATCAAGTACCCGATTTGCAGATTTCTTTATTTAAATTCGGTTAAAAAGCGCGTGTTTTTTATTTATTTCTTAATGATTCACTGTACCACCATTGTATTACTCACAGACAAACAAGGTGTCGACTACCGTCTCAACAAAAGGATTCTTAGTGTTACCTAAGCCTATTACAAGACCCATGCAACCAATTAAAAACTTACAAGATGTCAATTCATCATCGCGATGCACCTTGCGCCATTCCTGTATCACCTTTGACAACTGAGAAATTATAGGTACATTGCACGCGATGCAACGGTAGGTGACATATTATTGCAAATAATGTGCCGTTAATTGGCGGAAATATATTATCTACAGGCGAAAGTGGTGCGAGAGGAGTTCTTCAAAGTAGCAGTAGAACTTGTGCCAAGATTTATTCTGCTGGCAAGCAGCGGTGATTTCTGGTTCGATGGGCATAAACTTTCAGAGTATCGGCCCAAGTATAGACGCCTATTCAATACGAAGGTTGTTGGTTCGAATACAGAGGTGTGCCAATAGTATTTTCAATTGATAATATAATCCTACTACTATTATAAAGGCGAAAGTTTGTAAGTATGGATGTATGGATGTTTGTTACTCTTTCACGTAAAAACTACTGAATGGATTTGAATGAAACTTTACCACAATATAGCTTATACATCAGAATAACATATAGGCTACAATTTTTGAGGTTCCTAATGTGAGGTCGTAAAAAAACACATTTTTTGCGCTTACATTGCAAACGCTCTAGACGGGACGAACCTGAAGTCCACGCGAACGAAGTCGCGGGCAAAAGCTAGTATGAGACATAATACCAAGGTATCAAAAACATTGAAGGATATTATAGTGACCTCGCAGCTCAATTGGTAGTAACTCTGCCTTCTGCGCAGGTAGGTCGTGGATTCAATTCCCACCCAGGGCACACTTTGTGTGACTAACATAGTTCTTTGTTCTATCTGGGTGTTAATATGTATTATATATATGTAAATAGTAATTAACAAAAAAGTAGATATTATATGAATATTAAATAACTCATCTGGTTTCCATGTTATAGCTTAGTTTGGGGCCAGATGGCGCTGTGTTAAATCCCCATTAATATTTAATATTTATCGTGATGAAGCTTGCATGGCCAAAAGTTACAAAATCTACCAATCCGAAATGGGCTCCGTGATCACCCACTTTCAACCGCCAAGAGTAACCTACGTTGGCGTCCTTCCAGCGGGAACATTAAATGATGATACGGAAAGTTATGTGCACCTATAGTTATTGTGGTCTAAGGACTCTGCTTTCCTTGAATGTAAGCCATCTCCCCCAGTTTCAGTTTCAAGAAATTTTGCATTTCTCAACTCCCGTACCTATTCAAAGTGAGAATATAATTCAGTTAAAACGCACATTAAATTTAGTACTCATTCACAGACAGACACAATATAATATTTTTTTCTGCGGTGCGAGAATTGTACCCGCGACCTCTAATCATCATACCGGCTCGTTTATAATAATACCGTACTAAATGTTGACGACCAATAAATATAATCCCTATCCTAGACATCGTTTAAACAATTAACTTTATGGCCCAAAATTGCTTCGGCAATTACTCGCAAAATATAAAATAAAATTTGAGTATCCAACCGTGTTATTACCAATTAGCGTCTAGAAGATATCTGAATGCGCCATCCATCATAGAAACCGCATCGAAATCGATCCGACCGCAACCACCAGACACCGGAAACCACTGACCACTTATAAGTCAAAACGCCGACCGTAAAATCAGTGGGAATTAGAATGAATGATGCGTCTCGGACAAGACGAACACAGTCTACTGGGATCGCAGCTGAGTCACAGTGCTGTTTCGTCGCGTGAAACACGAAGCTATCACGTAGCAGGGAAACAAACACTGGAATTTGTTATTGGAATTGCTTCCATGCCTTACTTTATCGCCAATGGGTACTGTGTTTCTAGGCCAAAGATGTAGTTTAGAATTCTGTTATATTTAATTACTTAGAAACATATTAGATATCATTTCATATTAAAAATAATATATTTGACCATGACATTGGAAATTAGTTAAATAGAATGACGATACAGTGAAAATTTCCGAATTATGGTTCCGAATGGCAAATCATTTCAAAAACTTGAAAAGGAATGATTTGCCATTCGGAACCAAAAATTAAACTATTTTTTGTTTCTCAAAATATGCCTTTCAGAACAGACAGTGTAGACCTTCGCTTGACCACAATCTCACCTGATGTTGAGTGATAATGAGATCGATGATACCTATTTACTCTTAACTTCAAGAGGCCTAGGTTGTACTTTTCATTAAAAACAGACACCAGCATAGCTGTTCGCATTATGACAGTTATTACTTAAGCTGTAATGCAAATACCCGTACGATCTTTAAAATAAAAATTTACATAAGGTAAAAAAGAATACATTTACATCATCAGCTTTACGTCAAAATAATTTTCCTGGTCCAGTGACCCAGCTGCCAACATCCGGTCTGTACTAATTACATCTTAGGTGTGTTTAGTAAAAGCATCCATCATAAAAGCATCAAGCAAAGGCGCCAATCGTGGGCGCCACTTAATTGATAGCTCTCCCATCATTATAGAACGGCCCCCGGGTATGGGTAAATATTGTATTTTAAAGACCGTGCCACGGTGGAAGTCCCGTGAAATTTACAGGAACTACATAACAAAAAACCATTTTTATCCTTCGTAATTCTTGGTCACATGCGCATAGTCAAGGGACTTCTTCGATGGAAAGGAATTTAGACAAATTATCGGTAGTCAAAGCGCCGGCGCAGGATGGAAATAGGATGACACAGAATATGTTGCAAGGAGTGTTGGTTTTCGATTTGATGCGGTGCAAGCGAAGCGAATTGAACCAGCTTTGAAGTAATGTGGTGGTATGAACACACCTTTAATTTTATACGTAAGGGTGTGGTACTTGCTTTGAAGTTATAACTAAGCAAAGCTTGTACTATGAAAAAAAAAATTGCTACTTAGACTGCTAAAAGTAATACAAAAAAAAACATTGTACATCACAAATGTCTAAGTAGAGAGTTTTGCCAAAGTATACAATATTTACCAATGATTCCCATACTATACTAGGCCTGTATCGTGGGAACGTGGCTCGTGTCAAAACTTGCTTAGCTGTTAACAGATCATCTAAGTTAAGCATCACTCGGCCCGGTCAGAAGTTAGATGGGTGACTTTATAGTGCCATTGGAACAGATCGCTTCAAATCACGGGCTTTGGAGGGCACGTTAATATGTCGGCCCCGGCTATACAAATCAAAAAGCCATGTTGGCCTATTACTTCTCGAAAGAAGATGTAAACTATATTTCAATAACTTCTGTATTGCCTACGTAAATTAGAAATTGTCTGAATACCCAATTTTATTTAGTAGCTTTTTCAATTGTTCCTTCACTTGAGAATAAAAGCAATAAGTATTTTAATTATTCATTATTTTATGGTAAGTACATCTTAATTTTATAAGATATAGTCTTCTTATTGTCTGTGTGTCTTGTCTGTGTAGAGACATGACATTTAAAAACACTCTTCTTGTCTAGACACTTCCAATCAAACCATTCCACACCCCTTACCATAATTAGTGGCAATTTTCAGCCCTCGAGTCCGCTGTCGACCCTCGCTTAGCCCGGCGGGCTGGCGGGCTGGTGGGCTGGCGGGCTGGCGGGCTGGCGGGTTGTTTGATGTTCCGCCATGTTTACACTAAGCTAACTGAGAAACAAGTCATTTCAGCAGCGTCTGATCGCGCCGCCTTTGATCTCACCGCCGGTTTTTGTGCCCGCTGAGTTATTGCCGCCACAGTGGAGGCTGGTGTTTAAGGGAATTGCAAATGACAGTCTAAAATTTTGGAAAAATTGTGGGGCTTTTGTATACCTATAAATAACGTAATAAAATGTACCCCTGCACTGAGATTCACAACACAAAACGTGTCGTGTTTCTGTGTTTGTCCAGGCTAACTATACTATATACAGGGAATACAGGATACAGGAAATTATTCTATTCTATTTTTTAATTAAATTTTAATTTAATGTGATATTATACAATAATTGAATTAAAATAACTATTTGTTTGATGGCACTATGCCTGCCTATTCTAATTATTAGATAGTGTAATTATAAGAAAATAATAATAATGTATAATTTTAAGATACTGTAAATTTGATGGTTATGTCAAACTACCTAATAATTACAATAGACAAGCATACCATGAAAGAAATACATAAAATTAATTCAATTATTATATATTGTCACATTAAATTAAAATATAATTAAAGTGTTCACGAATGATCCTACGGTGAAAATAAATGAGTATGTCATCCAAGTAAACCTACTGCGTATTTTGCTTTCGTTTGACTTTTCATCGCCCAAAGGCCGATTCAGATGTTTCTTTTTCGTGAAATAAGGGATAAAAATATTAAAGTCCGTTTTATAGATTTTTATTTTCGTTTTTTTATTATATTAGACTGTGTTTGATCTACTAATATGTTTCCACTGTGTCGATGTTGAATGATCGCTGACAGGTCTGCGACGGGACGCGGCCGACACATCCGCACGCCACCTGCGATCACCTGCTTTACATGTGATTCTGTTTTGATCATCTTTTCGCGTAACTTACTCTGCTGTCGGAGTTTTATACTCCATCGCGTCTGGCTATCAAAGTCAAACTCATTTATTCCTTTCGATCTTTAGTCTCCTTTAGATTTCAACACGTCAAAATATGAAAAATATAAAAAAAATAGAATTGGCCATCTCTCCCGGAATGTCAGGGTGAGTTGGCCATAGTCTTACGGTATAGATGGCCAGTCCTTTTCCCTTTCCCTTGCATAGTGTTGTGTTCCCGAGCGTTGCTCGCAGCGTACTAGCTGCAGCGTCATCAGGCTATGCATTTAAAAAAAGAAACGATTGGACATCTCTCCTGTGTCACAGGAACTCCCCAGGCACATTACATGAACACAGATATGTCAAATTACAGTCAGTTTTCATGTTTTAGATAGTCTTGTTTGTTAAGTTTACGTCTGTGCCTAACCAACCAACCCGAGGGGAAGAGACAGACAAGAAACCCCTCGGAGACAGTATTACATATTCGCGAATATGGTCCTGCGTCCAGAGTGGAGCAAATTCATTAAATGACATGGAAACGTAGAACATTTTATTGTATTCGTGATAGTGCATCAAATAGATACAATACAACTTTTGACTATTGACAATACAACAAAGATGTAAAATATAAAAAATAAATAATTGGAAACTCAAAGGATAATTGTAAATATTATATGTAGAAGGCAGAATTCGTCATTGACGCATACAATATTTTACCATCAGTATAACTGGGAATTACTCTTGTAAGTCGAGAGTAAACTTGTTCTCTTATTGTAATAACATTTAAAAATTTATCAAAATAGTCATACCATGGTGATATCACAAGCAAACTTATTATTTTATTTTTATCTTCCAAAGTTTCTAAATTAATTTAAAGCAAAAACAGAACTTCCTAACAGATTCTCAATATAAAACACATCACTAAAAATTATAATAAATTAATATATAATCAATAAAAACAATTAAATTCCGTATGTTCTACCTTGGGCGGGCGGAGCGGGGCGGGGCGAGCGAAGCCCCGCCTCTGACGTCACGATCCAACATGGCCGACGTTGCAACTGCACTGTGCTCTTGACATTGAAAGTGCTTACCTTCTACACTTTTGCATAAAGCTCTCTCACTGCCAATAAAGATATTTGACACGATAATAATGTCTATCTACGACAGGTCGTACGTAGGTAGTAACGCTGCCTTTAAAACCACGGGCCCTGGTTCCGATCCCCACCCGGTGCAAACTTTCTGTGATGAGTATAAATATTGTTCTTGGGTATTCTTTTTTGCCACCGAGTCATCACAAAGAGATTCAAAACATGAAAGCGGTATTAATTAATTTATTTAAATAGTAAGAGGTTCTTAATCAAAAATCTTATTTCGTTTGATTTCTTATCGATAAGTAATAAAATGTACGAAGTAAAGCTTTCTAGTTATCCTTTATACATCGCTTAAATTAAGGATAACCGGCATGTGTCATTATTGCCATTTTTTTGACCTTTTGCGACTGATCAAGGTATTAAACTTTGATTTTAAAAGCTGTTTCATGACTTTCAGTTACTTTAGTTTCCACAAATAGCCAGTTTACCCCTATCGTAAAATAGGCAGGTACATTTTTTCATTTTTGAAATTGTATTATAATAATACTGTTATTTGCAAATATTAGAATATTATTTAGCAACAATTCTTCCTTGGCTACAGCCTAAACATTATTCTCTGGCGAGCTTCCAAATATGAAAAACTCACATTGTCAAGCTTCCAAGTATGAAAAACTCATGTTGTCAAGCTTCTAAGTATGAAAAACTCATGTTGTCAAGCTTCCAAGTATAAAAAACTCACATTGTCAGGCTTCCAAGTATGAAAAACTCACATTTTCAAGCTTACAAGCATGAAAAACTCACATTTTCAAGCTTCCAAGTATGAAAAACTCACATTGTCAGGCTTCCAAGTATGAAAAACTCACATTTTCAAGCTTCTAAGCATGAAAAACTCACATTTTCAAGCTTCCAAGTATGAAAAACTCACATTTTCAAGCTTCCAAGCATGAAAAACTCACATTTTCAAGCCTCCTAGTATGAAAAACTCACATTGTCAAGCCTCCAAGTATGGAAAACTCACATTGTCAAACTTCTAAGTATGGAAAATTCACATCATCCATTTCGGATCATTGCAAATTGACGCGAGCAACGCGACCCCATGCAAATGTGTGATTAGGGAAATCCAAAATTACAAATTATTTATTGTAAAAAAGATAAAGCTTTCACTTAAATACTTATAGTCTGCGACACAGTTTAAGTATAAAACTGTGTCGCATCAGGCATCATCGATTTTCTAATCTTTTTGTAATCCATTGTTACATTGTTACTGATTATAAAGTAATAAAAAGTACGAAGACAGGCAAATAAAAAAAAACACAGACATATAGGAAAAAATAATAATAGCGTTTATTATTTTTTCCTATATGTGTGTGATTTCTTTTTAATTTTCTTGTCTTCGTACTTTTTACTCCTTTCGTTTCTTTGTGAGTCTAGAACCATTCCCAACAACACGACTCAGCTCGTTGTCTCACAATATTCTAGACAGTTCTGCAAGGATATGATGAGAAAGCGTCTGCTCATTCATTGGTATCTTGGCTAGCACATCAACAGATCAAACTCAAACTCATTTATTCCTTTAGATCTCAAGTAAACATATTTATAAGCATATAACGTATCACAGGAGCTCCTTAGGCACTTTACATGCACACAGATATGTCAAATTACAGTCAGTTTTATGTTTTTTTTATTTTATTAAGTTTACGTCTACATTTCGTCTTACATTTCCCCCCCCGCCCGCGACGACGTAAACAAAGTCTGACGTTGCTCCACATTAAATTAAATGTTTAATACAGTTAGTGATATTTCTCGGCAATAAAAGTACATCAAAGCAAAACATAACCTTGAAAGGATTCTAATGCAATTTTCTTCAAGCCTTTGGGAGCCTGTTTTTCCCTGGAGAATCATTGGAACACATATTGCAAAACAGGAATGCAACGGCCGAAACTCAACTTTACTGGTTTGAACATTTTTACACCAAAAACTCCGTGAGTACAACTTTTTATTATTTTGAAGAGAACCAATTCTGCAATAGATTCGAAAATCCTGAATCAGCTGTTTTTGACACTGATGGGCACACGTAATTTTGGTCTGACATGACAGCTGTCACTACACTTGAACGAATACTTTCGACCACAGATAAGATCAAATGAGAAATCATACATCAAGCAAAACTATTTGATAAGTTCATCAAGCAGAAGCACAAGCGACATCTAGCGAGTTAATATTACGCTAAGCAACCCTGCACGCGGATTTTGTTTTGAAATTGTTTTTATCTACAAATTGAATGCCATAAAATGGATGTTAACAATGTAACAATAAGGCCATCTAAGAGTAGCAGAAAACCACATCTAGATATCTCATACATTACTTCGGAGATAGAGCAGTTTAATTCTACGGTCGCAGATGGAAGCCTTTTAGATCTATCCATAAAAAGCGATCCTTTGCCATTAGAAGCGGATACATCATTAGTTTTTGATTTAAAGCAGCAAATAGAACAGTTACGTAGGGAAATGAATGGAGCTCATGATGAAATTGCTAAGCTAAACGCAGAGTGTAGTTCTCTTAAGAAAGAGCTATCGAATAGAATATGTCAAATAAATGTTCTGAAAAAAATTTCAAGTGAACAAGCTTCAACGTCGCCACGTGTTACCCCTAGGAAAAATCCTGCGACCGCTCTATCAATTATGAAAAAGATCACAAATATCAGAATGAATGTGTCTCGTCTATCCCCAATACACAGTATGTCTGATAGTATTAGATCAGCACCGACAAAGAAAGATGACTATAAATCTAGTAATTTTAACAAATCTTTCTCACAACCTCCAAATACAACAATTTCGTCGGTGTGTCCTACTAAACGAGGCGCAGACGCCACGTCACTCCCGAGTAAAGATAACGAAACTTACAATATGCCGAATCTGTTCAATGGAAGCACTTTCACAAATCCAAACAGGGGCGCTGAAGAATTGGAATTAAATCAGAATAGAAAGAAGATTCTTGTATTAGCGGATCAATCAGGACGTGGTATTGGCAGGCGCCTACAAAAACTAGTTGGGAGTGATTTTATTGTGACTTCAGTGATTAAATCTAATGCAACAATAGATCAAGTGTTGAACTCATGCGCCGAGTACTATAAAGACTTTAGCAAATCCGACTTTGTAATCATATTGGCAGGTTCAAATGACAAAAACCCACTAAATGTTCAGTCTTATCTCTATTATACTTTGGGTCAACTACAGCGTACAAATGTCTTGGTAGGCAAAGTATATAAGAATGAAAACCTTAATGTTAAACATTTAAATGAGTTAATACGTCATGCATGTATATACTGTAAGAATTCAGAGTTTGTGTCCTTAGATGGAAACAGAGCAAGTAATTGCGCTTATTTTGACAAACTTGATGCGTGTAGATTCTTATACAGAGAATTCTTACGTGTAACTCAACGAAATAATTATCTAGATTACGCATACAGAAATAAGAAAGATATAGGGAGAAGGTCAATTAGTGCAGCTGCCAATAAATGGAGCCAAACAGATAATGATGAAAATTTGAGGACAGAAACACGTCCTTCAGTTGTGGCAATCGCTACGCAGACTGATGAGATGTCTCAACAACAGTTTTTTCGGGAATAATTCAATAAACAATGACTCGTCCTTCTTTTATAGTAATTCTCAGAAAAAATACTCTATCGTTAACAACAGTCGAGCAGTTGTAAGAGTCTTTCATCAAAATGTGTGCGGTATAACAAATAAAAAAGATGAAATAGAACTGTACCTAGCAGATAAGAAAATAGATTATATTTGTATTAGCGAGCACTTTCTGAATAAGTTATCAGCTAATATATTCAATTTAAATGACTATAAATTAATCTCTTGCAATACTAGGACAAATAAGAAACGGGGTGGTTCACTCATACTGGGGCGTGTAGGAAAGGCTGCAGTAGAAATAGAAGCTGTCAAAAAAATGTATAAAATGGGATGTTTTGAGATTTGTTGTATAAAAGACTCTGAAACAAATCTGGCCGTATGCTGCTGCTATCGGAGTCCTGACGATGGCAATTTTGAAAAGTTTCTTGAGAGTTTGGAAGGGCTACTGGAGCACTTTTTCAACAAGAAATGCCTTATTTGTGGTGATTTTAACGTCAACTTACTCATAAAAAATAAAAAAAGTGTCGAATTATTGAATCTTCTTGCATGTTACAATTTCAAACCCTTATTTATGGAACCGACTTTTATTCGCAACGACTCATACTCTTGTATTGATAATGTGATAACTAATTTAGATGACAATTGCATAGAAAAATATGAAATTGATCATAACGGTTTGGCAGATGGTCATGGTGCATTGCTTTGTAACCTATTGCTAAGCAAGATAGTATCTCATGTAAAGCCTAAACATAGTATATGGGTAAAACAAAGAAAATATAATAGTAAAAATAATAACATTTTCAGACAGCTATTTCTGACACAAAATTGGTATGGTGTGGGAATAAACATGTTTTTGAAAAAATTCTATGATATATTTTCAAAGAGCTTTAAAAAAGTCAGACGCAAGTTAAATAAAAAAGCGACGTCTACAAAATGGATAACAAAAGGTATTAAAGTATCGAGTAAGATGAAACGTTTATTATGCTCAAGTAATGGAAATAACATTAACTCAAGTATACTGGGCTATCGTAAGGCTTACATTACATTGTTTAGGCGAGTTATTAGAAACGCTAAGAAACTTGAAATAGAAGCCCAAATATGTAATTCGAACAATTCAATAAAAGAGATTTGGAATGTGGTAAACAGACATACAAATAAATTGAAATCCCTTGAACTTAAAAAAATTATACTAAAGAACAATAACAAAATAATTGACGATCCTTATGAAGTAGTAGATTCGTTTTCTGAACATTTTAATTATAATGGTAAGTCTCAGGTAGGAAACATTGCGTGTGCTATAAAGTACATTAAGAGTAACACTGAAAAGATAACGGAAAATATGACCTTACGACCAACAGACGCGGACGAAGTTAAAAAAGTGGTAACTCTTATGGGAAATAAGAAGTCATGTGGTTACGATGAATTGACAATATTAGTTATAAAAGAACATATAGACATATTATCTGAACCATTAGCATACTTATATAATAACTGTTTTGACGAAGGTGTATTTCCTGACCAGTTTAAGATAGCTCGCGTGGTCCCCATTTTCAAGAAGGGTAAGAAAACGGATGCGCAAAACTACCGTCCCATATCTTTGCTTCCAATACTGTCAAAAATCTTAGAAAAGTTAATAAAACTTCGATTAATGTCACACTTCAATCTAAACAAAGCCCTTCATTACAGACAGTATGGATACCAAAAATCAGTGGGTACTGCTGATGCCATATGTACCTTGATTGATGATGTTGTTTTTAGGCTGAATAACAAAGAGAAGGTTGGAGGCATTTTCTTAGATTTGAGTTCCGCTTTCGATACCGTAGATCATGAAATCCTCACTGCTAAACTTGAGTACTATGGTGTAACAGGTAAACCTCTTAAGCTTCTAAAATCATACTTATGCAATCGTAACTTCTTTGTAGAAATTAAAACACATGATAATGGTCAAGAAAGTGTACACAAGTCCAAACTGACACGTATTAAAACGGGTGTACCCCAGGGCTCAATTTTGGGTCCTATTTTATTTATTATTTTTACTAATGACTTGATTAATTATATTTCTAAAGCCGATCCTAATTTCGGACTTGTAGTATATGCTGATGACACAAATGCCATTATTAGTGCGAACGATATGACGACTCTTAATACGAGAATGAACAATGCGCTACTGCTTTTTCATAAATGGTTTACGGCAAACAAGTTGACGATAAATATCAAAAAAAACAAACGTAATGCTTTTCAAATCTACTGCAAGACAGAATGATGTGTTAATGCCTATATTAAATAAGGAAAATGTGCAAACCGTATCAATAGTAAAATTTTTGGGAGTGCGTATAGACTCGTTTTTAACTTGGAAAGGCGAACTCGAGACAATTGAGAACTCCATATCATCAGCATGTTACGCTCTTAGGAGCTTACGTGACGTGGTCAGCGTTGATATGTTGAAGATGGTCTATTATGCACTTGTAGAATCTAAGTTAAGATACAGTATACAATTTTGGGGAAATAGTTATAATTATAATATAGACAGAGCCTTTATTTCACAAAAGAGAAGCATAAGGACAATTTTACGTATCCCACAGACAGAATCTTGCAAAGAACATTTTAAAAAATTAGGCATTTTAACTGCACCTAGCTTATATGTTCATGTACTACTAAGTTACCTTGCAAAACATATACATGATTATGACGCTACGGCCTACGTGCCGGCCAACCATAAAATTACGACTTATAACAAATCATAAACCAATTTGAGTAACAGACAAGAGGCCACTTAAGACCTCCTAAGCTATACTTATTGTAATTTCACGTAAGGAATGGTTATTACTGAGGTCTTAAGTAAAAATACAGCGCGGTCTAATAATGTAATTCCAGTCATTACCGTGGATTTCGATTGAATGCAGGCAGGAACTCAGGATTGAATAGTGATCGCAACGGTCCGTGGCTCAATATTTAATACTGTTAACAAGTAACTTGGTTACAAGTAAAGTTGCCTGGAAGAGATCGCTCTTAGCGATAAGGCCGCCCATTGTGCCACCAATTTTATGTTCTTTTTTTATTTGTTTCTCTGTACAATTTCTGGTGTAAACAATAAAGAGTTTGTCTATCTATCTGATTTAAAAAAAAAATTACAATACTTTCAAAGTTGCAAGATACGCAATCTCAGATACTTTCTATACTTTCAAAGTTGCAAAATCCGCAGACTTTGTGTGACAGATACTAGTGCAGGGATATGAGTGTGTAATCGTTTTTTATATTCGATCTTCGTCGTTAGTCTTTAATCCAGTATCGTAATGTTGCGTATCTGTTCAAGAAATCTCAAAGTGAACATATTAGAATGGTAATGACGCGGCCGCTATCTGGAGATTAATTAACAACTTTGTAGCTATGTTTATGTAACAGCTGTTCTCATTTGCATTAATGCGGAGGACATACTAATAAATAATTATCTTACGAATTGATACATCGATTTACTGTATCCGTACCAGCCTCTAATGTTCCCACTGCAGGGACACCGGCCTACTCTCGATAATTGAGAGTGAATGGGCTCTGATCTGATCACATGTCGTCGAATTTTTGATTCTAAGACATGCCGGTGTCCTCGTGATGTTTTCCGTCACCGTTTTGAGAACGTGGTATTGCGCACATAAATTTTTTCAAGTGAAATAACTCATTGGTGCACTTGTGGGTTTGAACCAGCAACCTTCAGATTGAAAGTCGGCGTCTATGTCCCTGGGCCACCACGCTCTCAAATTTACTGTATATTATGTTGAAATCAATAGCTATTTATGGTTATTTAAGTTTATGTACCCGAAGGTAAAGGGAACTCTTTTAGTGAGCTGTATGCATCATACATCATTCCAAGCCTTTTTTAAGAATTCAAAAAAAAAAAAAAAACTTTGAATATATTTCTAGCTGTCAAAAACAAGAGCAAACTATAATATATTAAGCACAATAACGATTTTAATGGGTTGGAATCGAATCTATGACCTACATCGCAGAAGGTTGAGCCACGAACTGAGCTGTGAGGTTACAATATACAAATATAACTTAAATATAAGGAATTAAGTTTTTTTTTTTCGATGTGTTTTTTATGTTACCTGAGTTCGGCCCTGTTTTTCTCGTCACGACGTAGGTAACCCTCAATAACGTAATGACAGTGCTCCAACAAGGCGCCAACATTCGGCTTTCGGCTTCGGCCAAATTACATATCATTTGGCCGAACAGACAATCACATCCGTCTACAGTGCCAATCACACTTGCGGCCGCAAATTACAGATGACCAACGGTTTCGGCTGTTTAATTTGTATCGGCGTTATTTTCTAATTATAGCCGAATTTGCCAGTCAATGATAAATTGCATTTTTTTTTTCTGCGAGTTGGGTACACTTGGCGCCGCCATTGTTTAGACGGCGCCTTAACACCAATTAACTGAGTCCCTTTAAGGTAAACGTACTTCCTGGGTGGTATTGTAGTTATGAATGAAGGTTCTTTTTTTATTGCTTACAATGGGTTTTATGGGGTGTTAAATATAAGATAGCATTGTATTCTTTTCACAAGACAGTTAAACAGATCTAACAACACCTTATAGAGTTTTGTTCAAAAGTGTTAACTCTAAAAATAACTAATTGTAAAGATCAAGACATTCACAAAATTGTTATGAATATTTTTTTGTTACAAAATATTATTTCGGTTACGTTCTGTCCAAATACTGTCGAATACAGGTTTAAGTTGAACAATTAGAGCAATCCAATATATGTGTAATTGCCATAATTAGGGTGCTTTACTTTAGTAATAGGCATACAAATTTCAGCTTATTTGTCTGTACTACCTACACGGGCTGTATAATTTGAATCGTATATAGCGGGATGATTATTTTCTCAGAATACCTAGCAAGACGATTGTTCAGGTGTAAATCTTGATAAATAAATCAATTCCAGTCCAAATCTCACATAGTTAAGTTATAAAAATCAATCTCACAATAGTACCTATGGCTCGTTCATTCAAATACAGAGCCTAACTATAGAATTTAATTTTTCAAAGATTTATTCTCTATTTCGTGTCCAATACAATACTCTCGCCATAAACTTAATTAAAAATCGATAGGGAATCATATTATGAACTTTCAAATACACTCACTGAACAAAAGCTCTAACCGAACGCGCCCGAAGTTAGCCGACGTCGTCCGAACGTCTCGAACGATTTGAATTTCAAAATTCGAATTCAAAAGCGCCGCGATCGTGACTCGCCGACTCGTGGAACCTATCCCAGCTCTTTTTACGGTGACAAGTGTCCAATTATCGTTGATTGAAATAATAATAGATGGGCTGCAGATAGCGTTCCCAGCATGCGGAATTAGCTGATTCGAATTCAAGGGCCGATTCTCGAATCACACGACAAGTGTCTACAACCTACCTACAACTTGAAATGAGAGTCATGAAAGTTAACGTGCTCATTGTTCAACTTAGATTAGAATTCAACTGAAAGGTATCCTTAACTTTCTCTGTAATAAAACCGATTCTAAATAAGGTACCTCAAACTAATTTTACACTACATAGTTCTAATTTAAAGGCAGTTTTTCACGTGATCTATGAATTTCTGTGATTAGGTTATTTTCAAATTTTAATAAACTCGCTAATTAAATTATCTATAATGAACCTAATAGAATACATATTAAATAAGATTGTATTATATGATTGCTGTTTATTGTTTAATCTAAAACCCAGTAGATATAAGATTTCCAACGCACAACTATCGGAAACTACGAAACTGATTTAAAATTACCTTCTATTTACACATGTACCTTTCGATTCCTTTCTTTCTTCTTCATTACAATTTTAAACTCAAATTTTAAAGGTTCAAAGCATTAATTTCTATTTCAGCTGTTTTACTACAAATTTTAAACTCCAATTACATAGGTATTTTTGTGCAAAAATTTAAAGCAATAATTTCGTTGTTCAGTTGGGATTCCTCAACAATTTTGAATTCGAATAATGTCGATTGCCCAAGAATAGCTCCTCTGCTTTTTGTCGTCTCAAGCTCTCGGGTGGGTACCCGCAAGTTGAGACGAATCTGACATTTTTGGACGCGGCGGCGCGCTTGTCGGCGGCGCACGCGAATATTTCCGTCGTGTTTTGTCCTATTATTCATTCCTTTGGCGTTTTAAAACGCTAAATCGATTCTGCAGAATACCCGCATAGAGGAATGTCAGAAAGGAACGGTTTCTTTTGTCAATTCTTATCAATTTGATGTCGTGAAACTGAGATTTATATCGGATTGTTAGTTTCGTTTTTGGCGGTGTCGTTCAAGGACAGAATCACCGTTTTGAGGTATTAGCATTTGTAATTTGCTTTCAACTTTCCCTGTCCTTGGAGATTGCGGAAATTTCAAAGGGATCGCGTAGTTTTTTTTTTACAATTTATGGCCCGCACTTGCTGGTAAGTTTTATCTGACTTCAAAGTAAGGTGGAGGTTTTCAATTCCTTTGTTTTTTTGTTAGTTATGCAATTAGTCCGCCAATTATGATCCGTTTTGAGTGATTTGAAAATTTAAGGGTATACTACCGAGGGGGTCCCATATAAATTTTATGAAGAAATTTCACCCCTAAGGGATGAAAGTTAAAATTAGAGGTATGAGTTTTGTCCTTTTAGACTAAGAAGGAGTTAAAATATTTTCAGAAGATGTTTCAATAACTTTTTAAAATCAATGTAATTTGGACAAATAACTGACTTTGTAATGATCCCCGTACCAGCCACTAATGTTCCCACAGCAGGAATACCGACCTACTCTCTATAATTGAGAGTGAAAAGGCTTCGATCTACCACGGTAGATGTCCATAACTTCGAATATATAATATAATTCTAAGGCATGCTGGTTTCCTCACGATGTTTTCTTCAGCGTTTCAAGAACGTGATATTGCGCACATAATTTTTTAAAAGTGAAAAACTCGTTTGATCGCCTGTGGGTTTGAACCAGCGACCTTCAGATTGAAAGCCGGCGGCTATGCCCCTGGGCCACCACGCTCTCTCATGATATCTCTGATAATAAAACAAAAGGATCGTAGAACAACATGGGAGGTCCAATTAGTGTACATGATTGGACAAACAAACGTGACGGACATATTCTGATTAACATGCAAACACGACACCGGTTGGTATCATAGCCATCGTGGAAATATAAATAACTAGCAGCCCGTCCCGGCTTCGCACGGGGTAGTGACATAACTACAATAGTTGGACATATGCTACCGCGGAGTTTTTTGTAGACATTATGATGTTCTTCAATATTGTTGTACATTATTTTGTTCTATCGCTAATAGTTTCGGCAGCGCATTCGACGAAAGACATTTTAAGACTCATTTTTCTACACCTTCGGTTACATTGTTCAAATTTTACCAAGGATCCCTAATTTTTTTCAAAATGAAATGTAGCCTATGTCAAATTGGAAGAATGTAGCATTCTATTGGTGAAAGATTTTTTTTAAATCGGCCCAGTACTTTTTGAGCCTATTCATTAAAAACATACAAACATAGGTACAAATCTTTCCTCTTTATAATATTAGTGTAGATGTAGATTAATAATTAAATATCATGGACATTTTACACAGCGCCATCTAACCCCATAGTTTGGGCTAATAAGTGATCTGGTTTTGTATTAAAAGCTATGCTTACGCAATACTTATGCAATACTTACATAGCTCAGTTGGTTGTAGCTCTGCCTTCTACGTTGTGGGTCGTGGGGTCGATTCCCACCCAAGATAAGCATTTATGCAATGAACATATAATAGATGTATGTTCTCTGTGTTATGAACATCATAAACTACGTGTCAGAACATACGTTAGAACCTTTTATTAACCCGTATTCATAATAATAAAGTTTGCTTTCGCACCCACACCCTTCCACCGAAGGGTGTGGGTGCCGATGAAATCACGGGCGCTTGAGACGTTACATCCATGTCTCGAGTGACGGGTGTAACGAGAAGCGACTTGGGTGTTCTCATTCTTAGTTCGGGAACCTAAGTAATATTAATTTAATTGCCGGAGGTAACCACTGAACATCTGGCCTTCAGCCCTGTGACATAAAAATATTGATAAAATTTGTTTTCTTTTTCGATCTTGGGATTTTTTTCCACTACGGGACATAACCTATTACAGGTCTACTCTCGTCAAGCAAGAGTACCTACCATATATATCGAAGGCAACCCATATTGTTAGATTCCATACAGTTGTCGCATGTTGACTGACCAGCGACCCTTGAATTGAAAGTACATTGAAATGGACAGCAGAGTTTATAACACTCCTCTGCCATCTCCTCACTGTTTTGCCTTCGAAGCGTGGGGTCCCGGATTCGATTCCCGTCCAAAACGCACTTCGTGAGAGGATCGTATCGGAGGATAGGACGGGAATCGAATAGTTGTTTTTGTGTCGGTCCATGCCACCTGCGACACAGAATCTTTGTGCAAGGTACATACAACAGTACGTTATTTACTTTAATTATTATTAATAGATATCTCCAGGCTCTTCAAACAATCCTGCTACCCTTGAAATGTATGCCTGCATTGAATATTGATTCCTTTGATATCCTATCCATCCAATTATCAGCACAAATATCTTGGATGCGGGGCCATCAATATGGCATTAACACCACACAGATATCCATCAAGGCAGCAAAAACGATACTTCTGAAGTCTCATTGTGTGCAAAGTGAACGGCAGACGACCCCTTAACAACGCTTCTTACATTCTAAAACCAACCATCAATCTACAGCAATAAATTTCAATTTACTACAACGGGACGTCGGATCAAACGTTAGTTAACCGCCAATAAGAAACCAACCCTCGCGTCCAAGATATAGAGTAAACTTTTCAATGGAGGGTAGTTGAACATGATAAATTGAATTCGTAAATATCACAAATGGAAAATCAGCTTTATTGTTGAAGGGATTCGGTTGGGATTTGAATGGGACCGAACTAGTTTGTTAAGGCGAAGTGCTCAATCCACACGTCGACGGTGACAGTACGGTGGCGACGGAAAAAGTGGTATCAATCATACGTGACGATGATTGACGATGGGCAAACCGGTAAGGACGGTGCACGGTGCACGGTGTACGGTGCACGGTGTACGGTGTACGGTGTACGGTCGGTTTTAGTTCATCAGAATGGCTATTTGCTTGGAGGGTCGGCTTGGATTGAGTTTGAA
Source organism: Aplocera efformata (assembly GCA_921293045.1). NCBI lineage: Eukaryota > Metazoa > Arthropoda > Insecta > Lepidoptera > Geometridae > Aplocera > Aplocera efformata. The sequence continues at coordinate 832,512 of OV121045.1, forward strand.
GTGGCGCCAAACATAGCAATAAGAATACGGGATACTTTACGTAATCATTTACAATTTTTGGAACCAAAATTTTACAAAGTACTTTTGAAATACCAATTTGGGTGAGGTTGTACAAACAAATCTTAGTTTTAGAGCAACACTTCGTCTTCCAAATAAAACGAGGAATAAACTCAATACCTCATTTATTGCATTTCATGTATTTAGTTGATAACATAATAGTAATGGTTTCACATATGAACCCTTGTTGGGTATTGCAATAGGAGGCAGGCCGAAATATTATTATATCTCACTCTAATAGCAAATAAATATGAAATAATGAATTTAGATTTAAGTTGCTACTTCAATACTAATTATCATTGTAATATTTACGTCAATTTTTTAAGGTAATAAAGGTAAAAAATGTCAAGAATTAAGAATATATATTTGAAATTAATTTTAATTTCTAATAAATGTGAAGTATGTATTGTGTAATTTAATTTTACACAGAATATATATATTTTATTTATTTCTGCATAATAATAAATAAATATTCATGAATATGTCACACACCGCCATCTAGCCCCCAGAGTTCGTACTGCAGATAATAGATGAACGCAGATTACATAGACAATATTTTAAATTTCAAAATTTATGCATATCCATACATTTTAACACCCAGACATATACAAATGCTTGTCTTGTGTAGAAAGGAACCTACAGCGCAGAAGGCTTAGGTACTACCGACTGAGCTGTGAGGCTGTAAGCTGTGTTTCTAGGTAGCCTACAAAATTACAATTTATTTAATTCTATTCGTAAAAAATTCTTATTCCGTTACATTTATTTATTCCGTTCTTGTCTGTTTCTTCCCCTCGGGTTGGTCGGTTAGGGTTGGAACAGACGTAAACTTAACTAATAAGATAAGCTTAAACATGAAAACTGACTGTAATTTGACATATCTGTGTGCATGTAATGTGCCTGGGAGTTCCTGTGACACGTTATATGCTCACGAATATGTGTACATGCATGTGTAAAATTTGACGTGTCCAAATGATACTTGAGATCTAAAGGAATAAATGAATTTGACTTTTGACTTTTGACTTTTGACTTATTTCATACACAAAAGAAGTTTTCTTTCGACAGTCCTCACCATATAAAGTGGTGATAATAAAAAACAAAATGGCGGCGACGTGTGACATGAATAATCGACAGGTTATATACAGTACACGGCAATTGTAACAGCACATTGCAAGTTAATGTTAAACTTACAATTAAACAGAGAGTTGTAATGATAGTAATTTTATTTCATTAATATGGTCATTTTAATTCTACTTTGTATTGTTTTGCCTAAGATTAACTAATTATAATAAGTGTGATTGCTTTCAGTCTTTCGTCTGTATATGATTATGTGGTAAAAATTACTTCGGGCAATGTATCTTGAAAAGAGATAATAGGGCCATGAAGGGATAGTCCGATTTCATAGCGGTTATTTGTGTTTATGCTGGTATATGGAAAATTATAAGTTTTATATATAAGTATTATTGCGCATAATATTTGGAATATTATTTTATTACCTCATTAATTAGTTGAAACTAACGTTGTTTGCTAACACTTATGTAAAAATAACGGCTCCACACCACGTACATCTTTTAGTTCCTACTGAAAAAGACGGGCTTCTATAGGTAAGTAAAACCTATATTAAATGATGAAAAATTATATTGTTTTATCTTTTGTTCAGCTCTTCAAAATAAGTACCTAGTGATGGTGATAATTTTAATCATGCTGCACTATTTAAATATGAACGGTATCAACTGTCGCGTACTGCATAAAATGTAATTACATCAAATTAATTGTATGATAAATAAAGCATAGCTGCTTTATTGCGATGACTTTCCACAAGACAAGGTGCAGGTATTTACAAAGTATGAAGCAAAAACTCAGTGGCAACTTAATGTTAAATTAATCTTTTACTGTTGAAAATGATTTCAAAGTTATTATGGCAGGTGCTTACTTACATTTCAATTAAGTGTCGACCACTTACATTCAATTAAATCCAAAAGTGCTTTGACTAATTATTTTGTGATTTTAAGTCACTATTTAGTCGACGGAGAAGTTCCATTGGAGTAGGCATGAAGTGAGACAGTTAGTTCTAAAGCATTTCAAACATAGAAAGGCCATTTTGTTCGCCCAAAGTAGCAGTAGAACTTGTGTCAAGTTCGTCCGGAGAAGTACTGCCTCCAATCCTGGTAATCCGCCGCTAAGCTGTGATGCACAGGCGTTGCTGTTCCAGTGGAAAGACAACTTTAGTTTGCTCCTTTCGCACCACCCGGGGGGTGTAGGGACTCTGAGGGTACTCGCCCACGGATGCGAGCATTAAGGTGTATGCTGAAATAGATGTCCATTTCTGTTCTATTTCTTAAAATGAAATGAATTAGAATGTTAGATTGATTTGATTGATTTTTTGTTCACTTGAGGACTCCGTGGCTTAGTTCGTAGTAGCAGACCCTATGGTGGACGGAGGTAACCGTCCATAATAACAGCAATACGACCTAGGTCCTCCCCGACCGAAGCATAAGAAGACCCAAGTCGCACCGCGTTGCACCCGACGCTCGAGACGTCTCATGCGCATGAGATATCACCGGCATCCATACCTTTCTTAAATATAGTTATTTTTATAGTTAGTTAGTTACTTGTACATACATACTATTTTTTATATCGACTGTTTATGTATCTGTAATGGGTTGTTAGGAACGAATGTATTTGCTTTCTTTCTCGCCAATATTTTTATGGTTTGCGTGTCAAGCATCATTTCAGTGGCGGATTTACCAGCAGGCTGAGTAGGCTCAAGCCTAGGGCGGCAAATTTGGGGAACGATTTTTTTTTTACCTCGTAGAAATCAAAAAGATTTTTCTATGACGATGATTTTTTATTTCAACAAAATTGTTGCATTGTAAAAATAATGTATGATATGACAATTGTTGAGGCAAGGGTGGCAAAAACTATTCAGCCTATACCTTGAAAATTAGTAAATCCGCCACTGCATCATTTAGGATCAATTTCGCTTGGCACCGTACATATAGTTAAATACGTGATACGATAACTGCACTTTTTGTATCACTCAGCCCTCAATTCGAGATAAAGTCGAGTGGCTTCTGTGATATTAGTTCGGCTTGTTATGCCGCCTGTTCCTTATCTCGCGCGTAAAACTTTTAATTTTATCGACAGCCCGACAAGCTTGCTCTGTCGGCGTTTTGTCGCAAAATTATCGACACTTTGCGATAACATCGGACACATTTTTGTAATAATATCGATAATAAAGTAACGGATCTTTTTATGTATTTTTTAATTCAAATCGTTAACGATGTCGCAGCTGAAAACACCTTATTTAGCTGTAAATGTGAACTAATAAAAAGTTTATGATTATTTTAGTGCAATTATTTGTATATCTTAATTAAATTCTTTTATGCGAATCAAAACTTAAGTATTTACGGTACAAAATGCTTTTATCAAGAATGATTGAAAAAGCATTTCTTAAAAAATTAACGTCTTAGTTTTAAATGAATTAATAATAATAAATTAAGTAGTAAATATTCTATAGGAAGTTTATAGTTCTATGGTAGAGAAAAATATCTTTCATACTTTTATCTTTTCATTTACAGTGTGTAACAATGTTATGTGGTAACTGCCAATAGGGTTTTAACAGTCATAATCTTAACCATTACTTTAGTTATTTCCTTACACACATAAATACATACAAACTTTCGCCTTTATAATATTAGTGTAATGCAAAAACGATTTGCTCTACTGGCTAGACTCTTATCAGTAAAATAAATGTGTGGCCATTATAAAAACACACAAATCCTTGGAACACTTCGGAATGAGTCACCGGCCGCCACTTAACGGCAAACGGATGTTGGGATTACACCGACTTGCTAATTAACACGTTTACGTTAAAACACTGCTTAAAGCGTTACATTACTTTATTTACGTTGTTTCACTGTCGACCTTTTACGCGAGGATTCGAAATATTAAACGAATTAATTTCAATGTAGAGCACCCTTTTTATGTGTATTAGTGACGGAACGTGCTGAGAGCCCTGGTGGTAAGTGACGACCCCCGCCAAGACAACAGTAATGCGACTCAGTATAAGATTTGGATCCTACAATCTGTTGCATTCATCCTGCTGCGTCCATCACCCGAGACGGGGATGATACGTCTCATGCATGTGATTTCACCGGCACCCCCGCCCTGCAATAAGGCTTATCAACTAGTAGCCGGGACTGACGTCTTAACGTGCCCTCAGTTTGAATGATTATTCACCGATTACTGACTGACCGAAAAATTGCTTAACTTGATGAATCTGTTAAGAACAACTAAGCAGTTTCGCTACGAGCACTACTGTTGGTGTTTCGGTTGAAAGCTTTTTGGCTTCGCTTATTGCTGAGTCACGGGGCTGAGTGTTATCCAACGCTATTTATTTTGGGTATTGTTTCGTCAAATACGAGCCCACACAGTTGTCAAAACATTTATTTAGTTCCCAAAATGGTTAAGAGCGAGTCACTTAACGTGGACAATGTTCATAAAAGTTGTATACGTTTTGGGATATAAGAGCAAAATCTTTGAAGATATGAGCAAAAATACAAAATTAATTTATAAATAGTATATTGTAATAATTTTATATAGTTTTAAATTCCTTCTTTGATAAGAAATTAATCTTATTGGAAAATGTAAATTAATTGAAATTTGGGAATTAATATCATCAATTATAAGTAATTAAATTTATATTATTATAGATAATATTTCACATCATTTATGTCACGATTGTTTTATCGTTTAAACTAAAACCAAGAAAAAAAAAATACGAATCCATTTTACTTCATGAAAACTGTGATGGTACGATTTTAACTGATTTGAAACTCAAAATAAAAATTTACCTCAATACTTGGAACTAGCAAACAAAATACGCAATTTCGTTTACTTTGGTGACATATTTTTTCCAGTTATTGGACCGATTTTGATAAAAATTCTGTTGGACTCTATCCTTTGAAAAAAATAAAAAACCAAATCCAATCGCTGAACATACATAAAAAATACAAATTGATAAACTCCTTTTTAAAGTCGTTTAAAAAGCTACGCAAAGGCTTTCATATAAATAATTTTGAACCCTAAATTACTTTTAAAGCAGAATCAACTCTAAACCAACGAAAACAGAAATTCAATTCACACAAGGGAAGACCATCAAAATTGATGAGCGTTCGAATCGTAGACAAAGAGCAAACAGTAGCTGCCACCTACAGATTTTATTCTAAAACGTCTATATTGAGTGTTTACTGAGTCAACACGATTAACTAGACGTTCTATCAACGATCACAAAATTTCAAGTACATGACATGTGTGTTTTGTTTAGAGGAAAGTGATGGATGGTCTGAGGATAATTGTCATGGCACAATTTAGGAATTTTATATGTTTTTTTTACATGAGTATTTTTTTAAAATTAATTATATTAATTTATGTTGTACAGATTATTATACATTAATAAGACATAATTGTTTGAGTACATTTACAATTATGCCAGACTAATTTAGATCGATCGTGTGGTCGAAGAAATATGTTCTACCTGTGATTACAATGACAAAATGTGTAATTTATTCATAGGTAATAAATCTTATTCGTGGAGATTGCAATCAGTTTGTTCTTTCCATAATTAATTTAATGACTTTTGAAATAATTATAAATTAAAAAGACACGGTATAAACTACTATATGCTACCTAGGATACCTTGGAATACCAGAACATAACATTAATATTGCGATTTCCGCCCATAATGTAAACCCAATAAAATTACAAAATACAAAATATTATTGGCACAATAAAGAAATTTTATATTTGTTCAAATTAATAAACATCGTATTGGTGTTCTCTATGCACGAAGGCCACCTTGACAGGCAGAGCAAATGAGTTATAAGTAAAACCATCACCAAAACCTATTCAAACATTAGCCCATAATTCAGTTGCACTCAGCGCTGTTTGTTCAGCGGCGCAAACAAAACACTACCGGCTACCGTGACGCGAGCAACTCGCCCAAGTGCTGGCGGCAGTGTAAACACTCCTCGAGTGTTTGACAGTTTGAACTTGTCGAATTATTCGGAAGGCGTTGAAAAAATACCGCCAGAGTTGATTTCAATCATTTGTTTAGGTAATTTTTGTGCTTTTAACATTAGACGCTAGCTACTGGACCCTGCACAATGCCGCACTTGTGCAACAAACACAATCAGAGCCAGGTAGAGTTCCTTTAAAATTTTTACACCACTCTACTGTTTCTAAAACCTGCGAAGACTACTATGTCTATACACATACTCGTATATAGGTATATTATTAATTAATCTAAACAAATAAATAATATTGATGAGTTTGTGTCAAAATAATAGCTTTGAACTAAACGCATTTTAAGGTATAAACGGTATTTTATAAAAAAGAAATATCTTTTTTGTCTGTCTGTCTGTTTGTTCCGGCTAATCTCCAAAACAGCTGGACCGATTTTGACAAGACTTTCACTGTCAGATAGCTGATGTTATGAGGAGTAAATTATTGTCATTTATTTTATAAAAAATTGTTGGGTTCCTCGCAAAAAATATTATATTCCACGCGGACAAAGCTAGTCAAGTCAATTCAGTTAGTTATATATATATAGCACATTAATTGTTTTATCAATAGGATGTTCACTGCAAGAACCACGTAGTACTATGTAGTATTAAACTTAATTTAATACTTTATTGTACAACATAACAAAGATGAGGAAGAAAGGCGACCTTAACCTTGAAAAGAATTTTCTTCCAGTAAACCTGGGTAGTATTTCTTCTAAAGAAATGTTTAATAAGGCCATAGAAATGCCGTCATATTTTGACTTAGTGATTATTGGGAAAATATTATCGCGTCCAGTCTATGTATATCTATTATATATATATGTAATTAGCAGTTCATACAGCGCCACCTAGCCCCAAACTAAGCATAGCTTGAATTATATGAACCAGGGTATTTTTTTTTATCTGCACTCAATTTTGTCCTGGGTAGGAATCGAACCCGCGCCTATCGGGCCGGTAATTATATAACAGTCAATTTTTAATTTATTTTTTACTTTAAACTTAACTACGTGTACACACTACAAACAATAGAAAAAATAAATTTACTGAATTTATTTAACATTAAAATCTCAATCGCAAACTTCTAATTGCAAAACGGCATTTCGAAATTAGAAGTGCATACTCAGATGCAGGAAGCTGCGTGATCTGCGCAAAACACTCGGTTCAAGTGGTGCCATTTCACCTCTCAGTGGCGCCCTCTGTCGGCGAGTGGAGTGCGGCGGCAGCCTTTGATCTGTAGCGAGTGGTGGGGCCGGGATGCTGCGGGCTGCTTTGTGTTCTAGTGGAAATGTATTGCAAATGAATCGTGTTTGATTAAGATTATTAATGCATTTATCTATGCCATGAGAGAAACAATAAAAGCTTTTGTTTAATTATTGTTATTAGATTTTGTTTTGTTTAGATTTATTCATAAATTTTCAACATACATTTTTGCTTAAAATTTTTGATTATTTCGTTGAAATTTTTATAAGTTATAAGTTTGAATACAAAATTTGAATATGTATATTACCTAAACTATCAATAATAACTCTAAAACAGTGTAAAACAATAGTTTTTTATTAAGGTTCTTTGTTTGTTTCAGATGTTTTGGCTTAAAATTTTTATTTTTATATACAACCAAATAATGATTTATTATCAAACTTAATTTACAAAAAACGATATAACAATATACGTTTTATGATGTATACGCCTACCTACACATACAAATAAAATATATAGTGTATTCATCTTATAAAACCAAATAATTCATTGTGATCCCCTTCAGTACCGATATCGCAATCAATACAGATAATCTACCAGCTCAGAATCAATACAAATATCTCGACGCAAAGTATTTTGTCACCTCAACCCTAGCAATAAGGCGGGCCACAGACGTGCCGGCGCGTAATCGCACGAATAAATCAGCTATTATCTCGCTCTCGAAGCAACATAACAAAATGGTGACGCCAACAAATGACCGTCATTTTTCTCCGGGAAGCGTAACGGAGGACTCTGTCAATATATATGTGGGGCGGGGTGGTGGTGGCAGCGGTCAGCGGAGGAGTGAGCGGGGCGGAGGGAAAAGGTATCTACTAAGTACTCTATCGTCGTGCATAAAAAAAAAATGAAACGAAATTGTTTTAGTGGTCGGGGGATAATTTTAAGTAATTTCGGGGGGATAATTTTAAATAATCTCGGGGGGTCTAGTTGGTCGCGTCCGTATATGAGTACCCTTTGAATCCCTATACATATCCCCTGAACTTGTGTAAAATGCTTCGTCCACACCCGGTAATCTGCCGCCAAGCAGTGGGATCCAAAGACCGAGAACCGGGATAACAAACACAATTTTTTTATATGCTTGGAATTCTTTAAACATCTTTGCAGTCTTGTTATATATATTTTAGAGATACCTACAAGCAAGCGCTTTTCCACCGTTGTGGGCACGAAAAAAAAAAAAAAAAAAAAAAAAATTCAAAATCGATTAACAAGTTTAAATGTGGTATTGTGATGTCCAAAAACACATTTATTTTCGTATGATTTTGTGAGAATCCTGACTACACATTCACAGGTTTATTAATTTATTAGTATTCATCCCGCGACTTTGCCCACTTTGAAATATACTGCACGAGATCTTGGCCGGGGTGTCATACATTTAGTAAACGTCTCCTTTGTAGGAATGCAATGTGGCCTTGACCACAACCTCTTTTGGGTGCTGGATCCGCGCCTGCCAGCACGATCCCTCGGTTCGGTATCGGCATTGCAAGCCCCGTGCCCACCCGCCCGCAGTCGGCCCGCGCCCGCCCATCTCGCCCCATCTGCCGCCCTAACCGCTGTTATATTTTATTTGCGCGATAAATTACATTTTATTACACATATTTTGTCGTGTTATAATAACTAATGTACCCACTCTCTCAATTCGCATGTAATGCGCCGTAACGCGTTTTTTTACGTTATTTATTCGTCCTTTTTATTGCTTTTCACCCCGATTTTTGTTCTGAGTTACGAGGCAGATGATAAATAGGATTGTTTTTGGAAACGCAAATGATAAATCGAGCGTGAAATTTTATCATGGTTATCTGTTTGGGTAAACTACTCCAAAATATACGAAAATCGTGTTTATTATACAAAAGCTTACACATCTTTGCTCTCATATTTTGTGTCGCAGGTGGCATACACATTCCTACAAGTCGCTCCTAATACTCGAGAGAAAACTTAATTCTTATACCACATATGTTTACCTCGGAATACGCAGCCGTCAAGTAAGCTCATTAAAACTGTCAAAGGAAAACTATAGCGTTGAGAAGCTTACCTCAGTTCACGTCTATATTTCAATGTATTACAGACACAATCTTAAAAAATAAAACTAAACATACGAAAACTTTTAGGTATGTGTAAATTTTGATGAATCCAAACGATACTTGAGAACTAAAGGAATAAATTGATTTGAGTTTATTAGTAAACCAAGCTGTATTTCCTATATCTGATACACTATTAACTATTTCAATATTAATTTTAAACATTCTGTACATTGATATTCTATTTGCTTCTGTTATGTATGATTAATACAAGAAATATAATATAATTTGCATGTTACAAAAAAATATGGTCTCACTAAAGAAAATTTCCATCAAAAATTTGTTTGTTTGAATATGAAATTGTCACTTTGATGTCTGAAGAGGCAGAATTCATTTTTTTCCTAATGTGCACACCAGTTGGCCGAGCTGGTGGGTGAAACGGGAATAAATGAGGAGGACATGCGCGAAAAATTATCATTATTTATGTCATCGGGAGCAGCCGCGAATAACGATAATGGGTGTGAATGAAAAAGCAGATTTAATGCGATTGCCATCTCAAAGCGCTGTTATTTATTTAAATGTGTTAGCTTGTATTTATTATTCATTGTTAGATGATTTGAAGAGGAAAAACTGAAACTTATTTATTCGTTTAGATCTCAAGTATCGTTCGGATAAAGTCAAATTTTATACACAAGTAAACATTCGTGAGTATATCAACACAACGTCTCACAAGAGCTCCTTACGTACATAACTGTTTATACATACTGCACATAGATATGTCAAATAACAGTCAGTTTTCATGTTTTAGCTAATCTTATTTTTTCAAGTTACCTTTTGTACCCATACACACTTATCCCTAATTTCTATTGTTTAAATTCAAATTAATATCAAAGTGAAACAATAAAATAGAAGGGTCAGCAGACAAAAGTCATCACAGCTTCAAAAACACTGATATATAACTATATTCTGTGACAATTTTAACTTCTGGTTATCGTATTTTATGGTTATGCAAATACAGTCGTTGTTACTTATATCGCGGACCATGTGACAGCTGGCAATTTTTCACAAAAACATTAATTCAAATCAAAGCGATCATAACTCTCATTCGTGCCACCAAACGAAAATATCAATAGGGTGACATGAATAATGGTGCGGACATAATTGTCCCTTCATGTTAATGAATCGTGGGTAATGAAAAATGATGGCAACATTAACAAACTCCACAAAATATTCAACCTTGGCACTTTCAAATAAGACTCGAAGTTGCAGGGTTCAATCTTCAAGGTCATTGTGAAAATGCAATCTGTTTTAGACGCTATTGACGTAGAATAGAGTTAGATAATGAAACGTGAAGGTTTTTCATGACGCATGGTCACAGTACTTCGCGCCATAAATTAATTGCTTTGCAAATGGCGATAGTGCTTTGGTTAATGAGACTAGTCTAAATAAAGCTATAAAAATATATCGTTGATAAATGACGGAACGATGAGATAACAAAAATTAAAAAAATATTTACATTTGAATTGGATCGATACAATCGAATCCTTGGAAGTCGTTTGAAAATTACGGTTGAAACTAAATAAATAAATGTTTATTGAAATTTCACACAGCGTCATCTAGCCCCAAACTAAGCATAGATATGGGAACTAGATAATGTTTTATACATCTTAATATATTTAAATCTCGTGTCACAATGTTTGTCCTCAATGGACTCCTAAACCACTTAACCGATTATAATAAATAAAATTCGCACACCATGTGCAGTTCGATCCAACTTGAGAGATAGGATAGTTTAAATCTCAAATTATAGTCGCAATTTTAATTTATTGCTAATTATTTGTCTGTTATTATTTGACAGTCACAATTACAAAAACATTAGCCGCAGCAACGCGTGGCCCGGTCAGATAATAATAATAATAATAATAAGCCTCTTTATTTCCAAATCCTATGGTTACATTTTTTCTTAGTATCGTGTTAGTGGTACATAGTGTGTTTCCTTAATCCTATTATTATCTAGTAACTAATTGGTGAGATTTGGACCCCTTCTTGGGTAAAGGCCTCCTCCATCTTCTTCCAAACTTCCCGATCTTTAGCTGTTTGCATCCAATCCTTCCCAGCTATTTTTACAATATCATCAGCCCACCGTTTAAATGGTCTTCCAGTATTCCTTTTACCTATTGGTCCCTTCCATTTAGTAGTTTGAATAGTCCATCTTTTGTCTTTCGTGCGTGAAATATGAGGCCCGGTCAGATAGTATATTATAAATCACACTGACACCCAGACACAGAACAAACATCTAAGTTCATCACACAAATGCTTGTCCTGTATGGGAATCGAACACATGTACAGCGCAAAAGGCAGAGCTACTACCAACTGAGCTATTAGTTGACATTTTTTGTTAGTGATGACTCCAAAAGCCATCCATTTCCAGATGTAGGTTATGTCCGTGCGTCCGTACTGCCCTCTCCTCGGTTCGTGCAAATGGCGGCCGCCGACCACAGACCATAAAACTGCTTGCAGATGACAAACTGCGCTCGTAACCAGAGCTATTTTTACGTGCCACCGCATTTTACACCTCCTGTGCTTCGGTGCAATACTTTTTATGAAAATTATATGACGGTACTTGCCGAAACCTGATGTTAAGAGGTTACTAACATCGCATAAACAAAATGACTTCGGTTCTGCCCTAAGGAAGTATGAGGAAACCTAAATATCACTCTGATGCGTGAATGTATCGTGCTTTTTTTGTTTAACTAAAGTGTCTCGTCTCGACACTTTAGTTAAACAAAGTTTGAAGGACCACCTGGGGTTAAATTTTATCTCCACCCATAACAACAGTAATACGACTTAGGTCCTCCCCGACCGGAGTATAAGACCCAAATCGGGAATGTTACGTCTCATGCGTATGTAGTTTCACCGACAACCACACCCTTCCACCAATACACAGCAATGTGAATGCCAAACTGTTTAGCCGTAGATTACTTGGTGTGGAGGCAGTACTTCTCCGGGCGAACATTGAATAAGTTCTACCACTACTTTTTGTTGTTCCTTTAGCACCACCGGGGGGTACGTTTAGGGATTCAAAGGGTGCTCACCTGCGGACGCGAGCCGCGCCCCACCTGTAATTGTACAACGTGTTATTAAAGTGTAAATATAAAATCATTCTGTAATAAAATATTCACTTATATTCAACAAGATAAAAGAAAGACAAGATACATTATACAATCAACACGGTACAATGAAATTTATGGATAATGCCTGCTAGCACTTTGTGAAATGACGCTCGATTAATTTCATCGATTGTCGAATTAATTTAATCGACTTTTATAGACATCACTAAACCATCTGCCTTGTTGTGACGTCGTGTGAAAGGGGGTGAGAATACATCCCTTGTAATGGTACAATGTATTATTTGAATTTATTCTATTTACGGTTATAAATGTTTCTAGTACCAATTTTAACAATACTTCATATAATAGATTGGAAATGTGATATGTTTATGATTTTAAGAAGTTTTGAGGTTCTTATTAACAAATTTTTTTTTATACTACTGATGTTAACAATAAGTCATAAGTCATAAGTATAAGTCATAAGTATTTATAGGTAAAGAACATTTAACAAAATCCCGAGCGAAATTCAATTACTGTCAATAAATAAATTTAAAACTGTCATCAAACGTAAACTTGTCGCAAAAGCTTACTATAAAATATCAGATTACCTAGATGACAAAAAGGCTTGGGAATGAATTTGCTCCACTCTAGACGCAGGACCATATTCGCGAATATGTAATACTGTCTCCGAGGGGTTTCTTGTCTGTTTCTTCCCCTCGGGTTGGTCGGTTAGGGTTGGAACAGACGTAAACTTAACAAATAAGATAAACATGAAAACTGACTGTAATTTGACATATCTGTGTGCATGTAATGTGCCTGGGAGTTCCCGTGACACGTTATATGCATGCGTAAAATTTGACGTGTCCAAATGATACTTGAGATCTAAAGGAATAAATGAATTTGACTTTGACTTTGACAGGTCAATTGAAAAATATTTTTTTTAATAGTCCATACAATCAAAAATAAATGTTAATATACAATACACTATATATAGAGGGAAAATTATGGGTAACTACACGTATACTGACTGACTACTGACTACTGATTTCACTTAATACATTAGGTTTATTTTTACGAGTATATATACATATATACATAACTTAATGTATGTAGGTATATATACTTGTATACCTCATCATTAAGGTACATGAAAGCTTCGTCGTATAATCCTTAAAAAGCAAAGCCCTCCTTCAGTAGTCGAGAAAAACTTGTCTGTAATCATCAGAACATCTGAGTATCTCACCTACATACTTACTATAAGGTGTAATAAATTACACCAGGACTGGCAGGTAACGGAAAAAACCTTTGGTGCCGCGGACTAAACTCTCCTAGAGGCGAATCTCCACTAATTAATACACATTAGATCGACAAATTACAATATTTTATTAGGTCGACAATTAGAAAGCGGAAATTGAAAACAAAAAATTAGTAAAGGTGTGCCTTAAACGTTATTTACACTCTTTCTCTCTGGTTTTATCAAACTTATACTATGTTAAGTTAATAAAACTTAAGTGTCTATTTGTAAGGTTAAAATAACAGATATTTAATAATATCTTTTATTTATTTATTTATTAAGGCAACGCCAACAGCACACATAACAGATATAGGATTAACAAACATTATAATTATTGTACATTTTATAGAATGTGTGCCAATTAAAGGCTTGCAAAACATTTTCTGCATGTATCAGACGACACAAAACTAAAAAAATAAAAATAAAAAAAAATGTACGAAAATTAAAACAATGTTACAATACAAAATAAAATAAAACAAACAAAAATAAAAATGATATTGTAAAATAATAACATACTAACTTTTGAAAGTACTCTATTACAGAATACTTTTGAAAATATATAATTGCGGTAACACTTTCTCGTCAATGCTTCCAGTGCTATATTCAATTCTAAATATTTTTATTCCAGTGCGGTTACAAACAATGTAAGTAAGTGGCCGGCGGTGACGTGTGACTGATGGGGAAGACTGATGGCTCTGCGGTGCGACGTTAAGGCTCTATTGAGATTCATTGACCAGCTCCGTGGAAATGGAAAAGTCTGGATGGTTCTCTGGAAAGTCAGGGATAGGCTAGAGGCAAGAGCTCCATACCACCGATCGTATTGTGTCGGGAGCTGTCATCATTGACTGAATGCCAGTGTCATCGAATAGCACTAGACGGAGTCTATGGTGTTGCGGTTGGCAGGAAGAATCTCATTTTCATACCTGGAGCGGCCGACCAGAGAATACGCCTGGAAACTGTCTCGCATTTATTAACTACACTTGATAAGGATAGTTGAAACTAGATTTGGTTGTAAGTATTGTCATTAAGTGGAATACATTTTGTTTGAAGATTAACGGCCTTCCTATTATTCGAAAACCTAATCAGGAAAACGCACACTATATCGACGCCTTAATTATTTTGTAGTATTTCTAACTAAAATACATTTAGTTTGTTTACCCATATGTCACTATTTGCCCCCTTTTACATCCATCCCAATATTAATCATCAGACAAACATTACAAAATCAAACACCCTCGACTTTCCACGTGTCAACAAAAAGCTAATTTCCAACAAGAGTTTGACATAACGAAATCTGAGAGGTGAAAATTTAAATTGGATTCGTGTCACAGAAGAAACGTGTTTATACATTTGTCTCTTTCTGACGCATGAAATTAGAACAAGGGGACGTTATTAAATTTGACAGGGTAATTCTGTGACAGTGTCAGGCCGATCTTATTAGGGATGTAAATGAATGTGGAATGAATCCATTATTTCGCAAACAAGCGGGCTGGGCGGTATTTAGGGTCTGTAGAGAGCTTTGGAGTTGATACACTAGGTAAGTGGTTCAACTTCGAACGTTCATTCAAGTCAAAGTCAAAAATCTTTATTCCAATTGTAGGTATTATTAGATAATATATGGAACTGTCACTTTCTTTATAATAAATAAGTATATACTTTCTTAGTACTGGTTTGGTGCTTGTTAAAACCTTATATGACCCTCTATGTGGAAGAACAAGTAAGAACACCAAATGGAGGAATTCCATTCATTTTGCGAGCATGACCCTGTTCACCAACAAGTTAACTATGTTACTTACGTCTACATACTTTGAATTCAGCCGCGTGGACTAATAAGTTTTTCAAACTGACGGTACAGTAACGCTCCACCAAAAACATATAATATCTTAATATTTCTCAGCTTGCCTGTTTATCAACAATTGTTTTGAAAATTCCGGACCCCAGAAAACATAATCATGACAGATTACATGTTTTTTTTTCGTTAATAAAATACAAATTCTGCACAAATGTATGAACTAACCATTAAAATTGATTAATAATGATAGAAACAACAGTTTTACGGCCTGCTGATCACTTCGGTTCTTCGTTTGTAACATCACCAATGAAGATAAGAATGACATTGACATTGACATTTAACTGACAGACAGCTCTATACAGTTCCCGCCGACGCCCGTCGGTATAATAATCGCGTTACCATATTTTCGTGTCTATTGCTGGCTTATTTATTGGCTTAAAATTGTATTCATACATTATTTATGAGGCGGTAATTACCCCGGGCGGTCCCTTATTGTGCTCGTTTATACTGTGGTGCTGTTGCTTGACTGATTTTTTTATTAATTATTTTGATGAAGCTTCAAACAGGACAAAAGCAAACAAACAAACAACGTTAACACACTCATACCTCTGCACTAGGATACCCTGTGTCGCAGATGGCATGGACAAACACAGAAACACAAGACAAACACCCAAGACCCGAGAACAAACTTCATGCTCACCACACAAAGTGTGCCCCGGCCGGGAATCGAACCCGGGACCCCTCGCTTCGAAGGCAGGGCTACTACCAACTAAGCCACGGAGCGCTTAAATATTATTTTTGAGTACGACAGATACTTTTTTACGCAATATAAACGTGATTATTACTAATACTATTTACTTAAAACTAACTAATATTATAAACGTGAAAGTTTGTGAGAATTAACTTCACGCTTAAACCGCTGAACCGATTTAAATGAAATTTGGTATCGAGATAGTATAAGGAAGGAAATCGGATAGCTTTGATCACGGAAATCATTCCTAAAGAGAGTGATGGAATTTACTATGAAAGTGCTATTATTGATGGATCACCTATCAAATATAGTTTATTGAAGAACAAAGTAACAATGGATTATTACAAAAACATTTGGTAAAACGATGATGCCTGCAGAAGTGTTAAAATTGTTTCGCAGACATCAACGCCCACCCCCGTTATATGAACTTGGTAATTCCAATTATGGTATTCAAAATTTAAACATTAAACAAATTTAAACTTAAATGGTTAAATGTTATCAAATTATTAACTTACATGTGTGTGTGTGTCTGTGGTGTGTGTGTTAATTTATCAACTGTAAAAAGTTTCTCAGTTTCCGCGTACGTTATAGATATTTCAGTAAACCAAGGCCGGCAAGGTGGCGTAGTATGAACGCGGATCTCGCCGCTTGCTCGATGACACTTCACTTTGTTGACGGCGAAGTGATTAATTCATACTCCGAGGGGGCTCCCGATGTTTTGTATTTATAGGGTATCTTATTAGAAAGGGAGGGTTTCATAGATATGCGTATAACAAACTGCATTTTTTGAAAATATTGTATATCTGGCGTCAAAAAAGCATTTTTTAGATGAGACGATCTGACGGCCCTGTAGATGTTAAATGAGTGCTGCCACCCATGGTAATCATAATGGATGAAGTATGATCGTAGTGAAATAAAATAATAAAAAATACTGTCTCCCATACATAATACATCTTGGGTCTCTCCCTCCCCCTACCGAGATATGAAAAGGCTGGGGGTAAATCCCCCAAAGCGCATGTAATTTCACCGGTATCTACAGTTAATTGATTTATAGGCTGTTAGCCCACTATTGCATTCCAGTAGTGGAACTATCAAATACTGGCCCGGAAACATCCTAAATCTTATCTCAATCAAAAATTTATACACCTATCCCAAAATCAAAATAATTACCCGGAACCCAAAACAACCAAAATAAATTAAACGCCGAACAACAGTACAAGACAACGGGCTATTAAGCCAAACCTAGCTTAATTCAATTAAGAACATTCCGTCTCTTGCACACCCGGCGTCAACTAGTACATCTGTCTCGCTCTTGTAGTAATCTCCACCGGTCTTGCGGTAACCCGAGTAGTTAACACGGACATACCAATGAGACATTTAGAAGCGAATCTCTTTTCCTAAATATCAAAAATTAAAAGCTTCCAACTCAAATTAAATCGAAATTCAAATTGGCTGTGTATTAATTTTGATCAGAATTTACCAATCTCATAATATTTATTTATATCTTTGGATAAGTATTCAATGAAAAAAAAAAATGTAACATTGATACGTATTCTTAAAATTGTTTATGTCAAAAATTTGTAAACTAAACTCTTTAATTGAATTTTAATTTTAATTTAGTCTATACTCGTATCATACAATGTTAATAAAAATATTGATACATTTTAATTATTTCATTACTTTATTATAATCATCCATATCATTGATATAATATTTTTTACAATGCATTTCATCCAAATCTAATGAGTAATTGAGGGGTTTAAAACCCTTACGGGTGGAATATATATACAAATCAGTCCACAACTGGCGAAGAAATCACGTAACAAACATAATAATGCCGAATTTTGAACTACCTCCTCTTTTTGAAGTAGTTTAATGTTTAATTGCATATTTTACACTAAAACTCCGAGTAAACACGACTCCGTGGCTTGGTTGATAGTACCTGCCTTCGAATCGAGGTGTCCCGGGTTCGATTCCCGGCCGGGGCACAATTTGTGTGAGCATGAAGTTTGTTCTCGGGTCTTGAGTATTTGTCTTGAGTTTCTGTATTTTTTCATGCCATCTGCGACACAGGGAATCCTAGTGCAGAGGTATGAGTGTGTAAAACGTTACGTTACTGCACCTCTGACTATTAATGCGGCTAAGCATCAACAAACTGCTTCCACCCTTAAACATATCTCTTCTCTGTTGTCCATTGCAGTGCTGGGGTAGTTAACACGGGGTTGTTCGGGGTTGTTGGGGTGCCCAGGGAACCACAAGGATAAAGTCCTCGGTTTAGTTCATTTGTATTGTAGAGACTGCCTTTATAGTGCCATTAGTTTGTGTGGTAGATTGTAGGGTATCGAATTCACTGCTTATATTTATTTCCTTGTATTTGTCTAAACCTATACTTTTGTTCTATGCGTAGGAAGATCTGCTGGTTTTACGGCTACTAAAATATTATAGTATGCTATGAAAATATTATAGTAAGACATGTTAGATTAAATACAAGAAAAAAAAATTTAGCTATTATGTTGTTAGATCTCCAAAACAATATTTATTTTCAAAATTATGTTTAAAGTAACGTTGCGGACAAATCGTGGCATGTTTGTTAAATTGTAATAAAATTCCTAACTTCCATATATTGTATCTAGTACCAGGGTTTTATTTATAGTCAATTCGTTTTTTCGTGTAATATCTAAACTTAACAGCAAAACAAAGACTAAATAAACACAAAATTTCATCCAAATCGTTACAGCTCTTTCCGAGATACGCGAAATTAGTCTAGTACTACTGCTTGGCGGCAGATTCCAGATGTGGTGGCAGTACCTCTCCGGAAAAACTTGGCACAAGTTCTACTGCTCCGTTTGGTTGCTCCTTTAGCACCACCCAGGGGGTACGTGTTGGAAATCAAAGAGTACACACCTACGGACGCGAGCAACTGGACCTCCCTAAATCATTACAAAATGAGTCATAAATATATTTTTGCTAATCGGATGTCATTGGAATAATGAAGATTTGTTATTGTTAATAACAATGACTAATTAATTGTGTTATTATTCTCAGTCACTTTAATTATATTTAATATATACCTATTTATCAAGAAACAGTTGCCTGTGAGAAGCAGATCGCGAACGAACTGTTTTACAGTTTCCCAAACTTTTACATGCATAAATATTACCTAATTATGTAAATTGATATTAATTAAAAAATAAATTTTGGTAATAAGAACGCATGATCTTGAAGATAGGTACATATTTATTTGAATACATCGACATCGACTTTGGAGCGATGATCCTACTAATATTATAACCGCGAAAGTTTGTAAGTATGGATGGATATTTGTTACTCAATCACGCCAGAACGGCTGAACGGACCTAGATGAAATTTGGCACAGAGATAGATTATAGTCTGGAATAGCACATAGGCTACTTTTTATCCCGGAAAAATGTACGGTTCCCGTGGGAAGTCCAACCGCGGTAAACAACGCGGGGTGCAGCTAGTCTACAATAAACAAGGCAAGTTGCCTTGTTTATCCTGGCGTTTATATACTAATACGAAAGGAAGAAGCAAAAACGTAAAGAATAAATTATTTTCGGTTTTAAAACCTAGCTCAAATTATAAGTTATAAGTTTAATTTCCTGTGCCTAAAAGGTCAGCATAAGATTTATTGTTTTAATAGTTGAGTCAATAAACGCAGTGGCCGGCGATATATTAGGGGGTGGACTTAGGAAGGACCAGGGGGACTCAGCACTAAATTAAGTTAAGGTACAGGCTTAATATGGCTTTTATATTTGACCAGAAGGGATGAGGTGGGTATAAGGGGTACCTTTTAACTTTAAATATAGGAAATAATCATAGTTCAAGTTAATTTTACAAAAGTTGGGGGGTGACTTGTTTATTTTTAGATAAATATAACTCACCACTTTGTATATGATGAGGAACCTATCCTGGGACGTGACAAGCAGTGAACTCATCGCAGCTGTTGTTTCCCTCGAATATCTCGTTTTACACTTTCATTAGTAAAATTAACATTTATTTATAATCCGACAAAATTTATACCTACCATTATTATTGACTAGTCTGGACGAGGATATTCTCAAACATTCTTTGTATAATATTAACTTTTAAACAGTTGTTTTCATATTCATAATTTATATAACTATAGCTTCACGATTAAACAGGTTTTCCAATATATCTCCATGAAACCCGTACATCTGTTTCAAAATATACCGGTCTATTTGGCTGTCTTACAATGTTATCCTATAAAAAACAAACAAACAAACAACGCAAACCTGCCACGTCTGTAAAGTGCATTAGTCTTTTGAAAAATGTTAAGTTATGTTACATTTATTGTACATTTTGACATGTATTATTATCATAATAATATAAAAGTAGCATTCGCGCTTGATAATAAAATATATTATTATTTAAATTAAAAGGTCCCAGAGCTTCTCCAGTTGATAGCTAATTTCTCAACAACAGCTT
Source organism: Aplocera efformata (assembly GCA_921293045.1). NCBI lineage: Eukaryota > Metazoa > Arthropoda > Insecta > Lepidoptera > Geometridae > Aplocera > Aplocera efformata. Next base: position 853,317 of record OV121045.1, read on the forward strand.
GCAGGACGCTGTAAAGACAAAATAATCAATTATAAAAACAAACCAGAACCTCTTTTACTCACAGCTCATGCGAACTCTTCGCTCAAATAAAATAATATATAATTTAACTTTTTACATTAAACAATATAATACATATTTAATTTAAAATATATAAATTTGGCATAAGCAGGCAACCAAACTTTATTATGATACCCGCCATATCCCGAAGGTACTTTTTCCCCCCGAAACAAAACGGGTTAATCCACAACGATCCCAAAACGCCATAATGTCTCCTGAAATGGTCCAACTCACGTAATTTACATGGTAATGATATTAGATAGTTGGATCACCGTACCCTAAACAGAGGTTTAGAATGAATGGAGAGATTACAAACAACATATTTATTTAGATATCGATTACCGTGATATTTGTTGGCTACATTATATTAAACGTTTTGGATGCGGTGATGAAATTTCAGATGGCAAATTTCATTTTAGTGGTCATTAGAAGTGTTCATTACGCTTTGCAAGTTATTATACACATAATAATCACACTAATATTATAAAGGTGAATGTTTGTATGTATGTTTGTTACTCCTTCATGCTCAAACGGCTTTTGATCCTGAATTAACACGTTTGATCCCGGAAAAGTGTGTTCCCTTAGGATGGCCGGGTAAAGCCGCGGGGCAAAGCTTTTAAGGTTTACTTAAAATAGATTCGTTTAAAAACTTAAAACTAACAAAATTAAAATTAATAACCTATTAATCATTACAATTAATATGACGCAGTAATGTAAAACAGATTTGATAAAAAATATTAATATACAATAAAAAGTAATATTAAGTTATGATTTAAAATGGATATTCTAATTTTGTGCTCAAAAACTCGCTCTGAAAGTAAATCGCATTTTTTGATAAAAGAATATATTTATCGTTTCCTTGAAGCTGCGATATTATTTTCAAAGATAAGTCAGCGGTTTTAGCAGTTTTAGCGGCTAAACTTAGTTTTAGGTAATTGACGTTTCCAAGTAATTTTTAAGAATTCAACGCAAATAAAGATTTTTGACTTTGACTTTGATTATAATTTGGCCAGTCGAAACCGTAAAAAAAAATTTTTTTGTTAGCCTATTGTTAGCCCAAAAACATAAGGTGTTTTTGGTGAACAATAGTCTTCACTACATAAATCTGAATGATCTTTGTGAGAGATAGCAAATGTCCCGCCTGGATCAACGGTGCCTACTTATATTTGTCTCTAATACAACCACAGCATATACACTGACCTACTCTCTAGAAACTAGAATAAAAAGAGCCTATAGTTTTCACTTTTTATGTCGCCCGCTGCAGTGAACCAGTCTGGATGGTGAGGGTGTTGGTCGTCACGCCATCTTCTCCAGGACCTGTCTTCACAGCGTCCGCTGTTAAAACAATATCGAGACATTGGCCCATAGTTCAACAAAAATTCGACAAACGTGGCCCAATTGCCTCCACTTGAGCTGAGCAGATTTTTTGCTGCCATAATAAATAACACAATAAAAATTCCCAGCCTAAACACTAGCGTAAAAGTATACTCCCTAGAAATAGGTCACTAAAATGTGTCTGTATAAAGCGCAATTCTCATGTAAATGTTATTGGGGCGTTCGTTTAATCCAGCGCTTTTCCCGCGCAAAACGGGCTGTATCTGCTTTGAACCGGATTAGGGTTGTTACTGCGCTGTTAGAACGTAATTTTCATTATGGTATTAGGCCAAATTATGATTGGTAGACTGAGTTTTGGGGTTGGTAATCATTGTTGAGTGCTTTTTAGGATTTTGGTTTGACAAAGACAGCTTTATTCATTTTTATTAGTTACAGAGTTTGAATCAGGTAGGTATATTATATTGTGAAAAATTACTGTAACCAAAGGAAACTTGTACCTACACCATACTGTTAAACTAGCGCTGCTGTCCGTTTGTCTATCTGTCATACCATTAATAACCTGTAATCGTTGGTTCACCCAACATGGAATCATTATCCATTTTCACAGAAAATGTGTTATTGTAAATATACAATAGGTGATACGTAACCCTCAGCGTGTGTCTTCGCTTTACATTTTAAAATGTATGAAGCGCACCTACCCTACTTGTAACTAGTTTTCAGAACAGATTTGCTGTTTATCTGATAGTTTGGCAACTCCCATCTCAGTTAATGTTATCTTATAAAACTATTTTGTTTAAGATAGTTGGATTTGTCAACTTTAATTTTATGATGTCGTGCAGATACCGGCAAACGATACTTTGTGTTTACATTTTCTCTATAATATTAGGGTTGCCACACAATTTATTTTACGTTAAAAAGTTTAGGGACAAGTAGAAAGCCTACGTGACGATAAATGGTATCGTCTGTCTGTAACAAATGCAATACTACACGAGTCCTAACCTACTTAGGTATGAACGTGTAGTAATGCTCTCGCGTTAATAGTTTGGCGGCAGAAAAATAATATGCTGGACATTTTTTTTCCGGATAAATTCAGCGTGAGTTATAATATTTTTCATTTATTCTATATCAACAATAATATTATTCTGTATAATATTTATTCTATATTCTATTCATATTTATTTTATATTACAATAATTATTATTTGATAATGTACAAAAGTATAAACTGTTTTATAAAACAAAAATGCTGATTATTTTTTTCTTCGTGATACTGTTTTTTTTATTGCGCTATATTTTGTTGATCGCAGATGCCCTTAAAACTTCACGCAGTCTTTTGGTGAGGGCGGAAGGCCCTCAACCAACTCTTAATACAGCAAAATCCAACGTCAAATGAATATATTGTAATTCAAAGATTGAAATACAGACTAATTAGTACAAAACTAGTTGTAGTGAGTTGCTAACACCTATGTTAATAAGTGGTAGGAGATAGTCGAAAAACGAGGGGCGCTAACTCAAGTCAACCCAACCTAGTTAGAACTCAGCTGGACTGGCAGGATGTTGGCGTATGTTATAAAAATTCCGCGGGAATGAGTTTTTTTTTTTTTCTTATTTTAAAGTGTGACGAGCTGAAGACTGTAGGTTACCTCCACTTATGTTGAGAGATGTTCCCACTGCAAGGACACCGGCCTACTCTTGATAATTGAGAGTGAATGGGCTTTGATCCACGGGAGCTCAATCCGGATTGGTAGATGTCACATGGCTTCGAATTTTTGGTTCTAAGACATGTCGGTTTCCTCACGATGTTTTCCTTCACCGTTTCGAGAACGTGGTTTCGAGAAATTTATGAAATGCTCGCCCGGAGATGTACTGCCTCCACACCTGGTAATCGGCCGCCAAGCAGTGGTGCACTCGCATTAATGTGGTGAAAAGCACATGCGGTATGTAACATAACATCCCCGCCCGGGTGATGGGCGCAACGGGGTTCGACTTGGGTCTTCTCATACGATCGGGAAGTCTAAGTCGTATTGTTGTTGTCATAAGCGTAGGTATTCACTTAACATCAGGTGGGACTTCAGCTCGTACCGTCACTACAAAACACACAAAAACTTTACTAAGATGACTGCAACGTATTTTGAAACAATAATTGACATTTTGGTCAAGCCATTCTCAAGATATAACACACAAACATTGTTTAAATCACTTATACTTATCACTACCAAACAGTATCTGTGTTTAGCAAACAGTGTTTAAATTTTATTTCTAAAGGTTTTAAATAAACCAGCCAAGTTCCCCCTTTCAGTCCAGGATTTAAAATAGGAACGATTCAGTCTGTATCTTACACCAATCACAGCTATTCATCACCCGGCTGGCGGCGAGTAGGTAAGTAAGCGCTAACTAACGCAAGGAAGAGGCGGACTCGAAATATTTGCGCTGCACACCACTTAGCGCTTATCATCGGAATAAATCGCTGCAGCGAGTGTGTTCCTACTGGTTCCCTGCTGACTCTGTAGCTAAGTTACTGTATTCCAAAGCGAGAGTGAGAAAACGGACTGATCACATGAAACAGATTGTAATTTGACGTTCGTTTAATTAGCTCAAAGACGAATAGAGTGTCTAAGCAGTAATGTATTTATATTAACTAACTAAATATAGAAAAATAAATATAATACTTTCGTTGGTTTTTTGTCATTCTTGACTTAGGTTGAATCTTCAGACACGGCAAGTAAATATATTCTCAAGAGATTTATGTAAGGTGATTATGAAAAGTGATAATTATAACATTCTTCCTTCCCTGGGCTATAATACTAATTATTTAAATATTTTCTTCTCAATATAATTGAGACCGAACTACAACGCATATCAAAACAGGTCTACAGCGTATTTTGCTCAGGATTACGTATCACGTAGCTGAACACAAAGAAAATATATAAAAAAATTAATAAATATCTAAACAGGTGATCAAAGTAAGGGACATGTTTCCTTAGATGTAACCAATGGGATACATTAGCGTAGAAAAGCTACGAGGTGAGGAATGAAACGGGGTTCACCTGGAACATGCCTTTCAGCGCTTATTTGTGAATCAGCCTTGCGCCGTGATTTCGTACGCGTGTAATAAGGATTAATTGAAGCGCTATCTTCGCTGGATTTAGTATTATTTGCAAGATTACAGAGTGAATGATGATGCACGTCTATCTACCCGTCTAGGAAGATACAGGGTTATTTGTAAAGAAAACATTACATTTCGTAGGTAATGTTATTCATCGCTATCATTAAACTAAAAGGCCAGATAAAAACCACAAGGGACCATATTCCTCAAACAACTAAAGTAAGAGTAGAACCTGTGCCAAGTTCGTCTGGAGAAGTACTGCCATTAGACGAGGTAACCTACCCCAAGTGGAAAGGATATGGTAGCCAGTGAAATTACAGTCACAAGAAGTATAACGTTCCCGTCTCTGAGTGACGCCCGCAACGCAGTGATAGAGTTACTTTTATTCCAAAAAGAAAGGTATTTTTGTTTACTGACTTGCAAAAACACAAAGTCTATCAGTTTTCCTATCCATGTTGACTTTATAACCGCGGATAAAAATTCCGGACACACCAAATAAAAAATAAAAGATTTTGAAGACTTTGGATGCCCTGAACCCTCAACTTCCTTGAATAATATTATAAATTCTCTGTAACTTTGAAATCCTTTTTCAGTGGCTAGGATTTTAGCTTAGCTTAGTCTTAGCCAAGCAACTTAACTTGGATAAACCTAAGACTACGCTGCCGTGGGACGCAGCTGGTATAATAATAAATGCAATTGTAATGAAAATAAAAATATATTTAATTACCAGCTGCGCCCGCGTTTTCCGCATTTGATCCCGGAAAACTGAGAAATTTCCGGTTAACCGTGTAGCTGTTTGAGCGGGAAAAAGTAACAAACATAGGTACACACAAACACACATATCCACACACACACATACATACAAACTTTCCTCTTTATAAATATAAGTGTAATTGCTTCATGACCACAGTGACAGATTTAGCTGATATGATGTTAAATGGCTGTCACAACATTAGCAATACGACTCAGATCTCCCCTCCTGACGGATCTCATCTGCTTTTAATGTATCTTGCAAACAAACGTTCTAATATCATCAATTACTCAAGAGAAATATTCCATTTGGCGTACAGCACATCCCATCTCCTAGTCGTATCATCTATTTCAATGCTATACACATTTTAAATCGTTTCAAATTCAACTTCATTTCAAAAGCTAAACAGCACCTGTCTTCGTCGCTCGGCAACTTTTTGTCGGCTGTCTGCTCGCCGACTTGATCTATGCTCTTTCGTCCACATTTTTATCTTACAAAGTGCTCGGATAGACACGGAAAGAAGTTTCTGGAAAATTCATCACCCGACGCAGACGTAAACGTAACAACTCTCGCCAAGCGTTGTCCAATATTCAACTGTGCGAAGATGACTCAGAGATTGAATTCGCTCGGTCGTGGCATGGCTGTAGAGGTAAATGCAGAAAGTGGTGAGCCTTGTTCAGCTCAAGAGCCGGGGTATAAATGTATGAAGGTACATTAATCCACACAGACGTGTATTCTTTTGCGGGAGCTGAAATGGCGTGAAAATATGACTCGTTATTTATGTCTCCTTGTTGGGAGATGAAATTTTGGAGCTTTTATTTTTCGTTTCTGTTGATTTGTGGGTATGGACGGATTGTTTAACTTTTGCGCTTTGGATGACGTTTTATAATGGAATTAAGGAGACTCCAGACTTATCTGTAGGCAACTTTGTGTAGTGTACATTATTTCAATATAATTTTGAACAAGAAGTTGTTTATTATATGCTATTTATTACTTGTTTGTTCCTCCTTGTTGTTATTATAATATATGTTTTAATTTCTTTATATAAGTATATTTATTTATAATCTGGAAAGTATTAGTTAAAATTTTCAAGGTTTTATTTTAAATTTAATACCAAACACTCCTTGGGCGATTAAATTAGGTTTTCAAGTACTTGAAAATTTTTAATGTGTTATTATCCGTGATAACCCGCTATTGGCTACATACGTATATTGCTTTCCAGATTATAAATAAATAATTTTGAAGCATCGTATATATCTAAGATACAAAAATTGTACGTGGAATTGCATTGAACGAACCCATAAAGAAATTTAATGGAGCAGCACTAATTACCAGAACATCTCATAATGGCCTGCCTCAAAGGCACACCTAAATCCATCACCTATAGCGATGTTATGGTCTCCTACTCGATTCAAGAATTTAATTTATAAAAAAGAAACTTATACATTTCCACATCATAAAAACTAATTCGCCTATACCCTCAATACAAATATCCTGATCCGAGACAATTTCCCCCCGAAGTATTCTTAGACTGAGAACTAATCGAGAGCAGGATCTCGCCACTAACCTTGGCAGCGCGTAGTGGGATCAGACATCAGACACCTACTTTATGATGTCATTACGCCTGAGCTTTTTCCCGGAGGGTTACCGTTGAATTTATTTGACAATTATTAAGGTGTCCGCATTAAGGGGGCATTACTTCGCTCGCCGGAAATTCATGTTTTCTTGGGATGTTTTCGGCCGTATCTCACGCTAAACGCAGACACGTGCGAACTATTAGCTTCCCGCCGTCGGATTAGAAAATAATTCAGCTCTCCGAATGTTATTGTGCGACTGGTGTTTGCCGGCGGTTACGTTTGTGTTTTTTGTCTAAACAAAATGTTTTGATATGAGTCTGTCAAGTCAATTTTAAGCCGTAAGTGTTGTTTCTTCTGTGTAACATTGTAACATTTTATTTCTATTTAGAAATAAAATGTTACAATGTTCAATGTTCAATGTACAATGTTCAATTTCACATAAACTTTAAAAACAAAGTTAATGACGGTGATTAGGTGATTATCATTGAAGTAATAAAATTATCTATAGTTATATCATAACACTGTAACATTTATGTGAAATTTAGATAAAATATTGGGTGTGTGAATATGACTCCGCCCCTTTTTGTCAAAATAAAACACATTTGTTCGCTTACAAAATTAAAAAAAAAAATTATTCAAAGTATGCTCCATCTGCAGCTACAACCTTCGCCCATCGTTCAGGTAGTTTTCGTATTCCTTGCTGGAAGAAGTCCTGGTCTTTTGAGCTTATCCAGTTGTCAATCCAAATTTTGATACTTTCACATGAAGTAAACTTTTCTCCAGTAAGGTCTGTCTGCATCGTCCGGAATAGGTGGTAATCCGAAGGAGCTATGTCTGGTGAATATGGCGGGTGGGGTAACACTTCCCAGTCCTGTCCCTCTAAATATCTTTTTACGACTTCTGCGGTATGCGGTTTGGCATTGTCATGCTGAAGAACTAATTTGTTATGTCTATTCACCCATTCTGGTCGTTTTTCTTCTATGGCTCGCTTCAAACGCATTAGTTGTCGTCGGTAAACTTCTCCATTAATAGTTTCAGAGGGTTTGAGCAACTCATAATATACAATACCTTTCTGATCCCACCAAATACAGAGCATGACCTTGGCACAGTGAATATTTATTTTTGGCTGTGATGGGCCTGGTTCGCCTGGTTTCACCCAAGCTTTTTTGCGTTTAGGATTTTCGTAGTGTATCCATTTTTCGTCTCCTGTGACTATCCGATGCAAAAATCCTTTTCTTTGCTGTCTTTGAAGCAGCATTTCACAAATGGTTTTCCGACGTTCCATGTCTCTTTCTTTTAAATCATGTGGAACCCAGTCACCGGCTTTTTGAATCATTCCCATCATTTGTAAACGCTTTGCAACAGTTGAACGATCAACATTTAATGCTGCAGCTAATTCTGATTGAGTTTGGCAAGAATCTTCCGCCAATAATGCTTCCAATTCAGCATCTTCAAATTTTTTTGGTGGTTTTCCATGTTCTTTATCCTCAGTACTAAAATCGTTATTTTGAAATCGTCGAAACCATTCCTTGCAAGTTGTATTAGACGGAGCATGCTCACCATAAATCTCCACAAGCAAACGATAAGTTTCCGCTGCAGTTTTCTTCGCAATAAAATAATGTAATAACACTTCCCGCAAATGACGTTTATTTGGAATAAAAACCGACATTTTCGAAAAGGTGAAAACAATTGTTGCTTACACTTCAACCAAATATCATAAAATGCGTTAGATAGCTGACATTCAGTACTATCGAATACAAGTATGGTCATTTATTAGTACACGTAAACAATACTAAAAACGACATCTGTTGAGAAAGGGCGGAGTCATATTCACACACCCAATATTTAGAAACTCATTGAAACTCAAAGAACCTTTAATTTGAACTTCAAATTAAATGAATTGGGTTTAATGTGTTCAATAACATCAGAATTTCGAAACATTTACAAAACACTTGCTTTTATTAAGAACTAGTAGACTCGACAGATTTTTTCCTGTGGAAAAACAGATTTTTCAGATGGATTGACAATTTGACATCTGTCAACAGACATAATGAAAAAATCCCATAAAAAATGCGTTTCCAGTTTATCCCAATTTTCCCGACTGTACCGTAGTTTCTCAAAAAAAAAAATTATATAAACCTTGTCCTGAAAATAATATACAAAAAAGAATAATTAACAAAAAAGGTGCAGCCGTTTTAAAGTGATCCGCTTACATACATCCGACATTCACTTTTTATTTAAATAGATAATGTATATATTATAAATAGAATATTATAAATCAGCCAGAACGTTGACATAGTAGGTGACTTTATGTCATTTTGTGACATAATATATCTTTGAATTAATTTCTTGGCATTGCAAAATTTGCGCGCAAAACCAACCATTTAACACAGACAGGCATACAATCAAACCCAACATTGGAGAATGGAAGGAAAAGTAGGATTTATGTTATCACGCGGGCAGATCCCGGTCTTTGGGATTATATCGCTTCTGCGTTTTGTTTATCGAAGCCTCGAGTTTTATAGGGATGTTTGGCGTAAATCTTATTTATGTTCTGTAATTATTGCTTTATTCGCATGAGCGCTCGCGTCGTTCACGTTATTGAATGTTCCCATAAAATGTTATTGATTGCACCAATAAAACATGCTTTATGTCCGGTTTTTTGCTTTCCGTTTTAGCGGCCTCGTAGCTCATTTCTATTCCCGTTTTATTTACTTTGTCCCTGTTTGGGGTAATTCTGTTTTCTTTGTTATACCACGTTTAGATTTAGTTTAACCTGCGTTCAACTTTATTGGCTTCCATGACTCTTACTTCTCAATTAAATGATAGAATGATTGAATGATACCAACAGCTTAATTTTAGTGATGTAATCTGTCAACCTAATATATTATACTTTTGACTGAAGTCATCTCCTACAAGACCGAGTCTCATCATCCCGAGAGACATTATACATTTACATTGAGACTTAATGATGGAACCACAATAAATCCAGAATAAAACAGTTGCGTATAGCATTCTTCATACTTGTCGTAACGACGCTTCTACACAAGTTTAACGGAAAATAGAAGTTTACTTTTTGAATTTACAATTTTTTTTCTTTTCCAGCTACCCTATCGATGGGACTAGAAGTGGATTGATTGGGAATAAACCATTAATTATTAAAAAAACCTACGTTTGTAATGATGTAATGCAACTTTGTTGAATAGTAATAATTACATCGGTATTTTTCCTACATATAAAAGATTGTTATTTCAGGATGCGCTTTGTCGGTAACCGGGCTATTTCAGTACATCGACTAAGTTTATTGCATCGATAATTTATCACCATAAACTCGTATTTAGCCACGTGCGCTCGTTAGCCGCCATATTTCACTGTAATCCCGTTGTGTAAATCATCTTGATCCGATGCGCAGGAGTTTGCGTCTCGTTTATTACTATTTAACGCACTGTATACATGCTGTATACATGTTTAATTGTAATCAGCTGTTTGGGAGTGTGTGGAATGATTTGGAATTTTAAATTTTTCTTGATACACCACTCAAATTACTCAAAAATTGCCTATAAACTACAACCGCAATGGTAATTATAGAATAAAACATATTATTTTTAAAATATAGAAATTGCCATATAATATTGCCACGCTGGATGGAAATGCTGCTTTTTCGAATTAAAAACACAGTGAGAATTCATAGGAAACAGCCTGGTATACTCAGGGTGATTCTCTCCATCCTTTTTAAAATGTGTTTTATGAAAACTAGCGAGATTCCACGTATATTCACTTCTTTCGTAAAACATCAATGACATAGTAACCAAAGGCAGCCCAGTAAAAATGACAAAAAATAAACCAACTTCACAAAAAGTCCGTTTCGCGTACATCGATCAGAGCAAACTTTATGCACATAATCAATTTTGTCCTCTAAATAATTGAATCACAGATGCAATCCGCGGCAGAACCGTTTTGATACTTCATCTAGACGACCACTTGTTTACGACTGATGTCCGTCTCCGGCTTTGACTGCTTTAAATTGAATAAGAAATAAATCTTGTCCGTTTTAAGAGTATTGATGGCGTCTGTCTTGGTCGTCAACGTCCAATGTCGACGGGAAACGGACAGGGATAGGTATGTTCCTAATAACCCTCGCAATTTTGAGATTGAAAACCAACACAAAATTGCGTCAAATCCAAAACTATTGTGGTATGCATAAGCATTTTTAAAAAAGTGACGCGGTTAATTTTTTTTTTTTAATTCAACTCAGGTGAAATATTTAGTATATTTCCAATATATTTTCTAAATATCAAGGCAGTAGAAGGCAGTAGTTTTCAGGTAATACATGTACGTATATGTAACTACCCTTCAAGCAGAATTTAAATATTCAAATTTCAACCATTTCATTGATACTAAAAACATTTAAGAATGGAATTTTACGCTCACATAAATTTAACAGAATATATCTTATAACGTTTTTTTATTGACGGTACGAGCTGAGGTTCCGCTTGGGTCAGTGGCGACCCCCGTTCTAGACAACAGTAATGCAACTCATTATATAATTTGGATCTTACACTGAGTCGCATTCATCCTACTGCGCCCATATTCGATTTTATTTACCTATCAAAACTGTCTCAGGGTTTACTGCTAATTTATAAATCATAGGCAAATGAAACGATACTTAATATAAGTTGATTCACCATCATCCATACACCAATAAATTATTATTCCAACGTTTTAACACCTACATAATTCTCGTTTGACCTCTTTGACAGCTCCACAATAATTTACAACCAACATATCAATGAAAATGTCAAATTAAACAGAATCGTGTCCTACATAACATGGCAAACACATATAACTCTCGTTCATTAAAACCAACACATCTCAATATCCGACTCTATTCTCTTAACCTTTGAATCCAAACTTTAAAAGCTTGTCTAAAACGAGTGGTAAAAATATGTTTGCAATAAAGATAGAACATAGACACATGAATTAATCATTGAGCAAATCAATAGCAGGAAGTTGCCAATATTAATGACATGTTCAATGAAAACTTATTGTTTGTCTGTTTGTTATACGAGATATATATGAATTGCCATGCCAATGGAATTCTAATTAATATCAATTTAATACTCGTTTTCCTCTGGCTATTTGGATTGTCACCGTGTTGATATTTGGTGTTCAACTATGATACATTAGCAGTTTCTGACTTGGGTTCCAGACAATCATTTTAATTTGGACGATCTCAATCTAAAGGACAGAATAATTGCATTTATATTTTAATTTTATTGTATAATTAGCACTTAGGAGTACTTTCTCTGTCACGAATGTAAATTGGGAAAAACTAAAAAAGAAAAACAAATTTAATATCCTTTGTTTGTCGGAATAAGGTTGTCGGAGGATTTCAGGCGGTTGGAAGGTACTGACACCAGAGCTTTTCATTTACTCATACGAAAGAAAACAATAAGAATAAGAATAAGAATAAATTTATTTAACCAAATAAAGAAACAAAATATGTATACTTACATTACAAATCTGGTTAATGATACTAAAATGTATCTTTAAAGTACTGCCCAGGTTATTTCAGGTTCTCCATCCAGGTTTCAATAATCTATTTGAGTGGATGCCGGTTACATTAAATACGTATTTTTTTATGTCATAGATAAAGCGGGCAGAGACGGCAGACAACCGTTTATATTTTAGCTTTTTTGTCATGTCTCATTCCAATATAAGAACTATCCTATGTTTCAACCACATTAATGTTGAGCTCATCGTGGTTTATATTATTGACAGAGTTGCGTTTGAGTAGGGGGCATTTTTACTCGTCCGTGGGTGAGTATTTTAGCGTCTATACCTACCAAAGCAACCACAAGTAGCAGTAGAACTTGTGCCGCCAAGCAGTGGTACACGAGTGAAATAAGGCACTTGAGGCATTAATTCTCCGTCTCAGAGTCACTCTGTATAAGGTTTTGCGACTTAGGTCCTCTCATAATACAATCGTTTGCTGTTATTTGTGGGTGACAGTAATTGTATCTTAATTAGTGCGTGCTGTGGTCACCTGTAGAGGGAGCACATTCACCAAAACAATTTGTAAATATATTTTGTAAGACTGTGTATCTTTCGTTGGTGATCCAATAAATAAATCACATAACATGAAGTACGTTGTAAGTTAGACCCGTCACTACAATCCAATCATAAAATATTGATTTTAAGTGACCGAAGAACGGAAGAACTGAAGCCGATGGTGATGAAAACCAGGATCAGTAGCTACCAGCTACACCTTAAGTACGCAGCGTCAGATTGTAGGTATCTAGCCGCCGGCCATATGCCGCCACTACGCTTTAGTTCCACAGCCGACGTCACCACCGACTGAGCCATCATCGCAATAATTACTGTAACCTTCCCCAGCCTTGTACGTCAAATAGTGAAAGGGCCATTTTACCTGTCGCCTCCGGTGTACTTACGAGTCGTATCTCATTGGATACACAGATCGTATCGGCTCGACTGTCCCTTATCTTGATTGATATATCTCCGCTGTCAAAAGTATATCATTTGTGAGTGCAACCGGTCGCCGCTCGATCAATTTATAGAGAACACCTTGGTATGGTCAGCAAAAAAGTCTGCTATATGTAATGAATTATTAAAATACGTGTTGTTCGTTTAGATGTGTATTGTGTACTGATTATAGTAACTTAAACAGTATAACAATATATGTTAGGTGCGGCAGTAAAACGTGATGGGTCTTTTGTTAGAAAATGTGTACATTTATTATTTTACAAGGTAGCATTATAGATGTATAAAATGTTTTTTTATGTAATTATTAACCTTGTTAACTAGTAATTTACTTCAAACTAAGTAATTACAAGCTATCGTAATTTAACTGAAATATTTTGCTGTAATTTCTTAATATTAAACGTTTATTTGGATAGGTAAATCCGAATTATACCGATTTTTATCTATAAATCTAAAATAAATAATCGGAACACGGTCGAATGATGTTAAAAGTAAATAATTATTTTCAGTTTATTCACTCATTTTCTAACTATAAGTATTTTGGTTCCAGTTAACTTACAGCCTCTAGATAAGGGGCAATTATTGAAAAATCTCACCTCTTGTGTTGTGACCCAAAGCTGCTATGACAAATTTCAAATATATGTTTTGTGTTTCTGCATGTTGGAAATTAGATGTTTTATGAATAATGTTAATGATTTTGAAAGAAAACATAGTATAGTTGTTTGGAAGAGAATGTATTATCTCAGATGGTACAAAAAAGTACGCCTATAAGTTCTTACCCACAAATTTTTTTTTCTTTTATTTAACTTAAGTTTTTCTGCCGACGGTACCCCTCGACACAATCAGCTACTGGATATAAGTTAACGAATAACCCGCCATAATTTCAATGATATCGTAATGAATGTTATAAACGACTGGCTTTTATATCCTGTGTCGGTTTTTATCATTACTTTGCGAGGTGACTGTAATCGATTTTAGTTTTTTATGAATTTCGATTACGTTTTTTACTATTTTCACGATGACGAATAGAATTGTGCAAACTTTAAGTGGTTTGATCGTTGGCTTATATATCGTAAAATTGGCTAATCTGGTTTATGTACAAATGTGATTCAAAGTAAAAAAAATATATTTTCTTCTTAAAAATACTTGGCATGACACTTTTAATAAATAAATGATAATTTATGTATCGACAGGTCCACGCGTTATTATTACTAAATTTGGCGCTTTTTCAACCCTATCAGACCCTCCAAGCCTGAATTTGGGGGGTCTTTGTCGCGTGCTTATGTGAGTACCCTCTGAGTCCTTTAGATGAGTACCCTTATCTGGTGTTGCGAAAGGAATAACATAAAGCAGTAGGACTTGCGCTAAATCGTCCGGAGAAGTACTGCCACCACACTTGGTACTCCGCCACCAAACAAATTACATGCGCATAAGACGTTACATACCCGTCTCAGAAGGATGCTGCAGCTGCAACTTGGGTATTCTCATTAGGTGGGGAAGGAACTGAGTTTTATTGCCCATAAACAACAAAAATATGACTCAACGCGTGACGGGCGCAACGCGATGCGACTTGGGGATTCTCATACTTTAGTTGCGGAGGACCTAAGTCGTATTGTTGTTATGAGCGGAGGTAAGCACTTAACATCAGGTGGGCTATCAGCTCGAGTCATCACTTTGGTTACATAAAAAAATACAGAAACACAAGACAAAACTAACACTCGAGAACAAACTTCGTGTTCACGACAAATAGTGTGCCCCGGGGACCAAACCCGGGACCCCTGGCTTCGAAGGCAAAGCTACAGCTTTGCCTGGTTTACAAACTAGTCAAACCTTCTGTAACATTCACTTGACCAAAACGGATTCCTCCCCAGGGCATAAAAAGTAAAAACAAAACAAAGTGTTTCTTTAACGACTGCATTCTACTTATAAAGGATATCGGTGACCTTAAAGATACTTAATAAAAAAAACTGCTAAGTAGATACTAATATAAGAGGACGGACAGACAGACAGGGCCCGCGGCCTGACAACGTGTAATTTGATTTTAAACCGCCGAGTAGCCATTACTGTTAAGGTCTGTGCACACCGGCGTATGCCACTATACAGCAGCCACGGTTATTAAAGCATCAGTGTCGTATCAGAAGCTACCCGTGCGAAGCCGGGGTGACTTGCTAGGCACCACCTTCCTCTTGAATCACTCTATCTATTAAAAAAACCGCATCAAAATCCGTTGCGTAGTTTTAAAGATTTAAGCATACATAGGGATATAGGGGCAGAGAAAGCGACTTTCTTTTATACTATGAAGTGATATAACATTTTATTTGAATTATTTTAAGTATTTCTTTGACGCTACTATGCTTGTCTATTGTAATTATAAGATAGTACTGACCTACATAATTATTGTATTATAACAATATAATGTAAATGTAAATTTGATATAACAAAGTGTTCAAAAATGATCCTAAAGTGAAAATAAATGAGTGTGAGTATGAGTATGGTCTTCAGCATCAGCTGCAATATCCTAAATCACACTTCCTAACTAATATTTGGAATTAATTTAGCAGCAATAGAACTTGTGCCAAGTTCGTCCGGAGAGGTACTGCCACCACACCTGGAATCTGCCGCAGTAGTGTGTTATTGGAAGGGTGCGGGTGCCGGTAAAATCAC
Source organism: Aplocera efformata (assembly GCA_921293045.1). Classification (NCBI taxonomy): domain Eukaryota; kingdom Metazoa; phylum Arthropoda; class Insecta; order Lepidoptera; family Geometridae; genus Aplocera; species Aplocera efformata. Next base: position 869,307 of record OV121045.1, read on the forward strand.
ATGCGCATGAGAGGTATCATCCCCGTCTCGGGTGATGGACGCAGCAGGATGAATTCGACTCGGTGTTAGATCCAAATCTTATACTGAGTCGCATTACTGTTGTCATGGGCGGGGGTCGCCCCTTACCACCAGGTGGGCCCTCAGCTCGTACCGTCACGATTTCACATAAAAAAATGATATACCTTACTATTAATTATATTTTTATTTATTGTTACTTTGTTACTTTACTGTTAATGCAAATATGAATCATTTGCATTTTTATTATGCCATTAATATTTACCAAAAAAGGTAATATTTAAGTTTTTAATAATTATATTTATTAATTACCTGATTTAAAAATGTCTGTCCTTCATAATTTCATATACAATTTTATGTATTAGAAATGTACCGAAATGAATGAATCTGAATCTATTAAAAACGCGAAAGTCAGTTTGTTTATTTGTTTTGTTGTATAACAAACTCACTTTCGCATATATATTGTAATATTAAGATAGGATTATATTTATTAAATAAATTAACATGTAAATGTGCTCTAACCCTAACTTCCTACGCAAATTACTCGAGCTTTGTGATTATAACGTTGTTATTATGGAGCTAAATTGCCATGTCTGTCTGTACGTCAGTGATTTTCACAATAATGACGGGTTGGAATCAATACTCGTTAGGACGCTGCTCGTTCTGACCAATTTGCCTAATGCACGTGTTGAGATCATCATGCTGGTTTGCGTTTCCACAAAAAAATTATAGAACGTTGCTAATGATTGGAAATATCGTGAAAAACATACTTAACATACTTTTTAACTGATATAAAACAGGTGGAGGTTCTCATACGGGCCCAGGGAAGGCTGCCCTGCACTGTGGCTGTGTACACTGCATCATACAACCGAACTAATAAAATCATTTCCGTACCAGCCTCTAATGTTCCCACTGCAGGGACACCGGCCTACTCTCGATAATTGAGAGTGAATGGGCTCTACCACGGAAGCCCAATCTGGATTGGTAGATGTCACATGTCGTCGAATTTTTGGAATAAAATCATTTACGAGACGTAAAATCCCCGTCTCGGGCAATGAGACTAGGGTCGAACGACCTAGGTCGTATTGTCATATAGGCGGAAGTACCCAATTACCATCAAGTGGGCCTTCATCTCGTCCCTCCACTTAAGAAGTATAAAAAATAAAAAAAAACAATACATAGAGTTTTTACTAATAATCTACATGCTTATGTATTTCGATATTTTACTGAAGTGTCGAGTATTTTATCGTAGTGACTGTAACAGATCACGTGGTTAGACTCGTATGGATTAACGACGCGTGACGCTGATATTTGAATGTCAAAGTGACATCTCGCGACAGCTGTCAACGATTTGTTTATGACAGCTCTGACATAAATCCCATGTGAGTTATTACGCCTTTATTGTGACTCGTGACTAATGATTATTGGGATACAATGTCGTTAATCTGTTGCCGACGACCAATTACTGTGGCAGTGGGTTTGTCAACTGATTTGTGGGCAATATTACAAGAATTATATTGAAGTGTCATATCTGTTTTATTTTGTTCTTTGGTCGCCTTTTCTGGGGTTCAATTCTCGATAATAATGAATCTCTACGGAGTAAAAATTTTTTTTTTATATCTTGCCGTAAAGTTATGCTCGATATCGAAGGACAGATGCTTAATATTAGCATTTAAAAAAAAAAAATTGGAAATCTTTTTTATATGGTATGTATGGGTGGCACAAAAACTCTCCCCCAGCCGGGAATCGAACCTGGGGCCCCTCGCATTGAAGGCAGGTTTACTACCAACTAAGCTTGAGCTCGGTCAATACCTACTGGCTGATGCGTCCATGATCTAAATCATACCAGTAGCTTTACTGTTCAAGAGATATTTTTTTCTTATTGTAGTATTTAACAAAATATATTAAATAGTAGTAGAACTTGTGCCATGTTCGTCCGGAGTACTGCCTCCACACCTGGAATCTGCCGCCAAGCAGTAGTGCTCGCATTACTATGTTCCGAGGGACGGGTGGGGGTGCCGGTGAAATCACAGCATCAGACGTATCATCCTCGTCTCGGATGATGGACGCAGCAGGATGAATGCCACTCAGTGTAAAATCCAAATCTTATATTAAGTCGTATTACTATTTTTTTGAAGTCAATTAATGTATTTGTTATTGAGTTTTTCAAACTCTTGTATGAATATACTATTTTATTGCAGACAGATCCGCTTTTAATTTGAAATTTGTTATTGAAAATTTGAATAAAAACATTCTTTACGTCAATAAATTCTAGACGCCATAAAATATAGTCAGACAAAGTGTGATATTTATTTAACTTAATAATATATAAATATTGTGTAAAAATGTTACTTTCAAAATATATCTATAAATCTTACAAAACTGAATTTATGAACGCAATCGTTATGACAAAATATGATAAACTTTCGCCTTCAAATGTGTCTGGAATATTATATAAAGAACTGTTAGTATATTGTCCAAGGTTTAGTTGTTAAAGTGAATCTGTTTCGATACAAGTTAGCGATTGAAAGCAAAATATGAATTTCAATATTGTATTAGATTGGTAGATAGATTCAATATTGTATTAGGAGGTCCAGTTGCTCGCGTCCGTAGGTGTGAACCCTTCCATTCCCAACACATACCCCCTGATTGGTGCTAAAGCAATCAAAAGTAGCAGAAGAACCTGTGCAAGTTCGTCCAGTGAGGTACTGCCACCACATATGGAATCTGCCGCCAAGCAGTAGTGGTTGCATTACTGTGTTCCGGTGGAAGGGTGTGGCTGCCGGTGAAATCACATGCGCATGAGACGTGTCATCCCCGTCTCGGGTGATGGACGCAGCAGGATGAATGCGACTCAGTAAAGATTTGGATCTCATACTGAGTCGCACGCATTACTGTTGTCATGGGCGAGGGTCATCACTTACCATCAGGTGGGCCTTCAGCTCGTTCCGTCACTAATTCACATTAAATTGCATTGCTGTGTTCCGGTGGAAGGGTGTGGCTGCCGGTGTACAATAGTATAGTACGTATAGATAGACGATCTCTTAGAAAACACAAAATACGCAGTTATGTTCAAAACTGTATACCTATAAAAATTAACGGCTTAAAAGAATGCTTGCCTTCTCTTTTACTCAACGTGAAACCGAATGAGATGGACCATAGATGCACTATTTTCTAGTTGTGGCGTTCTCTGCCAGTCTATAGTCTGGTTTGTATTACTTTGTAGACATCAATCTTTCACGCATCATTAGCTCTGAGCGGACTTCAAAAGACTCGCTGAAAGCATTGGAAGGGCGCGTTGTGTAAACTATTTCGACACATTTTTTTACGAAACAGTCAATAGTGTTTTGAGTATGATGACTTTGTACCGGCCTTTCAGGGAATCGGATCTTTGTAAATACTGTATCTATAGGAAAAATATTGTAAAGAATTGTACATTTCTGAGTTTGAATGGAATTTAGACTGTGGGAAGACAAATTAATCATAGCTAGTTGGCTCTGCCTTCGAAGGGAGAGTCCCGGGTTCGATTCAATCAGGATCGCAATGAACGTAAAATTTGTTCGTGGGTATTGTGATTCTGTGTCCAGCACACCTGCAGCACTAATGAAAATTAGTGTGTATCGTACTTTATTGTAAGTAATTAAATTAAAGTATTTAATTAATTAAGAGGTGAATGAATTATTTGTTTTTTTTTTAAGTTTTGGTGGTGGTTAAACAGTTCTGTTAAATAGAAAAAAAAAACTAACCTACTTTTAAAAAATAACTTTTGTTAACAGAGAAACAATTACGTCTGCAAAATTTTACAACACATCGTAAATACAAGTCCCAACAGAATATTTTCATACGCCCAAAAAACACCCGTAAGAGTTATCATTTTGTACATTTACGTCCAGTTTAACCCGGCCCGTCCACACTTAACATCCTTTGTATTTTCTACCAGAAAACCGAGGATCTGTGAAAACTAGAGGCTAGCTTATACTGGTTGTTTATTTAGTGAAAACTATGAAACTGGCTACTTTGCGAGTTTGGCTTTGCGACGAGTTTGCTCAATGTGTTTGTTACACCTACGATGCACAGTAATACGGCTTTTGCTTACAACTGTAATTAATCTTTGGGGGGTCTACGCCGTTTATATCTGCAAGAATCCCTTGGAATCCCTACATGGTCCTTCTGAGTGGTGCTAATGGAGAACTACTAACAAAGTTATGTCATCTATACAAATTAATAAAATTGAAGTGTCTATTTGTAATGTCAAAATAACAAACACAGGAACACAAGACAAACACCCAAGACCCGAGAACAACATCTGACCACGCAAAGTATGTCCCGCCCGGGAATCGAACCCGGGACCCCTCGCTTCGAAAGCATTGCTACTACCAACTAAGCCACGGAGCAGACTTACGGATATACTTACCTTGTTGGTACTTTTTATGTGTATTTCTTGGCATGGCTACTGGTTCAAAGCCGTGGGGTAATGCAAAGCATGCTTAATCTTCGTTCTAATGAGAAATACGGTTGGAGACGTACACTAACATCATTTGGGGACCTTATCGTGGCATTCAATAATCATTGCGCTGACAATCACATTTAGTACCTTCGTGCTCAAAAGGTTTAGGGGTGGGAAACGATAGACGATGCGATGCGAATTCAACATTTAAGATGTTCGATAAATAAGGGGACATTTCAAATAACATAAAAATTAGTAAAATAACATATGTTTGTAATTATTTTTTTAATAATTAACGGTGTCTATATACGCAAAAAGATTTATGTTACACAAAACAATGGTTTCGAATTTTGTTATTATATATTAGAGTTATTAACTAAAATGTCTCGCCTCACTAGATATTACAGAAAAAAAATTACTTAATAATACTTACTTTTAATGAGTACTTTTTGTTTAATTACATACAAAACCGTTGTATTTAAACAAATAATTAGTACATTTGATGTGATGTTTCTTAATAAGCAATAAGCAAAAGCTGCTAAGCTATATTATTTACCGATTGGAGACGGAATTGTTTTTGTTTGCAACTTTAGGTTTCACACTAATTCTATGTAATTATTAATAGATTTTTATTATTGACGTAATTTAATTGCCTGTTCTTGAATTAAACTTGAAATTAAAATAAATTTTTAAAATATTTCGAACGCAATCTCTATCTATAATCTATCTATTTGCTGTGTTGTCTGTTACAAAATAAATGCACAGTGATCTGACTACATCGCGTCCCTGAATCGTATCGCCAACTGTATTATACTCGTTGTAAAATACGCCGACGGCTTATAAAGCCCCGTTCTTACGACCAATTACGGTAGATAAAGCCTTTGAACGCTACCCCGCTTACTGACGAGATACGGCTCGCGTAATGGAAAGTATCGGAGTTTATTTCTTCAAGGGGTAGCGAGATTTGCAGAGCAATTGTTTCGTTAAAGCAATTATTTTGAATTATTTTGAGCTGCTTCTAATTTTGTAATAATTAACAGAATTCATTAATACTAATGACTGACTTACCAAGATAACAGGAAAAAACAATTTGCATCGATATTGTTTTAATTCTGATATGGAGTGGAGATAATAAAGAATTTTCCGAGACCATTACTCACTCAGAAAACATGTTCAGTAAATGAGTTGTCCCCAAACTTTTTGCTCGCTTTACTTCAGCAAACCCAATCGCCCAAAACAAAAAGTCACGCACTATAAAAGATGTCAATAAAAGCTGCGACATAAATCGTTTCCCCTCGTGTCTAAAATACCAAACAAAGTCCCGAAATCGTATCAGTGTGCCATCCCAGTGCACTCCCGACTTAGCTCGTAACGTTACAATTTTATGACCACTTTTATTACTAGACGCTTTCGTGCGCGATTACCCTCCAGAGTGAGTTCTGCTGTTAGACGCCTCGTGACACGTTCACGTACACATACCCCCACGATCACTCCAAAATGTCCGCCTTCCATTTCTGTTTCCCCGCAAACTGAAACACCAAATCTAGAAGCCAAACGGTAATGGTCGCAGAACTGAGAGATGCGGCAATCGGGAATGATACCGTTGTCAGCAATTACATTTTAATGCGTGTTTTATTATCACGGGGCGTCTAATGTACTAGTGCATTAATTTATCACCTCCCCCTGTTTACGAGGTACAGCTTGACAATTGAAATGATGGTATATAGTGAATTCAAAGTCGGCCAGAGAGGGTAGAGCTGTGGCGTGGCTTTTGTGCCTTTGGTTTGTGGTGGATGCGAGGGTCTCGTTGGATCGGTCGTACGTTACAATCGTTCGGACAGACAACCGATGGACGTATCAAAGGCAGGGTATGCAGTTGCAGTTTCAATTGCATTGAGAGACGGGTGACTGCGGCAGCAGTGAGCAAAGGATGATTGAAACTTGTCTCCGCTGATAGCTCGGATGTTTGGGTTCGGCTCGCTTTCAAGATCTCATTGGTATTGTATTTCGATTTCAGATAGCGAGGGTGGAATGCAATTTTGATGAAAATACAAATGGATGGAGCCGAGAATAGATTGCGTAGTTTAGTGACGAATTTTTGCACAAATGAGTGCATTAAATGCCCTGAGGTATTTAATTACAGTTAAGACTAAATATGCTTTTAAATAAATGTAACTATGAAAACGTGTTAGCTGAGTTATTTGTGAGTGCGTTCACCACATGCCACGTCTACGTTATTATGACTACGTTGCGTACCAGCCTCTAATGTTCCCACTGCAGGGACACCGGCCTACTCTCGATAATTGTGAGTGAATGGGCTCTGATCTACCACGGGAGCCCAATCCGGATTGGTAGATGTCACATGTCGTCGAATTTTTGGTTCTAAGACATGTCGGCTTCCTCACGATGTTTTCCGTCACCATTTTGAGAACGTGGTATTGCGAACATTCTTTATCATTTCAACAAGCACTTAACTTAGCAATAAGAAAGCGTAATATTGCAGGTATATATTGAATTAATGACGTTTTAAAGTTAAGAAGAACGAAGTGATTTTTTTATGTGATTTTGAATGATTGAACGAAGTTTTTTCATTAAAAATATTTATGAAAAAAGATGACTTCTCCGTCTTCTGTTACCTATCCTTTCTATACTAACATTATATTTATTTATGTAATTAAAGTGACAGGACGAGCTGAAACCGCACCTGATGTTAAGTGGTTTCCTCTGCCCATAACAACTGCATTACGACTTAGGATCTCCCCGACCGAAGTATGAGAAAACCCAAGTCGCACCCCGTTGTCGCACCCGACACGGGGATGTTACGTCTCATGATTTCACCGGCACCCAGTTCTGAGTTTGTTAACTTTTAATACTTTAACTATCTCTGTACAACTATCTCTGTGCAACAGTTTTTATGTTATGTATATAACAGTTATTACGTTATATTATATATTACATAACATAAAAACTATTGCAATTTATGATTATCAAATGCAATTTTATAAACAAACCCGCGTTTTAACAATGCTTGTCCTCCGGATGTCGCCGCCCAATAAATTGCATAATTTCATCGAATATGTAATTTCATTGTATTAAGACATGCTCATGACAGGGTAATAACATATGGCGATTCCCACGTGTGGTTGCGTTTGATGGCGACAGGGTAATTACTTGGGGGACACGCATCGACATGTGGTATCAATTTCCTTTTGTAATTTCGTATTTTAGAAGTCAAATAATAGGTTAATGTTGTTGAATTGTTATATTATTTAGTTTAATAAGCAATTGAGTAAACTAATTAGGGAATGCTCACATATTAGTGTTCCGGTACCTGCGTCTTTTATATCTTTTTTTTTTAAGGCAAATGGTAGGTTTGACTCCCTACACGTACCCTCTGGGTGATGCTAAAGGAGCAACCAAGAAAAGAAGTAGCACTTTTGCCAAGTTCGTCCGGAGAGGTACTGCCACTACACCTGGAATCTGCCGCTAAGCAGCAGCGCTCGCATTACTGTGTTCCGGTGGAAGGTGTGGGTGCCAGTGAAATCACATGCGCATGAGACGTTTCATTCCCTTTTCGGGTGATGGATGCAGCAGGATCAATGTCACTCAGTGTAAGATCCAAATTTTATACTGAGTCGCATTACTGTTGTCATGGGCGGGAGACCCCGCCCATGACAACTGCGACTTCCCACCATTGTAATGACATATATGGTAATGACAATTACCGGTGGTCACCACTTGCCACCAGGTGGGCCAGGTGTAACATAATGTTATATATTGTTTATATTGTAATATAACATAATAATATAACATTCACACATCACCAACCCAACCTTTTTTGTAGCTGTCTAGCTAGAAAAGCTTGGTTTCTAAAAGTTCCAAGCATATAGCTATGCTAATCTTAGCATAGCTATTAGCTTATTATGCTTAGAACTTTTTGTTTTAGACCATAATATTAGTAATAGAGCGATTTAAACGAAAGGTAGAACACATACCTACAGGCTTATACACTATCGAATGTTATTTGACGCGTAGTGAGTGAACATGCAAAATATGCATTGAGAACTGCTCGTAAATAGATTTGTATCTGAATATCCATTAGTTTATGATATATTGCGAATAAACACGCGCGGTAGCGTTATGGACAAAAGTCTTTTGTGTAATATATATATATTATAATGTAGGCATACTATAACATTAACCCGTTTTTCCCCGGATCTTAGCTTGCTTGCTCCCATAGATTTTGAAAAATTAATTATAGCTTATGTAACTTGCTGATAATGTAGCTTTCTAAAGGTGAAAGAATTTTTGAAATCGTTGCGTGAGTTTATCCATTATAAACAATATTTTTCCTCTTTGGTGTAGATCATTTAACAAAATATTACAAACCCCTACTGCTTTTTGTTGCGACATATAAATTGAGAAATAAGGTATAATAAGCTCTGCCCCTATAGGATCTACCTATGCTCTTTTGTACCTACGCTCTGACGGCTCCGTGGCTTAGTTGGTAGTAGCCCTGCCTTCGAAGGTAGAGGTCCCGGCTTTTTTTTTAATGTGTTATAGTGAAGGTACGGGCTGAGGGCCCACCTGATGGTAAGTGATAACCCTCGCCCATGACAACAGTATTGCGTGCGACTCAGTATGAGATCCAAATCTTTACTGAGTCGCATTTATCCTGCTGCGTCCATCACCCGAGACGGGGATGATACGTCTCATGCGCATGTGATTTCACCGGCAGCCACACCCTTCCACCGGAACACAGTAATGCAACCACTACTGCTTGGCTGATTCCAGATGTGGTGGCAGTACCTCTCCGGACGAACTTGGCACAAGTTCTACTGCTACTTTTGGTTGCTCCTTTAGCACCGCCCAGGGGTTACGTGTAGGGAATCAAAGGGTACACACGGACGCGAGCAACTGGACCCCCCAGGGGTGTGTGTATTGGCGTTAACATTGTTGGTATCGCCAGTACTTCACATATCACGAGTCGTATCGACGCGGAGGCGTTGTGTGCTATATCTTTTGATTTATTGATCACAGGAAATGCACGACCAGCTAACCTTGTTGGTACAGTTCAGGTCTTTATGATTTATTAGTTTACTGCACTTTTCTGCAGCGTTCATTGCATAGTTAGTAGCCTATGTCAGTCGTGGATTTAATAACCAGGATTAATATTTATTTGGCAATGTTTTTTCTGTGTGTGGGTGATAAAATTGATTAAAAATATAATTAACGATTAAATTTAAAAGCTATCAGTTACCATACTTCAAATTATCATTCAATTAAGATTAATCTATTTTTATGAACATTTTTTTTTTTGATTTTTTTTTTGCACATTGATAAAATATGCCATTAAAAATTATTGCGTTTTTGGCAAATGACTAAATCGAAATGAAATTCATTATTTTTTTAATGAATTATTTGAAAGCAACTACACAGTGTTAATTCTAATATTCGCAATCATCTGAATAAAATATTTTTAGAGAAACACACATGCTAAAAATTGAGTGTTGTGTAAAAATCCAATAAATCGAAAGTGCTTTTTGAATGCTATAATATGATTATAATAATAAACCATGAAAGCAGCATTTCAATTACAATTTAATATCTAAAAGATTGAAAATGAAGGCTCGAACCACCATCTGCTCCAAGTCTAATATTATTAGATATAAATTATTTAATTTGACTACTTAACAAACAATTTCGTAAATATAATTGCTCAGCGTTCATACCCGAATGATCTCAAAGCTTTGATCGTACCAGCTTCAAACGATAACTAATTAAATCCGTCTCGTTACTCACAATTCATTGCTGTCTAAAACCGGCTATGACCGACCGGTTGGAAATAATCACTTATAACCCTTATAAAGAAAACCAGTTAAAAAGAACATTCACATATAAATAAAATCTTAATTCACATATAAATTAACGAATCATCCTCATTCACAACATTAACACTAAAATATCATTTTTAAAAGTTCGAAAGACCACCTTGTCTGAACGTAAATTAACATACGAACGTCACACAAAGCTAACCCTTCGCCGCCGCATAATAAAGTTCTTACTAGGACGGCGGGAGACGTCCCGCGGAGCTATGGCGGGCCGCCTATTCATCCACCGGACATTATCGTAAATATTGTGGTATTTATTCAAATTTCGAACACAAACAATTCAATTCACGCACCGGCTGCTAATTGGGCATAAATTGCAGTGAAAATATTCAATAAGCTCCTCGCATCGATTATTTGAATGCCTTCATTTGAATTCGGAACAAGCGACGCGTAGATCCACTGTCGATTTGTCGTCATCGCGCATGGTTTTCTATTCGATTTTCAAACAATCGAACGCTTTGTTCGGCCGCGGCGTGATCGCCGTTCGCGTGATTAATTTGTTTTGAACGTCTTAATATTTTATGAATACGATTAAGCTCATTCGACTCGAATTAATTATACGAGCTTTACTCGCAATGAGCGCGGGTTTCATGCAAATCACCGCTCATAACTCAAACGGCGAGATAGCGAAACTGGAATATAATGGTGAACGTTAACATAAAACGGTTTTTATTTCGTAAAAAGGTAACACGGCGACACGAAAAACGTCAAGTTGAACACTTTATAATAGAAATAATAACGCAACAGTCGCGGTGAGTTATTGGCTACAATTCATGTTAAATTGTATGTAAATGCAGGCCACAACGACATGGCTCCCACAAGAACATAATAATGGGGGATTTGTGACTCACGTCAGGTTGTTAGTGTATACTTAACCCTTTATCGGGCCACGCACGCGGGACGTGAGATCATTACGGGGTCGGTGGGACCGGCGCGGTGGTACCCGCCGCCGTCGGCCGAGGGGTTAGCGTGCCTCTATTTCGTGAGTGAACAGTTATCGTTAAAACTCTCTTTATTTATGTCTTGGATATAGGTCCACTGGATTGTCCATACCAATGGAAATGATGAACTTTACTGTGTGAATATAAAAATATTCAAAACTTCCATGTCTACGTAAGCTTAAAATTTAAGAAATACTTATATACTACTATTTTGCGGCCATTTTTGTTGTAATTGAAAAGAACTAAACGGCATCCATCTTATAATGTTTTAACAAAATAAAAGAAACATAAATTTATTTATTTATATCTATACAGTTCTATCAACAAAGTGAACACTAACACAATGCTTAAAAACTAATATACACACAATTATACATGCAAAGTGTCACCTCACAGATGTAAAACTCTTTACAATTATACAACAGTATTTACATAAATAATTATTATATAAAATTGAATAAATTAAATATAAATTGTTATAAAATTTTAGGTTTATAAAAATCAACTTAACACCAACAAAATCGACACCATTGACGATCGGTGTAAGAACGAACGAAGTATCGTTCGGTTTCGTTCACTTAGTCTAATAACATCCAACTGTCACTTATTTGGATAACAATACAAGTTTTTTTTATTCAAATTGAGCGTTTGGAGTTGTACAGAGCTACTGGAGCGATTAAATGGTCGATTTATGAATATGTAAAGGTATTATGGTTATCGAACAAGTTTTATTCGAGTAACAACTTTATTTGGCTTTAGAAAACATTCTTTCATAAATGTTGGTTTGTTTAAGACCTTTACAAATTATATAAATGAACATCAAGCATTTCCATAATCACATAGTATTTTAGAACTAAAGTCGGAACAAGCGGCTAATTTTAAAAACGAACAAAATTTAAGCCATTAGAATCATCAGATTTTTAGCCATTAGAAGTGAAAATTGTCCATAGAAATTTCATGGACAATTTTCACTTCTATGTGTATTTCTTGTATGTTTGTTTACAAGAAAAAATATAGATGAGAGCCTGCTCCTATTCTGAAGTGGATTAAAAATAGAAAAACTAATCTCACATTCTCTAAATTCTGCGGGCAAAGAAAATTATATTTATGAAAAAATAATTACAATTGTTACTTTTGGTCGAACATATCGCGTAAAAAACATAAATAATATTTTTTTTGTTGTTGGTATTCGGCGCTTGTAGTGTAGCTTGCTTAGCTGTTCTACACAGATCACCTAAGTTAAGCATCTTTCGGTCCAGCCACAAGTCGGATGGGTGACCATTTTGTGGCATTTGAGCCATGTCAGAGGCCTTAAGATGGCTTGAAAACTTCGATACTAGAGTTGGCTACTCATACGAAAGAAGAGTAGAGAACTCCATAGAGTATAGGCGAACGACTTTAAAATGAAACACTACAAGTGCCTATTTGTAAGTATAAAATGGCGTAACATATAACATTATTTTATCAAAAGAATAATTATCCTCATAATTTCCTGACATTTCCTCTCCATAAACATTTTCCGCCCTATCACAAAACAAACCTCATCGTATTCGAATAGAATCGAATTACGACTCGAGTCCGCCCGCTCGTTACCAGCGATTCGGAATAATCGCCCCGGGCGCGGATATTGCCTGTTCGCAAGTGCCCCGCACAATGTACAGCGTGTTCCAAACTTCCACAATACATCTTCCAACTGTCATTGCGCAGAGGCTAAGATTTTATTACCTTTCATGGACAAGAGAGCATAACAAAATCAAGCCACAATTTATGAAAATATCCTATCACACTAATATAAACGCGAATGTTTGGATGTATAGATGCATGTTTGTTACTCAATCACGCCAGAAAGGCTGAACGGACATGAATGAAATTTGGCACAGAGATAGATTATAGTCTGGATTAGCACATAGGCTACTTTTAATCCCGGAAAAATGTACGGTTCCCGTAGGAAGTCCAACCACGGTTAACACCGCGGGGCGCAGCTAGTGATGTAATAAAGTAGTTAGCAGGTATAATTAATTAAGTATCTAGGTGACCGAGCAACGATCGGGTCTTTATTGTGTGTGCACTCATGCGTCACTTCCGCTGGAACACAGCAATACGAGTGCACCACTGCTTGGCGGCAGATTACTAGGTGTGGCGGCAGTACTTTTCCGGACAAACTTGGTACAAGTTCTACTGCTACTTTTAGTTGCTCCTGTCGACTTTCGAGCCACCCGCGGGTTACTCAATCAGTCAGTCAATCAATCAATCAATCAATTTTCTTCCCCCACTACTGAAAACATGTCTATAAAATAATTTTCCCGGGTTCGACCACAGCTAAAGCAAATTTTGTGATTATATGAGCATTACGTTTTTTACGAGAGAAAACCGGCATGTCTTCCAAAAAAATTCGACGACATGTGACACCTACCAATCCGGATTGAGCTCCCGTGGTAGATCAGAGCCCATTCTCAATTATCGAGAGTATGCCGGTGTCCATGCAGTGGGAACATTAGAGGCAGGTCCGGTACGTTTTTTCGGTTCGGTGTTTGTGTCATCCGTGTTTGTTCAAGCCACCTGCGACACAGGGAGTTCTAGTGCCTAAGGATAAATAAATAAATTTTTACAGATATACAGACAATGTTTAAGTAATTCATAGATACAGGTACCGTCTATATTTTTTTATGGTTTGTACATATTTTTATGTCCGTATATTTTTACGTTTTCGATATGAATGGTTGTTTTCTGGACACCATGTATAATGTTACTTTAGGTTCGTCCTGTAGCGCCCGCGGGCACACAACACACCCAGCATTCAGCCCCAGGGTAGAATGATTCAATTTTGTTACGATTTCGCGTTGTTTTCAGTTTTAGAGATGAGCTTTTGTGTGGCGTCTCGCTTAGAAGAGTTCTAAGGCTCCATTTCACCATGGAGGGGATTGAAATGAAATTTTTTTTGGGGGATAGACAATTCTCTTTATTATTCGAGTTATCGAGATATTTACCATGATTTCGACGCAGTTTCCTGGGACGCGTGAAACTGCGTCGAAATATTGGGAGTCAACAAAGCACACAAATCATGGTAAATATCTCGGTAACTCGAATAATAAACTTCATAGGTAAACATGATAGTTTTAAAAAAAAATATTTCCCTGTTAATGCGAAATGCCAGAGACCGGGCAAAATGCCAGAGACCGTGGCTTAGTTGGCCTTGCCTTCGAAGCGAGGGGTCCCTGGTTCGATTCCCGGCCGGGACACACTTTGTGCGGTGAACATAAAGTTTGTTCTCGGGTCCTGGGCGTTTGTCTTGTGTTTTTGTATTGGTCCATGCCATTTGTGACACAGGGAATCCTAGTGCAGAGGTATGAGTGTGTTAAAGGTTTTTTTTTTTTTATTTCACGCGTACAAATCGTTTGAAACAGTCTCCAATAAAATTAAATATCTCTACGGAGGGTACATTTTATTTGTGATGGTTCAGTAAATACTTTCGGCCATCTTGGTTTACTGTCTCACGTACCGTTTTGATTGTAAGGATCCCTTCGGACAAGATCTGAAACTTGTTATATTGAAATGGTCACATTTTACGATCACGTGAGATGAAAATGTTTTTCTATTAAATGTAAAGACTTTAAACTGAGTCATCTCGTTGGGATAGGGGTGTTGGGTTAAGAAATCAAAGTTCATCGATAAGGGTTGGTGCATGTGCGAACTCAACAAATAGGGGTAACAAATGATTGTTTTAAAAATTCGAAAATAACGACTTCAATCAATTTCTCAGTTTCAGAGTAAAAGGATTGACATTGTACATCCAAATTGGTAGACAACGGGCGAAGAAAAAGTCACAGATTAGCAAAATACGCAATTTTGTTTACACGGATGACACATTTTTTCAAGTTATTTTGATTTAAATACCAAACTACTGATCCGAATTTAAATATTTTTTTCTGATAGAATATCCTTTCGAATAAAATAGTATTTTATATATCGGTTCATAAATAATGGAAAAATACTATGGAACCTACTCAGTTTTCAGTATTTTTCAAAAGATTTTCAAATCGTTTGAAACACACGGAATTCATTCAGTAGTTTTGGCGTGATGCGCCGTCATAGATACCAACATACAGACAGACAAAAATGAAAATAAATACAGTTTTGGCTTCAGAATCGATTATAGAGAGCCCTACAAAATCATATATTTTTTTTATTTTCTATATTCATAATCGGCCTTGTTACAGTTTTATTATAAGTACAGATTCTATTCAATGTGTTTTTTTGGGTTTCGGGTCAATTCATATAAAACCTTTTTCATTTGTTACTTCCTCCATATCAATCGCAGACGGACCAATTTTACTGTCCCAATTTCTACAGACCGATAATCCGTCCCTCGTTCACAGACGAGACAAAAAAAAAGTCAATTTACCACAGACAAGACAAAATCAATATAACAGAGTATACTAAAGTCAGCTGAATACTAAAAGTTAGTTGAGTAGTCGGGCTAAACTGAGTGATGAGCTTAAAGTATATTTTGTGTTTGTCCATGCCACCTGCGACACAACAAATCTTATTGTAAAAGCTTAAGCTTGCTAACGTTAACTAACCAAGACGCATTTATTTCATTATATCTCAATAAGTATGTACTGCAAAAAACCCTAACACCGACTGTATTTGCTATAACTTGTAACTATTATCCAAAAATAAAACGCGAGCGAACCCGCTGACAATAGCTAATTATCAGATTTTCAGATTTCAGATTTATTTATATTGCTCTGTGTACAACTATTAAATAGATGATAAGTTTATAATTCTAGGAAATATACATGGAACCTGATAGAGCGTTGCAAGTCATTAGAAACTAGTAATTATTTTTACATGATCAATGAATTGTAACAATTAATATTAATATAGGTCTAATAAATGTCGGTGAACATATTTATAGAGAGATATATATATTACACTAGCTGACCGGGCCACGCGTTGCTGTGGCTAACGTTTTTGTCACACGATATTATAATTAGCAATAAATTAAAATTGCGACTATAATTTGAGATTTAAACTATCCTATCTCTCAAGTTGGATCGAACTGCACATGGTGTGCGAATTTTATTATAATCGGTTAAGTGGTTTAGGAGTCCATTGAGGACAAACATTGTGACACGGGATTTATATATATTAAGATGACTACCAAATCATGTCAAATAAAATGAAACATAAATAGTATATTATTTAATTTTCACGTCGACCATTATTTTCAGTCAGATTAATTTCGTGGGTAAGAAAAAAATCGTCAACAAGGTAATAAAATTTCTTTAAATGTTGTTGCTTTTCTCAATCTGCAAGTGGTCTGGTATCTTATTAAAAATCGTTGTTAATCTAAAACATAGGCATTTACACACTATCTTCAAATTATTAGTACAATAATGGTGCTCCGCTTACTGTTTGGCCATTCTTTCGGGTCCGTACGACCCGAAAGAATAGTGTCAATACTACATAGTATAAAACAAAGTCGATTTCTCTGTCCCTATATCCCTATGTATGCTTAAATCTTTAAAACTACGCAACGGATTTTGATGCGGTTTTTTTTAATAGATAGAGTGATTCAAGAGGAAGGTTTATATGTATAATAAACTAGCAAGTCACCCCGGCTTCGCACGGGTAGTTTCTGATACGACACTGATGCTTTACTAACCGTGCGTAGCCGGGGCGGGTCGCTAGTCATCTATAAAATGAGTTGTTGCTTTCAAGTGGTCTGGTCACTTATTAAAAATCCTTATTAATCTAAAAAATGGGTTTTTCCTGACTGTCATCAAATTGTTAGTATCCCAAACAGCGATCCGCTTACCTTTCGTGTACAGATACCAAAGAATTGCGTAATTTCCATGTTTACGAGCATACAGCAACAGAACGACGCAGTACAAACAAACCGCTCAGTCGCTCGTGCCAGCAGCCAGGTCGTGGGGATTACCACTGGGTATCATGGCTGCCAACGCGAGTTTATCTCTTGTTTAGTGCAATGCGGCGCACTCAAACGGGAATACAATATAAATAAATCTTTATACGCCATTATATTACACACACAGTCGCAGCAGAACTTGTGCCAGGTTTGTCCGGAGAGGTACTGCCACCACACCTGGAATCTGCCGCCAAGTAGAGCTCGTATAAGACGTATTATCCCCGTCTCGGGTGATAGACGCAGCAGGATGAATGACTCGTGTGTAAGATCCAAGTCTTATACTGACCTACCTATTACCTCAGCTCACTCCATTAATTATTCACATTAAAAAAAATATCGGTTGATAATTTGAGCTAACAAACATATAAAAAAGATATTTTTAACTTGCAAACCGAAACAAGGCAATAATAAATTGCAACAATTTGACAGAAGAATCCGAAACACTAGATATATAGATAGCAAACTCTTTATCGTACACCACAATAACGTAAAACATACTAAGAGTAATAGCAAAGTCATGTAAAATACAATACAATATTGCTTAAACTCAAACTAAAACTCATTTATTCATATAGATATCAAGTATCGTTTAGACACGTCAAATTTTACACCTACAAGTAAACATATTCGTGAGCGTATTACGTGTCATAGGAACATCTTAAGCACATAACATGAAAGCAATCTCTTCGTTATTCAAACCATAAAAGTGGTTCAATATAACAATGTTGCCAGCAAACAATCAGAGTGCACATTACACGGCAATACAAGGTAACTCAACACGTCAGTCCACGAACAAAAGAACCCGCCATAACAAACAAGCATTGTGTGAAATATAGAAAATGAATACCTTTCGTCGTACAATGGCGGGCCACCGAAATTACCCCTTCTGTTTGTCATAGGCCGCGAGCTGGGAATGTACACTCAATAAGTGCTTTATGGTTCCGTAGGAAATTATATATTTACTAGCTAAGCTACTAGTTACTAGTTATCCGTAGTTTTCGTTTTCATTTTACTTATGTAATATTAGATTTTTTGTGAACAGGATCATGTTCGCGAAAAGAAAATAATCCTTCTATTAGGGGTTTCTTGCATGTTCTCCCCATGGAGGGTCGGATAGAGTTTGAACAAGTGCTAAAGTTAGTAATAAGAACGCATGATATCTTCTTTAAAAATGATTTTTCCAAGTCATTTTTAAAGAATTCAATGGAAGTAAAGTATTTTTGACTTTGACTTTGATTTCCGGGTTCAAAAGTAGGCTATACGTTAATCCAATATATAAGCTATTCTGGTATTAAATTTCATCAAAATCCGTTGAGCCGTTTGAGCGTGAAGGAGTAACAAACACATGGCCGAATTTATTGCCAGTGTGCGGTGTTTGGTGGCCTGGGGGGGCTGAGCCTCCCCTGGCTAGGGCAGACAGAGGCTCTTAGACGAAGCGCTATGGATGGACAGAACCTCCCATAGCGCTGCGGAAGACCGTGGCTAAAGGCCAGCGGTCGACCCATCAGAGTGCCTTACTGCAAGGTTCATGGGAACCCGAGAGCATGACCTCCGCGACAAATACACGGTACCCTAATGCTAATACGTATAGTCCATCATAGGCGTTCAATACTCGCAATTTGTTTGGGTACACAATATCATTTCAACTCGAGTAAGTCTTTTACTACATAACAAGCGACCCGCCCGGGTTTACACAGTTAGTAGAGCATCACTGTCGTATCAGAAACTACCCGTTTGAAGGCGGGGTGCGTTGCTAGTACCACACATAAACCTTCCTCTTGAATCTACCTATTTCTGAAAACTGCATTAAAATACGTTGCGTAGTTTAAAAGATCTAAGCGTCCAAACAGCGGGAGCGACTTTGTTTTATACTATGTAAGGAAGCAAAGACCCCACTTAAAGATTTAGATCTTACACTGAGTTGCATTCCTGCTGCGTCCATCACCCGAGACGGGGATGACGTCTCATGCGCATACGATTTCACCGGCACCCAAACCCTTCCACGGGAACACAGTAATGCGAGCACTACTGCTCGGCGGCATATTCCAGGTGTGGTGGCAGTACTACAGACGAACTTGAACCAGTTCTACTGCTAATTTTGTTTGCTCGTTCAACACCACCCAGGGGGTACGTGGACTGGACCCCCCAATATCAAATTGGCGTTGCGGTGAGAACCAGCAGTATATTTCATCAACATCAATGTCAGCTGACAGACGTAGATGGATGGCTGTTCAACGCATCAATCGTCAAGCTATGATCCAGTTTTAACCGCGCGAAACGTAACTCTATCACCAAAGCGTAAGGGCTATTTTGATTCGGGGTCAGCAAAAATTTGCGTATGAATGATGCCTGAAATTCGCGGACCGTGAAGCAATTACTATCCTTTGTGTTGTTTAGAATTTTGATTGATCGGGTTAAGTGTTGTGTCACAATAATGGATCAGGAAGCCCTTTTGTTCAGTAAATAGTAAGGGGTGCGACGACAGCTGTGTCACAGCCAAACCCTAGACTCAACAACAGGTGGCTGGAGATAGTTCAACAACATCAAAAATTGGTGCAACATCAAAAATGGACAAAAATAAATGCAAGAATCTGATTTAAAAATCGAAATAAAACCGACTCAAAAAAAACATTCAAAGTAGCAAGATCAAATCTCCGACATAGCTTAACGACTGGTATAGCCGGGACCGCCATCTCAACATGTCCTCAGAAGCACGAAATCGCCCATTTCAAATGCCACTAAATGGTCACCCATCCAACGTACATAAATACCTTAGCTGCTATGAGCAGACAATTCCTAATTACTTTGAGGTCTTGAGAATAAAATGATGTACATATCCAATTTCTTCAGTATTATCTCTTTTTGTCTTTATCTCAGTTGTTTCAGATGTTTCAGATGCTGTTATTGCGTGTAACAAACAACATTTATTCTTTCATTCGGCCGCAGTTAATATCCCGGCCCACATGTCCCTAATGTACCTTATGTCCCCTAATTGGACGTCTCAGTTCGTAAGATTCGGGAAATTGTTTTATTGTGGACTTTGGTACCAACTAGGGGTAAGTTATCTTGCAAAATAATACTGTTGTTCCTTAATAATTCATGATAAACACAGCTTAGCAATATATTATGTTACAGTACTTCGTCGACCGTAATCTAAATTAGCGTAAGGACAATCGGCTACTCTATAGGTGAGCCAAAAACACAATCGACATAATGTTTTGCCATTATGTTTCGTAGCATGACTCGCAACAGATTTCGCAACATGTCTCACAACATCTTTTTAGTCTATAATTTATAGCGACTTTGTCACATACGTTATGAGATAATCATAAAAAAAAATATTTCTCGGGTATTTTTATATTTATGTTGTGTACCTGTGTTGCCCGTGCATGTCTTCAAAGTTACTAGAGTGTATATAGAGTGTATATATAGGGGAAAGTTTGTATGTGTGTGTCTATGTGTGTGTTTTTCCTTCACGCTCAAGTAGTTCGACGGATTTGGTACCAGGATAGCTTATATTCTGGATTAAGAAAGTGATTTGAAAACGCTGGTAAAAACGCACGGCGCGGAGCTTGTTCGCAATAAATAACAAAAAGTAATAAACACAATGCGAAAAATTAAACAAAATATTTAATTGTAAACAATTTTTATTTCAAACAGATTTTTAATAAGTTTTCCTCACAATAACTTCTGGTTCCCGGTAATTAACAGGAAATACGCAACCTGTGCTTTGAAAATTTTAATAGGTAATTGCCTCTTTTACCCAAAATAAAACACTTCCCAGAACACAAAGGCACATTAGCGCACTACAGAGTTATGCCCCTGGCGTAGGAAATTAACGACTTTGGGGTAAAAACTACCCTCTTTGCTCTTTGGGAAGAGTCTAAGTTAAGCGCAAAAGGTTTTATATCCCTCATTAAACATAACAGTGATATTGTGATTACTGACTGCCTGATACCAAAAGAATGAAGCACTAAAAGCCTTAATAAAGAGCCAATATGTTTCTAATCAATGCCAAGTAGCAGTAGAACTTGTGCCAAGTAGCAGTAGAACTTGTGCCAAGTTTGTCCGGAGACGTATTGCCTCCAAACCTGGAATCTGCCGCCAAGCAGTAGTGTACGCATTTCTGTGTTCCGGTGGGTGCCGGTGCAATCACATGCGTATGAGACGTATCATCCGGTGATGGACGCAGCAGGATGAATGCGACTCAGTGTAAGATCCAAATCTTACAATGAGTTGCATTAATGTTGTCATGGGCGGGGGTCCACACTTACCACCAGGTGTGTTCAGATCGTTCCGTCACTTATTCATTTAAAAAAAATCGTAAATAATGTTTAAACAGTATTTTTCTAAACACATATTATCATCATTAACAAACCAATTATTTTCCTTTCGTGATAAATGGTCAGATCAATCAAATTGCATGCATTCTACTTCGCATTTTGAAATGAATAGTTTCTGCTTCAAAAAGCGGGTTGGCATAGTTTCTTGCCGGCGTTGGCGGGCCTTAATTCTTTATGATTGATTGTCTTTCGGCTAATGAGGTTCAAGTTTGCTTTGGACGACCCAAGACAGGAGACTTCAGCGGTTGATGATGATTGACGAGACTACTTGTTACTGTTTATGTACCTTATTAAAAAAAACACCATATTTTCGGTTTATTACCCAAGTACCTACTCCAAGATTATTTCCCACGAAGGAGTAGGATACTACTTAAATGTAATATTTTTTAAATAAGAAATTTATATATTTTATTCTTTGGAGTAGTAATCCATATTTTCTACATTTGGATGTTTCCAAAGAACACTAACTTTAATATTCAAAAAATTACATAGATGCATTATTATCCTAATACGAGCATATAAAACACAAAAATGTGCCCCAAACCGGTTTCATTAGAAAAGTAAGAGTGAAGATGTTTCTAGACCACTAAAACAATGCATTAGGCACAATTAATGTCAGCACTATTATTAAAATATTAATGTTCACGGACATTATAATAACAATTATTTATTTCAGATAAATACAGCCGATAAGTACATATTAATTAAACACAAATATACAAATTTCTCATGTAAGGTTCTTACGCACGACAGGTAATATTAATTTATACCAAACGTAATCTAGCCCCAAACTTAACATAACTTGTACTATGGGGACTGATAATACTAATACCTATATTTTGACGGCTCCGTGGCTTAGTTGCTAGTAGCCCTGCCTTCGAAGCGAGGGGTCCCGGGTTCCATTCCCGGCCGGGGCACACTTTGTGTGGTGAGCATGAAGTTTGTTCTCGGGTCTTAGTTGTTTGTCTTGTGTTTCTGTCCATGCCATCAGCGACACAGGGAATCCTAGTGCAGAGGTATGAGTGTGTTAACGTTGTTTGTTTGTGAACGTTGTTATCTATAATACTTACTTATTTAGTAACAAAAGTTACTATCTATATTCTGTCTGCCAGGCAGCGTACTGCCAAGCAGTAATAATTGCAATCAAACCACATTTCCACCGCGCCCATCCATCACTTGCGCGTCCGCTATGAATTATGATCGCTTTCTTCCACAATAAGTGCACAACTGGGTCCGAGCAGATAAATCACGCCATCCATCACGAGGTTCAGGAAGGGCTGCCGATGAACACATCCGCGTTTATACATAATGAGCATATTATTTTTGAGAATTCAACGGAAAAAAAAATTTACTTGTCTTATTGACAAATTTACTGACATTACCGTGCCAGCCTCTAATGTTCCCACTGCAGGGACACCGGCCTACTCTCGAGAGTTAATTTGATCTACCACAGGATCTATCCGGATTGGTAGATGTCACATGTCTTCGAATATTTGGTTCTAAGACATGCCGGTTTCCTCACGATGTTTTCCTTCACCGTTTTTTATTGCGTACATAAATCGTTCAAGTAAAAATTCATTGGTGCTCATGTGGATTTGAACCAGCGACCTTCAGATTGAAAGCCAGCGTCTATGCCCTGAATAGCACAAGTAGTTATAGACACAAAGTGTTTATAATAGTGCCTATCTTATCTATACTATAATATAATAACAAACTTTCACCTTTATAATATTAGGATAGGATATTTAATATGTTAGGGGTCAAATAAGGGATGAACAATGATGTAATTTTGTTTGTTTAGCTTAAGCTTCCATCATTTTGGACCATTCAAAATTTCTCACGACAGATCTATTTTAAATTCAAAATATTACAAGCGATGGTACGTTCACAGTACGACATTATCGCCGCGCAAATACATTGCTCGGTGTCGCGCGGACACCCACTTACTGACGTGGAGGCCGCGCCACTTAGGGAAATGTAGCTTTACATATCCACTAGTATTACCAGCTGCTTATTAATAAATATATATTTTTTTATTAATGTAAGTATTTAATTTATTTGATTCATTTAATTCTTTATTAATTATATTGTATTTTTTTTTTACCTAAGCTAATGAATGTTTGTATGCTTATTTGGCAGACCCTTTTTTTTCCCTTCTAGACGCCCATTGCTGGGGCTACGGGAACGGCTTGCACTCTTCCGCGGCCCCAGCGGCGTTAATCCTCCCTTTTTTAAATAATTTTAATTTTAATTTTTCAATGGCAGAGCCTAGGATCTAATTATATTAAGTTTTCCATCTCAATTATGTACCTATGTCACAAACGACAATAAATAAAAATGAAAATGTATAGCCAAGCGTTTGGCCGCCATCTCACCTGATGGAAAGTGAAGATGCGGCCGACGATGGAGCACGCTTGTCTAGGAGAAACCTATTCACTCTAGTCTTGAAGACTCCCAGGTTGTAATGGTCAGGGAACACAGACTCAGGCAAAGCATTCCACTCCCTTGCAGTACGCACAATAAAAGTAGTTTCAAATCGCTTGGTGCGTATTAATGGTATGTCGACTGAAAAGGAATGGCGCTGAGCTGTACGTCTGGTCGTCCGATGATGGAATGGTGTATATATATCCGATGATGGTAATGAAATATATTTTATTTCTTTTTCTTCTTCTTTTAACACGAGCCTATTTCACTAACCACTTAAAAAGAGCAGGAGTTTTTCAATTCGGCTGTATTGTTTTGTCTGTACCATGTAGATCTCTAGGCTCAAGTTATGCCCAAATTTTTATAATAATTCATAAGACCGACTTAAATTTTAGTATATCTAAAGGGTAAAATAAAAAAAATTTATAATATAAGCATATATTGACAAAAGATAATTGCCTAATATTTATTTTTATTTTTTTTGTTTTGTCATTTTGAAGTTATAAGTGACAAAAAAAATTCGTTAAAATAAAAAAAAATCTTAATATACAATATAACTAAGCTACCACAGAAAATGCAGCATTGCCACGCTGGATAACAATGCTTAATCTCTGGCCTATTTATCTAATATAGGTATATTGTTTTATGTGCATTATATGGATCCTGTCTCTGCAATACAGATGTATTATTATTAAACTTGCCAGTTCTACCGGTTCCATCGCTATACACTGAGGATCTCTCAAAGCTAAACGCTCGGCTTCCGCAGATATCTCGCTGACACAAACAGATACACGTCCCGAGTGAATTTCTCTAAGATTGCAATGCATAAATAGTTCCAAAATTTTGACAACATGAGTATGAACATGAAACTGATTTAAAAATCGAAAAAAAAACCGATTTCATTTACTTGGATACCATATTTTTCCAGTTATTTTGATATACCAATCAAACTATTGAACCAATTTTGGTGAAAATTCTATGTTACTATTAATATTATTTTGCTCGCATATGGTACAATCTACTATCCTTTTTAATCTAAAACTTAAAATCTGCTATTCGATTTATTTCCATTTTCTACGCCTAATAAGGATGCCATAAATCCCAATTGAAACGCACGAAGATTTTAAATCTATTTGTGTAAATCAGGGGGGCGATTGACAGAGCTCCCGTAAGTGCCAAACCTACACTAAAACGGGTGTAGATTCAATGACAGTTACTGCCCAAAATGCTACGGTGGCACAGAATCGTCAATAGTTAGTATGCAAGCGACAAGCACAGATGAGGTAACTGTTAGTATTGGAATGTCAATTTATAGGTTGTCGCTTAAACAAATTAAGCGACAGTCGGGTTATTTGTTGGCCATCGCTTTGGTTGAGATTTACTGGGCTATTTCTGTTAATGTGAAATGGTTTTAAATTTTTATGTGAGGCTCAGTGAGTGAAGTCACATTGCTTTGTGAGTGTCAACATCTTTGTAAATTATAGTTAATTGATGTGTTGTTGGGTTACAAATAGCTAATCTGTATAAATAAAAATTAATAGCTATAAAATAAACTCGAGGACGGACCAATACGGCTAATTATTTTTTCTTGTGATTTAATTGTCAAGACACTTTTTCATGACAATAAAAAAAGGAAATTATAGGGAAACTTACGTGGAAAGTGGGAAAAACTGGAGCCACATTTTTTTAAGGGATTTTTGCCATTTTGTCATTTGACAGTATTTGACTGTTTGACGGTGAACCAAGACAGGAAAATATAATATATGTCAGGTTAGTTATCTGGTAACAAATGTGGTCTTAAAATTATCAGAAAAGTGTAATATTTAGTACAAAATGTAGCCTAATTTTACTAAATATTAATATAAAAATCAGATATCTATATCATATATATATATCGTTAATTTATTGTTTTCATTTTTGTTACACCTTAATTCTTTAATGTTTATATAAGTTCTTTAGTACTTTCCTTTTCAGTCTACAATAAGGTCCACAATAGCACAAATAAATTTGGTTTTGTCAGTGCGCACATAAGTTACGTCGCAAGCCAGATCTAAACTTTATCTTAGATATATGATATATTTATTATTGCTTGTAATGTGTAATGTATGTCTAAATAAAATTAAAAAAAAAAAAAAGAAAATCACATAAAATAAGTGACATATTTAAATGTACAAAATACTTATTTTATTGGACTTCTAAAGTCATTCTATTTTTTGTTTGTATAATTTTTTTGACCATTCCCTTTACTATATATATATATATATTAGTATTCCCGTTATTATATTTTTATTATCTCACATTGGGCATCGAAGGTTTAAGAATTCTGGTAGATAATCGTTTTTTTTTTCACAATACAAGATTGTCTGATGTAAGAAATAGCCGATTAAAAATATCTCTGTTGCAGCTTTTACTAGAGAATTTCCACAAACTGAGAGCTGCGAATCCATGAATATTTATTTATGTTTGTTATAACACATTTTCCACGTTAAGTTCCACCACAGGGGGGCTTTAAACATCGAGAGCAAGTCGCATGCTCAGCATTCCGTGTGCGATTCATCTTAATCTGCCTATCTGCATCGTGATTAGGCGGCGTTAGGGACGAGACTAATCCCACGTAAGACGATAGGGGGTATGAAGCCAGGAAGCGGGCAACACTATGAACTGTGCGGTTTAATATTGTAAATGAGAATGACATTTCTGCTGAAAGGGATTGGCTCTGATTCGCTTGCTCGCTGTGACTATCGACAATCTGGGTCCCCGGGAATCATTGCGTAAAACATTTAAGAACAAATATTCTTACGGTTAGGTAACCGTAAGAATATTTATGTTCTTACGGTTACGGTTTCACCACATATAAGAGAACTAGCTGACCCGGCCACGCGTTGCTGTGGCTAACGTTTTTGTCATATGATAATATTGCGATCATAAATTGAGATGTGAGCTATCCTATCTTTCAAGTTGGATCAAACTGCACACGGTGTACAAATTTGATTAAAATCGGTTAAGTAGTTTAGGAGTCCATCGCGGACAAACATCGTGACACGTAATTTAAATATATATATTAAGATGTGATGTACACTCGTGACAATGATAATTATTATAACAACACAATTATTATTTCAATAATATTATGTTAACATAAGGCATAAAAATAATTTCGCTGTGACCACTACTAGGCTCCTTAAGGTTAGCAATTATTTTAAAATGTTTACGCTTCTTTTACAAATTCCCGAACGAAATTCAGTTAATCACAATTAATAATTTGAGAGTCAATGGGCTTTGATCTACCACGGGAGCCCAATCCAGATTGGTAGTTGTCACATGTCTTCGAATTTATGGTTCTAAGACATGCCGGTTTCCTCATGATGTTTTCCTTCACCGTTTCGAGAACGTGGTATTACACACATACATTTTTCAAGTGAAAAAACGAATTGGTGCACGTGTGTGTTTGAACCAGCAACCTTCAGATTGAAAGTCGGCGTCTATGCCCCTGGCCACGATATCACATAAGAGTCTATAAAATATGAAACAACACTACGTAGCATCAATCATGCGACACAGCCCGACGACGTCAGGCGGAGAAGATGTATCGTGACCGATAGCCGGGGGCGGCGAGCTTTGATCCTAACAGGGCTGTCACCCCCACAAAGTACACACCTGTAATTCTGGAATTATTGAATTAATTCTACATCTATTTATTAGTGTGTCATATATTTTCTTCGGTTAATCTTCAAAGCTTATTTTTAAATTTCGATTTTCTTTTTAATTTATCATGCCTTAATATACCTGGGCGAAAGTATAAAATAATTATATACTATTATAAATAGTATATTAATACTAAACAGAAATTTAGCTACTATAGGTATTGGATACAGGATTTGTGGTATGTTTAATTACAATAATTATATTTTAGTGAAAAAAAAAATCTTTAAAAAACTTGTTTAACCAATTAGGTACTACAAGCACACTTTTGCTTGTCATACTTTGTATAAAATTACAATAATGTGTATCAGAAATAAATACGAGACAACATTTTTAAAACTAGGGAAAATATTTTTATTTCCATTGAATATAAAATGATTAAATACATCACTTTTTAAATGAATACCTTAATACGAGATCTTGTTATAGATTCATAAACAAACATACATGACTCCATAATGCAAATAAATATTATATGTATAAAGGAATAACGCCTTTAAACGGTTACATACTAGGAAACACAACACGAACACCCAAGACCTGAGAACCGACTTTATGGTCATCACACAAAGTTAGGCCTTACCGGGAATCAAGCCTCGTGAGCCTCGCTGTAGGTACAGTTCTATTAGTTTCTTAGTCCCAAAACACAGGGATTTTGAAAACGCATTTTCTACTAAGACATGTTTGTACAATTGGTGTATTTTTATAACAAAGACATTACATTTTAACAACCTTTAATAATTTCTAACAATCAAAAATTATTCCTTTTAAAAAGTTTTAAAAACCTAATCTCAACATTCTCAGTAAAATAACCAAACCATGGAATTTTTATCTTCTTAAAAAACATTAGCATAACTCTTAATGATAAAAGTACAATGATAACAAAAGGTTAAGTGAGATTAGCCTAATTACACCATTGTAAACTTAAAGAAATTCATTGTGTGCTCACCACAAAAGGTTTTAGTATTAAGTAAATCGCAATGACTAAGGTATTTACCTTAGACGAACAAATACATCATAAACTCAGCCGGCGATCCTGCCCACACAAAACCCCAGTTAGCAGAAACAAAGCAAATAAGGTAATATTAGTTCTCTACCTGATATTATCACGCAACTAACACAGCCATTACAAACTCATTAAAACGGCCGACAAAACGGCAAACGGCATGACGGCTCCGTGGCTTAGGTGGTAGTAGCTCTGCCTTCGAAGCGAGGGGTCCCGGGTTCGATTCCCGGCTGGGGCACACTTTGTGTGGTGGCATAAAGTTTGTTCTCGGGTCTTGGGTGTTTGTCTTGTGTTTCTGTGTTTGTCCATGCCATCTGCGACACAGGGAATCCTAGTGCAGAGGTATGAGTGTGAAAACGTTAAAAAAAAAAAATGTCCGTGAATAAATCACACAAAATAGCAGAAAAGACTTGACCTACTTAACACGAATAAAGTCAACACCCACACGAACGCGGCTTTCGCGCTGAAACTAAATAATTACTAACTCTACTATTCAATTTCCCGCGCAATGCATCTCCGTCTACGCCGTCGCCTTTGACTGTGCCTTGCATATTTTATATAATCCTTTCATCAAAACGTCTCGTTCACGGAAAGCGCTTTAATTTTTCCCGTGTGCGAGCGAGAACGACAAACGGGGTGTCAAACAGCGGTGGGGATAAGACGGCAAAGCTCCCGCAAAGTACACAGAATGCAAAAATGGCGCGGCGACGAGTGACAAGGTGTCAGAGGAGGGGGGGCCCGTCACGGCTCAGTCTGAACCCGTCCGTCGAGCGAGCAGCACGCGCCACCGCTCCGCTAACGCACCCGTGAATGGAATGATGTGCTGACATTGTGAAGTGTTTAAACTGTGTGTGGATATTTTTTTAAGCTGGAAAAGGATTTGATTTTGTGGAGCAACATGCTCACGTCAAGTAACCAGTATCTGAGACCGGATTACCTGACGCCGCTGCCGACCACGGTGAGCTTTTGGACTATTTGGAGTAGTTTGGAAACTTTCAGAAAAAGTTTTCTTCAGCCGCAATAAATATGCAATAATCCATTCAGTTATTATAATTTGTTAAAGATTTTATATACTAGAAAAGAATCAGGAATTACTTACCTGTTTCTGCTAATACACAGGTTCATATTAGATAATGCTAATCCGGGATTTTTATGAACGCCTGATACAGTTCTCGAGAACAATGTCTAGAAGATATTAAAGAATGTACTGTAAGTCCATTCTTTGTTTTCTTTAGAGTGGCTTTTACTTGTACGTGAATTACAATTATGTTCAGCAAGCCAGCAATTAAACTTACTAAGGCTTACTAATTGCATTGTAATTAATACAAATTATCATGTCCAGCTATTCCTTGTTCCGTGGCACCCCACATGTTGCGCTGACAAACTTTTTGACCCAAATTGAGGATGAACACGGTTTTCTGGCATGAAGTTGGTTGTTCAAAAAGATGTATATCAGTTAAGTTGTTTCGTAACACATTCGTTTTGCCTTTTAGTATCTAAACGTGCTAATGGCTCTCGTTACAAAGCGTGACGATGGGACTACGAAAGAATAGAATTTTACCCTTCGGATACAGATAACCCAAGAAGTACATTGTTATCCATATACTTTATTTACCAGTTGCAAGTAGCAGTAGGACTTGTGCCAAGTTCATCTTGAGACACTGCCATCACAACTAATAATTTGCAGTACTGCCATAGTTATGCTGCCTTCAGTATGTAAGAGTGCCGGTGAAATTACAGGCGAATGAGACGTACATCTCCGTCTCAAAGTGATGGGTGCAACGCGATGCGAATTGCGACTCGTAATACTGCGACAGGATGCGGCCTGAGCATTATTGTTGATGTTTATCGGCGGTGGTAACCGCTTAAAATAGTTACGGCTTGTATGTTTATGAAAACAACAGATACTGTAACTAAAGTCATTTTGTAAGTCTGTGCTTCAGACACAAACTTCTGCCGTTAAAATAACTTTCCCGAAAAAGTAATGTTAACAACATAACAGCGACTCTATAAGCAGTTAGAATCCGAAAAGGTGCCCGATAAAATTAAATTGTGATCTCAAAGAATGGGGTTGTTTATGACATTCAACATCGCCTAAACGAGACATTTTTAGAACAAACAGTTTTGAAAAATCTTCAGTCGGACTCCGGACGGAGCCCAAAGGGTTTTGTAAGAGATTTGTAAAAGTATATTCTTACAAGTAACTTTAAACATGAGTATATCGTACATGTAGGGTACTTTAGTCCAATATTCAAAGAAGATATAATAAAAGTGTTTATGTTTTAAGAAAACATAAATTGGTCGTACGCGTTGAGTTATGGTCCAAATATTTGAAGTAATTCAGGGTTTTGCTGTTATAACTATTATACAATTATCATTCATATTATTTTAAATCGTAAAAATAAGTAATGGAAAACAAATGAAGCAAAAAATATGCTACTCAGTTACCACCTATAAAATTGAGTTGCGAAATGCAAACGAAAAGCAGTCTAAATGATGGAAGTTTTGTTTCCCGTTCTTGATATATTCTAAATTGGTATTTAAGGGTTGCCTGGAGACATTGCTATTAGCGATAAGGCGCAAATTGTAACTTATTTTTTGTGGTTTAAGTAATTTAATTATTGTATAATAATTTGTTTTGAGGTGTATCGATACATTGATTGGTTAATTCTGTTTAATTGATATACGTTTTTGGTTAAGAAAAATCGGACCACAGATAACTAATGTGTTATCTGTGGTCCAAATTTTATAAACTTCTTAAAATTATAAAAATGAACGTTTAGAATTGACATGATCTTAATAAAACCAAGGCGAGCAAACAAATAATCATAGTTTTAAAAATGATTAGCCAATTTCCATAAACGGTTGCTACAAAACATAATAAAACGTTTAATATAACAAGCTATTAGTTTAAATTAAAATTCAAAATACGACTTTGGCATTGGACCAAACGTCGAGGAAGTAAAATGGCAAATTGATGATCCTCGGGTATTACGGAGACGTCTTTAAAGCTTACTTTTGTGTTTACGGCTATAAATGAAGATGACACTGACTCATGAATATTATCATAATTTTCAATATAACTCTGTTACATCATCTTTAAATGACTTCTGAAAAGGAGGGGGTTATCAATACGTCTGTATGATTTATTTTTGTACTGATGCGACCTGCTGTAACCCGTGATTTTTCGGGATCAAAAGTAGCATTTATGTTATTTGTATGAGCTATCCTGGTACCAAATTTCATCCAAATCCGTTGGGCCGTTTTATCGTGGAAGAGTAACAAACATACACACATATAATACACTCATAACATACTCACTGTGTTGTATTATATTATATGTTATATAATATTTAATATAAGTTTTTTATGCGATTTATTTAAAAAATAAGAAAGATTTTAATAGTAAACCAATTTAAATCTTTCTTATTTTTAATTCGATAGAGTATACCATCAAGGCCCATAAAATTTCATGAAGAAATTTCACACAGTAAGTTCGTCAATTGAGCTATTAAATATGAACCCGCTTTATTCGATTTTCAAATCAGTCTATTATATGATGACCCTTAGGTTCATCTATTATGTCTTTTATATTTGACATGTTTATCAATCTGAAGCTTAGTTGGTAGCCCTACCAACGAAGCGAGGAGGTTTTGATTCCCAGCCGATGCAAACTGGGATGATCGTAAAGTTTGCTTTTTGGTCTTAGGCATTTGTCATGTGTTTATCCATGAAATCCTAGCACACTGGTATGAGTGTAATTTATAAACAAGTAAATGTGCAATAATACCAATGGAATAGTATTTTATCTATATCTTTATATAAATATATGAAATTGGCTGGTCAAAAAAAAACCCATTTAATTAAAAACAAGGTTTTGTGAAACGATTCTCGTTAATTTTTTCAGCCTTACCTCTGAAAAATAATATTCGCGGGTAGACAAACATTCACTGAACACGAATAGAGCTACGGGAAATACTTTGAAATTATTGACCCTAGACTAGGTCATTGTATATCAACTTAAGAAAAGAAATAGTCTTTTACAAAGAGCGCTTAGGCTTGTTTACAGAACTTATAAATCGTTATGATATTATTGTGAATAACAGAACACAATAACAGAACATAACATTTTAATCAACAAAAAACTAATGCGTAAGTTAAGACGGTTTTATGTGAATGTTCAGCGGAAATGTCTGACGGCTATGTTAACTGTTTAAGTGTATGCCACCACCAAAAATAACTAAACGATGAACCGAATCGGTACTGAAGTATGAGAGGACCTAAGTCGCGCCCGTCACTGAGAGGAGGATGTAAATAATGTTAAAATCTCATATACTTGTTATTTCCCCGGCACCCACACCCTTTCACCACAACAAAGCTATGTGAGTTTAGCACCAAGAGTGGTGGCAGTACTTGTTCAGGTAAACTAGGCTTAAATTCTACTGCTACTTCTAGTTCCTACTGATAGTTTTATTATAAAGGTAAATTCTGATTTTAAGAATTAATTTTATGTCAAAATGCTTACTTTCGATCTGGTTGTACGTCTTTATGGCTTTTTAATTTGTATTAACATAATTCTAACTATCCTCAGAACTTGTCATCTATTGCAACAAGATCTCTAATATCAAGCAAAATTTCATGTTTTACATTCTAATACCAATAATAATATCTTCCAGAGAAATACAACTTTGTATGCTGCAGTAAATGAGTTAGTCACTGAAACAAATGTATGTAATTTATCTTATGAGCGTGTTCTTGCCAGATCGAGACTATA
Organism: Aplocera efformata; assembly: GCA_921293045.1. NCBI lineage: Eukaryota > Metazoa > Arthropoda > Insecta > Lepidoptera > Geometridae > Aplocera > Aplocera efformata. The sequence goes on from OV121045.1 coordinate 902,782, forward strand.
AATGTCTACAGCAAAAGATCTAGTACGGCTAGAAACAAGGATATATAAATAATATAATGAATAAAGTAAGGTCTTAAATTCGTAATGTGGAAAGAAAAATTTTCAAGCCTTTTTTTTGTGAACAAAGGCCTTGTAACAATTCCCCTTCACCTTATATTCAAACAAGAATCCGATAAGCTTTTTGTTTAGTCAATAAAGCTTGTTACGAGGCGAACGCATACAAAAAGCGCTTCCCCTAAACAGTCATTGTGACACGTCACTCGCGGCGATAGACGTGACAACGCCGCAAGTTCGGGCGCGCCGCAAATTCAGCGGCACAAATTGCCCTTTTCACTGCGAGATTACATCATGCGGGAGCGAGTGAAATGTCAAGCGGAGCCGACGGGTGCCAGACGCGCGGATAATGGCGCGTCGGCCGCGTGATTGGACCACCCCGCCCGCACCCCTCGACGCACCCCCGCCGCCTTTGTACACCCGTCACTCGCAAGGCTCGCAACCTCGACCCGACGTTTCATTTCATAAATCTCTTTGTTGCAGCTCGACGCGAAAAAGAGTCCGCTGGCACTGTTGGCGCAGACCTGCAGCGCGATCGGCGCCGATTCTCCGAACCCCAAGCTCATCTCGGCGGCGGAGAAGGCCAGCAAGAAGTACGATGACAAAATACACATGGACAACAAACCTAGCTTCAAGCCTTACGAATCGTGCCTGACTGCGAGAGAAAAGACTAGAACCCCGGAGGATAGAGACAGATCTTCCGCAAATGCGAAAACGCCGCTGTCTTCAAAAGGGAGCGCGTCGAATACTCCCGTCCAGGCCCGATGCGGCAGCAACCAAAGCTCGTCCTCGCAGAGGACCCCTCCGCCGGCCCATCGCAAAACACCATCCGAAAAGTCGGAGGAGCGATCGAGTCCGCTTCATTCGCCGACTCCGACCAAATCGCCCGTCGGATCTACCGCGTCTAAGTTACCCTACACCTCAACGTCGATAACCTCCAGCGCAGACACCAAAGAACATTCGAGCTTCAAACCGAGCATCCCCGTCACGTCGTCCGCCTTCCTCGGCGGCCTGCCTCCATCTGGATTCCCGCTACAGATGGACTTGATGACGAGTAGTCTGATGGCAGCACAGCACCACGCCCTGAAAAATGGATTGAATCCCTATCTAGCGTACGCGAGGATGAAAGCTCCGGGAAGTGATTTGGGGATTTGTAGAGACCCGTACTGCACCGGTTGTTCGCTCAGTTCTCATTTGCTCAAGTCCGCTGCGTGTCCCGCCGGGTGCGCGCAGTGCGACCACGCCAAAACGCCTTTCTCAATCCCGAGCGGACACCCCGCTGCGGCGGCGTACGCGCACGCGCAGCTAGCAGCTCTGGCGGCGGCGTCGCAGCTGCCGTACGTCTGCAGCTGGATGGCGGGTGACTCCGCGTACTGCGGGAAGCGGTTCTCTTCATCCGAGGAGCTGCTGCAGCACTTGCGGTCGCACACCGCGAGCGGCGAGTCGAGTCCCAGCCTGTCGATGCTGAGCGCGACGCATCCGCTGCTGCAGCGTACGTACCCGACGCCGCCGCTGTCCCCGCTGACGCCTCGGTTCCACCCGTACGGCAAGCCCGCCTCGCACATGGTGTCCTCCCCGCCGCTGCCGTTCCCGCTGCCTCCGCACCCGTCACTGGCGGCCTACTTCCCCTCCTACCCGTTGTTCGGCCCCCGGGCGCTGCACCCGTGAGGGCCGTCGGCGCTCCACGCGACCAAGAAGGGGGGCGCCGACCGCTAACGCTCGTGCCGGAGGACGGAAGGACGTGTGATCCCGAACGTGTGAATATAGGCTAGTGAGTCTCGGGTTCGATCGAGTCATATCACCGACGGACGACTAACTGCTCGCGAGGGCCGTGACAGCTGTGATCTCTATCGTAATATTCATAATAATTAGTGCACCGAACGCTTGTTGGTCCGTCGTTGCGATTTCATTTCTAGTTTAAACAAATTTTATGTACCAAATCTGTAGATTTTAATATTTTTTTAGTTTAAGTTGTTGCGAGTAATTAGTGAAGGTTGTTATTTGTGTTTGTATTTTTTTTATATTTGTGGACACTTTTGATCAATCACATATCTATGTAACTTATATTTAAGGAGCGTTGACTGAATGATTCCATTATGATGTGGTTACGGGCATGTTTGGACGTGAAATGTTACATTGTTCTCGATCTACTTGTGCAACTTTCGTTTATAATTACAAGTTAGACGAATTTCACTTTATTTTATAATTTTATACATAAATTAACTTCGTATGCTTGCAAACTGGCACTTTACTTTTATGTAACATCAAGTTAATGTTCTAGAACACTGTTTGAATTTTTAATGAATATCATAGAATTTATTACACAGATAATTGAGGAAGTAAATCGTATCTACGTCTAAAACAATATTATGGACACTATTATCTTCAAATTGAACTGTTCACATAATATATTGTTAAAAGGCATAAAGCGAAAAAAATATACGTAAATATTTAATTTATTTTCTGTTTTTAATTTACGTCGTCCTGAAATATCAAAAGAGCTGTTCTAATTATGGCGTGAAAAGAGTCGTTTATATATCAATCAAAAAATGAGCTGAGTCATAGAACCTAAGATGATTCATCGGCTAGACAGTGGCATGGTCTTAATTTATGTGACACACTGGAAGTTGTATGCTTCAATTATAAACGTCTGTACCCAATGTACGACTATTTGAAAAACCGTTCGAAGTTTTTCATAACTTTATAAGAATTATACAGTTATAAAAATTATTTCTTGCGCCAGTGTACTTTGTATTAGTAGCTAAGAAAGAAATAAAATGTCCCACCTTTTATTTCTTAGAAGGAACGGCTGGGAATTATTCCTAGTTTCAACGGAGGGGGTGACAACTATTGAGGCTAGCCAATTATAGCTACAGAGCCCATATATATTTATGGCTGAAAAGCTTTCCACGAGACTGTCTGGAGTTTATGAAATCAGGAACAATTTTCGTTTCAAATGTGCGTTCAAACAATATTTCAGGAAATAAATATAGTTAAGGTGAGGGAGAATTGAAAATTTTAGGATACAGGTACTGAAAATTCTTTACAATTTTTGCTATTAAGTGGGCAAATGACAGGTAGTTTTCAAACTATGACAGTCTGTCGCTTCAACTAATCTAAACTCAACTGGTCTAAATATGTGAGCCACCTGTTTCGTAGCGGTCATATTCTTACACATACACTCGCCCCACCAATTTACGAATCCATCAGTGAGACACTGGCAGAAATGGTGTGGCTAAAGACACAAAAAGTCACAAAGAAGAAAGTGAACTACTCACAATATGTCTTACAGCTTACTTGACGCTACAACTCTGCCATATTTATTTAATATACCATTTCATATTTTCAGTCTATAGCGTGCTTTAGTGGTTTATAGATAGTTTATAATGTAAGTAAAATCCACAACGGAACTACCTTAATCGAATGACAACACTAACATAAAAAACAGACAGGCAATAACACAAATAAATAAAATTTAAGTGACTGTTTCTAATGTCAAAATAACAGCTTTTTACTAAATGGATTTGAAAGTATATACGGTACTTATAACAAAAGTACAACTTTTGAATTTTTTGTCTGTCTGTCTGTTTTTTCCGGCTAACCTCTGAAACTGCTTGATCTATTTTCACGAGACTTCCACAGGCAGAGAGCTGATGTTATAAGCAACTCAGGCTACTTATATATTATAAAAAAAAAATTAGTTTCCGCGATAAAAAAAAGTTAATTCCACGCGGATGAGGTCGCATCGATTCTATTATAAACAAGATTCAACCACATTCAATAGATTTATTCCCTGTCACGGATGACGGATTAAATGCCATGATACCCGCATTGAAACGAAGTGCGATGCAACTGGTTTTACCCGAACCGACCCAACGGACGATTCATCAACAAAAACAGGTAACAGCTTCCATCATAAAACATAATTAAACAATTTTATTATCCCACCGTCCATTACTCACGTCTAGCGTGCGACGTCGCGTAATTAGGACTATTGCGGCTTCCACTACAATAAATTATAAGCAATTTATCTGTCTGTCTGTCGCCATACATCACGTTACTTGCTGCATTTACTACCGTTGAAATATTATGACCAATGTTTAGGCTGCTGGTGCCATTTGTTGACGCCTCCATACTCCAAACGTCGCGATGTCTCACAGCGATTAATATCTGCGTGGGTTTTATTTTTTAGGTATTTTAATCGTTTTAATTTTAATTACTTTTGAAAATATGCCAGAATAATAAATTTTACTTATGCTCCGACTATGAATATTAATGACGACATGATTAGGAAGAATTTAAATTCAAATGATCTGAGCGTTATAATTTTATAGTGTTAGCAACATTTAGATAGCGGTTATACAAAATTAATGTGATGGTACAAGGTTTAGTTAGTTCATTAAAATGTGATATTCATAATTATTTGTTTAGCTAAATAATATTGGTTTTGTAACATTTATAATAAACATGTTACCACAATGTTTGCGTTAGTACTAATTTATGTAGATTCATTATTTGTAAGCTTTTATCATTCATCATGATTACGAATTCATTAAATGATTTGCAGTTGGACAGGAAAAATCATTTGAGGGTATTTAATTGAGTAACGAAAGCATTAACAGAATAATATTAGATGGTTGAAAAACAAGAATCAATAGGTTAATTTGGTTTAGTAACAAAGAGCAATCTTTATGAACATATGCGACCAATAAAAATAAATAAATATTTATGGACATTTCACAAAGCGATAGCTCCAAAGTTAGCATAAACTGTGCTATAACATCCACAGTACTAATACAATACATAAAGTCCTTTTTTGTAAGTATAGACATACACAGCCAAGCCACAGAACAAACATCTATGGTTCACAAAATGTTTACTGGTTTGAATCGAACCCATAACCTAAAAAGCAACCCTACTACCAACTGAGCTATAAGACTAGTCAATAATGCTGGGTTTTATTTTACAGCATTGCCAGCGGTGTGGCAATGCTGGCGTGGCGTGGCAATGCTGGCATGGCGTGGCACGCTGGCATCAAGTCACTGCTTAGTTATATAGGTAGAAAGATTTTTTTTTTATCGTATGTTGTAGTTAGTACAGTCAGATTAAAATAAATATCCTAAAATCAACTGTGTTATTGTTTTGGCACATTTTAAAGCCTTTATGATATAACAGGTTATGTATTGTAATAATAGATGGAATGTCTCTATGGTGATAACTACATAAAAAGTCCAGTATATTACGAGAAACTATTCTAATAAATTACGTTGAAAATAAAAACAACTATTTGTTATAGAAATATAAAATTTAATTAGCATTTTCCAAGAAAGTAAATTAATATTTATATGCCGATAATAAATTGAACAAGTTGAAACAATTTCATATAATTGGTTGCAAAATTTAAATAAAGATATTTACATTAATTTCAAATGCGGATGAAACTATTTTCAGCTTAAAAAACTTAATGGTTTGCCTAAATTTTAAATTTATTATGAGAATCTACATAAGAATTGCCAGTTTGATGAATAAATATATGTGTATTTGAATAATATTTGCAATTTATTCTGGGTGCAACAATGATTTAGGTACCGCCTGCTACTTTAACGATTATTTCTTGGAATTATATGTAACCAAACAAGTTTTTTTTATATAATAAACAATATATTTGTATGCCATTTTGAAAGGATCTAAAGACTCAATATATTAAAATTATTACATCTCCTAATCACCTATAAAAAAACAAAACAAAATTTAATTTCAATAATATACGACTTTCCAGCTAAGTAAGAAATACTGTAATAGGAGTACTGCCAAGAGAGGCCTCACCTCAATTTATAAAATAGTGCCTTTTTTAAATAATTTAATGAAAATAAAGATTTTTTACTTTGACACCTGGCTGGGAAATACGTGGAGCATAAGGTTTGTTCTCAGGGCGTGACTGTCCTTCGTCCATGCCACATACACAAAACCTTTCTTGCTTGTTCTTCCCCATGGAGGGTCGGATAGGGTTTGAAAAAGTGCTAAAGTTAATTAAAAGAACGCAGATCTTGTAGGTAGGTAATATTTATACTTATTTAAAAAAAGTGACGTTACAAGTAACTTTTAAAGAATTCAATGGATATAAAGTATTTTTAACTTTGACTTTGACTTTGGGTGTACACATACGTCAATTGTAACGTATTTTACATTACATATTTATTAACATTATCCAAGAAGGTTAATTAATATTTATGTGCTCAAAAAAATAAAAACATTGAAACAGTTTATTAGTATTAATATTATAATAAAACTTTTGTTTTTTTTTTTAATCTTTTTCTGTTAGTGGGGATCTGTTATTGGCCACCAATTAAACATTTGAATTTATTTTACCCGATTGCGCCTGGAGTGTTATGTTTTTTATATATTACTAGAGACCCGCCCCGGCTTCGCACGGTTAGTAAAGCATCAGATCAGAAACTACCCGTATCAGAAGCCGGGGTGACTTGCTAGTGTATTATACATATAAACCTTCCTCTTGAATCACTCTATCTATTAAAAAAAACCGCATCAAAATCCGTTGCTTAGTTTTAAAGATTTAAGCATACATAGGGATATAGGGACAGAGAAAGCGACTTTGTTTTATACTATGTAGTTATATTTAATTAAGTGCTGTTAGTTCTCCTAACAGAGTAAAATTATTAAAAATAATATATTACCATTGAAGGGTTAAATTAATTTTAGTGTCTCTCTGTGTATAGTATTAGCCGCCAAAACATATTAATAAGAATGTAACATGCATGAAAACAAGTTACCAAACACGCCGCTCAACCATATTATTTTACGCTCATTAATTAAAGTAAAAGATTGATCATGAAACTCAACCCCCGACAGTACACGTCTATACGCAGTCCCGAACGTGTCGTTTACGACGTGATTATTTTGATACGCCGACATCAAAGGAGCCGCCGCCTTTGATCTCGCCGCCGGACGCTGACATCTCGCAGATGCTGAAAAACGTGGTAAAATTTAATTCTTAATAGTAAAAGTTGTCAGTTTATACGTAAATGGTAAGTTATGGTAATGAAATGGTGGTGCACTTTGAAGAATCCGTGGAATTTACTTTAAATGACTTTGTATTTATAAATTTTCAAAATACCCGGGACCATGTCGCATGAAACTGCGTCGAAATATCGTGAGTCAACCAAACTCACTAATCATGGTAAATATCTCGGTAACTCGAACAATAATGAGTTTGAATTGTCTTACTCAAGTAAATAAACGAGCTGACGGTCCAATATTAAGTGGTTACCGCCGCCAATGGACAACAGCAATACGGATCAGAGCAAAACGAAACATTTACAAGAAGAAACATATCGCATCGCGGTGCACCAGTCATTCTGAGACTATACTAGGATTATCTGTGTCGCAGATGGCATGGATGAATACAAAAACAAAACAAACACCCAAACCCGAGAACAAACTTTATGCTCACCACACAGTGTATCACGGCCGGGAATCGAACCCGGGAGCACCGCGCGCCTCGCTTCGAAGGCAGGGCTATTACAAAGTCACAAGTCAAATCAAAGTCAAAGTAAATCAAAGGGAAGGGGTTGGGTGCCGGTGAAATCACAGGCAGATGACGTAACGTCCCGTGTGACGGGCGCAACGGGGTGCGACTTGGATCTTCCTCTACTTCGTTCGGGGAGGACCGAAAGTGCATTGATGTTGTTATGGGCGGAGTTCTATATAATCCTAACTAATATTATAAATGCGAAAGTGACTTTGTTTGTTTGTTACGCTTTCAAGCCTCAACCACTGAACCGATTTCAAAAATTCTTTCACCAATGAAAAGCTACATTATCAGCAAGTAACATAGGCTATATTTTATCCCCGTATTTCAACAGGAACGGGAAATACGCGGGTGAAACCGCGGCACGGCAGCAAGTATTCTTATATGCGCATAAGTTCATTGCAAAAAACAGCGATGCGTGAAACCCCAGGACTTGTTAGATCGCGCGGGCACAGGCGTACAGGCGGGTACAGTCAGTGTCAGCGTAATCTGAAGTGGCTGCGCCGATGAGCAGATAAGCATCGCACAGTGGGGCGGAAGAGTGATTAACAGTGCCGCGATGCGCTGGGAATGGCGAGCCTGACTTGTAGCGATTCTACAGAAACTATAAGTTACACAAGTAAACATATACTCACGAATATGTTTACTTGTGTGCGTAAAATTTGACGTGTCCAAATGATACTTGAGATCTAAAGGAATAAATGAGTTTGAGTTTATTAGGTGGTTGTCTGGAAGATATCCCGTTAGGAATAAACCCGCCAATTGCAGAGCAGATGTATCTTTATAAGTAAAAAATATACTATAGTACTATTTGTTACTGCAATAAAGTGATTTATTATTATTTATTTGTGGGATGACCAAATATATGCGCTATACGGAGTATAAACAGCCGTTTTCTTTTCATAGCATCGATGGTTCTACGTGTTTCAACACTCAGCCAGAGCCAAAATGTATACCCTGGGTGGTACTAAAGGAGCAGTAGAACTTGTGCACAGTTCGTCCGGAGAGGTACTGCCACCACACCTGGAATCTGTCGCCAAGCAGTAATGCTCGCATTACTGTGGTCCGGTGGAAGGATGTGAGTACCGGTGAAATCACATGCGCATGAGACGTATCATCCCCGTCTCGGGTGATGGACGCAGCAGGATGAATGTAACTCAGAGTAAAACCCAAATCTTATACTGAGTCGCAGTACTGTTGTCGTGGGCGGGGTCGCCACTTACCACCAGGTGGGCCCTCAGCTCGTTCCGTCAAATATTCACATATAAAAAACCGTGAGAACTCTGACCCCGCCCTACAACCGCTGCCGTACACGCGCTGTCGGCTCAGATTAAGGCGCGCCACCGCGCTACTGACGCGTCTACTTTTTGTTCATTTTTCTTTGTGGCTGATGCTACATTGGACTAGTTTTATTTTAACCTACTTATTGTTTTTATATTGCTAATTGGTTTAGGTTTTAATCATCTGTTACATCTGATTTGAGAAGCATAAAAACTGCTTGTTCATTTACGGAATTATTTTGTGTACTTGAGTAGCTTTTTCTTTCAAAATATGGTTCTTGGGTTTCGTTACCCAAAATGTAAAGGGAACCCTATTAATAGCCAAGGATGTGTGTCTGTTCTACATTTCAGAGGCTTTATCATTTAATCCATTTGCGTAATTCCGTGCTTCGGAGGGCAAGTTAAAATATCGGCCTTGTATAGTAAAAATTTTTGGATTTGAATTCTGGTTTTCAGGCATATGATTCAAAATCTGATTTGTATGAACACATTGTATATATTCACAAATTCTATATTTATGATTTCTTTTTCATATGGCCCACTTTTAAAAATATTCTCATTGAAATTTTAAGGGCATGATAAGTATTTATAGCTTACTTGGTACACCCGCGGCGCTACCCGCGGTTTTCCGGGAATTTCCTGCGCAATTTTCTTATTTTTTTTCTTTCATAAGAACTTTCTCCTAACACAAAAAAAAGAATTAGCAAAATTGGTCCAACGCGTGATGCCGTGACCGAGGGAAAAAGGGATTCATTTTAATAAATATAGAAGATACAATATATTTACAAGTTATGACGACAGGTGACGCGAAGAACAATTGTCGTCACAAGAATCTTAATTTAAAACAATATGAACTTTCAGCCCGCTCTGTTTTCGCTCCAAAATAAACATAAGTAAAGGAATTTAATTAAACGCGAAAAAGTTGTATACGTTCGAGAATAGTTCTGACGGATATCCAATAGATGAAGGAAACTGACAGACTGTCAAACGCACTGATTTGTTAACGGAAAATTAATTAAGGTGCGCTCAAGCCGAGGACTTTTGGAGGACCATGTTGCTCTCGTAGCTTCAGACACGACAAGTTTGCCCGGAGAGGTACTGCCACCGCACCAGGAATCTGCCGCCAAGCAATAGTGCTCGCATTACTGTGTTCCGGTGGAGGGGTGTAGGTTCCGGTGAAATTACAAGTGCATGAGATGTATCATCCCTGTCTCATCCTGGATGATGATGCAGCAGGATGAGCGCGACTCAGTGTAAGATCCAAACCTTATACTGAGTCGCATTACTGTTGTCATGTGCGGGGGTCGCTACTTAGCACCAGGTGGGAACTCAGCTCGTTCTGTCACTCTTTCTCATAAATACATATATTATTATATATATATATATATATATAATCTCAAGTGTTGTAATTTCCCCGGCACCCACGCCACACAACAACGCGAGTGCGCCACTGCTTGGCGGCAGATGACCAAGTGTGGAGGCAGTACTTCTCCAGGCGAACTTTGCACAAGTTCTACTGCTACTTTTCGTTGCTCCTTTAGCATCAACCAGGGGGTACGTGTAGGGATTCTCAGGGTACCTACTGACGCGAGCAACATGGGCCACCTAAAATTATTATTAATAAACCGATACATGAGGGACATTTTGTGTTGCAGTTGTTATAGGCAAAAGATACCACTTAAATCGACGCAGTCCATCTGCTCGTTTAGACATACATTAAAAATAACTCTCATTCAAATAAATAAGGGTAGCTCAATAAACTTGGACCTCACAGAAAACCGGAAACGGTACATAAACACCCCACTTTAACCCCGGACTGATAACAACGAGATAGCGAAGGGTTAATACAGGGGTGCATATTGCTGTGTCAGGTATGCAGGATAGGGGGAGTAGACTATCCTGTTCAAGTACTTTTAATAATAGAGCAGGGGTTTCGTTTTTCGCGACACATTTCCTGTATTTTTGTTGTTTTGACAGATTTATTTATTATTTTAATAATGTAACGAGGCATCCAAATGCTCTGTTTACCAGCTAATTTATAAGAAATTAACTGATGCAAATGAATGATATTACAGAACTTAGTAATACTAAGCTGTATTTAAATTTATTCCAGGTATCATTATTGAATAATTTTTAACTGAGTTTAAAATGGAGGAAGTTTTAAATACACCTTTTTTATGTTTGTTAAGCGATATTTTCGCTATTTGGATGATTTATTGTAGTATCTCTTCTAGCCTTAAGGCTTGAAAACCGTGGCAGTAATTTCCCAGCACCCATAATAACACAGCAATAGGAATACACTTCGAAAACTAATTTATATGTTTAAATCACGATTAAAAATAAAGCTTGATCACAATCGACGTTTCTAGAGATTTTTATAATTATCTAAAAATCACCTTTGTTAAAGCCCTTATAATTATAACATTATCATTACCTAAAGATTAACTATGAACAAGCATTAGGCATATTATTTTCAACACGACGTAAACACATTGCATTACGTAATAAATTAACAACTTTATCGTGAAAAGAACCGAAACATCTTCAGTTTAAAATAGTAAGTCACAGTACCTACACCTATGAAAATAAATAAGCAAAGGCGCGAACTGTTATTTTGTGGCATAAATTCATCCACCAGTTAATAAGCTAGGCTCCTAATTGGTCCTATAAATATTAGATGTAAAACAAACAACTTGTCCGTCTTGCTCTGGCCATAGATTATTTTGTTTAGAAAGTACAAATGGGACAGCTTGCTCTTGTAACTAAGCAGAGAAACGTATGCAGGATTTTTTTTTTTATTGGGCAGTCTGACGTTCTGTGGCATGTCATGTGGCAAAAAAGTGAGCTACGTGCGATTCGATCTCGCTGTCAATGAAGGTTAGAAACTTTTTTTTTATTTTATATTATATTATAGAAGTTAGGTATTGCGAATAAGTTCAAGTAAAAAAAATATAGCTCTTTAAATTTAGTACGAAAATACGTTGCAAGCACAGTAATAGGGTTTCCTATCCTTTGGGCCTTTAGGACTTGCGGATCCCTAAAGATCACCATCATACTCTACCAAGTAACGCGAGTCAGTTTTCAAGCTTGAAGTGTAAAAACTGGCCATTTGCACAACTCTTCCTAAAAGCCAACCTGTTTAGGAAGTTTAATGGCCTTTCAGGACTTCGGGAGACATATTTGACTTACTAGCCAGGCATCATAAATTTCTTCAAAATTTGTTAACTTACTCGTTTATTTAGAGATTACTTAACTCGTTTATTTAGAGATTCTAATTCTGCATGGCTAGGCCTCCGCTGACTTTCCATAGGGTGTATATATACCTATTTGTGCATTTTTTAGACATAATTTCAAAAGGAAAAATGTCTACATCTTTACTCTATGTTCTAATTGCAGACAACCAGAGGCGTGTTGGCAATATATGCGCTCTTTCAAACATAATCGTAAACATATGCGATGAAGGTTTGTTTTGTGCATACATAACATGTTCTGTACTTCTTAGGAGGGCCCACAGAATGTTCTGAAGGCAACTGTCTGAGATTTTGTTGTAAAACGCTCACACTAACGCAACAATGCATCAGATTACTCATGATTCCACTCAATTCAAATATATTTATTCGATTTACATATGCTCTTGAAAAATTCGTTTGAAACAATAGGATATTTACACAAAAATGGAATGGAAAATCTACACCAAATTTAAAATTCAAACAAACAGAGTACAAAAGAATACGGCCAAATTAAAACCAAAACCGAATTTCGGGGTCGGTCTCAGGTTTGGCTGAAACTGAAACTGCAATATAACGTCATGATTAGGCGGAAAAAAAATATTAAATATAATAATCATTATAATTAGTCATTATTTTTAACATGAATTATTCAGTCTAACAAAACCTCCCAAATACAGTATAGGTTTCGGCCGTTATTTCGGCCGCATGGTAGCTAAAACCGAAACTAAGCCGAAACCGAAACCAAAACCAAAAGTTCGATCGGACACTAGTTGTATTTGTTAATTTTTTTTACACCTAAACTTTGGTCTACGTTTAAGCATTACAACATTTCCTAATTCTAGTATTAAAGCTATGAAAATAAAAGGTCACCATTTAAAAATGATAAAAATTTGACATACGTATGAAATAATTACACAACAAACAAACAATTTAAGCTCTGGTATAAATGACACAAAACCTTTTAACTACTAACTAAACAGCGCGATTGCTCATCTACTCCAATCAAGTTGTGTTTTTGTAGTAAGGAGTGTTTTGATAAGAACTACCCGTAAATACGTTAGTTTGATCGTAGCTGTCAATCTAAAGGTGAAGTTATATGGGTTCAGACTACTGATTAGAGATTTACGACTAGATTTTTATCTAGGTTCACAATTTATTCAGTATTTTGAATTTCACACCGATTTCTAAAGATCCAAACAGGCGCTTGATCAATTGAAAGCTGTTCATCATGTTTTGATGACAATATTAAAATCTTAGAAATTTCCGCTTAATGTGAGAACTATCAAAATTTTACAAAAACATAAATTCCGAGCGTTTTTTTTATTCTTCATCGTGATTTTTCTATATTTTAACACAAGTTGTACTCGTATTTAGACTTGAGATCCAAAGCTTTTATGTATGTTTATTTAATTCGACCACTGCTGTAAATATTTTTATTTACGTCGGAGCCAACTTTAATGCTCTGTTAAATAATAATGTTTGTCAGGTGGCGCCTCTCGGCCGAGCACTAGCTAGTGACAGACAGACAAACAAACCTGTCAAGAAGAACGTTTTAATGTAATGGAACTCTGATGGACAAATCACACGATGTATTAAACGAATCTTTCAAACAAACTGACGGGACGAGCCATTTCATGTGTTTTAATTTGCCGGTTTGACTGGTCTGTACGGATATCGAACCTAACACTGTTCAGAGTTTTCCCAGTTTTTTCAGAGTTTAGCCCAGGGGCATAAACGCGGACTTTCAATCTGAAGGTCGCTGATTCAAACTGCACATGCACGAATAAGTTTTTTCACTTGGAAAGTGTATGTGTTGTATGTGCGCAATACCACGTTCCCAAAACGGTGACGGAAAACATCGTGAGGAAACCGGCATGTCTTAGAACCGAAATTCGAAGACATGTGACATCTACCAATCCGGATTGGGCACCCGTGGTAGAAAAATTATAGTTACCTACTTAATGTTGCTTCAATTAATCTGTAAGAAAAAATATATAAAAAATATAACGTTTATACACTCATATGTTTGCACTAAGATTTCCTGTATTGGAACGGCATGAACAAACACAGAAATACAAAAAATAAATACATCTAGTTCAAAAGTTACATAACGATTAAAATTGTATATTATATTTTTATAATATTAGTCTACACGGTACAAAAATATCCAAAAAGAATACTGAATATATTAATGAATGAATAGCTAAACCCATGAAGAAACCATAAACTTCACGGCACCTTATTACTGAAACGTACATAAAATGAATATTTTACGGTTGTCTGTCCGTAGTGTTGTTTATAACAATGTTTTCATTCACTGCCAGTACGAGACGGCTATTCATAAATCTTCAGGAAAATTATGTTTACGTGCATTACATGGCGTCCGTTAGAAGGTTATTTTCATTCAGTTATATCAATAGATACATTTTTCACTTGTCATAAAAATTGAGGATTCAGTTATCATAACAACGCACGAATGTCAGTGGCAGTCGGCACCAAAATTAGATTTCGTATCACATGATATTGAAAACTTGGGGGGTCCAGTTGCTCGCGTCCGTAGGTGTGTACCCTTAGATTCCCTACACGTACCCCCTGGGTGGTGCTAAAGGATCAACCACAAGTAGCAATAGAACTAGTGCCAAGTTCATCTGGAGAGGTACTGCCACCACACCTGGAATCTGCTAGCATTAGTGTTGCATTACTGTGTTTCGGAAGGGTGTGGCTATCGGTGAAATAACATGCGCTTGAGACGTAACATCCCCGTTTCGGGTGACGAGCGCAACAGGGCGACTTGGGTTATGGGCGGAAGTAACCACTTCACATCAGGTTGGCCTTGAGCTCGTCCCTACACTTTCGTAACATAAAAAAAAAAAAACGAAAATCGCTTCTTTTAGAATTGTATTCTGAATGCTAATACAAATAACTTATAATACGCCCCCTGGTCCACCAAATCATTTCTCCTGCATTTTACCTCGTAATTTATTTATAATCTATACTCTACGCAGCAAATCGTGGCTACCACAAGCCCAGCGCGGTGACCAATGACCGGATTCTGCATCATAATCGGTGGAAACATCTCAAGCGGGCATCTCGACCGTAAATCTCGCTATCTCGATCTTGGGCGTAAAACACGGCACCGGTGGCTATCGGCGATCGCGGCGATTCACGCGACTCGTGTGTCGATTATATCGCTGCTAGTTTGTCTGCCTTCGTGCTAAGGTACGAGAACACCGGGATCTTTCTGGGAAACATTTAATGGCGCAGTTAACGATTCGTATGCCGCGACGGCAAAAAACATTCATCTATCTACACGACGACTCTGTGGCTTAGTTGGTAGTAGACTTGCCATCGAAGCGAGGAATCCCGGGTTCGATTGCCGGCCGGGCACACCTTGTGTGGGCACACATGTTTAAATTGAGGCGTAGGAATTTTCACATATGATAACCGACATTAATTATGAAGGCTCTTTAGTCAACTGAGGCCGCTCAAACTTCCGCAGGATCAGTTGACCTTATGAATGTTTTGAATCGGGCAACTGAACCCATTATTATTGATGAGTTGTATAGACACGAAAAAAAGTATTTTACTTTGATTTACGAAAACAACAACGCAACCACAAACGCGCAAATGTCGGATTGTGCGAATTACTACGACTGACTGACAGCCAATCACAGACATGAATCATCACAATATTAAGGGTTGAACGCATCTTGTATTGATGATGACGATCTTAACAAACTAACGGCATGACCCCCTTAAAAAGATGTGCTCCCGGTACATCACTGATTCCAGAAAGGTGTCGAGTTACGCGACAAAACTAGTGTTACTTCTCTCTCGTTAATAGCGAGGAATTACTGTTGATACCATCTCACGCATTTTAAATTCTATCCGATTAATCGATACAAGAAATGACCTTTTCCCAACACAACATGCATCGGAACTCGAATATCGTAACGGTGATTGATGCATCATGAGCTCTATTGCATCGGATATAGGATCATTATGGCTCGCATTGTAGCGGAAACAATTGAGAACTAATGTCAAATTTGACGAAGTGAATCTCAACCTTTACTCTCGGTCTCTCGTTTCAAATTCATTTGCAAGTGTTCCACAGATTCTTGCATAGGGTTTTCCGTAGTAGATCTTCGTATCAAAACACAATTTAGTAATTCTGTGCGATCCGAAATTAATGATTCGACACGAATCTTGTTGAATTCTACTGTGTGAGTTAAGAGTTAATATCGCTGCTATTGAAAATAAAATACTGAGATAATGTGTTTTGTCTGTAAAGTTTCCATTCAAATCTAAATAATTAGAATAGAAAACGGATTTTAAACATATAAATAGTCAGGTAAAGAAAATGTACTCAACGAAAAGACTCAAGAGAAAAATTTTAGGCAACGGTAAATATGTTCACCATATATTATATTTCAGGATCGATATACCTAATTGATGTATGGAATTAGAATAAAAATTATATCTTACTTTATATGGAGGTCAATAAAAGCTCCTTATATATATGTACCTATGTATGGACGAATTTGTATTGTACAACGATTTGCAAAAGTTAAACTTCTCAACCGGGGATTGTGACAACAAATGGTGATGAGCGTCAAGTTGCCTTTGTTTCTGTGTGTCCACGCCACATGCGACACAGGAAATCCTAGCGGTTTTTAACGACAAAACCTCGGTATCAGATATATTCGCATTGTCCTCCAATGTCGTGCTACACAACAAGATGTGGTCTTCTAAATACATAACTAATGTCTAAATCTTCATGGTAATCATGCAAATAGTTATTGTGCTGTTTTCACAGAAATATTACGAGTACAACAATAAAACTAGCGTTCTATTTCTCATAAAATTAAACACTAAACTAAACGAAATATCCAAAGAACTCCCACGCTTCTTGTTATTCAAGAATAATCATAACAATAAAACAAATTCATAACAATAAAAATGTCAACACGATAAAAAATATTAGAAAACTACCGTATAATCAAACAGAAATTAAATAGAACGTCCTCTATGAACACAATTATCAGTTCTTTTTTATGAGCAAAACATCGTTTGTTACTTTACATCGGCGATATAGCTATCATTGGAACAATCAATAACCGACGTTATACTCAACTCTATTCCAACGCAATACGTTGTAGGAAATTATTTGTCATCAATAAAATTACATTTTCCTCTGCATCTTACAAACTTGCGAACATCCACTATCAAAAGCTTACAATTCGAAACCCAGCTCTACACCCAACATAATAAGAGTGTCCCAAATGGAATTATTCAAATTAAGGTTAGATTGTAAAGGGGAGTTGACACGATCGTATAAAACTATAGATATGAGGACATAAAAATTCTAAAAACGCTGTCACCGGCCGGACTATAGCCATTCCATTTGTCAAGTGTCAAGTGGTAGCTCGGTGGGCACTATTTGAATGATAATTACATATAAAGTGCCTTAAGACGGTAGCTATTTATGTAACTATAAGGCATTTGTGGCTCGATCCTGTTAGGAAATGGAATGAACACATTTTTATGAAATACAGTGAAGTTGGGAAACTTTTTTTGGAACTTCTGCGAACATAAAATAAAATTGTATGGGTTCAACTACGGTTTATTATAAGGGTGTTCTTACATGCCTATACTCAGGATCATATAACCCATAAAATAAATTTAAAACAAAAGACTTCATCATTTTTTAATTTAGCGGCCTTAAAGTTATCACAAGTTTTGGGTATATTTGAATGGACTTATTTTGATACGAAAATCCCTTTTAATAATAAAATTACTAAAAATAGATACAATAAATTGTCAAAAGAGAATAACTTATTAAAATTATATAATATTATTTCGTCAATCCCATGAACTCCTCAAAATAATGATCATTTTCATGTAAAAAAAAAATACTATTAGGGGCAAGAAACATGGGATGAAAATATTGAAGTAGGTTTTTTAGACTTTTGAGTAAAGTCGTTAGTAACTTAATGAAACAGATACTTTGTGCTGATTATATTAGTGTCAAATCGAACTAAAACGAAACTGACATCCGCACCTTTCTATTCCGCACATAATAAAAGAGACAGCAATAATTTTGAAGCTGTCAATGTAGCTTTAAGTTTAGTTTGTAACCAACACACTCGACACCGTTGCACAACAAAACTACGCTACAGAGACTACAATTACTTTGTTCTACGCAGCCATAAATTATAAAAAAAAAACGTTTACTGTTTACGTTGAAATATTATATTCATAGTAATAAATAATTTATAGAGCGCAATAATTTATTCGAGAATTCTCCATAATTTATTGAGCTTTATGGTGTATTACGCATAAAATTTTGCATTAATTAAGATAAAACCTGTGGATGTTAATTTCTTCACATATTCATTGTTGGCAACTAATAAATAAATCATGTGTTCTGACGAGAATGAATGGGCAATTAAATATAAAAAATATGTCAGAAAAACTATGCAATGCAATGATTTATGCACAAGTCTGTGTTCTTTGCAACGTCTATTATAATATCTTTTAAAGGTTGTTTCATAACAACATTGGATTGCTTTGTAGAGTCTACACATCCTCGAATTTGTTCAGAGGTTCACAGAGGTTAGTTCGGGTAAAAATCCCATATAACTCAGTGACTCTGTAAAGGTTCATTTACAATCGTTTCGACGGGATTGACATAGCTGTATCAGGCCAAAGTCAAAAATCTTTATTTCCATTGAATTCTTAAAAATTACTTGGAAACGTCAAATTATCTAAAAATGTGCGAAGAAGTGCGGGTAACACCGCGGGGCACAGCTAGTTCTCTAATAAACACAGAAAAATTATAAAACATCTATTTCGCGCCATTTCAAATACCAGGAGGCCATTTTCATAAGTTCTCGTATGGCCAGCTCCGCGATCTCACATTCGGAGCGCGTGCAAAGCGTGATATTATCATATAAACAGCATTACAGGCCATTAAGTTTCCAAACGCTTTATAGCGGGAATATTTATGGGTGTAAAACTCGCCTTAAACACAGAATACGAACGACCGCGCCTTAAGAGGAGAGTTATGGATATGTCTGTGACAGATGGTAGTCTGAGGCACTTCGTAATCAGTCAATAGTTTAAAAAGTTTACTTTTATAATAGTTGGATTGGCGACCGTAAAGATGCGCTCTTGGCAAGACTTGCCAGGTGTTTTTCCTGTTCAGGATTTGGGTGGGTAAATAGTTAGTGGCATTTAAAGTGCACGTGAACATATCGATCCTGGCTGTATAAGTCGAAGTTATGTCTGAGGCCTTCGGGCAGCTTGAAAGCTCCGACACAAGTGTAGGCCACTTGCTTACGCGACAGAAGTAGATCGAGCACTTTCCTGCTTCCGAAGAAGGAAGATATTGTTCTTATTTTTATCCAAGAATTGTCTCTCCATTTAAGAGTAGCAAGGGGACAGACAATATTAAAAGAGTGTAGGTAAGAGGCTTTTGGGCTTAGAAATTGCGACTCAAAAGAAGATCAAAGAGACTGTCATATATAATGACTTTATTTCTTCAATGTATGGGTGCAAGGATATAGCCATATTATTGAATCGCTACAAAATGATAAGTGATTACCTCCGCCCATAACAACAGTAATACGACTTAGGTCAGTACGCGAACGGCTATCATCACTTAACTTCTTCCTTATGACTTTTGTGTCTTACGCCACAATTATGCCAGTGTATGGTATTGACTGATAGCTCCATAAATTACTGGGGAGAGTGTCGTTGGCTAACTGCACAACTGTTCAATTTGTGTTTGTATTTGTGATATATATAAACAATGTAACAATGTAAACACAGTAACCTGATATCAAAAGTACAGTGTAGCCGATTCTTAGAATTTATTACACCCGTAAATCTGAAAGCCGTATAAGTCAAAAATTTAGTCGTAGCCTATAAACAACCATTACTATTTTCTAAATAATATTGGCAGACAGAAACGAAACTCAATGTTGTATACGTTAGAGAAACCTAGAATAACTTTGTATACTTCCTGGATGCACCTGTTCTGTACATTTTGCATTGAGTGATAACGCGATTGTTTGGTAAAATAATAAATTAGTGCCATGAAAATCTGAAAATGTCATTCAATTCGTGTTCAAAACTGTTTTACCAGCCAATTGTGCCAACATAAACGATGAGCTGCGAACGGAAAACATAATAATCTTTTATGATTGTTACAGCTCGACCTATTCAAGGCACGAGTAAGAAGCAACATTAAAAAAAAACTTATTCAGAATGAATGACGTTAACTAAAATATAAAATACTACAAGAGTTTAAAATTTTTCGTGATTACGTCAAACTTTTCTGAGGTAAATATTGGTTTCAAAGTAAAAATAACATCAATCATAAATAGGCTTCTGGTATCATGGTTCTATTGTCATTTACTTTTTTGTGGATGAGCAAAACATACACTTTTTGACGTTGCCTATGGCAACTCCGTCTCACGTCTATCTGACTAGAAGCAACTTCTAGTCCATACTCTGACATTAACCTTTTGGGCAGACAGGAAGTATTTGAAACAGATTCGCTTCGCTATATTTCATGTTGTGGACTGCAGTTATTATAGAGGGTATATTTAGCGTTTATTATTCGAGGTTCGAGACATCAAACGTTTATCCAATGGATACTGCAGTTCAAAACACTAAAAGAATATATTAGGTACAATAAAGTGTTAGATTGAAGGGCATGAAATCTAGATGCCTTGGTACCTTAGATATATAGTTCCTTAAATACATTTGATACTTTTCACTTGTTTTCTTGTAAACTGTTACACTTAAGGCTATATTATGAGAGAAAAATAAATAAATATTTTATTATTATACCACATTATTTATTTTTATTCTTATATTTCCTTATTCTTACATATATTTTTCACTACAAAATAATATATTATTTATAAAATAAACAGCATAAAAACATTGTATTATAGTAAAAAATATATTATTATTATTATACATAGACGTTTGAAAAATAACGCCTGAATCCAACAATCGTACTTTTAAAGTTTCTAGAAAAAATCTAATTGATTCACTGATTAATATGATCAGCTTTCTTAAAACAGCTTATAAAATGCTTTTAGGTGTACTTTCTGGAAATCTCTTAAGACATTTCTTTTAACTGCGACGGATCGTATTTTTATGCATGGCTTAACCGCTTTGCACTGTTGTGAAAAGTTTTATATTCTGAAAGCTCTCTCAGACGGGATCATCGTATTCTAGAACATTTAATTTTTGAATGACCACCAATTCAAGAATAATATTTGAAAATCATGCCTATTTATTTTAATCTATGGTCGATCATTACATTTTATAAACACATTTTAAGCGAAATTGGCTTCATTTTATTACTTTCTAATGTTAATTAATTTAATTAATTCAAATAAGTGCAACATCACAGAAATACTTATCCTAATTTAACTAGAGAAATTTGATTTCTAATTTTTTAAATTGATTTATAATTTCTTTTTTTTTTTAATCGCTCGCTTTCAATTTTAATCCTCGCCATCTGTAATTGTAGTTGCATTCCTATACCTACATGTGTAGTGCAAATGAAATATTATTTTATTTAAAAAACGTTGATGGTCAAGTCACTATGATGGTGATTAATTAAATAAATAAAAAAATAAAATCTAAAGCACGAAAATATCTCTATATTCTAGAGTAGTATCAACCACCTGAATACCAAGGTTTTAATTTAGTATAAAATGTACAACACACCAATCAGACTATTTAAAAATAAACTATTTATATGAATAAAGCTAATTTAAATCTTACTTCTCATTAAGTAATCTTAATCAGGTTGTTTTTGAACAAGTTTGTTGTGTTGTCTCAGTCGGCCCATGGCAATTACATGAACCATTCAACAAACGGCATTGGCCATAGACTCGTCACCCAAAGGGTATAAACAATCTGAAATATAGCAGTGTACTACATTGTCTTTGACAAGACAACTAGGCTCAGTCAGATTTACAGTCAGCCAGACGCTT
The DNA here is from genome assembly GCA_921293045.1 of Aplocera efformata. Classification (NCBI taxonomy): domain Eukaryota; kingdom Metazoa; phylum Arthropoda; class Insecta; order Lepidoptera; family Geometridae; genus Aplocera; species Aplocera efformata. The sequence goes on from OV121045.1 coordinate 924,917, forward strand.
TAACGATAATATGTATTTATGTTTATTTGCGAGTATTTATGTGTATTTACGAGCCAAAAGCGCTGTTAATTGTCGAATAAAGTTGAATTTACAGATTGATTTACGACGAAAGTCTGATGCGGGCGCTCGATGATTTTATGACGTGAATAGAATTTCAAAATGTCGGTGTGGTTCCGCGATTTGATTAAAACAGTTGGTGATTTTTCTTTCTTATACTGCTATAGTGACGGGTCGAGCCGGTCCGCCTGTTAAGTGGTTACTATAGCGCAACACAATACCACTTAGGTCCTGATGCGCTTGTAATTTCACTGGAACCTGGAATACAATGCAAGTGCACCACTGCTTGAAAGACCCTGAAAAACTTAGCAACTGACCCAAAATGTCACCCATTTTATAATAGCAGTAAATAAACGAAACCAAAATCAAGAAAGAATCAAGTAAAAATTATTGTCATAATAAATAAATAAATATACGTTTACTCACTCATACCCCTGCAGCCCCTAGTATTCCCTGTGTCTGTGAAACAAGACAAAGACCCAAGATCCGAGAATAAACTCAGCACACAAAGTGTGTCTCGGCCGGGAATTAAACCCGGGAGCTCTCACATCGAAGGCAGGGCTATTTCCAACTAAGCCATATGGAAGAATGAGATAATAAAGAAAGAAAAATCCTTATCACATAGTGCTAAAGTAGCAAATACGCTTTGACTCAGCATCGTGCACACTGTTTAGCAGTGATCGCTGTTGTTCTGCCGAAACACGTCATCCAGTCCCCAGACACCATGAGATTAACGTTACGAGGAAAATAATAATGACAGGTGTAGCATTAGGATAATTATTCAAAAATTATTTATAAAAATGAAAAAGGTATAGTAAAAAAAGATATTTAGGTATATTATAATAGAAAACAGTAGTGTTTAATTTCGCATTTGAAACGAGACAACCGAATGAACAATATACCTCCACTTCCTAGATGGTAAAAATCAAAATTAATCTTCAAGTAACTATTGAAGTTATAACATTAAAAAACTTTTAACTAGTATTTATAATAACTTTTAACTGTAATAGTGCTTCCATTACGTACTAGTTTTCGAAAACTTATTTATTTTGTAATATTATTTTTTTATGATAAACCAGCGACCCACCCCGGCCTGAAACGGTTGCGCTGTACAACCGTTTCAGGCCGGGGTGGGTCGTTTCTCATTTTGAGAACTAACTTTAAGTTAAGGTGGAAAATCTCTTTGCAAGGAAATTGTTCATTCGAATACCTCCACCACGGCGTACATTCGAATAGAAACATCGTGAACGGAATTCAATCATAGTGCACACAAGCGTAGGCAGGTGTTCACGACACGCGTCACTATTACTGCAGCTCTAACAAGCGCCATCCAGCATCGAAGTGAGGATATGGCAAGTATTTCATAGCTTAAACGACCCTTAGGGTCTGATTCACCGGTGGAGGCACTGCTGACAACAACCCAGAATTATTCTCCGGTACATGAAGGAGTTGGGATGGCTGGGGTACAGTTAACAACGGAGAATCATCCACAATTAACCCCTAATTAGAATTAAACACAGGGTAGAGTTTTTCTTGGTGCTTGGAGCTGCAACATTTTTTTTTGTGCGGTTAAAGTAATATCACTGTAACATTGACTACAATTCTTACATACCTTATTTCTTTTTCTTAGGGGTTAGATTTCATAATTGTGGACCTGGTGGTCTGTTAGGCCCATTTAAAAAATAATTATTCTAACATGTCCACATCATTGGGAAGGAAAAACCTACAAAAAAACAAAAAAAACAGCTGAATCAAGAAACTCTTCCTATTTTTGAAGTCTAACCGATATTAATACTACAAAACATTCAGTCTTTTTAATTTTTCTGTGCTAAAAATTCTCGATGGAATCAGATTTGCCACATCCAACGTTTCATCCCTGCTTGCCTAAGCCAAGACGCTTGTTACGGCAAGTTTGCATTGAGCGGGTCTCGGATCAGCGGACAATGGGGCTCACCTGACACCCCTAATGGGATAACGTTTGCGTCGACGGGGTGATGGGAATGCCTTTGTCACCGTCTGTCTAGGACCAGCATTGTTTGATGGTACCAGTCAGATGTATTGAGAACCTCTTATTGATTAGTTTAGTCTGTGTGCAATTTGAGCGGTGAGAGGGTGGATTTGAGATGGCAGCGCCAGATGCAATTGACATTGTAAATGTATAGATATTTGATTATTATGATTAAGATCAATTATATTCATATTAATAACCAAGAAAACCAAAAAAATAAAAATAAAAGTAAAAGATTATAATAATAATAATAACATTATTGAATAATAATGTTAAAGACGAAAACTAACTGGAAACCGAACTCACAACCTACAGCGCAAAAGGAAGAGCTATGACCAACTAAACTGTGAGATCAATTGTTGACCAATCTTTTGTCAAGTGACGTTCTAATTTTAATAATTCAATGACAATGGTTTAGTTATATATTCTACTCGTAAAGCCCGAACTAAGTTAAGTACATAGAATAGTTTGTTGACTTGACTTTCTGGCGTAACAATAAGGAAGGGAAAACTATTGCAACACACAGCTTACTCTGTAAGTTGACATGAGAAGCAAACGGCACACAAACATCGTTACACAGTGTTTGCATTGTATACTAGACAAATAGTGTGACATACACTATGGGCCGGTGTTTAGGGGGAATTTAGCATCAACTGAAACGCAAAGGTTTCAATCCCATATTATTTATATTACAGTTTATTCATATTAGTGAAATATGCGGGTTCAAAGGAGCAACCCAAGCAAGTGGCAGTTGAACTTTTGCCAGGTTCGTCCGGAGTAGTACGGCCACCACACCTGGTAATCCGCCTCCTGGTGCATCGCGTGGCTGTATTCCGGTGGAGATTCGGTATTGCTATATCTAACATCGACACCGGTAGAATTACAGGCACTTAAGCTGTAACATCCCCGTCTCTGGATTGACGGGCCTAACGCATCTTCTCATACTGTAGTAGTGGAAGACCTGAGTAATATTTTGGTGTTGACATCAGTAACTACTTAACATCAGGATCACCTACACAAATTTTTACGATAAAGTCATTGCAAATTTATTCTAAATTCTAGTTTTTATTGTAATTCTGTTTTTTATTTTAGTCTAAGTTACTCGTATATTCTTATCAGCAAAGGTATTCCATTGCATTTATGCACATAGATAAATTATTAGTCACCCTTTATCCTCAGAGGGTGAGGCAGAGCTTGAATGAAACACTTTTAACGTTATGGTACCTTACATCGTATGACGTAGACCTGACAAGTGAGCTCTTGACCAATAAAATTACCTTATTATTCCAAACTTTAAGACATTGTATACCTATTTTGATAAACTCAAACAGGTGACTTTGAATGAAAAGCCACTACCAACTAATTAAAACGATTATCATATGGATGTTTGTGTTGTGTGATTGTGTCCACGCCACTTGCGACACAGGACATCCTATTACAATAATTATAAGTGTTTGAACTGTAACCAATATTTAAATCGAACTTTTTTTAAAACCTTCAGTTATTTTCCAATTTAATTAACGTACACAAATTTACTTGGTGTAGGTACTTGTTTAATTTACTTAAATTTCCAAAAAGTGGCAACCATTAAATAACGATTAATTCAAAATATCGCAGTTAAGGCAAACTGAATTTAAGTAACCAGATAATTACAGGTTTCTGTTGTAAAATAACGAGAGCAATAGTATTAGACTTGGCGATACTTTAATTGCTAAATTGAGATCATTACACTTGCCTATGTACATACTTTTCCATGAAAAATTACCGCCTTATTTTTATACAAATTATGCGAACGAAACTGAAGTATTTTCTGGAATTTACTTAAATTAAAGATTTAATTAAAATTGAATATTCTATTCTCTATAATAATAGCTAAACGACTCAGAATCTTCATTAGTTAGCTTAAGGCAAAAGTTTGTATGTATTTATATGTGTGTGTGTGTGTCTGTTTGTACCACCTTCACGCTTAAACGGCACAACAGATTTGAATGAAATTAAAAAACTGCGGGTAACACCGCGGGGAGCAGCTAGTAGTTCATAGTTCACAGCACTCTATAGCTTGCTCAGCATTACTCTTATGCTGAGATACTTTCCATGTTTACTTGACATGATAAAGGGTAATTCATGACGGAAATATATTTAGGTGCCACTGGAGGCACCTTAATTTGCACATAATGACACGCATAATTGGTTCAATAATTCTGCCACTTTTCAAGTTTTATAAATGCCACGATATTTAATTTACGATTAAATTCTAGATAATTTCAAAAGAACAAGGATATTTTGTGACAGTGAGTGGTTATGCATTATTTATATACTTAACAACTCCAGTATATGTGGGAAATAAGTATAATATATGTGGGAAATAAGGCTGACGTGTCCGTTGATAATAATAAATGTCATTTAGTACTATGATTCAACAAGGTGAGCCAAATTCCTAATCAGGTCACTAAGTCTTAAATTCTTGATAATTAACTTCTTGGTAGAAGCTAGTTTTACGGTAGTTAAAGTTACGACACATTAGCGGATTTTTTTGTGTTGCTTACACGACATAAGAATACGGTGAATTTTGTGTCTAGGCCTATCTTTTTGCAATTTCGTTAGCAATTTTCGGCTAACCGAGATATAATTATATTAATAAATATATTATACAATACATGATTATTGTTAACACGAACAACGGGAGTTCAAAAGTAGCATCGTCGGACCGTATTCAACACTTATGGAGAAATATAATATCTAACATCACTTTTCTTGGATAAAAATACATATTTTGCTTATATGATATAAGTATAATCATTGTTAATCATGATATCACAATCACAAAACTTTTAAGATATAAAAAATCTTTTATCGAACTCCCCGAGCCGCAGTATATTTCATCAGCGCGTCAATAAACAACACAAACAGTCGCGCAGTATTTCCATCGTCGCGCAATCGCATCGTGCGATATTTTTGTCGTCGGGGTCGTAAAGTTGTCGCAATATCGTTGTGGCAACACCAACGCGACATAAACGCATTGAAAGACGTGGCAGCGCAATTTTAAGCGACTGAACATATTGATAGGGTTAGAGTGCAAACAATGATTTTATTCCTGAAATTGTAGCGCTACTAAGATGTAGATTGGGTATTAGCCACTAGATAAGCCATGTTGCAGGCTTTCGGGTGGCTGGGAAACTCTGTCACTACAGTTGGCTACTTTTCCATACGAAAGAACGAACGAACACGAGTAGACGATAATTCCGCTGACCCTAATAAAATCCGTAGCACAAAGTATGAAACCTTGGATTGGTTCTACGAAATTACTGAAACGTAAACAATGTTTCAGTTATTTCATTAGTAAAAATATTTTAATTTTTAATTATTAATTGATTTAATTATACATTTCCTGATTAGAACTATTTTTCTTTCTTGTTTATATACCTTACAAATTACCGCGTCTCTCTAGCAACAAAGGTTTGCTGAAAGATAATTCATGTTTCTGTCTCAAAATAAAGCAAACCGTTTGTCGTGTACAATAAAGAAAACTGGCCTCACAGCTCAGCTGAAATTAGCGGGTTCGATTCCTAACCCGGACAAACATTTATATATATTACAAACTATACATAATGTCGGGCTAGATGGCGCTGTATGAAATGGCCCCCCGAATATTTATTATTTACTAGCCGTGTTCTTTCTCTGCCCAATCTCCTTGCGAAGTTCTTCATACAAACTTTCATCCTCTATTTCTTCCCTTTCAAGTATTATTGGTTATTACTATTATTAGTTTTTTTTTAATGTAAATAAATGTCGTAGAAACGAGCTGAAGGCCCACCTGGTGGTAAGTAGTTACATCCGCCCATAACGACAGGAAAACGACTTAGGTTCTCTTCGACCATTTCTTACGTCTCAAATTACTAGGTGTGGAGGTAGTACTCCGGACGAACTTTGCACAAGTTCTACTGCTACTTTCTGTTGCTCCTTTAGCATCAACCAGGGGAAACATTTAGGCATTCATACTCACCTACGAACGCGAATAATAAGACCCCCCAAAATATTAGTTGATACAATTATCCGGTTTGCCTACATTGCCAACAGTTACGACGCCGTCAAATTAAAAGTAATTCAGTGAACATTTAAATATTTCCATCTAACCTGTCGATACCATCAGGAAGTTCATTCCACTCAGCTCCGGCCACAAATTGAAGCTTCTGCTCGTGACGTATTGTTAAGGCTCCTTTATTTTGCCTTATCAATCGTGCTTTCCCCATCTCCTTTATTCCTCACCCTCGGTTATTAATGAGGGCCAAGTGATATTGACTTGTTCATTGTCTTATTAAGTGACTCTTGGCCAGAAATTATTGCGAGTGCTATCAATAAGCTTATATTTCGATTTTTTTCTGTAGGATTTATGTCCTAGCATCAAAACTAACAGTATGTCTGTCAGCAGATTTAATTGTATGTTTTAGGGGGTCCCGTTGGTCGCGTCCTTAATATTTATATATAATATATTCACCATAATAAGTAGGTGTACTAACTATTATGACGAACAACCGAAAAAAATATTTTTTGATTTTGATTTGATAAAGATAGTGGATACCCGACGTGTGCAACCCTAAAAACAGAATACATTTTGTGCCTAATGCATTGTTTTAGTGCTCTGGAACCATATTCACATTACTGCATTTCTAATAAAACCGGTTTGGGGCACATCGGTCGGATGATTTCAAAGTCTATAAAATACATATAAAAATGTTGTGTTTTATATATTATAGGATTTCGGAAACCCTAAGTGTATATACCATTAGCAAGCGTAGGTACACTATAGCGTAGGAAGCTATAGTGTACCCACGCTTGCTAATAGTGCTATTGATCTGTTTATAGGTACTTAATTTAAATTGGATGAGTGTATGGCATTCTAGAAGAGTCAAAGTCATACTTCACTCACGACTTTATGTTTATTACTGACGATCAAATTGGCTGCGTCTGCCAGCAGACAGCGCAGGGAATCGCGGATTGAAATGTGAAATGTTCTGTTCCCCGGCGCATTCGCATTGATGTCAGGTATATCTTTGTTGAGAGCTTTTGGAAACACCACCTCGGCCTCTTCCCACTGCAGGGACACCGGCCTACTCTCGTTAGTTTATGGTAAGGTTTGACCTACCACAGGAGCCCAATCCGGATTAGTAGATGTCACATTTGTTTGAATTTTTAGTTCCAAAACCAGCCGGTTTCTTCACGATGTTTTCCTTCACCGTTTCGAGAACGTGGTATTGCGCACATACATTTTCACCAACTCGGTGCATGTGTGGGTTTTCGAACCAGCGAGCTTTAGATTGCAAGTCGGCGTCTGTGCCCCTGAGCCACTACGCTCTATGAAAATACCAACAGGTATCTATTCTCTTTGCGAAGCATGCTAGATGGTCGTTCGGTCTGCATTTGGATGAGTGGCCATTCAGTGGCATTTGAGCGTTTCCTGCTCCCGTGGAAAGCACGCTAAGTTCGTTCCTGGCTAACGGTCAATAAGCCATATCGGAGACCTTGGGGTGGCATGGAATCTCTGATACCAGAGATGACACTTACGTACACGTCTCCTTACACACTCCATGTTTAAAAGAGGGTAAAAGTAAAACTACATTTGTTACTAAACCGCGTGTGCGTGCAAATTTGAATTTTTTTATGATCCGAGACCGTTTACTGAACCACATGGACCGCTGAGAAAATAAAACTAAAAACGTACGTTATATTATAAAACCGTTCTGATTCACGATCACGGATTTGTAAGCGTGCGAAAGAACAGTTCATTCGCAGAACAAACCCAAAGAAATTTTACACGATGTGAAAACACAAGTGCCGTTTCCAATTACTTTAATGACTGTAAGGACTGACCTCAGAGATCAGTTGGTAGCTCTGCCTTCTGCGCTAGGTAGGTCATGGGTTCGATTCCCACTCAGCACAAGCATTTGTGTGACGAACATAAATGTTCGTTCTGTGTCTGGGTGTTAACATATTACATTAATGTACTTACAAAAAAACTATAGGCTTATGCATTGTATCAGTTACCTAGTTCCTATAGTACAAGCTATGTGTAGTTTGGGGCTAAATTGCGCTGATTGAATTGTCCATGAATATGTATTTTTTAAGAATGTAACGGAAATAAAGATTTTTGAGTTTGGCACTTGCCACTCTATATCTAATTCATCTATCATGTTCATGAGTAATACAGGTGAGTCACACTCATAAAATAAAAGCAACCAGCTATAAGCTTTAATTTAACAAGGAAATTGCAAGTTACAAAACGCATACAATTTCACATGTAAAACGATTGCTTTCAGCAAAGTAAACACGTACAATTTACGAGCACAATAATAAAAATACACCGAGCGGCGCATACGTTCCGACGAACAATAAAGTCGCATTAAATACAATTATGTGGTAAATATATTTGTGTTTATTTTGTAAGTCGGAGCAAACGTTTGTGAGGCTGTGGACTGACTCAATAGCGGTCGGCGTTTTATCACACGGAAATAAATAATGTCTATTTCAATATCATTATCTATCTACACAAATAAATAATGAATTAATGAACAAATGTATCGTCTGATTCTAATGTTTAAAAACTTCTTTTTACTTCACCTTTTTTTTATGTAGTGTAATTATGACCAAAAATATTTTTTTTGGCTATAATACTTTGATTTAAAAGTCTTTGTCTTTCTGCTTGTTTGTTCTGACTTACCTCAGAAACAGATGGACATATTTTGATGGATATTCACTGGCAGATAACTGATGTTATAAGGAAAAACTAAGTCTACTTTTGGAAAAGAAGTAAGGTTCTGTGCAGTTTAAATGAATCCATGAAATATGCTTTTTATGTGAAAAAGTGACAAAAAAACTGAAACCCACCTGGTGGTAAGTGGTAACCCCTGCCCATTGATAACAGTATAAGACTCAGTATAAGATTTGGATCTTACACTGAGTTGCATTCATCCTGATGCGTCCATCACTCGAGACGGGGATGATTCTCATGCGCATGTGATTTCACCGGGACCCACATCTTAATTCTTCGCCCGTTATTTACCGATGTGAATGTTTCTTTTTTTATGATTGTTACGTGTCCTAAGAGCGAGAAATATGGGCGGAAAATATATGTCAGTTTTATTTTTTCGATTTTTTATCAGTCTTTCACCAGGAACCCTGGACCTACAAAGCACCAGAAAGCTGTAAGTTCCTGCCTTCGCTCCCCCCGGCCCGCCATAACCATACATCACAGTTATTTGTAGTAGTCATTCGGCAAGCGTGCGCGGCGATGATTACTAAGGAACTGAGTGAAAACGTTACTTTGACACGATTTGTGACACACACTATTATACTGCTTTTTGCTGCGTTCAAGACTTTGTTATTTTACTGCAACACTGACAGTTTGGGACACAAATCTATAGTAATGTTCTTTGCTGCGTTCAAGACACTGTTATTTTTCTAACAACATTGTAAAGATTTGAGACTCAAATCTATAGCTACTAATATAATATAGCTGAAAAGTTTGTTTGAATGCGCTAAACACTGGAACAACCAGTCGGATTTGAAAAAATATTTTTGTATATGATGGCCACATTCATGAGGAAGGCTTTCTAGCATTACGCTAAATTTCTTTGAGTTATCTATATCTATACGTATACGTTCAAGACGTTGTTATTTTTATAACAACAATGTGACGATTCACGACGGCTTCTTGGCTTAGTTGGTAGTAGCCCTGCCTTCGAAGCGAGGGGTCCCGGGTTCGATTCCCGGCCGGGGCACACTTTGTGCGGTGAGCATGAAGTTTGTTCTCGGGTCTTGGGTGTTTGTCTTGTGTTTCTGTGTTCGTCCATGCCATCTGCGACACAGGGAATCCTAGTGCAGAGGTATGAGTGTGTTAACGTTGTTGTTTGATTTGTGACACAAATCTATTATAATAATTTTTTCTGCATTTAAGACGTAGTTATTTTATTTGTGTGTTACTGTTTGATATGGTTTGGGACAAAATTATGATAAAAAATTCTATTAAATAGGTAGCTCTCGTTGCTGCGTTCAAGGTGTTCTAATTTCACTGGTAACACTGTGGCCCTATAATGGTCGGAGACGGAAATCTCTTTTAAAAATCGTTTAGAAATTATCGCCACCTTTCTGAGCATTATTTATTTGTTCTTTATTCGATTGGATTACATTTTTAATTATAATATTACTAACCGTTCAATATTTAGCTGTATTTACTAGCGGACTATACTCCGCATTTAGGCATACTTAATTAAGACTTAATTGAAACGTCCCTTCTCACTCTTTTAAAGTTATTTTGGGACAAGCTGCCGAGTTATCAGAGAAATATCATTAGCGTCGCCGATTTCAATAGCAAAGCTGCCAGCCGCGCGACGCCACTGCCATCTATCAACGTCACCGCTTTATGAATGTCCTGTCAAAATCCTTATGAAAAAGTTAATAGAAAAAGTTTGATGCTGACAGTTCTCAGTGACAGTTTAAAATTTTAATATTCATGAACGTCAGCGGGCTGGGATTAATCCTGGGTGATTAGTGAAATGAGGCTTTTGTTTATATTGGGGTCAGCTTGGACAAAATAACGCTAAGATATTCATAGCATAGCATAAGATATTCATATAAAATATTGTACAAGGTTTTTTTCTATCACAGATGATTAAAAAAATCGAAAAAAAAATCTTACTTCTATACTTTCATCGGCATGTCTTAGAACCAAAAATTTGATGACATGTGACATCTACCAATCCGGATTGGGCTCCCGTGGTACATCAAAGACCATTCACTCTCAATTATCGAGAGTAGACCGGCATCCCTGCAGTGGGAATATTAGAGGCTGATACAGTAACGCTAGCGCTTCTTTTGTTTCTTCTTGAACTGTAATTTGCTGCTTGTGGCTGGACACTTTTTCAACTTGTCTACCCTTAAAAAGATGAACAAAGTAAGTCCCAACGAATCCTATCCTATCCTGCTAGTTAGTGCCGGCATCAGAACCCCTCTTTTAAAGCGGGTTATTGCTAGCCTATGGAGCTATTTCAGAACCGTGATAAGATCTCGATATTATGCAGGAATATTATGATATTATCTGTAATTTTAAACATTAAGAACATCAATTACATTATCTCTCTGAACAGTACTTGGGCATTATCAATTATTATTATTTACTGCGTAGATATTATAAATTGTTCTATATTATGACATAAGTACGTAATAATACTAAATAAAATAAAATTTATTTTCGTTCTTAATTATGCGCATCAGTCAGTTGACGACGCAATTTATTTATTACAAATATCGCAGTATTTATTACCAACATAATAATAAATAAGATTATCTGGACGTGCTATTGGAATTTATTAGGTTACTCAACATGTCCCTAAAAAAATATTGTTATTATTTATTCTTCTATCGTGGCCAGCTCTGTTGTCGGAGTTTTCAGGCCGCCCGAAGGACTCTGATATGGCTTAACGACTAGTACCGGCACCGACATCTTAACGTCCCCTTCGGAGCACGGAAGCGTTCAGTTCAAGTGCCACGAAATTATCACCCATCCAACTTCTGACCGGGCCGAAAGTTGCTTTACTTAGGTGATCTGTAAAGAATATTTAAGCAAGCTACGCCATGGGCTCTTGTATTTTTATACGGTAGTACAAAAAGGAACTCTGTAGGACATGTTTACATGCCAAATAAGAAGGGTAGGACGAAACTACTTTAATTTTTATACATACTTTTAAAAAACGAGTAGGTTCTTCATTTGGCTTGTAGAGCGATTTAGTTTTTTTTTTTAATTTGGTCGAGTCTACCTCCAACGTGGCAGCACATAAATTTCATGAATAAATTCCAAAAAAGATTTTTATTATATTGGTTTTCAGATATACTCTGTTACAAAATAGTTCATTAGTCCTAAATAAATCTAAATCCAAAAGTCGGTTTATTAGATTTTGAAACCAGTCAATTATTGCGTGGTATACCACAGTACCTACAAGGATATATAAATAAATAAATAAACGTTTACACACTCATACCTCTGCACTAGGATTCCCTGTGTCGCAGATGGCATGAACAAACACAGAAACACAAGACAAACACCCAAGACCCGAGAACAAACTTCATGCTCACAAAACAAAGTGTGCACCGGCCGGGAATCGAACCCGGGACCCCTCGCTTCGAAGGCAGGGCTACTACCAACTTAGCCACGGAGCCGTCAAATACTCGTATAAATAAAACCATAAACTCCACGACCCACGACCCACGACACGCCATTAATATTAATGAACATACGCACTGTTCATAGAAAACACATTATTACAATTGAAGTTTGCATAACGATCATAAACGTCACAAGCGATAGATTAAAAAAAAAACTAAATTGCTTTACAATGAGACGTTACAACCCCGTCTCGGGTGACGGACAACGGGATGCGACTTGTGTCTGTCGTATTGGGAGGGCAATCCGTGATTATAATACTGATAATGACGCAGTTGCCCTGCCTTCGAAGCGAGTTCGATTCCCGGCCGGGACACACCTTCTATGGTGAACATGTGAGCGGGTCTTGGGTGTTTGTTTTGTGTTACTGTGTTTGTCCATGCCATCTGCAACACAGGGAATCCTAGTGCAAGGGTATGATTGATAACGTTTAAAAACGTTTCTCAACATAATATTATGAAATTGCGCATAATGTAACACAAAAGATATAACAATTATAGAGCTAATTCTAATGTTTGTGTTGTATTTATTGTACTTCACAAGTTCAAAAACTTCAGGCAAAATGGTAATGTAAGCGGATCACGCCCGAGCGTCGCGTATCTTTTTGTTTTTAGTAATATCATTGGCCTTGCCTGCCCGAATATCATGGAATTATTTATTTTACTGAAGAAACGTGTCACTGTAGTCGTTCGTGAGAATGCTAATGGCAGAAACAAGCTTACTCCTTGTCATGTGTAGGTTACAATGACGGCTCTGTCTGACACTTCGTGGAGAATGGCGCGAATGAAATGCATGTCTTTATTTGAATATAAGTAAACTAAAAATAAACCATACGTAAAAACTATATTAAAATAGTGCTTCGCTATCTAAATTTCTAGTTCCACGTTATCATTGACAGTTCACAATAAAATGTCATAAATCAAGATGGCTTCCAAGATGGCGGCGTCGGCGCAGTTTGACAGTTATCGCGTGTACGGCAGAACATTAAACTCATTGATATTTATTACTCAATCGTTCTAGCTAGGGTTTGATTTATTGCTGATAGATATTATCGGTTATTGTTTTTATTTATTTCTTTTTTATGTCAATGTCGAGAATTTGGAATATGGAGTCATTTCTACATAATAGGTTGTTAGATTGCTTTACACTCATATAATAAGTATCGTGAAGAAACTAGACTTTAACCTTTATCAAATAATTAATAACGTTTTTTCTTGAACAAAATTCGTCTCCGCTATGAAAAGAGAAAATTATCGAAAAGAAAACTATTAACCGAAAAATCAAAAGAAAGCATTATTTAATCTGTACTATTTGATAAGCCATGTCAGAACCCTTCGGGTGGTATGAATATTTTTACACCAGGCTTAGCCAATTCTTCACACGAAAGAATAAGAAGCGCATCCAAAACGACATATCTCTGTAAGCTCAGTCATTCCAACTCTTCAACGCACCAGCATGCTACTTATCTCATCGCCTGTCTACTCTACTTCAGTTAGTGGGTGTAACATGAAAAGTGTATAGAAGCTTACACCCTGTAATCCTGTAAACCAAAACAAGATTATACCGAACCGTTCATAAAATAAACTCAAATTGAAATTTTCCCCGAACACGCAGCTCTGGGAGGTAGGTAAAAGTCAATATAACTAGAATCAAACTCTGTTAAAAGCGAATCTGTTGAATTTCCAGTTAACCTGATTTCCACCGAACTGCAGGTGACTCAATCAATATTTGGACGAGAAGGAAAGTTTCATATGAATAGGTACTATGAAAAATATTTCGTCTCAAACTATCAGTTGCACAGACAGGATTGAATGTTTGAGACGAAATAGTATGAAACAAGTAGTGAATTTTATGATAAAGTTGATTTTTTGGATCATGCGATCTTATTATTAAGTTTTGCATTTGTTCAAACCCTATCCGACTATATTATACATGGGGAAGACAAAGCTAGAAACCCCTAATGAGTGATTATATTCTTTTCGTTTCATTCATTGTTTTATATTCAAGTGCATTATTAGTATTATTTTCTATGTGACTACAGTGGTGGGACGAGATGACGGATCTTCTTCTAGTAGTTACCGCCGTCTATATATATCATATAAACGACTCTGGTCTTCCTCTACCGAAGCATAGAAGACCAAGGTCTTGACTTGACTTTGAGTCAACGTCGTGACTTTGAGACGAGGATGTAACGCCTCATGTGCCTGTTATTTCACCGTGACAGCAATCGGAGTGCACCACTGCTTGGTGGCAGAATTTCTCCATACAAATTAAAGCATTTTAGCAGCCCTGATTATTAATACGGCTGAGAAGTACCAAAGTATTGACTTTCAATTCCATATTTATGATTCCTTACGTCAATACATAGAACTGAGTGGTCATAAGATTTTATGCGGCATTTACCTTTGGGGTAAGTGACGCGTAAATTCTTATAACACGACGAGCTGTTCCAAATATGAAAGAACAGTATCTTAAAGGGGTGAAGCTAATGTAAGGTTATTTTATGAGAGGTCGTTTCAACTATGCCGGAAGCTGTGGCTTCGACGGAAGTGATGGTTTGATAGAGCTGAAAAAGCTTTTGAGGGATAAAACGGGATGCGAAACTGTGAACTGAGGGTTTGCACAGATATAAAATCATCGGCTGGTCTCACTCAGTAGTATATCAGGTACATAATCGTATATTAGTTCTGAATTCTATAGAAAAACACAAAATACATATTAAATGGTGAGTCGCTAATATTCGTTTTTGATATACATTGAACTTAATAAACTAGACACCATTAATGTGAACGCCCGAAAACAAATATAATAAAATAATATTTTCTCGTTGCAAAACTCGCAAATTGCCCGGCAAACGCGGCTGTCACTTGTCACCATGTCTGAGCTGCCACCTGTCAGCTGTCAGGTTGGAGTCTGACACCCAGTGGCGCCGTCAACGCGGATTTACATAAAAGTGGTAAGTGACAATTAAAAAGCTTGTTGTTTAACCGACGAGTTGTCGCCGAAACGTAATTTTCAATACCTAGATCAATTTCAGTTCTATAACAACACAAACATCTACCATTTCACATTTAAAATTTGTTAAAAAAATCTCATAAAAACCTTTGTAATGACTCTGTCTTCGGCGATTGACTCGACTCCGTGAACAATTAAAAGGTTATTTACACAGACATAATACACACCTCAAAATTGTTTAGGGTTTAATTCAAAAACTCTTTATACTCCGGAAAAAGTTTGTGCGTAATGAATGATCTCTATGGTTTTTACTTGTTCGAAATTTAAAAATAGAAATTTTTAACAAAAACAAAAGAATACGCGGCAAACAAAAGTTACTCGCTTTGCTTCTTTACTGATATCAGAAGAGGTTATTCATAGAAAAAATAACTTATTTAAAAACGTATCTTTTTTACAAAATATACTCTTTATAATAAGCTATGCTGTAAATTTAATTTTTATCATCTCGTTAATTTTTGTGGGACTTGATTAGTAATCTACTGTTTTAGATAAAACACAATATTACAAAAAAAACCGAGCGGTCGCCGAGGTACTTTATTTAATACCATACCAGTAGGGCATAAAGGACCCCCCCCGTGGGTTCCCGCCTTGTCGGGGCGGGGGGGCTTAGTAACCGTGGCCTGGTCCCCCACGGTGAAGCTAAGAGGAACCCGGGAGGGCCGCTCCTTTAGGCTTTGCCTCTAAGCCGAATAGGAGCGGCACAGTAGGTGGCGGTGCCTTATGGGGGGCACCGCAACTGAGGCGGGCTGCGGTGCTGTATGGGCAGCTCCGCAGCTGAAGGTTAGGGGCCGCGGCGGGAGAGGAGTGCCGGTATTACGGTGTGCCGTTCTCCCTACCTTCCGCGGCCACGGCGGGGTCGCCACCGCTGGATGGCGGACGCGGTGGGGCCGCAGGGGAAGAGGAGTGTCGGTATTGCGAGGCGCCGCTCTCCCTATCCTCTGCGGCCGTAGTGGTAGGCGACGGGACCACAGACCTGACCCGTCGCATGGGGACCTAGGGCGTCTGACACGGGGTAGTCTGACGTCCTATCGCTGGCATGGTCCCCGAGGTGGTTGCGACGCGCCTCGTGTCCTGGCGTGTCGTGGCGAGGGAGGATGGCATACATTGCCATCCCATGGAGGGTCCGGAAACGGACAGCTGCGGCGGGATCGCGGATGTGTGTTACAACGTTCCCGTGTTCCCGCCACTAAGCGGCAGAGGAGGACACCGTGGAGTTTTAGTGGGTAGTCCCACATAACCGCTCTGTTTCCCCGTGGCAGGGCGGTATGCTAAGACATTTCTCCACGCAAAAAAAAAAAAAAAAAAAAAAAAAAAAGGGCGTAAAGGACATTAATTAATACAATAGTTATATATTCATACAAATAAACATGTTCATTTCATTTCAACATTTAATATTATTCCCGGATAAATATTTTGTATTCCATAGACCAGTTTCATAATATGGCTCCGAGAATAAGTGGAATCCTTTAAAGGCTATATCAAAGCAATATTGTTTTAAAAGCTCATTACAATCATAAAGTTTACAGCATACTTCTACAAAATTCCATTTAACTGAGGCAAAAATTGAATGATAACTTATATTTATCACTTAAAGCGATGGAGCGGTAGTTTTTAAGTGATTCCAAAACGATTTCAAGCTTACAGTGTTCTGGATATTTTTGTTCAACCACATGCAACGAATTTCAGTTTTGATATGTGCTACGTTGTTTTAATTTTAAGTTATTTGAAATCATATTTTGGAACGGAAATCTTGTTTTCGGAATTAAACAAACGTTGGACCATCTTTATGTTAATAAATAATTTATGGGTCATATGTTGTTTATGATTTGAACAATAGTTCAAGAGCTAACTATTTTATTTCAAATTCAAATTAAATGTGAGTTAGTAACTCATAAAATAAATATCAAAAGTACAGATCATTAGCAAGTAGAACTCAAATAGTTTATATTAGCGAGACCTGTTCAACATTTTGATAATAATCGTTTATCATTAATTCCCAACTATGCAATTATAAAAATACACTCGTATACGCGAGGAAAAGAAAATATTAAAAAATAAAGACACAGGTTGTGTCTTTATTTTTTTAACATTCATTTTGGTGACAGAATCCTAGAACTGACCGTCACAAAACCGTTAACTTCACGATCAAACAATTGACTCACATAATTTACATGCTTGCTGTCAACTAGGTGAGAAACCAATATGAAATCACTTGTGCAATAGTCGATCGGGCTGTTTCTATGCCCGGTGCCATAACGGTCGGGTACGGGCTATCTCGATGATGTGCTATTAATACGCCGATACGCCGCCGTTAATGTGATCGTGTGTAAACCCGACCCTACGGTACACTCAGCCACAATACTTGCTATAAAACTCAAATAATTTATTTCCTTATCTATACTAATATTTTAAAGCTGCAGAGTTTGTTTGTTTGATTGTTTGTTTGAACGCGCTAATCTCTGGAACTACTGGTCCGATTTGAATGATTCTTTCAGTTTTGGGTAGTCCATTGATCGAGGAAGGCTATATATAGGCTATGTTTCTTTTTTTTTTCAAAATTTGGGATCCGTAAGTAAATTGCTATTTTGTAACACAAGGTGTAAAATCGAAAACCTATTTTTGCGTGCGCTGCAAAAACTTTTGACAATAGAACAAAATGATGTACTACGGGTTTGTAGATCCCATTAAGACCTACAAAAAAGTCCGCAAGAACATATATCTAGCTATCATGGTTTAATCACAATAACCGATTTTGTGTATCAAATTTGTACAGTTTGATCCAACTTAAAAGATAGGATAGCTCACATCTCAATTTATGATCGTAATATTATTTTATTGCAAATTATAATATCGTATGACAATAACGTTAGCCACAGCAACGCGTGGCCGGGTCAGCTAGTATAGGTATAGATATCGGATATCGTTTGACGTGACCAAACGGGAAACATATTCCTGCGCATATATCGTTCCAAAGACGCATTATATGCTCAAGGTTATGTCAAATAATAATCAGTTATTCTTAACCGATTTCAAAATAATAAGGAAATTTTTTTCAGCGGTTTATTATATGTCTGTATCGCGATTTTTTCACCAAATGAGGATCGATTTTGATGACAAATTTGGTGATAAATTGACGTAAAATAAGCGATGTTATACTTGGGTCATACTTGGGTCATTTGATTTTTAAATCAGTCAATTATACATGCTAAGATTATGCTTACCCATAAACTGTAAGATAGACATTGTAAGCTTAATAATAGGGTTTCCTACTGTACCATTGGGTACAAAAATTCTAAAAATAAAAGTGTATGTAGAAAGACTTGAATTAATAAATAATTAGGTAGTTTTTATACTATACAAATATATCATTATATTTGGTTCAAAGATGTAATGTCCGAGACACATCTAGTAAGATTACTTATTTCAATAATATTTATACCATTATTAATGACAGGTTACGTTACAACTAAACGTATAACGGGTCGGATAGGATCAACCCTAACCGCCATAAGTACATATTTGTAAAAAAAAAGTGACATTTCCTACTTTTTTACCAAATCAACGATTTTTTTTTTTATTTTTATTTAAATTTTGACATTGACGTTGACAAGTTATACCTGAAGGCTGTGTAAGATGCCAAAGGAGATGGGTCCGGAAACGGACAGCCGCGGCGGGTTCGTGGATGTGTGTGCTACGTTCTCGTGTTCCCGCCACTAAGCGGCAGAGGAGGACACCGTGGGGTTTTAGTGGGTCTAGTCCCACATAACCGCTCTGTCTCCCCGTGGCAGGGCGGTATGCGAGTGCATTTCCCCACGACAAAAAAAAAAGGGCTGTAACCACAATATTGTGTTTACTTCTTTACAGCAACCTTTGTATCTGACGGTACCATATTAATACTCCACTTGCGGCGTTATGTTCCGGACTCCGCGTAATTGTTTAAGGGTTGTTTTATACCGGTCGCTTACTGGCTCGATTTAATAACTCCACGATTATAGACTCGATACTGTATATGGGTATTAGCGGTGAAGGTTATCGTAAATTTCTACTGTTTAAAATGTTTTCGTTATGTGGACCGGTAAACAC
This sequence comes from Aplocera efformata, assembly GCA_921293045.1. Classification (NCBI taxonomy): domain Eukaryota; kingdom Metazoa; phylum Arthropoda; class Insecta; order Lepidoptera; family Geometridae; genus Aplocera; species Aplocera efformata. The sequence continues at coordinate 944,293 of OV121045.1, forward strand.
CAATATGTATGTGACTTGATAGAACGAGCTAGGAGCTTACGGCTCACCAGATCTTAAGTGGCTAGTAATATATATAAATAAATATAATTAATAACGTTTACACACTCTCTCTGCACTAGGATTCCCAGTGTCGCAGATGGCATGGACAAACACCCAAGACCCGAGAACAAACTTCATGCTCACCACACAAAGTGTGCCCCGGCCGGCAATCGAACCCGGGACCCATCGCTTCGAAGGCAGGGCTACTACCACTGAGCCAAGGAGCCGTCAATATGACAAGTCTTTCTTATCACGTCGCGCCGATATCTCTGAGTCGGGGATGTTACGTTTCATGTGCCTGTAATTCAGCATCACTCCCTTATAACGAAACACAGCAACGCTATTGGATGACTGACTGTGGCAATACTGACTGCCTCTGGGTTTTCCACCCAGGACAAGCATTTGTGTGATGAATAGAAAATTTTGTTCTTTGTTTAGGTATTGATATGTAAGTATGTATTTAAAAACAATGAAAAAGTGCTATATTAATATTCTATCAGTTATCTAGTTCCTATATTACAAACTATGCTTAGCTGTAATATAGGAACAAGCTGTGTGAAATGTTAATGAGTTTACTCATTTATTATACTTCCTCACACCCTGGCATAATCTCTACTGCTACTCTGCGTTGCTCCTTTTGCACCACCCAGGGGACACGTGTAGGGGCTGTAGAGAGACTCACCTACGGATCCAACCAGTCCTTTCATACCATAGTAAAACTAATAATTCCAACTATTTGCGATTTTCAACTTAGCGACGTGAAAAAGAGCGGACGATATCGCGCGATTTTTCGCATGTAACGTTGTACTTATAAGATGAAACAGCCCCAACTAATAAAAATAACAAATACCCTGAAACCTGGCCATAAAACTGAAATAACTTGATTCCCGGCCCACGACCATTCCCGGAAAATTCACTTCGGACATATAACTGTTTCCCTTTCGTGAAATAAAAATTTAGCACCACAGCGGGCCGTGTTCCTGAATTATTGGGCAGCTCTGCATTAGGGCTGGGAAATTAAGCATTGAGATAACCGGGTAAGTTTTATTTTTGAATATACAAAAAACAACGTTATCACACTCATACCTCTGCACTAGGATTCCCTGTGTCGCAGATGGCATGGACAAACACAGAAACACAAGACAAACATCCAAGACCCGAGAACAAACTTCGTGCTCACCACACAAAGTGTGCCCTGGCCGGGAATCGAACCCGGAACCGTCAACGTTTACGTTTATACGTTAACGTTTATACGTCAACGTATACGTTTTACATTAATGAGTTGCACTGTACTGGGGTGTTTTTGACCAACTTCAGAAAACTGAAGAGGTTCTCAATAAGCTCAGGTTTTTTGGCTGTTTGTTTGTTACGCGAAATCTTGATAAATTATAATCAGAGTTGATTGAATTTATATTAATATTTTTTATACATATACATATCCTATTTACTAGACTGGAATTGAGCAACTGAACCCTCAAAAGATCTTTCCTAACGAATTAAGAAAATATCTAAGTAAGTAATATAAAAGATCTAAAGGAATAAATGAGTTTGAGTTTGAGTTTGAGTTTGAGAAGTACAGTAGTCGGCTAATAAATCACGTGCCATATTTTAAAATAGCCGGAAATTTGTATCAGTGGCTCTGGCCTAATGCACATTTTGTTCTGATGCCTGTCCATTTGTAATAAGGATTTATCACACCAAACACAATGATGGATAAATTTGCTTAATTTTCAGCGCTGAAATGTTACATCTCTGAAACCTTTCAGCTCTCGAAATGTTATGAGGATTTATTAACGCGAAATTTTCCAAATATCATTTGGCGTGAAAATCCCAACAAAAATACGCGGCCAGTGACAAATAAAGAGGAGAATGAGATTTGTGCGTCGCATTTGTTTTTCGTTAATAAAACGACATGTGACATTAATTAAATTAACGAGCTGAAATTCTTCGTTTTCTCGCTCGGTTTATGAATGTTGAGATGTTACATAGAGTTATATATTACGCGACTTACGTGTGAGATGCGTCCATTTTGTTTGCGAAAAGTTGAACTGAAATCAATTTTGTCAGCTCTTATAATACCGCCGTCTCTTTTACACGGTAGGGAATAGAACGAGATGGATTCTGTTACGTAATAGTCTTAGGAAACTCAAACTCATTTATTCCTTTAGATCTGAAATATTATTTAACATATTCTTGAACATATTACGTGTCACAGTTCCTTAAGCACATTTCATGCTAGTCTTATATGTTAAGTTTACGTCTGTTCCAGTCATAACCGGCCAACCGACAAGAAGAAACAGACAAGTACCTACTACAGTTTTTCTTTTATATGTATGTATAATACATATAAAACTTTCTCTTGAATCACTCTATGTATAACTGAAAATTGCATTAAAATCCGTTGAGTAGTTTAAAAGATCAAGTCAACAGACTTCATTTTATACTATGTAAAGAGTTTTTCAACATGTATATTACATTTCCTGACTTCTTTCGTATCAATAACCCGAGTCGCAAAGGTCGATAAACCCTTCACGTACTGTCACTAGCAAAAGTGTTAAATAATTGATGGTGTTGAACCTGGTTGTACCGGGTAGCTCGTTATAGGCGTGACGTGGACGACTACACAAAGAATGAAAAATGATTGTCGCTTTAACGGCAGTCTACGCAACGTGCGGACCAACCGAAAGTATGAGCCATGAATATAAGTATAAGTATAAGATCCAAATTTTATACTGAGTCGCATTACTGTTTTCATGGGCGGGGGTCGCCACTTACCACCAGGTGGGACCTCTGCTCGTTCGGTCACAAATTCACAGGATCTGCAGCGCTGGTTATTTATTTAACTGGTCTAAAACAATCTTTGTCTTGGGTGGGAATCGAACTCAAGACCTACAGCGCAGAAGGCAGACCTACTACCTACCAACTGAGCCGTGAGGCTAATCAATTAATTATACGCACATAGCAACACGAATTCTGGGAACATGTCAACTCGCTACAGCTTTTGGTTCAAGACACTTCTATACCTACCTTTTTGAAATTTAATGGGTGAAATTATATTAATTAGTAGATTATTAAAGTAATCTGATTATTCTATATTTTTTTATCTTTAATTTCATTTTAAATGCAGGCTACTATATTTATATTATTATATTCATTAGGATACGGAATTATTATATTATTATAATATTCAGTAGGATTCCGTTCCGTGTGGGTTTTCATTAAATTGTAACACCCGTTTCATTGGTAAAGACGTCCCTCTATACCTTTTTAATATGGATGAATGTAATTTTGTAGGTAATTTTATTATGCGACGTAGTTCTGGAGTTTTGAATAACTACAAGTCATCTTTACTTTTTAACTGGATGGGTGTGAATGGTATATAGTCAGGGCGCATTGAGGTGATAAATATTTATAAACATAATTATTGTTTAGTAAGTTATCTACATAAGTTTTCGTAAAAGGAAACAAAAAAATAGTTTGAAGAAAAAAATAGCTATGGGTTCGTAACATTCTTCCTCTCAACCACGGCTTAATCACTAAAGGAATATCAACTCATAAAACTATTATTTTATCTGCTAAAAGAACAAGCCATCATCAATCCGAGTACAATACTCAAGCTGTCACTATAAGTTCGTTTTGACAGCGCACACCGGTCAAAAACACGGCTATTTTGAATGCAATCCCGCTGCGCAGTGCATTAATCAGTATAGTGGCCGTCCCGCTGTCAATCACGGCCGATGTCGCTGTCGCACTGACAGCCACAGACCATACTAAAATATACTGCGTGGTTAAATGGTGGAATGTACAGAGCTTATTCTCGATCATGTTATAACGAACTAGCTGACCCAATAAACGTGTTTTTTTTTAATAATATTTTGTGACGACGAGCTGAGGGCTACCTGATGTTAAGTGGTTGCATTCGCCCATAACAACTGCGATGACACTTCGGTCTTCCTCAACCGAAATATGAGTAGACCCAAGTAGTACTATTGAGCTCGTCACCAGTGATTCACCTGTGATTTCTCCGGTACGTGGATACCCTTCCACCGGAACCAGCTAGTGCATCACTGCTTGGTTCCAGGTGTGGAGGTAGTACTTCTCTGTACGAACTCTTCTTCACTAGTTCTGCAGCTACTTTCAGCTCCTTTCGCACCACGCAGGGGTACATGTAGTAACTTCAAAGGTTACTCGCCTACGGACGCAAGCAACTAGACCCTCAAAAATTTTATGATAATCTGTCTTCGTTCAAAATTTGACAATAAATGTAAAAGACCATTTGCGTACGTTGTAGCAAAAATTCCACGGAAAAAAACAAGTTCAGTTTTTTGCACAACTGCAAACCAAAACAACTTTTATTGAGTTGAAAAAAAAATGTTGTTTTCTATTATTCGAATGAGCTCAATCATTTGTAGGACCTGTCGAAACATAAACAAGACCATAAATAATGACTCCATATTATCAAGTTTGAGAATGACGTCTTCTATAGTTAGATTATACAGATAAAACATATAAAATTCATTGTAAGTTTATGCGTTAGAAACTTTTCCCAGCGACCGAAATCGGGCAGTAAAATTCCTTATCTCCGTTTTCACTGCGAGCTTAATGTCGTGCAATCTCACACGAACGCAATCTTACAAAGATAGTACTTATGTACTAGCACTTGTGGGGAGAAGTCGTCAATGTTTATAGCCGCTATGAGCTTCTGATGCTTATTTTGAGGAAGAATTAAAAATAAGCTCCCTTTGAATGTGATACCTTGGCGAGAGTGGAAGGTATGCATTTCCCTTTTAATTAAATGTTTGTTTCTTATTTTGTAACATGTATAGGACTTTAAATTGATTTAATTTTAATTACTGTGTACAATTTGGTGGTAGCTGGTGGTACAGTAGATAATTTTACTGATTGTCCTTGTAGAATATCCCCTGTTTTGTTCTGAAATTATTGTTATATAATTTTTTTAACGCAGATTTATCTTAATCAATTTCGAATTATCTGAAACTCGAAACTGTCTTTTTTCATAACTTTTTTTATATTTCATCATCGTTATAAAAGGCATAATACTCGCAGACATTATTGTACCTTTTCTCCAACATAAAATCAACACATGTATTTAATGTATATTTTATGGCAGCCAATATGCAACATTCACACTTAAACTAGGCTTTTTGCTTAAGACATCGTAAAAACCTAATCACAAATTCACGGGTTTTTGGAAATCTGGCGCCAGTAATAACTCAAGTTTCAAGTTTCCGACATGAGTGAAATATTCACAATATCTTTTTTTTAGCTTTCATCACTTGTCTTGCAGTGACCACTTAAAATTCGGATACTGGCAACACATGGATGAATACCGGATATACCGGAGATAAAAAAACACGCCATTCTAGTATATTATAACTATTATATTATATTTAACTATTATAGTCGATACTACAAGTTACCTTCAGGCGAATTAAAAATTCTGATATCTGTTTGTATATCCCATCTTATATTGCGATGCGTTTACCTGACACGGCATTTCAGTAATTGCGTTCTGAGACATTTTAAGCCCATACTAAATTCAAACGGGTTGAGTTCGATTTATTTTTTATGAAAAAATGTGACGTACTAGCTGAGGGCCCACCTGGTGGTAAGTGGTGACCCCCGCCCATGAAAACAGTAATGCGACTCAATATAAGTTTTGGATCTTTCATTGAGTCGCATTAATCCTGCTACGTCCATCACCCAAGACGGGGATGATACGTCTCATGCGCATGTGATGCAAAACATTAAAAAATTATCAAATGTAAAAAATATGCTTTAATTAAATTACGCAAAAAATACCGATCTTATGAGAATGTATTCGGAAAATAATTAAAAATACCAGTTTTTTCGGCACCATGAACAAATCCTAGCTTAGACCGGGGTACAAGCCAATAGTTTTAATACAAAAAAATCAATATCTACAAATTTCATGACATTCTACATGTCCCCGACTTTCACTTCATTATACTAACCAAAAGACTTGACTTCATCAATTAAGGTCAAACAATAAAAGGATGTATAATAGTATTATAATATCTAGCGAAACGTCCCATGATCATAAAACAGCCCACTGGAACCACGAGAGGCTATAAACATTTTTTTCTCGTTTCCTCAATAAAACATGACATAGTCAATGACATATTAGCGAACATGTGCGGAGTGCGCATGCGCATTATTTATTATTTCCTCGGAGTCAGACCAGGAAGGGACCACTTGTACTGCACTTTGGTTCCAGCCTGTGTGAACCCGCCGTGGGTCCGTCCCAATTCGTTTCACTTTGTTATGGACTGAGAATAATCAAACTTTTATTGCTCTGGGAATGCTTTAGATGAGGGTAATTATTTTACATCTGATATGTTTATACAGAGTGCCAGAGCTTCGCTCGGTTTTTTGTTTAGTAAAATCTGAATCAGTAGATTACCAATCAAGTACCACAAAAAATTACGAGATGGCGCTTTATTAAATTTTCAGCATAGTTTATTATAAATATCTTTAGAAACACAATTACACAGGTAAACTTATACCTATCAAAAATCTAAAATCAAATTTTCATCCAAATCAATCAAACATTTATTATTTGTCATACAAACCTTTTGCCATTTAGGAAATGGCCGTTTCTAAGTACAAAACGTTGTTTCAGTGGCCGCTGCGTGTCGGTGCCGATAAGATAACGCTGTTCTGTGCTTTGATGTTGAACTGCATTTGCATGTGGGAACAAATGTTTGCAATCTACTGCCATGTTTCTGATACACGCATTAGTCGCGGTCTCAAGTCTGAATCCGTCTAGATAACTGAAAAACAACTGCATGTAATGCATTGTCGCACATTGCCGTGTTCAGGTGGAAGGGTGTGGGTGCTGGTGAATTTCCTTCAGGTTGGTCGGTTCGGGTTGGATATGCCGTAAACTTAACAACTAAGACTAGATAAAACATTAAAACTGACTATACCTTGATATACCTGTGTACATCTAATATGCCTAAGGAGCTCCTGTGACACCTTATACTCACGAATATGTTTACTTGTGTGTCTAAAATTTGATGTGTCCAAACGATACTAGAGATTAAAAGTAATAAATGAATTTTAGTTTGAGTTTATAGATGCACTAGCGACCCGCACCGGCTTCGCACGGTTAGTAAAGCATCAGGATCGTATTCGAAACTACCCGTGCGAAGCCGGGGTGATTTGCATATAAACCTTCCTATTGAATCACTCTATCTATTAAAAAAAACCGCATCAAAATCCGTTGCGTAGTTTTAAAGATTTAAGCATACATAGGGATATAGGGACAGAGAAAGCGACTTTGTTTTATACTATGTAGTGATGAGTAGTTATTAATCCATATTATTAACTCACTTCAAATAAATGAGGTTTACAATTCGTATGTTTTTTTACTTATTTCTTACACGATAGTTTCGCCAATAGCGGGCGCTTTTTATGTTTTTTATGGATGAGGCAGTTGCATAGAATTTTTCACTGAAAAATTTCACAATTTAAGGCGAGAAATAGGGCATATTTCCAAAAGTAAAAAATCCCATTGTTCGATATTGAAATCAGTGTGTGTTATAAGATTTTTTTTAAGAAAAATTGTTGTGCCATTTTACTTCCTGCGTTCACTGTGATTGTTTCCGAAAGCCGCCAATCGGCAAATAACAGCTAACGAGCCGCAAACATCCTGAACAAACAGCGGTGAGCCTAACTATCACAAATTAGGGTCTGCTGGCTAGGGAGGGGAATACCCGAACGATGACAGATGCCAAAACCGATCGATTATGTAACCTGCGATTTATGTTGGAACAATGATCGATTACCATTGAGATATCGTCGTTAACACACTCATACCTTTGCACTAGGATTCCCTGTGTCGCAGATGGCATGGACAAACACAGAAGACAGACACCCAAGACCCGAGAACAAACTTCATGCTCACCACACAAAGTGTGCCCCAGCCGGGATCGAACCCGGGACCCCTCGCTTCGTAGGTAGGGCTACTAAACACTAAGCCACGGAGCCGTCAAAGTATATTCGAGTGCACACTGAACATTTTTATTTTTACTTTGCATAGTAACAGGACGAGGAAGCAGATTCAAATTATAGGTTGATTATGAAGATGTTGATGATAAAATCGTGCTTGTTATCCTTGAACAGTCAGTCAAACAGTCTTTCACGGAAACAGTAAGCATTCGCTTTTAATGTTCTTAAAACAAATAAATCAATACAAATGACAGTGCGGTGGCCCAGAGGTACAGGCGCCGACTTTTAAATTGAAGGTCACTAGCTCAAACGCCGTGTGGCACATTATGAGTTTTCGCTTAATGAATGTATGTGCGCAATACTTTTACACGCGTTCTAGAAACGTTTAAAGAAAAAATCGTGAGGAAACCGACATGTCATAAACTCATTCACTCTCACTTATCGAGAGTAGGCATGGGAATATTAGAGGCTTAATGGTAAATCGTCTGATTGATTTTGATTAATTGAAGGGTTAAGTAATAATATCAAATTAAAATCAACCTTCCTTCCTTGGAATAGGCAGAAAACACAATGGGTCACTTTTCATGGAAAATGGGAAGCTGGAAGCTAAAAATCATTACTACATCCAGGACAAATACGACCACCATCATATCAGCTTCCAACGTTCCCACGGCAGGGACACCGGCCTACTCACGATAATTGAGAGTAAATGGGTTTTGATCCACCACGGGAGCACCTGCGCCCTTGGGCCGCAAACTTAAACTCATTTTTTTTATGTAACAGTAATGACAGGACGAACTGGAGGCCCACCTAATGTTAAGTAGTTACCTACGCCCATAACAACAGCAATGCCACTTAGGTCCTCTCTGACTCTCTAGGTATAACGTGTGACCACGCTCTCTTGTAGGACAAATAACACCAGCGAAATAACTAATATGAACAAAGCTAAACTAACTCCATTTGGAATTGAAATTAAATAAATCTCACCCTGTAACTATCTGTTACGTTATCCCTACGGAACCATCCCCGCCTTGTATGCAAAACTAACACCTAGCGATCAAAGCAAACCGCCGAAACTCACTCTAAAGGGAGCCTTACAAGATAGAGATAAGGATTAAATGGTGAACAGGATATGGCGGATATTACAGAGTTTATTATTATAAGGTAATCACAGGAAGCTAATGTGGAACCGATGTTGTTTCTGTCAGAATTAAACTGTTCCCATTTTGGGGTCTAATTGTGTCTTGATTGCAAACATGTGGGACGTACCCTGGATATCAATGTAAACAAGATTCATTAATCTTCTTCGAAAAAAGAAGAAGTTCTCTATTAAGATTTTTTTGAATTTTTAACCAACGTCAAATATCAGGAGGTTATCTATTTGGATGTTTATATTGTTTGATGTGCGTTCAAAAAATATAACGATTTCTTCGCCATTCATCAAACGATTTGGAAATTATTTGAAAGGAAATGCTTTCAGATTGGTCCCGTAGAATTTTAGACAAAATTGGTTCAATAGTTTGTTTAAATCAAAATAACTGGAAAAAATATGTTATCTAAGTACAGGGAATTGGGTATTTTAGTCTTGAAGTCGGTTTTCTTTCGATTTTTAAGTCAGTTACTTATTTTTTTTGTTTTTTACCCGCTATCGCCCCATCGTAGAAAATGAAGTACATGTATGTTACTACTACACTATTTTTTGCATTTAAGATACATCAAGCTCAATTTTTCAAACAATTTATCAGTACTTTCGATACCTACGGGCAAATTAATATCTATCTATCGACCAATTTGTAAATCGTTACTCGAACGCTATTCTAATTTGTCAAACTATAGGGTTGCTACTTTTGAAGCCGCATTGAAATGTCAGAAAATATACGATGTTAGTATACCAAATATACAGAATTAAATATTTAGTTGTCTAAATATAGTTGAAATTGCTTTCCCGGATACCATTTCAGCATATTTTTGAAGTGAAAATTTCTTTGGGTGCGTTGGGCATTTTTTGAAATGGAAAATACTATAACTGGCGGCACTGTTACCGTTACGGACACCTCTGTATATAAATATCTGTAGTAAGTCTGCTTTTGTTTCACTTCTATCGGCACTCCCGGAGTGACACTTTTTTTATTATGTATGCTTCTGATAGTACCTAGTGAAAAACGAGTGTCATTAATTGAATAAGAAATCAAACGGCGTTGAGCATTTTCACTTTAACCTTTAAAATTAAACGAAACGCAGTAATGGACGTCTGAAAATTCAGTAAGCTTGTCAGTTTCAGATAGATTGTCACATTACTTTTAGATAGACGTGAGTTAAAAGAAAGCGTGAACGTCTGGTTAATTCACCGACAAGTCGCTGGCGCTGGGGGAAATGGGCCGAATAAATCAGGTCTAACTCCGCACTGGGGAATGGAATACTGATGGCAAAAAAGTTTAAAGTTATGAGTAGTTTCGTAAGAATGAAAATAACAAAATGCTTAGCTTCAACAGTCAGACGAAAACAGGAATCACTTATTTTAATTGAATTTTATTAATTTATTAATTTTTATTAATCATTTAAGCTCTTGATATGATTTTTAAAGAAAAGCTCGTCGTTTAGTTTAATCATAATTTGAAAAGCAATTTATTAATCGAGTAATTAATAAGTTATTGCTACTTACTAATGAACAACGAGTTATAATTTTTTATAATTTTCTTTAAACAATGGTTTCAAATCCTATGGCTAACAGTGTAAATTCAATCTAAGCACTAACCTTCAAGACCATCAAATACAAATAAACTCAGACCCCACATTAAAAGTTATAACATCATAAACAAGAATTTACAACCCAGCGAATAACGACTTCAATGAAACGACTGCACTGAAAATAATCAATTACGCAACACGAAAACCATTCGCACAAACGTTTATAGCCTATTCTGCGGACCGTACAATACCGCAGTAAACAGCAGTCGTATTCATTAGCCGGCCCATTAATTATTTTTTGTTGATCCCCCGAGTGACGGGCGCTGTCCTTCGCAACGTTTTACAGTTTCATTTAAATTGGCAGCCCTAGCTGTCACGCGTTTGACGTATGTCGGGCAGCCATCTTTGTTTTCACTCCGCTTGGAATTGTACTCTAGCATTTTTTAAATAGGGTTGAAAGTTATTTTGCTGAAAGGTAAAAGTGGGTTGCTATTTTTCAAGTGTTGACAGATGTTTTAAGTCACAAGTAAAAGGTCAGGAGAGGGCGACAATATTGTTGAAAAAATTGACGCCATCTTGGACAGTGGCTTCCGGCTATTTTAGGAAATAGCACGATTTGTTTGTTTAGATTTGATTGACGTGGGGGACAATTAAAATGGCTCAAATTAAGCTATTATCATTTTAATCTTTATCTCCAAACTCTAGGCAGAGATATTTCACGTTGCGGGTTAAACTATTTTGAAAACGTAGACGTGACGGCCACCTGATGTTAAGTGGCTACCTCCGCCCATAAACAACACAAATATCTACTACTCAGGTTTTCCCCTACTAATGTACTCGTATAAAAAGACCCAAGTAACATTGCGTTGCGCCCGTCACTGACATGTTACGCCTCAAGTGCACATAATTTCACCGGCATCCACACCCTTCCACTGGAACACAGCAATGCGAGTGCAGTGGTGCACTGCGAGTGCTTGGCGGCAGGTTGCCTGGTTTGAAAGCAGTACTTCATCAAGCAAACTTTGCACCTTCTACTGCTACGTTTTGTTGCTCCCTTAGCACCACCCAATAGGGACTCTGATACCTGCGGACGCGAACCAATGGACCCCTCAATTTAAACAAAAAAGAAAAGTCCTTAACATGATTGAGAAACATGACCGAAAACATTTTTTTTTTTAATTCGTTCAAAAAAATGACTTTAATTTGACATATCTGTGTTTACTTGTCAAAATGGACGTCGATATAAATAGTAATTTTTAACATATACTTTTTATGACATTTTAGCAAACAAGGTACATTATCTTTAATGAACCTAAAACAAAAAAACTTAAAAATATAATATAATATAAGAACTTAATTATTTAAATTCAACGTGTTAAATATGAGACGAAACAGGAAACAATAAAATCTTGTCAAATATTTCCCGTCAGGCGCCGGGTTCCGACATCACGGAAGATGAAAAATTTCGGCGACACATCAGCAGCTTATGGAGCCAACATCTGTCATCGTGATGAGTAGCATCGATCCTGCTCAGACACCATGCTTCCGAAATTGGCCGAGAATTTCTTGTGACAACGATTTCGATAAAGGATCGACTCTTTGATTTTATTTAACAAAACAATAATCCAACCAAACTTCAGTCTTGGGTGTGTGAAAAGGATAGAAATATATATATCGCCTCTTTACTAAATTAAATGTTTTTAGTCTATAAAAAGTGTTTTGTTGTTTATTAAGAAAAAAGTTTAGTGAAGTTATTAAGAAAAAAGTTTTTTTTTACTATTTTTAATATAGTCTCGGTCAAGTCTCGTAATATTTGGTAACCCTACATCCAACTAGGGTGAGCATCAGTCTCCGGTCCCGTGGGACAAGCGGGAGTCCCGGGAAATTGTTACCTCGTTGCACAACGTTGCATCGCAGCACGTCGTCCGTCTTGCGACGTTGCGTCGCTTGCTAATGGATTGGTGATATGTTGCCGCTCTTATTATAAAATATGATAACTCCGTATTTTTGTAAAATACAAATCAAGTATTTCGCAATCAAATTACAATATTAATGCATTTTGTATTAACAAAACAATACCCTTCGCTTCGAAGGCAGGGCTACTACCTACTAAGCCATGGAAGAAATAATAAATGAAAAAAAATGCCATTTTGAAATTTTAGGTGCAAAATGTTTACCGGGTCACCGAGATTGTAATAAAAAGAAGTTTTATTACAGCCATAAAACATTCATTAAAATATTTCTCAGCGCCTTAATTCAATAGCCAACTGAATAAGCACGCAGATTATAAAATTAAAATAAATATATTTCAACACAACTATTAAACTCAACGGTCAGAATCATAGTCGTGAAATTGTCAAACACGCTTGATCTCTATCAAATAAAGTCTGCAGTCAACGAGTACAATAAAAATGTAAAGGTGCTTGCAGGCAACACTGGTGTTGTTGCAAATTATTATTAATCTAACTTTAGTCAGGTGCAACGCAAGAGGGAAAGAAAAAAAAAAAGTTGCTCGCGTCCGTAGGTGTGTACCCTTTGATTCCCTACACGTACCCCCTGGGTGGTGCTAAAGGAGCAACCAAAAGTAGCAGTAGAACTTGTGCAAAGTTCGTCCGGAGAGGTACTGCCACCACATTTGGAATCTGCCGCCAAGCAGTAGTGGTTGCATTACTGTGTTCCGGTGGAAGGGTGTGGCTGCCGGTGAAATCACATGCGCATGAGACATATCATCCCTGTCTCGAGTGATGGACGCAGCAGGATGAATGCGACTCAGTAAAGATTTGAATCTCATACTGAGTCGCGCGCATTACTGTTGTCATGGGCGAGGGTCACCACTTACCATCAGGTGGGCCCTCGGCTCGTTAAGTAACTTTTCACATAAAAAAAAAAAAAGAAAAATCTTTACTCAGGCCTTACAGCATGGTTAGTAGTGTATATAATAATAAATAAAATCCGTTTTTATATATTTTTACTACAATGTTTTTACACTGTTTATTTTATAGATAATGTATTATTTTGTAGTGAAAAATGAACAATGTGTAATAATAAATATAATAATAAAATAGATTTAACATTTTACATAACAGCGAATTCTCATGAAGACAGATTTCACTAAAAAATAAACATAAAAGTCTAAAAGGTATTACAAGCTCCCTCTAGTATTTGCTTTCGTGAGAAATCGTTGTTATGTAAAATGTTAAATCAGATTAAGGCCCTACATCCTTTAAACTGACTGAGTAGAAATATTACACTTCAATGATTTACCAACCTACCTATATTATTGAAATTCCAGTGTGTTGCCATCTTTACCGGCATAGTGACTTGCAAGGTCAAACCAATTCCCGTAAATATTCCGTGGGTTTCATTATCCGTGAGCATTATAAAACTGTATGAATAAATGATAATGTCAACTAAAAATAATCAGTAAATTCTAACGAATGTTTCAAATTAAATTAATCTGTTTTTACGTGACAAAAACATATTGTTGGGTGTTTGTGCGTCGTTAAATTGGGAAGAATGTTGCCCGCGTTTACTAATGAGTTTAGCTAAATATTTAAGTATTTATAACTTTTATTGCCGCCATCCGCCTATTATTCAGGATCAGTTGAGTAATTTCGGATTATTTGGCTTATGTTTATAACAATAATTATTATTCGATAGGCTACTAGTGGGGTTTTTATAATTCCAAACTATTTCATATTGCTAAACGAATTATATATGTTTGTTTCGGATAATTGTGGATCGATTTCAATGGTCCGATTATAGTGGTCATAATAGTCATAATAATAATAATAGTACCCTGCCTTCGAAGCGTGGGGTCCCGGGTTCGATTCCCGGCCGGGCACACTTTGTGTGGTAAGCATGAAGTTTGTTCTCGGGTCTTGGGTGTTTGTCATGTGTTTCAGTGTTTGTCGATGCCATCTGCGACACAGGGAATCCTAGTGAAGAGTTATGAGTGTGTTAACGGTGTTGTTCTTATTGTTTTTTTTCGACCCCTACTTTAAGGTTTAAAATTAAAGCTAAAGATATTTATTTCTATTGGATAAATACAAATACCTAAATAAACTTAAAATGTCTTGTAAATGTCAAAATAACAGCTTTTTAGTAAACACGTTTGAAAGTATTGTATATACCTACGGTGCTTATAAGAAAAAACTATTTTGTTTTTTTTTTTTATTTGTTTTCTGTTTGTTCCAGCTAATCTCACAAACGGCTCCTAAAAGCCATGTCTGTGTCAGAGGATTGGTCTCTTGCAAAAATACATTGAAATGTGGAATAATTTATATAATAAAAGAAAAAAAAAGTAGAACGAAAAATTGCCCTATACTTGAGTCGGTGAGTTTCCAAATCATTTCTTTTCTATCTTTGTTTTTCTGTTTAAAATTAGAACGCGATTTAAAAACCGAAATCTCTTATATTGTACAAATCGATTAATAAATCACCGGTAGTGTTGCGACGCGTGACATATCGACAAACAGATGGCGGCGCGTCGAAGTCACAACATCGACTAATTATTTATGTCTCTTTAACGCCCGTCCTACCTATTAGCTGCATACGATATATTTCACGCGGACGGAAAATAGTTATTACGAGAACAGCTGGTACACTGTTTTGGCTGTGAAATTGTTTCACTAAAGAAAGTTAAGACGAAGAAGTGTGATTCCTATATCGTACATTTTTACGATAAACCTTTAGAAGTAAAAGGTTTCTAATTATTCATGTATTAATATAGATTTGTTCTTGTTTGTATTATGCTGACATATAATTTTATTAATTAGATAATCATTTGTTAAACGTGTCTCGTTATTTTCACAGAATGGGCAAGCACATTAACGTGTTATTAATATCTTTTAAGGACTGTAAGTGAGCCACGAAGTACATATATATTACGAAGTAACCGTACCGTTGAATACATTGAATAACTTTATTCAAGAGAATTTTAAAAATAATTTGTGATTAAATAATATAATGTGACGAGCCGTTCTATTTTAGCTAGCGTTAGCATAACCACATTTTAAGAGTTCATTCAGGATTAAAATATATACTGTTATTTAAATAAGTTTATAATACTCAATAGCGTGCTTATATAATAGTTATCTAGGAAAATAAATTGTTTAAATTACAATAAAAAATAACTTTAATATTACATAAAAGAAAAAATCGAACCTCAATTCAAAGGTTCAAATCTGGACCAGGTATGAATCTATGAGTAAAGTGATATTTATATTTTTAATATCGTTGTAAAACATACAACTACATCCTCATGTTTGCGGACCAAAAATCGGACCAGTCAAAGGCGTGACATGAATAAACGCAGATTGGGCTCTCGTGGCAGATTAATGCCCATTTGCACCCTTTAGTCGCAAAAGAAGTCGCGCCATTATAGTGGAAAGATAGAAAGCCGGTACAATATCAATCAATATAATAAATATCCCGAACAAATTTTGTGTAATGGAAAAACCTCTCTAAGCATTAAGAAGAATGGTATTATTTATAACCAAGAATAACTTTACATGCGCTGACAACAATATTGTTAAAGCCAGCATGTGGCGAGTCTAACATCGTGTAAGTATCCCCAGCTGAGATCGAATAAAGCTTTTTATTTCTGGAACTCACTAACAGCCGACGGCTTTCATCTTGTAAACGTTATTAATCGACAATGCTCCCGTCACACGCGCCCATCACTAAAAACATCGAATCGTTTTTACTGCATACTATCGAATTACACGCGAACCACTGACGGTTTTCACAAAAGTTGCTTTTATTAGAGAAAGGAACGGGGTTAATGGTTGCCGGGCGAAGTGATTTGTTACGAAAGAAATGGCATCCTTGTAAAGATTATTGTGCAAAATGTTTATGTTCACGGTCTTTGTTAGTCGCAAGGAGCAATCAGTCATGTTGATACAAACCCGAGGCTGGCATTGTCGGGTTGTCTCCGCAACAATAAGTTTAGGTGACTGAATGAAATTGTGGAATTTATCATGGAAATAAGTTGCCGTCGTGTGTAATAAGGTACGGAGGAAACTTTAATAGCTGTCTGGGGGATGGTCCTTGTTTCTAATGGGAGTTACGTCCTTAACAAAAAGTTTGACATATTTCTAAAGTTTACAAAATAATGGTTTTCTTATGTCTTCCCCCAGGGACGAAGAGATTGGGCAAAAGTGTTGACAATTTTAGACCCTTAGAGAGTATGGATATATTAGATTTAAAACGATTTTTTAGAATTTCAATCCTAATATATAAATTCTCAATTTTTAGAAAACACTATTTAGATAACAGAATCATCCGTTTGGCATTATCCGTCAAATCTACACATTCTCATTCAAGCCTTGTCATTTCTTGAATAAACGATTTCAATCAATTAAAAAATCCAGCTTGTAATACCAGCTATTCTAAGTCGCATCGCGGAACCAATCAGCGCTGAAGGGTCCCAATCATGCAAATCTCACAAAGGGCGATAACGTGAAAAATAAAACACCCCTACGAATACTAATAGAATCGCGTTAGCATCTGGCGCGGACGCGATCGAGTGTCGCTCCTAATTGACAGTAATCAATTCTGCGTCCGCTTTCAATATTCCTTCATCTAGGATTTTTCTCGGCGCTCGGGTTTTTATATCGGCTCTCGTCTCGTGAATTTATCGCTCAATTAGTCTTGTTTAATAGCCGCCTGCCGCGCTGATGTCTGCTTCTCGCGCCTGCCAGGGCTGCCACCGCTCCAAGCCCACTCTGCGTTGCACTAACTCACTAACATTGATTTTTAACTATATTGTTCTTAAATACTATTGGATGTGAGCATAAATTTGTTATAAACAAACATCTTAACACACTCATACCTCTGCACTAGGAGTCCCCGTGGACAAACAAAGAAACACAAGACAAACACCCAAGACCCGAGAACAAACTTCATGCTCACCACACAAAGTGTGCCCCGGCCGGGAATCGAACCCAGGACCCCTCGCTTCGAAGGCAGGCTACTACCAACTAAGCCACGGAGCCGTGTTATAGCTACAGCTAAATAATTAAATAATATATACTGTCTAAATTATCCTCTTCGTATCTGTTTACACAGTCCTACCTCTATAATCAACTCTCTCTGTCCTCAAAGTTTTGCTGGAAGAAAACTCTTTATAGGGTTAAATTTGCCTTTGTACATATTCATCAGCATTGATATGAATGGAACCAGCTAATTTACAGTAGACTATAGGTTTTATACCATACAACATAAACCAAGAAACAAGAGCAGTAAAAAAAAATATAGGCAGGGAAACTAACATACTCTTGTATTCATCTGGTTAAAAAGTAACAGGTGCCTATATAATTAATTACCACTACCAGGACTGTGCATAAAGTTAAGTGCCTAAAACACTTTTCCTAAAACGAAAATACGGGTAGATTGATATTTTCAAAAATATTCTTAACGTTATCGGTATCTTAAGTTGCTAGTGTCATGACTAGTATTGAATCTATATTCCAAATTCTTAAAAGCACCTAAGTGCTACTAGATGTAGAGTCTAGGCAATCTCACGCATAAATCAAAATAAATTATAGTGCATCTGAGAAGTTACATTTATTCAATAACGCTACTCACATTAATCATAGATTTAAAAAGATTTAAGTGAACTTTTGAGTAATGATCGTGATGGCTGATGGCCCAGGGGCGCAGACGCCGACTTTCAATTTGATGGTCGCGGGTTCAAGCCCAGACGTGTACAAATGAGTTTGTCACTTAAAAATGTATCGCAATACTCGTAACGGTGAAGGAAAACATCCTGAGGAAACCGGCATGTCTTGGAATCAAAATATCTAAGACATGTGACATCTATCAATACGTATAAGGCTTCCGTGGTAGATTCACTCTCATTTATCGAGAGTATGTCCCTGCAGTGAGAGTATTAGAGGCTGATATGGTGGTGGTAGTTGAGTAATACTAGGATAGCAGCCCTTGACCAAAGATCAATGTCGAAGAAAAAATTCTTTCCAGAGACAGCCCTGAAGCTTGGAAGACGCAGAGAAATGGGATTAAATTAATTGTCGCATCAGTCAGGAGGGCGTCGGGGTGTTTTTTATTAGTCGAGTGCCCCCCGCTCTCCCCTCCACCCGCGCCCACGAGGGCAGAGTAAATCACGCGGGCCGAGAGTGTACGAAAGTTTGGATGTGGCATCAGAGTACTGTGTCCCATACGGTTTAACCTGATATTTAAAATGGAAGCGGCAGCAAACGTCAAATATCTTCCACTCACTGTCACGTAACAACTTTTAAATCAAAATACGAAATAAATACCTAATTAAAGAATAAAAACGCATATTAATTTGGGGTTAAGCGAGCAGACTGATCTCGTAAATCAATTAATTATTTATTGGCAAAGTTATCAATACCGAGGTCAAGAAATACTGTTAAATCGCTTCTGATTATTTGCTTTCAGTGGGTTAATAAGCTAACCTTGACTCAAAAGGTATTATGAGTTACGAGTGTCCCACTGAATTTCGACAGTTCGTTTTTTCGAAACGTCGGTAATTTCGAATAAATATATATTCGATAAGCATTATTTCGACAGAACATACTTCGATAACACACACCTTCGTAAGACCACTACTTCGACAGACCCTACTGCGGCATGCACTTGTTCGGCAGAGAAAAATTTCAGACAGAAACATACCATCGACATAATACAAAAAAAAAATGTAACAAAACTAAAATTCAGTGGGATTCATTTACTTACCACGGCCAACACGTCCGCACCATTCTACTTAAATTATGATAGAGCACCTTTATTATGTAACTTAAATTACAGAATGAGATGACATCCTTGTGTCAAATACTTATCACCACCCATCAACATCCCAAGAAAACCCAAATCACGTCGAGTAGTCAGTCCCCTTTAATTTCACTGCACCACCACCAGTTTACAAGCTGTGTGACAGTCGCCTCCGGACATCCTAATCACAAGTTCTACTTAAACTCAATAACATGTTCGTCAGTCCATCAGTTCTCATCATTCTTATCAGCCCTTCTCTCGTTGATTTGACAATATACGACATCCAAACATTTCGCTGGTGCATGTCGGCCGCGCCCAGCCGATTTGTTCGTTCTTTGATCTTCGACGGGATTTATCGACATTATTTTTAACGCGTTGCCCATCACTAGTCGACTTGAGTGATACACTCGGTACGAAATCGTATTTTATTCTTTATTTAGTTCTGTTTTGGCAGACGCTTGCTGAAATAATCCTTTATTGAAACGATTAGACTTGTTTATGGAAGACGCAAGAAATTTATTTTATTAAATTTGCTTGTTGAGTAAAATATTGTTTCAATATAGTACTGTTTTGTTGAAATATTTTCAAGATATTTCATCTTCGTATAGTTTATGTATTTGATCGCAACACAGGATACAATGAGTATACAATTTAAAACAGCCAACAACAATTTGCTTGTTGTTAAAAATATTCGTAGTATTTATGGTAAATAGATTGTGTATTGTTTGTATTGTATTGTACTTGGAAGGAATAAAATGTTTACATAAACATGAACTCAGTCCCAGTCGCAAGTACCATAAAAATTTACGAAACGGCGTTGTATTAAATTTTCAGCATAATTTACAATAAAAACCTATTTTTATAAAAATATTTCTACAAGAAATATACAGGTAAACTTATACAGCAAAACCCTATCTAAACACAAAATGTCATCCAAATTGTTGGAGCCATTTCCGATATACACGATATATATAATATATACAAGAATTGCTCGTTTAAAGATATTAGATATAGATCAAAAATCCTGCTATGTTAAGAAATCATTACCACTACATTAACCATTACTCATCAGACAGATATTTGTCCCAACATCATTTCAATAATTATCAATTGAAGTACGGAGTCATCTAATGTAGCTTAGCGATCGAAGCTGTTGAATAAGCCCTCTTCGAGTCTCATAGGGGCTGATAAACCTGTTTTATTGTTATAATAATTAGTGTTAACCCCTATAAAAATATGGCCTACCACATTTTGCTACCAAACTTTCTTGTAACTTTCAATAAAGTTTAGCAGATGATTGCAGAACATAACCTATATATATTTGACGGCTCCGTGGCTTAGTTAGTAGTAGCCCAATCTTCGAAGCGAGGGGTCCTGGGAGCATGAAGTTTGTACTCGGGTTTTGGTTGTTTGTCTTGTGTTTCTGTGTTTTTCAATGCCATTTCGGACACAGGGAATCCTAGTGCAGAGATATGAGTGTGTAAACGTTTTATATTAGGAATATAAAATACTGAAAAACACAAAAGAATTTTTTTACCAATAAACAATGTTGCCATGGTTATCTATCTCCATCTGTTACTTGAATATTCAAACCGGCTGAATCAACGATCAACTCCCAGATCATTACACAAAAATGCAGTCGGATTGCCCTATAGGTAAACTCCGTACCGAACGATAACCAACATGCCTTATACGACAATATGCAAATACATCAACGTTATGTACAGCAACCGTCAACTCTAGATTTACTAGTGCTCATAAAATTCTAGACAATGCGTTCCATGCCCATGAGTGGACTACGCTCAGTAATTTACGATGTCCACTCAATAAACACAAGTTTAAATTTTATGGCTGCACGTGTTTTGTTTCAGAATACATAAAACTCTTATCATATACCCTCGATCACTCTTGCAGGCTGTTAGTAGTGTGTTTTATGTTTGTTCAAAGTCTTATTGTAATTTTAGAGTAAACTATTTAATAGAATGGACTATTCCAGAAAATAACGAAGTTTAAATGACAGTGTTTAAAACATTGTTACCTACTTAATTTGAGATATTATGATTATGATTATGTATGTAAGTTTTTTTCCGCCACCGGACATGACGTAACAGAAGGAAAAAAATCCGAGGTATTAACGATGCATGCATAAAATAAATATAAAACGCATTGTCATTCATTGGCCCTAATGAACTATTTGAATGTAGGCCTTATTGGCCGTGAATATATAAATAAAGAAATAAAATGCGAACGACGCCGCTCGCGGGGTGCGCGTGCGCATCTTAATCGCCTGTTTTAACTTGTATTCGTAGACGGTGTCATTGTATAATCACTTTGAGAGG
This sequence comes from Aplocera efformata, assembly GCA_921293045.1. Lineage (NCBI taxonomy): Eukaryota > Metazoa > Arthropoda > Insecta > Lepidoptera > Geometridae > Aplocera > Aplocera efformata. The sequence goes on from OV121045.1 coordinate 966,111, forward strand.
TTACGTAAAGTTGTCCGCAGTCATTTTCCACAAACAAATATTTTCTCCATATCTCGGGGGTCCTGTCGTCGATTAGTGAAAAAGTTTTGTGACAAGAAGGGTCCATATTGCTTCCATCCGTAGGTACCTCAAAATACATTAAAAAAACACACATGACTTCAGAGTAACCAAGACACGTTATTCGTAACTGCCATTATTTCTGAGTTAATTTTTAGGGTTCTGTACTGCAAAGTTAAAAACAGAACCCTTATCACTTAATGCTCACTTTGTTATCCGTCTGTCCATATGTCAAAACACTTTTTCTCAGGAACGCGTGGAGGTATCAAGTTTTTTTATGTGTATTATGTGATGTGATGGAACGAGCTAAAAGCCCACCTATTCTTAAGTGGCGACCCTCGCCTATGACAACAGTAATACGACTCAGTACAAGATTTGGACCTTATACTGAGCTGTATTCATCCTGTTTCCATCGTCCGAGACGGGGATGATACGTTTCATGCGCATGTGATTTCACCGGCCTTCTACCGGAACACAGTAATGCGAGCACTCATTGACGGCAGACTCCAGGTGTGATAGCAGTACCACTCCGGACGAACTTGTTGTGCTACTTAAAAAAGGTATATTATTAATATTTAGTGGAATGTTTGCTAAAATATCTCATACTCTATAATTGATACAAAAATTTCAACCAGTAACAGATTGAAATTTTCGTATCAATAAAAAAAATCAAAACGGTTGAAAAGATATAATACAATCAGGTATCTTATTTTTCATCTTAATATTACCCTTCCCTAAACACAGCAACCTGTACAACATTAATTCGTTCCCAAATCTCTACATCTACAAAACATATTGACAGTTAAAACTCTAAACATCCGCCCTGTTTAACATTTTTATGTACATCTCGGGCTATTTACAAGATTACCGAGCCCGTAATAGTCACGGAATACTCATAAATATCCGTCAAATCCACATTCAGATCCAAATGACCCCGAATGTAAAACGTTCACTAATAAACGATGACGTTACGATCTCGAATAGCGTTTATATCGGGTGTAAAATCTCGTAACCTCCTTAACTGCAGTTTTATGAACTACCCGTCTTGATTCGGCGTCGGATTACATGGTGTGGGTACACACTTATTTTGTACAGTTTATTGTAAACTAATTTGATACCAAAGTGGCAAGTGCCGCTAGTCCAGTCGCTCGCGTCCGTAGGTGTGTACCCTTTGATTCCCTATTGATTGCCAAGTGCGTCCGGAGAGGTACTGCCACCACATCAGGAATCTGTCGCCAAACAGTAGTGCTCGCATTACTGTGTTCCGGTGGAAGGGTGTGGGTGCCGGTGAAATAACATCCGCATGAGACTTATCATCCCCGTCTTATGTGAATGCGACTCAATGGACGCAGCAGGATGAATGCCACTCAGTGTAAGATCCAAATTTTATACTGAGTCGCTTTACTGTTGTCAAGGGCGCGACATACCACCAGGTGGGCCCTCAACTCGTTCCTTCACATATTCACATAAAAAAAAGTGGTAACAATGGCCAAGCTGTCTCCGAAGGTACGGGTAACCTTAGGATCTTGGTTCCAACGGAAAATCACCCCTGAATTGCTGTGTGACGCAGCAAGTGCTGAGTTGGAGGACATTTTGTGTTATAACCTTTGTTGAAGAATTTATTGTTTTTTTATGATTAAAACTTACTATTTAAGTTAAGGACTTCCTATAAATTATATAAATTTTGGCCTCTGTGTTTGTTTATTGGCACAAAGAAATATATTTCTCTATTCTTTATTTCTCTTCTAGAATCCCTACACGTGGCCCCCGGGTGGTGCGGAGCATTGAAAAGTAGAACTAGTGCTAAGTTCGTCCGGAGAGGTACTGCTACATCTGTAATTTGCCACCAGTAGTGCTTGCATGTATTATATGTTCCGGTGGAAGGGTGTGGTTTCTTTTTTACTTTGACTTGACATAAGGCCACACAATCCCCCCATTTGCTTCTCAATATCTCTCACCCATTCAAACGTATGCGGCCGCACGTTAAATCGCACTCAAATCTTTTACAGCCGGTGTAAATACGTCAATTCTAACGACAGACGTTAATTCATTTTATTGCTATTAAAAAGTTGGATTTACAACTGTTTACAACTGTTTCAGCGTGTCGCAGTATAACGACCACCGCGCCGAGATGTGCTGTCGAATTTTAATGTCGACGAGAATAGGTGAGAGATAAATTATGCAGGTAATGTTCAAATCTAATCATAAGCCAATCTCAAAATCCATTCGAGATTACCCACTAAAATCGCGCTTTAGCTTCCAGTTACTTAGGTAACTATGATGCGTGCCCGCGGTATCATGCATCATAGTTAACACCTACCAAAAGGATATATGCACCTCTTTGCTAATCAGAGTAAATAGTGAAAGGTCAACTTTCTCCAAAAATATTAAATCAATTGTTTTGTTTCATAAGACTGAACGAGAAAGCAAGGAAGAATATAAAATAACTCGATAGTATAAAGAAAAAAGGAATTAGACAGATAAACCATACAAATTATACAATTGTTCTATTTGCACTCTGTGGCACTGCTATTAAATACAGACATAAATGAGAATTGATCCTCGAAACCATCGAGAGGGAAATTTCGCACGTTCGAAAGCTATATTATAAAGGGCGAATATCTGAGAAACTATAAAGTACTCAGCGTACAAGATTGTGATCGTATCTAGGGATGTGCCTAACAATGTTATTTCATGGTTACCTGTATGGTATTGTACTTTGCTTGTTCTTCTGCCGTAGGCCGCCGTAAAAGCCCGCTGCAGTGAGTTTTAATTTGGAACATTAGATACTTAGATAAGTTTCATAGATAAAAGTTAATTTTGTTCACACTTATTGCGTAACAACGCAATAAGTGTGAACAAATTTACCATCGTTTTCCGAACAGATAATATAAAAAAAAATTGGTCTGTTCTCGAACTCGATATTTGAAGATGCAGCATATCATATGCCATCCAGATGGTACGTGTGTATTCCTGGCTTGTTGAAAGTACACTGAATACATCGTGTTATGAGTATTACAGGCTGATACGGAAATTTAGTAGTTAGTGATAATCAAACGGTGTTGCCAATATTCAGACTGTCCTGATTTGAATGGTTTATTGACTGAGGCCTCGGCCTGATTGACGTTTACTTAAACACTCGTTAACATTCAGCTCACTGACGCGACAGGAAACATGGAAGTGGAAACAAAAGTCACAAAACGAAAACTTATTCATGCCTCCAGCTTTCAAGTATCGTTTTGACACATCAACATGAACAACAAGTATAACTAATAGTGAGCATTTAATGATTAATAATTTTTATGACTTTTAATGTTTTTGGGAGGGGATATATCTGAAATACCTTTGGGTATTTCGGGCTAGGCTTAAGTAAGTAGAGCTGCCACTACTGACTCAAACCCTTCCATGCTCCAGCGCTTGACTACGACGGGGCTACGGGAATAGCTTCCGCATGCTTCCGCCACGGTCCGTGCCGGTCAGACCTGCCTCGGGAGGGGAAGGCCCCCCTTCGTCTGGAGCGATGCCCAGGATCAAACTGGGTATCGACTCCTCCAGGACATAAGTCGAGTTTTTGAGCTGAAAGCCCACCTGATGTTATGAGTCCGTCCCCAAGACGAGGTTATTACGTCTCATGCTTATGTGGTTATACCGGTACCCGCACCCTTCCACCGGATCACAGTGCGAGTGTATTTTTCTCAATTTCAACTGTTGCTTTTTGTTGCTCCTTTAGCACCACCCAGGGGACTCCGAGTGTATTCACCTAGCGAGCTGGAACTCCAAAAATGCCTGCACGTTTATGATTTATTACTGTGTAAATCGTGAATTGTTTAACTATTGCGATTCCTGAATGCACAATATACTTTTTCTAACCGTCACGTACCGTAGCATCCTGCCAAATCACGAGGTCAAGCAAATCAGATAAAGCAGTAAAAATTCACGCGTCGTTCACAATCGTTCACTCGATCGTTGTGTCTACGAATCGAATAGAAACAGGCCGATTATCGATAACGTTGGGAAAGCAGCCTTGTGTAATAGGCCATTCTGTGCCAGTACTAGTGATGTACTGTTTTAATCGAGAATTAAGGCAAATCGCCTTGGGAATAGGTCTGGGTACAGAGGAATAATACTTAGTAGCGCTCGATATCTAAAATTTTTTTTTAATCAGTGTAATTTCATGCATTTTAGTATTTCCATCTTGAAGTTGTTATGGGAGATAAATTCTTCATTGTAGTCACATAAATGCTTTATATATTTGTTACGTAAGTGTTTTTGTCATTTAAAAATCGATATAGTATTCGCGTTATCGATGTTTTGTTAAAATGTTACTCATTTATTTCCTCTCTACCATTTTTTTTTTCGTGGAGAAATGTCTTTGCATACCGCCCTGCCACGGGGAAACAGAGCGGTTATGTGGGACTACCCACTAAAACTCGACGGTGTCCTCCTCTGCCGCTTAGTCCTGCCGCGAAGGGCTCGATGTACAAAGCGTGTCCAGGTAAGGGCACACTTTGTGTGACGAGTACGAATTTTGTGTCAGGTCTTGAGTATTAAAAAAAAAATAATAAAATCTTTTCAGTCACATAGTAAAATCAAAATTACTAGAAAAAAAACATATCATCCAAACAAAATTGCATGTTTTGCTTTTCTGTAATTTTTTTTCTTCCTGTTGGCGTTTCTTTTTCTAAATGGGTGTGTAGGTACACCTTAAGGGCGAGAAATTACAAATTAAAGAATTAAAGTCGATTTTTTTTTAATAGAAGTTCAAAATGCAATGACACTTTCAAGTGAAAAAAGTCCAATGAAAGTTTTACATATTGTCTTTTGTAAATAATTTTCAATCCATACAAAATGTTATCAATATTTAATTATCAATATTTATAGCGTTCAATCTTTGACTTAATTGACCATTAATTTTTCATGAAAATTGCTCATCGAAGATGTATGAACAAAACAAAATATCTTGCTTTCGATCGCATCTACGAACGTCAACAATGCATTTGCCTGTTGAATCGTAAACACCACCATAATATATTTCTCCGTGAGCCTTCTTCATGTAGAATTGCATCAGCTAATCGATACTATGGATGCTCGTAGACTCCAAATGCTGCTGTTAACTTGTCAACTGCCGATTTCAATACTAAACAAGTGTTCATGTTGAATTGTCTGTACCTGAGGAGATTTTATAAACTGTACAACTTACACTAAGGTTGGAGCCTGGGAATCTATTTAAGGTACCCTGGGATATTAGCAGAGGTTAAGTAGCAGAAGAATTCCAAGTTCATGGGTATAACTGCCACCACAATTGGTAATTCACCAAGAATCGGTGCCACCGTTGCTATGTTCCGGTGAAACGATGTGGATACCAGTGAAATTACAGGAGCATGAGACGCTACATACCCCCAAAGTGATGGGTTCAACGCAGATCCACTTGGGTCTTCTCATGTTTCGGTGGACAGGCCTAAGTCACGGCGGTAACCACTTAACATAATTCATGAGTGTGCTGTCATTAGTCTTTAAGTAAAATGGCCGTGACTTACTGACAGGATGAAACTTGAAGGTTTCCTTTTAGCCACTTGGCTACGGAACCCATAATATTCGAGTCAGAGATCAAACATCATTAAAACATTTATTTATTTTAAAAACGCTTTCCAGTGTAAAGTTGTGGGTGCCGGTGAAATTACAGCCGTATGAATTAAAAAAAAAAATACAGACGTAACATCTTGACCGGGTGATGTGAACGAGATGCGGCCTTGGGCCTTGGGCCTTTTCATAATTCAGTTGGGGAGGACCGAAGTTATGGACTGAGGTAATCAAGAGCAGGTGGACTTTTAGCTTTTCGCTTTCCTTTTATCCTGATCCGATCCGTAAAAGATATACTCTAGAACAAATTGCGATTTAATTACCGATAACACATACCTGGACCACACGCGCGCCGAACGGATGCGATACCATCTACATAGGACATCGCGCCGCGCCGCAAGGGAGGCCATTGTTGTCCAAGACCTGACATCGATTGTGATGATTGGCGCCCACCTCCTCGTGTACATAATAATAATTACAAACATGGATATTTCACAGCGCCATCTCGCCACAAACTAAGCAAGGCTTGTACTATCGGAAAAATATACAGTTCATATTTCTTTAAATAGAGATGAGATAATAAAAAAAGGATATTTGTCACAGCGCCATGTTGCCCCAATATGCAAAGTTTGGAATCCAAATGGAACCAGATCACTAATACAATATACATTATTAACATCCTTTAGAATAAACGACGGCTCCGTGGCTTAGTTGGTAGTAGCCCTGCCTTCGAAGCGAGGGGTCCCGGGTTCGATTCCCGGCCGGGGCACCCTTTTTGTGGTGAGCATGAAGTTTGGTCTCGGGTCTTGGGTGTTTGTCTTGTGTTTCTGTGTTTGTCCATGCCATGACACAGGGAATCCTACTGCAGAGGTATGAGTGTGTAAACGTTTATTAAACATCTATTTTCGTCACACAAGTTTGTGTACCATTGTGTAACATTAATTGAACCTACAACTTACAGCGCAGAAAGTAAAGCTACGAACTGGACCATAAGGATAGTCGTGAATAGGTACGACTTAAGTCTTTGCGCCTTGCTCACGTCGGAAAGTTGGCCGGTCTACATTTCTAATGCTTAGCCTTAGAAATGGAGATGATGGCCGTATTTCCATGGACGAACTCTAAACCAGCTGTTTCTACTGCTACTTCCCTACTTAATGCCTGCACCGTGAAAACTTTGCAAAACCTGATAAACCCTCATTCTTGAAAATTTAAATTTCCAGAATGATCGCAGAAGCGATCAGTACCACTGAAATCGCTACTAAATGCTAGTTTTTTTCGAAGGTATGGCGATTATCAACTTTAATTAACCTTTTTTTATTGAATTTCGTTAAAGCACTTTATTTATCGTCTCTGTATTAACAATGAAAGTCTGAAAGTCGCCTTACTAAATTCTCTGAGCAGCATCATACGGAAGTTTGCCCCAAATCTAAATTTCAGTTCTGAATAAGATCTAATCTTACTTAATTAATTATTCCTGATCAATGATCGATCCTGATTCGTAACAAATTGAGTTCAAATAGTTTTACGGTTATATTTTAACTATTTTCATTAGCTATTTGCTAATTTAGATATCAAGTATATTTAAATGTAACGATTTTTTCATACATTTTCATCAGTCTAGTTTCCGCAAATAGAATGTTTACGTAATTTTTTAAATTTATAAATTTAAATAAAATTAAAGCATATGATGATAACGAAGTAATAAAGAAGACAACCCGAAAATTGACCGAACCTATTAAAAAAATTCAAAAGTTCCACATCAGAAAACGGCTTAACAAATATATCTATGGATAGTGCTAAAGCTGAAAGCTATCTGAGGGTGGACCTGCAGGTTCATCTGATTGGAGAAAACCTAATTGTGCATTGTGACGTTCAAGTTCTGGCCAAAAACACGGCTCCTAGATCTATTAGAATCAGTAGACACAATACATCGCCTATCAAATAAAACTCAACATAAAAACTATTACCAAGTCCCAATGCCTCGACGGTGACGCAAAAAAGGCTAAACTAGGCAGTCAATATTCACGGCAGCACTCCGACAGTTGAAACAGTAGTTAGTACTGCAATGAGGTGGTCTCATCGGCATGCAGGGGAGACGCCACCGACGCAATTATAAATCACAATCCGGTCGTAAAAACTATTGTTTATTAATCAGAACTCGTGTGGTGTGTGACGGGAAACAAAATGGATCTAAGGAGGTATTTCTGGAGGAGTCATAAATCCGTACCAGCCTCTAATGTTCCCACTGCAGGGACACCGGCCTACTCTCGTTAATTAAGAGTGTCCCGATCAAAGGGTGTTGGTACCGGTGAAATCATATGCGCATGAGATGTGACGAATACAGCAGGATGAATGCGACTCTGTGTAAGATCTAAATCTTTTACTGAGTCGCATATTGTTGTCATGGGCGGGGGTCGCCACTTACCCCCAGTAATGTCAACAGCTCGTTCTTTCACTTATTCAGATAATTAATAATAATAATCATAACCAGATACGGATTCTTATACTGAGGGTTCCGTACCAGTGACTGTAATTGCTTTAGATTATTTGATATTATAATTTTAAATGTATATTGTTATTATATACTTAAAACCAAATACGAAACGAAACCGGTATGCGAGTTAATCGCACTTAGCCAGTGTACCATCAAGTGTACGATCATAATATCGATATCGATCGCTTACTGCCCTCATCGTTCTAGGTAATAGTCTCAAACTGCACAAAATTGTGGCTGATAGTGAGATCGCGAGATAAACAATCTCCCTGTGTGGTAGCTACCATGATAGAAGCCGGGTGCACCATTTATGTCTCAAGCTAAATTTTCAAGGAGGTTACGTAATAATAAGAAAAAAAAAACACTCAAAGCCCTGCACTAGAATTAACTGTGTTACAGGTGACATGGACAGACACAGAACCACAAGACAAACACCCATGACCCAAGAACAAACTTCACGTTCACCACACAAAGTCTGCCCCGGCCGGGAACCCGAACCCGGAACCAATTGCTTTGAAGACAGGCCTACTATCTACTAAGCTGCCAAACCGTCGTCTCTAGGTACTATTAACCAGGACGATCGAAACGTCCTATAATAGAGACAAGAGGTACCGTACCATACCATACCAGCCTCTAATGTTCCCACTGCAAGGACACATGCCTGCTCTCGATAATTGAGAGAAAATGGGCTCTGATCTACCACGGGAGCCCAATCTGGATTGGTAGATGTGAGATGTCGTCGAATTTTTGCTTCTAAGACATGCCGGTTTCCTCACTATGTTTTCCGTCACCGTTTGGAGAACATGATATTGCGCACATAATTTTTTTTCAAGTGAAATAATTCATTGGTGCACGTGTGGGTTTGAACCAGCGACCTTCAGATTAAAAGTCGGCGTCTGTGCCCGTGGGCCACCACGCTTCTAAGAGGTATGCTCCTATAATAGAAGCAAGGTCCAATTGCAATTGCACACAGGAAATTTAGATTGATGTCTTGAGAATGGGAGGGGAGTACCAGGAAGAAACCAGGTTTGCTTGTATACCTCCACGCTACATTAGCTTCACAATTACATCACGTGCCCATTGAGGCACATTACTTTCATCGTATTTATCGGCTATCATAATTCCTCATCTCCACAACCCTTCATCTCCACATTTCCTAATAACACGTTGTAGACCGCTGATTGCCGGTTTCGTCTCGCCGGGCTCACGACTAAGATTTGTAGCTTTATCTCGTAACAAAAGATTGTTTTTCATACAGGCAGTTGCAAAATGCAGGACGCATTCTGTTTTCTCTATTAATAGAAAAGCGGTGCCATAAGGACCTCTGGATTAATAAGCTCTGACAACGTTTTCCATGAAACCACGCTTTACTTCCAAAATCAACGTTCGAAATTAGAGAGGATTTTTTGTATTTTTTGTCTTTGTCAAATATTCGAAGACGTGTGACATCTACCAATCCGAATTGGGCTCCCGTGGTAGAAGCCCAGGTACTCTCAGTTATCGGGAGTAGGTCGGTGTTCCTCCAGTGGGAACATTAGAGGCTGGTACGGTAAGTAATTTTTAATTTCATCATAAACGTTTATTTTTTAATTTTCAAGGTCAAATCGACTCTATTCAAATTCTGGATAGCTTAACTAAGAGTTTGTATGGATCGATGATGTTTTGGCGAACAGAAAGTCCGTTGTCCACGTCATTCTTTATCAGTACAAGCTGGTTACGCGTACTTAAACCCCGGAGCAATCTGTGGACCTTGCTTCTGAAGCAATAGCTTGGCTTAGTAACCTGAAAATTGACTTGTGACAACTTTAGTGCTAGTTATTTGTTGAAATGCTTAATAAATTACTTATTGAATTGAATATATCTGGACTTTGACTTAAATTTGACTATTCATATTTAAATCATTAATAGTTATTTTAAATGCCTTTATCATGTCATGTAATTAATTTAATAATTAATTACAAGCTAGGATGACTCTTCAAAAGATAGTACAAAGAACTATCAATACTCACCGGAGTTATTAAAATGAAAGTATAAAATAATGTGAACCAACTTTTGTCGACGGCGGTACACTTACCTACATTGTAATTGTAGAGATTTTGCACTCAGTATAATCTATAATCTTGCTTCAATCAAAATGGATAAAGATACAAATGAGACAGGCAAACAGACATTGTGGATTAACAACAAATTCCGTTAATCCCTTGAGACGGAAACCATTGAATAGTCACTAATATAACTCAGCCATACATTATCAAAAGCAATGATACAATTGGACTCGATTATTCGCAAATGACCCCTTTCCCAGCTGAGTTTATTATGAAGCGTCAAATAAACTTGTCCAATTATTCGATTGAATGTAAGCGCGGCACTTTGACTCATCCTATGTATTTGTGACGGTGGGGAGCGGCGCCTTTGACAACAATTGGACAATCACGCTCATTTCAATTGTATGATTGGACATGTCCTTTGAGAAGTGTTGATGGTAGCAATTGCTTGTTGTAAGTGGTTGCGGATTTCTGTTGTTTTGAAACAAATCAGCGTCATTTGGTTATTTAAAATGTTGAATTAAAGATCACGCTGGCACCTTTTTGAAGGTTCAATGCAGACGGTCACAAGTAACCTCGCTTTATAAATGTATGTGCGCAATACAATCATTCGTCCATCGTCAGGAAACGGGGATGTACTAGAACCCAAAAAATCGATGACATGTGACATCCACAGATCCGAGTTGGGCACGCTTATAGATAAAGCCCGCCAGTCATAGGAACAGAACCCGTGATATGCAAGATGGCATCGCATTTTTCATTTTGGCTTAAGATAAGAAAATAAATATTAGGTCCTTTCGTCAAAGTCAAAGTTCTTTCGTTATCGTTTTAGAGCGTCTCTAAAACGATAACGAAAGAGACATGACTTTTTGTCATAAAGTATTATAGTTAACGGTAAATATATTATTTCACAGGTCAAAGATTATCTAACACGGCCATAAATCAAGATCAAAAATGGTTTTTGTACAAAAATGTTTAATAGATCATGCACACAATTTTTAATTGATCATAGATTATTTCAGTGTGAGTAAAACAAACAATGGTGTACAATACTTTTATAAATTGTTAAAAAATAATGTGACTCATATTAAGTCATATACATATAATTAAGGCACTTGGTTAATACTAGTTACAATAATTACGTTTAATTACTATAAAATCTTAAAAATAAGTAGGAATAACTCTGTAATAAAATACTTGAATAAATGCGTTCTTACATTAATTAATATCAAATTAAGATTCTTCCACAGTATCTTTTAGCTTTCGCCCCTTCGTCTCGGGCAGAATCAGGCAGAAAAGAACAGCCAGAAATGGCAATACAGCAAATATAGATGTTGCTATCCATCTTGGTTTGAGATTTGCAACAAATGGAGCAACCATTGCTCCAAGCTTAGATCCAGCTGAGCTCAAACTGAAGCCCATGTTTCTTATAGGTGTAGGATACATTTCAATCACGAGTAAGTATACCACTGCGAACACGACAGTAGCAGCTAATCCTCCAATACCTCCGACAATGGTAGACGCTAAAGTGCCTTCTGGTATGAAGATCAGAGAGATCATCGAAACTCCGATGGTGACAAAGGAACCAATGGCAGATCGCTTTCTCCCAAGGTATTTGGCGACAATCATTGCTATCGGTGATCCTGGTGTCTGAAAAAGAACAAATAGCAATTGAGTGAACAATATCAATGAAAAACATGCTAAGTACTTAAACGAAATGTTTTGTTTTTAAATGCATACATAACATGTATTTTTGCTACAAACAAGTTCGAAATATTAATATACAAGCAATACTAGTATATACACACATTTGTTGGTATACCTATTGAATATCTATAAGTAAGTGGTAAGTGTCCCAGACAGTTTTTAAAAATAGCTTACCTGTATAAATCCCAAAATGACGACACCCAAGGAAAGATTTGATCCAAGTTGTGAAATGTACTGGTTCAGGCCAAAATAGCTCAGTCCAGTTACGAACCAGATGATCACGGAAGTGACAGTCATGATCGCTAGCTTCTTGGTCCTGAACAAGTCCAAATACGTGAACGTTGGGGCTCCAGTCTCGCTGATCTTCAAGGATTCTATACTCTTTGTGACATTGTCTTTGATGTGCTCCGTACTTAGATTATTCCTAAAACAAAAAAACACGACATTCATTTTCAGATGCACCCTAATTCAATATATAATATCGTACAAATAATTGATCATTGGTGAAATTACAGGTATATTTAATTATCAAATTTTTCAATAACTCAGTATCTTATTGCGTCCCTAGCCTGTACTTTATCAAGTATTTATGAAAGAAAATATGGGTTAGCATCAATAGGATCATCTGTGTCGACTCGCCTTACAGCTCAGTTGGAAGTAGCTCTGCCTTTTCTATCTGGGTGTTAATTATGTAAATATTTATAAGAAGCTGGATATCACATACTCACATTCTAGCGGCTTGGGTCATAACTTTCACAGCCTGGTCAGCTTTACCATTCGCAATCAACCATCTTGGTGTCTCAGGCAAGAAAAACAGTAGCACTACAACCACTACCGCTACGCCAGTGTACTCAAACATGAATATTCGCCAGGAAGATGTGAAATAAGCAAAAATAGCCAGGCTTGCTAGCCCTATACCATCAGGCAGTAACGCAGTACACGATACAACTTCAATCAATCTCGTTCCGATCATTTCGGTTGTATATACAGCAGTTAAAGAGAAGATCCCTCCGCTGCCCAATCCTATGAAGAATCTACAGGCAGTGACTGTCCAGTACGTAGGTGAGAAAGGAACAGCAAACATGAAGACGATGTTTGTGAGCCCTGACAGAACGATTGCTTTACTTCGACCAAATCTGAAAGAAAAAACCTTTTTTTAGCTTGTTAAATGTATAAATGTGTTTTCTAATTTCAGGAAGCTATTACAAAATAATTAAGTATCTCCATAATGTTACACATGTTAATGTAATTGCATACAATTTAAATAATAAGTTGGAGCAAAGCGTGCACCTTACCTGTCTGAAATAAATCCAAACAGCGACACGCCACATAGTAAACCAAACATCATCACTGTCTGCGTGAAGCTAGCCAGCCATTTTTTATCACAGATTAATCCAAACTCACTAATAAGAGTGTCTTCAAACACATCTTTTACGTATTCATATTCAAGGCAATCCTTGTAGCAAGTATTGTTAAAGACATCAATTGTGGTGTTGCTATTGAATTTTATACACGAGAACTTCGTATCAGGAGTAATAAAAATCACAGCCATAGTGTTCCACTGACCTAGGAACCGTGTGAAAGCTACTATTGTTATAAATATAAATTGGTATAGTCCAAAAGCACCCATGGATTTAACGACATAATCGTCTTCGACATCATCCTCCCTTCTATTTTCCTTGGTTTTTTCTGAGACTTCATTCTGCGCAGGTAATACAACAGGACTCGCATTCTTCATTATAATTAAATATTTTAGACGTTTCTTGAATTTGATTTAGTAAGTTGTCTGGTCTTTATTTGTCATAAACGATCTATAGGCATGTTATATGACGGTAGTTTTTTTATAATTTCTTTCTGGTGCCTTTTTGCGAACTTTTGACAAAATTTGCTTCTTTGTTTCTTTCGCCATCCACACAAACCAAATCTGAAACAAACAAAAACCTTTCAGTGATTGCATAATTTTAATCAAACTTAATAACATGAGATGCGACGCCACTGATTGTCAAACGAATTCCAACAACTTTTTGACGGCTGTAGATGACATAATCCCTCGCGTAGTCTACCAAGCTAAAAGACTTGACCGGAAATAATTTATTAATTGAAATAATTCAAAAAAAAAAAAATTAAATGAATTTTGATTGACTCGATAAAACAAAGATTTGATTGCTTGATGAAAACCGTTGCTTGCATATAGGATTGTTCCAAATCATAAAAATAATATCAAAAATTGTCATATCAATTCTCATCCCTGATGTGTGAAGAATACTTAAATTCTAATAGGTGACCTGAAAAATGACTTTCAGTTTGAATAACAAATACCAATCCGTCATATAGTGTACTGTTAATACCCACCACTCAAGTTATTCAGTGTTTCAATAGAAACAATTTCGAAATCGTATTCCCAAAGTTAAATGGATCGAAGTGCCTGCCGCCTTGTTAGCTCAAACATTAGGTACTCGCCGACGTAATAACCCATCTGAACGTGTAATAACGTCAGACATGTAATAACAGGGGGCGTAATAATACGTCAAAGACGGCAACCTGCAATCTTCAGTACTTTCATCACACCCAATCAAGTAAGCACGAATGTAAAGGCTCTTTTATAGGGCCAGGTTTACGTCTCAAAATGCGAGAATAATAGAGAAATAGAGAAAATATATTTTCAATTACAAACATAAATAAACGTTTACACACTCATACCTCTGCACTAGGGTTCCCTGTGTCGCAGATGGCATGGACAAACACATAAACACAAAACAAACACCCAAGACCCGAGAAAAAACTTCATGTTCACCACACAAAGTGTGCCCTGGCCGGGAATCGAAACTGGGACCCCTCGCTCCGAAGGCAGGGAGTAGCCCTGACAACTAGACAACTAAGCCACGGAGTCGTCATTAAAAATAAAAGATATTAATATATTGTATATAAAAGATATTATTATATTAAAAATGTATTTAGCTTGAGACTGATTAATCCTTACCTTAAAATTTTAAGATTTTACAAGTTATCCCTAGATCCCTAAGGCTTGTGCTGAAAATCAGCGCTGGATTTATTTACCCAGCACATGCTGAGCACAGAGCTTTACGGCAGCGATCCGCCAAGGCATAACTTTTTTTAAAGTCTTATTTTATTAATATTAAATTTTTTATGTAATGTGATTTGTTATATACAGTTTGCGAGAATAAAATATTTCTTCTTTCTTAAGTTGTTACCCGTAATGTACTATTTGCGCATTTTGAAGCATGTACTATTTTCGCATATTTCGCTTCCTGCGCTCAGATCATTATAGGCTGGTGTCCCATTAGTATTTTTTTAATAAAGGCCTAATCATTGCGCCTGTTACGTTGGGAAATAGATGGATCATATGTTGTGATTGCACCGGAACTAGCTTGCATCAGGCAAGGAACCGCAAGCAAAAGCACTTCTGCTTGGCGGCACAAATATAAGTTGTACTTCTCAGAACACTACACATAATATGCACTTAGTCCTATTCAAATACTTTCTGAGACATTTTTGGATAGAAAATCTCTACAATAGTAAAAGACAGATAAGACTACCAAGATATAAATTTAGCTTATATTATTATAATAGTAATACTAATAATAATGTTTGTTCTGTAATAATTTATTACAAAAGGAACATTATTAAATTATACGAATTTAATAATGTTTCTTTATTATGAATGAGACGAATTATAATTTACGTAAAATAAAATTTGCGGAATACGATAATCGCCACTAAATAATAGCCTACGAGAATAGCATACGATTTCTCGAACGAGAACGTCTCCGCATGTAAATGAGCCTTTACCATGTGAACTTGTGCAGACATTTAAAATACCTACTTATGTCGTTTAAAAGTATTTTGAGAGATAAATTATACACCAATCATACAATACTTATAGCTGATTGAGCAAGTATTTTTTTAAAACAAGGCCTAAATTTGTGGATACTTGAAACAAAGTCGTTTATTTTAATTACGTCTATTTTGTTTTGTGTGTCGTTGCGACTTGCAACACAGTAAGTTAACTTTTGTGGTTCTTATGTTATCACTCGTTAAGAGGTTTATAGTTATGATAGACGAACTCAATGGCGTAGTGGTTACAAATGAGACTCAATGGGTCAAGTTCTGGGAAAAAAATAAGTTTAAGTAACTGCAATTAAGTTTGACTCATAGTCAGGGAATTCTAATGCAGGTGCACACCCATAATCCTGCACCACCCTTGTCATAGACACAGGTGATAAAGACACACGATCAGACAACACATAAATAACTTTATGTATGCTCGCAGGTCAAATTTGATTGTTACCGCAAAAAGTTGGGCCCGTTGGGAATCGAACCTAGGACGCCACGCTTAATCACAAGTTTTTTTTATTTTATTGTACTGACCGGATTTGATGCCGCTTTAATAAAGCGCTAACAGCGTTGCTTGCTTAGCTGTTCTATACAAAATCATCTAAGCAACTTTTGGCTCGGTCAGAAGTTGGATGGGTGACGGATTGGTGGTATTGGAACTGAGCGCTTCCGTCGCTTATAGAGATATCCCTCACCCTTAGGTCATACACCCTACTATTGAAAAAAAGAAACATCCATATCGGTCTACAACGGGAGAAGAAAAACTTCGATGGAAAGTAAAATACGCAATTTCGTTTACATAAAGGGCATATATTGTCCAGTTATATTCATTTAAGAAACAAAATATCGAACAAGTTCCAAAAAAAAAAAATTACTTAGTTAAATGACGGAGTTCTAATCAACATAAACAAAAACAATACAACTGAATTCGTAACCTCCTATTTTGGAAGTCCTTTGAAAAAGGGCAATCCATGTAACTCGTAAAAATATTCAAATTCAGATCCTATAAACGCATGTTTCGCATTAAAAAACAATCAAGCCATCTTGTTGAAAGACGGCAATTTGCACAAAACAAGTCTCAGCACACCTACGCAGTTGGCATGAGTCACGTCAGGATATCAGAAACCCTTCAATCAGAGATAACTATCATTTTCGTAAAACCACACTTTATGGGTAAAGCAAATTGCCCGTCACTAAGACAGACCAAGATAGAACGGATTGTTTGGGATAAGTTTTCGATTCCTCGTAACTTTTCATAATTCATAGGCTTGCCAGTGAATTATGAAATATTAAGAGTAAAATCTTTGTTCTTGCAACACAAGGTAAGGCAGTGATTTCATATTCATAGCATTCATAGCGAATGCGTTAGACGCTTTCAAATTTTATATATTTTTATACATTAAGTTCACGACTTAACAGAGAACTACTTACCTACGTGACTGTTTGTTATACAGCGGGCGAAGAAAAAAGATACAGAAAAGCAAAACCCGTAAATTCGTTGAATTGGATAACATATTTTACCCAGTTATTTTTATTTAACAACCAAAGTATTAACCGAAAATTACTATGGGACCAATTCCAATCAAAGCATATCGTTTAAAACAAAACGAATGTTCTAAACCGGTTCATAGATGACGGAGAAAATCGGTAGCTAATAAACATTAAAAAATTACAATTACACTTTACACACTCACTTCATACTCCTGCACTAGGATTCCTTGTGTCGCAGATGGCATGGACTAACACCCACCCGAAAACAAACTTCACGCTCAGCACACAAAGTGTTTCCCGGTCGGGAATCGCACCCGGAACCCCTTGCTTCGAAGGCTACAACTAAGCCACGGAGCCAGAAAAAAATCCTCCCGAAATAGGTTGAAAAATACAATTACAGAGAGATAAAATTGGTACAGAGATGTTGCGTGTCCGAAGCGTCCATTCTACATTGTTCTATCGCCCAGCTTCAATTACCCTGGGTCCAAATTACTGGCTGGCCGGACCGGCAAATCATCGTAAATGCCCAACAGCTCCAGGCAGCCATAAATCTGGAGGCCTAATTGGCCTGGACGCGTAATTCTGGTGATTAGCCACCTTCCGAGGAAATTACAGGAACGGCAGACCAGCCCGCGGTTTGACGAAAATGACGCCTGCGAGTTGCCAAGACATGAAATGACGGGTTTCGAAAGGGAACTTGGATTGATAGATTTGGGTTTATTTAGATTAGTTGCTGTTTTGGCGAATCGGCTAGACTTTATCTACAAGTTGATAAAGTAATAAATAGATGCTTGTTTATTCTTTCCAGCTTAGGTATTTCCGAAACAACTGGAATGATTTCGAGGAAACTTTCACTGGCAGATAGCTGATGTTATAAGAAGTATTAAAGACTACTTTTTTCTACTATTTCAGAAAGAATTAGATCCTAATAAAAAAAAATTACACGTAGACTGAAATTGCGGGAAACAGCTATTCTATACAAATAAATAAAGTGTCTGTAACACAGTTTATAAATAAATGCTTTACTTTACAATAATGTCTTTGGACACAAGTTGGAACTCTACGTCTACCAACTTAGCAGCTTGGAGTAAGGCTGAAAACTAAAGTGAGCTGACCTGATCCACTATCGCCCATAAACAACGACATTGAAAAGTCGAAGACACAAACCGCATCGCGTGAGATGTGGGCATGTCTCCTGCACTGCAATTTCACCGGCACCCATACAAAAGAGTAAAAGTACCGGGATACACCAACAAGACTGCAGTACTGCTTTACGGTGGATTAACATGTTGGGTAGTACTGATTTGAGAGTTAGCACAAGTTTTTCAGTGACTTTTGAATCCACATACGAACGCGAACAACAAGGAACCCGGAAAGATTTTTTTTTAATGTGAATAAGTGACGAAACGAGCAGAGGGCCCACTTGATGGTAAGTGATGACTCAGTATGAGATCCAAATCTTTACTGAGTCGCATTCATCCTGCTGCTGCTGATCTGATTGAAATTTTTATCTCCGACAAAAAATTAATTATTTCCGCGTCATTCAACTTCCATCCACTCGATCTTCCACCCCCACCTATCAGAGGGTATTTACTAATAACTATCCCTCAAATTTAAATTTGAATAAAATTCCCTCGAAGTCCTAATTGACTTGCGAAAACTTGGTATTTTTTGGGAGTGACGCTTTTTAATTTTTTCTGTGGAAGTGGCGACGGTGCCCGTGAATATTTCAAAAAGAGTTTTTAATCAGTCGTCAAGCGATTTACAAATTAAACAGGGGCCGTGTTATGAAGAAATATCGCGAGCGGTGGCGCGCGTTTCCATTGTATTTAGCACTTGTCGTGATAGGCGTAACAGAAGCTATTGATAAACTTAGTTATCAAGTAGGTAAGTTTATTAAATTATAAAAAAAAATAGACGTTTCCAATTAATTTTTAAAAATTCAACGGGAATAAATATTTTTGACTTTTACTTTGAAGGGCTTTGTCACTGGAAAAGTGGAAAAACATTGTGTTTTGCATCTTCGGTAAACAGAGCGCCGTTATTATACTATATATAATATTTCATTATTCTAGACATAAAAATTTGTCACACAAATGTAAGTCTCTTATTCACTTAATATACATACAACATACATAAACTTATGCCTTTCACCCTACCAGAAGCTAGGGATTAGAAAATATTTCAGTTTAAGGTAACCCATTTACGCCATCGTGCTAACGTAGCCGTAGCTAGTGTTTTTGTGCGCCACTCAGCGTTCATGATTTCATGCAAGCCTGTGCTGAAAATCAGCGCTGTGAATTTCTTCACAGCACAAGCTGAGCACAGTGCTTTTCCACAGCCTGTACACAGCATTTGCTCTCTTGATGAATTGTGTTTTTAGATAACGTTATTTTTTTATTCTTTTTTATGTTTGTAATTGTTCATATTTTACTGTATTATGTTGTGTGAATAAATCATTTTTCATTTTATTAGTGGGTCTACTGAACAGCAAACTTAAAACTGAGCCGGACGACAATGCGAACGCACATAAAAGAAGAAATATAGCCGGCAAGGATCTCTCCGCAAAAAGCTCGCAAATTTCCCCATCAATTATCATTATTAAGGAGCGGAGGCGAGCGCAGACGTGGAGTAATTGAGTTTTATAAATGGCGAGCGACGTGACGTCATAAATACGAGAACGTGTGCGCGACGGGTGACGGCTGACGGGTGACGGGTGATTATGGAAACGGGTAATTACAGGTAATATTTATTTACGATAAAGTATCAAGAGCCCGTGGAAATGTGAAACGATTACACTTTAGTGGAACCGAATACTCACGACCGACACAATCAATTAAATTCCAGTCAACACGGATTTTTAGATAAATCTAAATTGGTACAATGGACGAAGAAAAAGCCACAGTAAATAATAATACGCAACTTTTTTTACTTGGATGACATATATTTTCGGGTTATATTGATTTAACAACCGAACTATTGAACCGATTTAGGCAAAACATTTGGAAAGCGTATATTTAAAATAAAAAATACATTTTGAAAAGGGTTGATAGATAAAATAACAGAGTACTGTGGATGAAAACAAAAAAATATAACCGAAAAGATATTCCTTTTTTGGAAGTCGTTTAAAAATATGAACATATTTTTTTTTTTATTCAATGGAAGTGAAGGAACCTTCTGACGGCCGACCTGAAGTTAAGTGATTACCGCTGCCGCTCATAAACTGGTCTTCCCCTATTAAAGCATGAGAAGAACCAAGTCACACCGCGTTGCGCCCGTCACTATGAGACGGGTGTTTAACGCCCTAAGTGCTCTCTCACCCCTTGTTTTGTTGTTTATTGCTTTAAATGTATTTTATATTACTTTTTATTCGATTCCTTGTGTAAATGCGTTATCTATCTAATTTCACCGGCACCCACTCCCTTCCACTGGAACAGCGAGTGCACCACAGCAATCTACCACTTGAGTACCAGTACTAATCGAACGGGACCCCTCGGTTCGAAGGCAGGATTATAACCAACTAAGCTATGGAGCTACTAAAAGTCTCGTACTTCTGCTAAGCCACGTTGAAGGCCTTTGAGTTTGAATACACCAATACCAGAGTTAGCCACATAAACAAAAGAACAAAAAGAGAAGGGAGTAACAACCTCTTTAATATCTATTAGACAAAGTCCCCCTATGTTGATTCTAGTGAAGTCATGACGAATTGAAATGGATGTGTCGAGCGACCTCTCGCCCGCGGAACATGAAATAAATGGAATGATTTACACGCGCCGGGTTCAGAGAAGCCGATTTGCACTAATCCACCGGGTTTCTTTTATTTTATTTAGCGGTTTTAATGTTATAATGCATGCTCACTGCCTTTTCCAAAACCTTAGACAGGGATGGTAATGGGTCGTAGTTCTTGAAGGCAGTAGGTATTGTTAGATCTGGGTAGGGTTTTCATTGCATGTTAACACTAAATTTTAAAAACAATACAAATTGTTAGATGTTGCTATATCAAAATATGATACAGCAACATTGCACCTACAAAATATGATACAGCAACATAACAGCTACAAAATATGATACAGCAACATTGCACCTACAAAATATGATATAGCAACATTGCACCTACAAAATATGATATAGCAACATTGTAGCTACAAAATATGATACAGCAACATTGCACCTACAAAATATTTTATAACAACATTGCACCTACAAAATATGATATAGCAACATTGCACCTACAAAATATGATATAGCAACATTGTAGCTACAAAATATGATACAGCAACATTGCACCTACAAAATATTTTATAACAACATTTCACCTACAAAATATGATATAGCAACATTGCAGCTACAAAATGTGATACAGCAACATTGCACCTATAGAATATGATATAGCAACATTGCACCTACAAAATATGATATAGCAACATTGCAGCTACAAAATATGGTACAGCAACATTGCACCTATAAAATATGATATAGCAACATTGTACCTACAAAATACGATACAGCAACATTGCTGCAAAATCGCAGATATCTTTAACATCATAATTATTATTTAAGTAACCTCTTATAACCGTAGACATAACGACCTCCTTGCGCAAGATAATTTACTTCCAATACATACAGAAAGCTACTAAGTAGCTTTAAGCAGTAATAGAGTCGGCACTGTCGACAGAGTTATCGATACGACATTAAGATTACGAGCAAACAAACAAATAAAGTTGCCTTTATTACTGGCGTTAAAGTAGAGCTGACAGCCGGACAGCGTGTCGCGACATAAATATCGACAATAACAGTAACATGCTACAATTATAACGTAGGCCTGACCTATTATTATCGATTTGAGCGGCCTCCTAGACGTCGCGTACGGATGTCGCGTTTTATCGATATCGATGGATGTGTCAGATTTTTTTTCTTAATAATTATTTGATTTTTTAAATGATTTTCAGTTTGATTTGTTAATGCCTTAATAGCTTCTACGATGGAAAGCAGAATACTGATAAAATATTAATTTTTCATAGCTATCCTGACTTATATTTTAAATGCGAAAGTGAGTTTGTTTGTTTTTTACGCATTCACGTCTTATACTCAACCGATCATCATGAAATTTTGCATACACGTTGACAAGAGTTCAGAAAAAATAACGATAGTACTCATTAAAGCTATAAAGATCTCCTTCGAGATTACGTATGTTTGTGTGTAGTGAGGGTGGGTTTGTGTGTGAGAGGAGGTTGGATGAAACTTGTGTGTGTGTGTGTGCTGGATGACAATAGGTATATGTGAAGCTACGTGAAGGTTAATCTTTGTTGATAGTCTAATCCGTGGCTCCGTGGTTTAATTGGTAATAGCTCTGCCTTCGAAAAGAGGGGTCCTGTGTGGTGACCATGAAGTTTGTGGGTATCTGTTCGTGCCACAGATGGCATAATGGAATACAGGGAATCCTAATAGAGGGGTTTGAGTGTGCAAGCTTCACTACATAGTATAAAACAAAGTCGCTTTCTCTGTCCCTATGTATGCTTAAATCTTTAAAACTACGCAACGGATTTTGATGCGGTTTTTTTAATAGATAGAGTGATTCAAGAGGAAGGTTTATATGTATAATACACTAGCAAGTCACCCCGGCTTCGCACGGGTAGTTTCTGATCTGACACTGATGCTTTACTAACCGTGCGAAGCTGGGGCGGGTCGCTAGTTATTTATAAAAAAATCACAGTATTTATCGATACCCGAATCTTAAGAGGGTACATCTCTAGGATAACGCGTCAAAGACACCTTGTCCCATTGAACAGTTACAATGCGTTGTAGATTCAAGTGTTATTGTCCCAACGGTTAGAATTAACGATTACTGTGCGTTGAGAGACGCCGCCTGTCGCCGCCGAGATAAAAACGTGAAACAACGCGTGAAGGATGTGGTATAAAAAAAATAGTTTAGTTGCGTTGGACATTTTTTCAGATGTGAAAAAACCATTCAACTCATTTCGTTACACGGCGGAGACAAATCATGCTTATTCATCATCATTTCAGCCGACAGACGTCCACTGTTGGACATAGGCCTCCCCCATAGCTTTCCAGGTTAGACGGTCCTGAGCCACCTCCATCCACCGTCTGCCCGCGACCTTTTTTATGTCATCGGTCCATCGGGTGGGGGGTCGTCCAACACTACGTCTGCCGGTTCGTGGTCGCCACTCGACTTATTAACCGACTTCAAAAAAGAAGGTTTTATATTCTATTTTTTTTGTATGTTCACCGACTTTTTTGCCATTTATCAACTGATTTGGAAAATTATTTTTTATTTGAAAGGGTATGCTTTCATATTGGTCGAATAGAATTTACATCAAAATCGGATCAATAGTTTGTTTAAATCAAAATAACTAGAAAATATATGTCATGCAAGTAAACGAAATTGAGTACTTTGCTATTTTGAAAGTACTTAAGTAAAAAAAACAACTTCAGTTTTTTTTTCGATTGTCAAATCGTTGTTGTCGATTGTCAAAACCTTGTTTTATGTTTATATTTTAAATGTTTAAATTATGTAATCTATGGGCCTTTTTTTTTACTGTATTCCTGGATAACATTTGTGTAGCCTGAGATATTATCTCTCTCATATCCTCACCTACGGACATTAACAACATGTGCCCCCAAATGCCGAAAAACGCTGAAAAGCAGAGCTACTACCAACTGCTCTACTACCAACTACTAGAGTTACTACCAACTTCAAGGGTTTAGTGCAGTCGATTCGTACTTCCTGGCCGCTGATAGAGATTTATGGATGCATGTTGAAGGAAGATTTCAAAGGACCATGACTGATTTATCTGAGTTACGACGCTGTAACAATTGCTCTTGAGATAAGGAAGATTGTCAACTGACAATTTTAATGTAGAAACGCGCATTGATTTACATCTCTAACCGACCTAAAACATGTAGGTCCTCAAATCAGCTGTATATTTGCGATTACAGTGACGGCCGCTGCCAACCCGATGTTAAGTGGTCACCACCGCCCGTTTATGGGCAGTGGTAAACACTTAAAGATACTTTCCCTTACTGGTGAGAAAGACCAAAGTCGCATCGCTAAGTCTGTCTGTTAAAGAATTTTTATTATTCGTATATTTATCATGCACCCAACGAGAAACACCCGTTACGTCACAAAATTAATGGATCGAAGAAAAATGAGCAAAGTCTCTAGAGGCCTAATTAAAAAGTTGGAACAGACAAATATGACAGTGAAAAAACGAATGGTGCATTCTTTAATATTAATTCTTGAAGGGCGTCCATTTTTCACGGGTTACAGTTTCCGCCAGACAAGCATGCGCTTGAAGACATAAAGTTCTTGCCATCATAATTTTGGTTGTAAATCTTAAAAACCAAATGACTTTTGTTATATCCTATAGAGTGTAGATGTAGCTTCTTCTTTCATCTAAGTCACCAACTCACCCCGTACTATACTACTGGATAAGCCATGTTAGAGGCTTACGGGCTTGAGGAAACACGGTCACCAGAGTTGGCCACTTACTATGCTACTCAATGTCAGATTCAGTTAGTAAGAAAATAATAATAAAAAATATAAGAACTTTTGGTTATGGGAAGTTCCGCAAAATCAAATACCACATGTATTTAATTTTATTGTAATAGTATATATATTTTTGTCCTCTAGTTTATTTAATGAAAATTTAACTCAAGAAAAAAATCATACTATAATTAGAAACAAATTAACGGAAATTCTAATAGATATGTTTTATTAGACAATTCATGAATTTTTAAATTATTAATGACTACATCTATTATGATATAAAATATTATCGTTAACACTAAAATGTTTCTCAATGAATCGATATTTTTATGATTCATTGAGCAACATTTATTCATTGATGCGATCTCCACTTTGATAAGCAAGACAGCATTAGGATTATGATTATGATTATCTTTTATATTTTGATAAGGGCCTATAAGAATAATATTATTAAAAGTAGCTATGTAAATACCTGCATAAAATAATAAAAATGAATTCTCTGACGTGTGTTTATGTAGCGTGCACTGCTAAGAGTAAGACAGAGTGGGCTCGTAAAAAACCTCGAGGCTCACGCCCTAATAGCTTTACTTTTCATCTGGCAACAAATTAACGGCCCGATGCGAATTAACCCTGATTCATTGACGACATTATTTACGTATAAAAATGTTTTTTATTTTATACCCGATTTTTTACACTCTCGTAAATTATATTTAATTGTAATCTAATTTGTTCAACCTTAAACTCAATATGTATTCATTTAGATATCTTTCATATATTCTCTGGCTATAGGTGATATTAGCCATATCGGAGGTCTTTGGGCGGTTTGAAAACTCCAACACCAGAGATAGCCACGAAAATGAACAGTAAATTATTTTAGAGCTCAAGTATCGTTTGAATACGTCAACAATTAATAAATTATTTTATTTCATATGATACGGAAGATGGAAGCCTTTAAGGTGAGTGCTTTTAGGTAAGTTTTGTTTGGTCGTAAAACAACAGAATCATCACTAATGGGCCAGCCCCTTTCTCTTCACCAGAAAATTAAGAGCAAAATCAAAACATTATTTATGTGATACTCAATTTCACAATAAAATTTCACCAGGATTCTATTCGTTGTCTTTTTGCCAATCATAAAGCAAAATGTCGCAAGTCGATCTCGTATTTGAGACCAGTTTAGATCGGTATTGGATTTCCTCGACACACGAACCTGTGATTAATGCGGTAGTATCTCACTGTATTGTGTTCCGAGACGTCTATTAGTCACAATGTATGTAATTTGACCGACAATGCATGCATGCCATGAGGTCGGGAACACTCCACTTTAAAGTTCAGTGGTATACCTACTCCGTGAGACTACATTTATGAATTGGACCATATTTGAGCGAGAAAGAGACAACGATTGCGAAACGGCCATAGCAAGCTATTGCGCGTTGTTATACGTTACATACTAGCTTGCACGCGCAAGTCGAGTAGTTAATACGCACTTATCGATGCTAGTTATCAGTGCTCAACTGTCTGTACTGCAAGAATCAATTTTTTTTTGTACGTAGAAGCTATCCTTCTGTATCTACTATTATTTTTTCTGTGTCTTCACATAGATCACTGAAATGGTTCATGCAGTATGAATGATGGATAAACGCACGCGAGATCTTACTTAAAAGGTAATGTAGGTCATATCGTCAATGAGCAATGAGTTATTTTTATTGTATAGATCACAGACCTTCATAAAGATAAACATTGTACCTTACCTATAGTTCTGACCAAATATAGCTATGCTCCGTCGGAGGAGTCCATTCTTAGAAACGATGAGAACATTATAGAGGTAATACATAGAAATACGAATCCTAACTTATGTATGTGAATATAAGTTTGTTGGTTTCTAACGCTTTCACATCGAATTTTTTTGCGAGATTTACTCAAGTTCTGCTACTATTTGTTGCTCCTTTAGCACGGCCCAGGGGGTACGTCTAAGGGCTCTGAGGCTATTCACCCACGGAAGCGAGCCACTGGACCCCCCATGATTAAAGAAATTTGTCAAAAGGAATATTGTCATCGCACTGAAAGATCGTGAAGAAAAACTGCATTTATAGATTTAAAAGATACTCATATACAACTCCGTACTGATTCATCTCGATGGATTATAATATTTGATTCTACTAAGCAAAGTTTAAGCAATTTATTTGTACCTCGGTGGAGATTTATTATTATTAATACTATTGGCATGGCATTTACTGAATTCTCTATAATTTTAAATTTTAAGTTTGATCTTGTTAACTATTCAACTTAACTGTTATTTTATTTATTAATTATAAATCTATTTTTGTGAATATTTTTGTTAACCTTGTGCTATTGATTGTCACCTTTTTTAGTAATTTTTTTAATATACTGTCTCACAAGCTAATCCAAAATTGTAATACTTAATGGCGGAAACTTCGCTGGTATATGTATATTATATTTTTAAATGTATCATTAATAATATCATTAGTAATTGTGTACTGTATGTTTCCTAAATAAAGCAAAATAAATAAATAATTTTAGTCTGAGCTAGGTCAAAATTCAACGAAAGAAATCAAAAAGTGACAGTCGTAGAACATTATATACACATTTAGCGCACGTGCATGCTTATGTTACGCGCAGTATGAATATAAACAGGTCTTATTTTCTCCCGAGAACTGTCAATACTTGATGCCTACTATTCTTAAGACAACCTAATCTTATCTTATCTTATCTTAATGCGAGTTGTTCACGAACGCTTCCTTGAAAACGACAGATGAATAGACATGGATTTTATCATTATTCATTATATTTTTAGTAATATCTTTTTGGCTCTTTAGTCAACTGAGGCCGCTCAAACTTCCGCGGGATCAGTTGACCTGAATGTTTTGAATGGGCAACTGATCCCATTATTACATTTAATGAGTTGTACAGACACGAAAAAAAGTGTTTAACTTCAGATTTACGAAAACAACAACGCAACCACAAACGCGCAAATGTCGGATTGCGCGAATATCCCTTCAATAGGAACCAAATATGGTGTGTCATTTGTTTTCACCGAACATTTTTGTTCACGTGTGTACATATATTTCAAATAATACAATAGAATGTATCTTGTTTTTTATAGTGGGATCACTTGACAAATCAAAAATAATAAAATTATTTAGTCAACTCATCCCGCGGGATGAGTTTAGAGCCGGTTGAGTTGACTAAAGAGCCATATTTTTTGTGAGTCTTAGAGAAATATTTTTTATTGCCAAGTTGTCACTATTGCACAAGCTGTGAGACCCTTTTTTTTTTTTTTTTTTTCCGTGGGGAAATGCACTCGCATACCGCTCTGCCACGGGGAGACAGAGCGGTTATGTGGGACTAGACCCACTAAAACCCCACGATGTCCTCCTCTGCCGCTTAGTGGCGGGAACACGGGAACGTTAAAACACACATCCGCGAACCCGCCGCGGCTGTCCGTTTCCGGACCCCCCTGTGTTGGCATCGGGTGCCACTCCTCTGTTTGCGACACGCCAGGACATATGGCGTGTCGCAACCACCTCGGGGACCAGGTCAGCGAAAGGGCGTCAGACGACCCCGTGTCTAGACGCCCTAGGTCCCCATGCGGTCAGATATGTGGCCCCGTCGCCTGCCACTACGGCCGCAGAGGATAGGGAGAGCGGCGCCTCGCAATACCGACACTCCTCTTCCCCTGCGGCCCCACCGCGTCCGCCATCGAACGGTGGCGACCCCGTCGTGGCCGCGGTAGGTAGGGAGAGCGGCGCACCGCTATACCGGCACTCCTCTCCCACCGCGGCCCCTATCCCTCAGCTGCGATGCCTCCCATTCGACACCGCAGCCCGCCTCAGTTGCGGTGCCCCCCATAAGGCACCGCCACCTACAATGCCGCTCCTAGACGGCTTGGAGGCAAAGCCTAAAGGAGCGGCCCTCCCGGGTTCCTCTTAGCTTCACCGTGGGTGACCAGGCCACGGTTACTAAGCCCCCCCGCCCCGACAAGGCGGGAACCCACGGGGGGGAAGCTGTGAGACCCTATTATAACGGGTACACTGAGTCTGTGTACCCGTTATAACTACTTAAAATAATATTTGAATGTTCAGCGTAATCCTGTGTTGTCCGGTTTTTTTAATAAAATTAAAATAAAAATAAACCGTGCCTGCAATGGACTAACACATCAAGTGTCCCCCACTTATAGTATTTAACTGATGGCAAAAGGTGGAGTCTCTCAATTAAACAATTTATTACGCGTTTTTACAAATTTGCCCAGGATCATGACGTATGTAACTACGTCGAAATATCAGGAGTCAATAAAACTCACAAATTATAGTAAATATCTCTGTAACACGAATAATAATGTTCATAACCGTGATAGTTTAAAAAATATATATTTAATTACGCGATATTTTGGTAAATTGGGAACCGATTTGGATAATTCTTTTGTTTATTTGATAGGGTATAAGACCGAGGTAATCCCTTAAATATTTCATAGAATAAGGTCAACCCTAAGAGCGACAAGTAGAAAATTATTACTTTCTTTTTGTTGTTTTAAACGAGCTGAGTTAATTGGCTACCTCCACAACAGTAATACGACTTAGATCCTCCCCAACTGAAGCGTGCTTCAGTTGGGGACCGACACCGCAACTGAGAAGACCCAAGTCGCACCCAGTTAAGCAAATCACCAATCAACCAATCAATCAAACGGGGATCTTACGTATCATGCGCATGTAATTTCACCGGCACCCACACCCTTCCATAAGAACATAGCAATGCGAATGCGCCGCTGCTTGACGACAGATTGCCAGGCGTGGAGTATCATTATATTTAAATACATAAAAATACAATCAGTAATTTTTTTTTTATTTCTAGAAAAATTTGTTTAGGGTATCCGGAAAATAATATAATACTTAATCTGTGAACAAACTCAAAAAAAATTAATAATGCCTATTATGTAGGTACTTCCTAATGATGATTACAAAAACTGAGTTTTCCACTGTCAAGTTCAAAATTGATGTGTTGTGCAGACGTTTATGGGAATGTTATTAATCATTTCAAGGTTTATAATGTGTTACAAAAAAGGCTTATGTTTATTTGATGCGTGAGGATAGTGAGTTTAATTCTTCTGTAGAAGTTTAGATTTAAATTCTCAAAGGGTAAGGGGAACTTTACCCCCTACAAGGAGTTCCTAAGAGTGGAAGCGTAAGCCGTAGGGGGATGAAAATTTAAATCAATATATATGACATGTTACACATGACATGTTACACATGATCCTTCAATAGGCACAGTTTATGTACAATTAGAAAATATATATATCAGTCAAGATTTCATTCTGTCATCGATTAAATTGTATTAATCGCAATACCTACCTAATTGTATTAATCGCAATACTTCTTGTCCATCCAAAGGTTGTCTGTAAGAGATCGCTTTATAGCGATAAGACAGCCTATTGTGTCACCTTTTTCTATATTTAAGATTTCTAGTTTTAAGCTATTATTGCCTTTTGGTGTGCAATAAAAAAAGTTTAACTAGAGTGTAAATTTATATATTACGTGAATCTTACTACACTAAACGAGACCTGTATTTATGTTTATCTGTATTGTATATAAAAAAACTTTTCACGAGTTTACAGGAAAGTTATTAAAAAGTTAAAAAAAAAATCTGAAGCCAGAATGCCTTTCAGATGCTCATTACAAAGAGGTTATAATAATAATGATTCGAAGAAAAGACAACATATCAAATATATTTCTGATTGATCGGTTTCATAAACTATGATAATGTAGCATGACCGCCTCGTACTACAAGCTATACTATTGTATAATTCACCAACGACGTGTTCCCCGTCTCCTACTGACATTAAAATGATAATTAACTACTGATTTATAGCAGACCATTCTACATATTACTTAATTAACTGGTTATAATTAACGCACTTTTTTGACGCGAATTACATGGTACTGTCACCACACCTGGAATCTGCCGCCAAGCAATAGTGCTCGCTTTACTGTGTTCCGGTGGAAGGGTGTGGGTGCCGGTGAAATCACATGCGCATGGGACGTATCATCCTCATCTCGGGCGATGGACGCAGCAGGATGAATGCGATTCAGTAAAGATTTGGATCTCATACTGAGTCGCACGGATTACTGTTGTCATGGGCGAGGGTAGCCACTTACCATCAGGTGGGTTCCTACACGTGTCCCCCGGGTGGTGCAAAAGGAGCAACTAAAAGTAGTAGTAGAACTTATACCAAGTTCGTCCGGAGTAGTACTGCCTCCACACCTGGTAATCAGCTGGAAAGCAGTGATGTACTCGCGCTGCTGTGTTCCGGTGGAAGAATATGGGTGCCGGTGATATTACAGGCATAAAAGGTGATATTGAGGCGTAAAATACCCCGTTCCAGAGTGACGGACAAACCCAATGCGACTTGGGTCTTAACATATTTTAGTAGGGGAAGACCTGATACGTATTTTGTTGTATATTGGCGGTAACCACTGAACATCAAGTGGGCCATCTGCCCCCGTCACGTCAGTAGCATAAAAAGCTTTGGCAAACATTTTCTTAAAGCAAAAATTGTTATACAATTTCGATCTATTATCGTGTGATGTGACACAGAAAAAGAGTTAGTGAGTCAGGCTATTAATCGCTATCAGTGAGTGGGTGGTGTTTATTTTCTTCCTTTCATTTAATCATTCGCTTCGCACAAATCTGTCTATTCTTAGAAAATCGAGAAATACATTATATCCGAACATTTGCTGAGAGCCAAAAGGGAGATGACGAAAAGCTGAAAAAAAATTTTTGACTGCTTTTGCCCAATAGTTCTTGTGTATATATGTTTTAATTAATAAAGTAGCTATCACATATATCATATTTAACAAATAAGACATTGTATCTACCGAAATAAAAGTGGTAGATATAAATTAAACACAAAAAACTAAGTGTGTAAGCGTATTTTTAGACTGCAAAACTGAGAGATTAATTTGTAATACAATATTTTAGATATTGTATTATACAATATATGCTATTATATTGGGTAGTGTAGATATGGATAAAACATCCATCTGTAACTTTTTGAAGCTGACTGTACCGTACAAAAAGTATTAATATTTGGACAAGTCCCCAAACGAGAATAAATGTATGAAAAAAGTCTTCAAACGGAACTTTTGCTATAAGCGGGTCCCCAAATTGGAAAGGTACCAAACGGGAAGTAGCAGCGTTGGTTCATGTTCAATTTATATTCATATGCCCTAGGATTTTCTGTGTCGGCTGAGGCATGGATATTACGATACACAAACTCCCTGGACCCGAGAAGTGCCTTAGCCAGGAATCAAACCTGACCCGTCATTCAAAGGCAGGGCTACAAAAAACCAAAAGCTATAAAAAATTGGTTATAAAATAGTATTAAATACTTATAATCTTAAAAAATGAGACTATTAGCAGCTAACATGAATACTGACGTTACTTAGTCATATGTGTGTGCGTGCAATGTGCCTATGGAGCTGCGTAATATGTTTATATGTGTATGTAAATTTTGAATTAATAATTATTATTATATTTAATATCAGTCAGAGGAACTCTGGGCAAAGAACCAGACGGAGATGGCGAGACGACCTTGACCACTTTATGAGAGACTGGCCCTCAAAAACGCAAGACCGGAAGGAGTGGAAGGGGATTAGGGAGGCCTTTGCCATGCAGTGGGACGATACAGGCTAACAAAATAATAATAATTTGAATTCTAAAAGAATAAATTATAGTATTATTAAATAGTATTTGAGTTTCAGTTTTAAAATCTCTACATAGTATTAATCAAAGTCGCTTTCGGCGTCTGTCTGTTTATATCCTCCTAAACCACGTGAATGGATGCCGTTTTACCATCATTTGGATAATTATTCACGGAAAGTTTATATGTAAATGTATATTATAGTAGAGAAAAAGCCGGTTACTTAATTTTTTGTAATGGTGTCGTAAAAACATAATTTTGAGCACTGACATTGCTAACCTTAACCCGGGTTAACCTTACGAGACAGATCAAAACCACCACGAAATTGTATTACGATCTACGTCACACACACTATACAAAAGCTAGTTGTATTATAAGAGATGTGTCATACAGTTAACCAATTTAGCTTAAAAAAAACGTTCGGATCCGAAGACCAATTTACCTTAAAAATTTAATATGAGAAATTGCTCATCTATCCTTAAGTATGGTGTGGTCTGGTACAAAGTCCTCTAATATTCTCTGTAACTCTCTATCTTCTATATAACTCTTAAAAAAAAACGTTAACTCACTCATACCTCGGCACTAGGATTCCCTGTGTCGCAGATGGCATGGACAAACACAAGACAAACACCCAAGACTCGAGAAAAAACTTCATGCTCACCACACAAAGTGTGCCCCGGCCGGGAATCGAAACCGGGACCCCTCGCTTTTAAGGCAGGTATACTACCAACTAAGCCACGGAGCCGTCTTATTCATAGTCATACTCAAACTTTTCACGGATACAACAAGAATTGTTCTAGTAGTCACTTTTTTTTTATTTCTCAATGCTACGTTGATAAGTCACCCTGGTGATAAATATTCATGGTCATTTCACACAGCACCATCTAGCCCCAAACTAACCTTAGCTTGAAGTATGGGAACAAGATAACTGATATACAATAATACTTATATATACTTTTTTTGGAAATATCGACACCAGACGCAGAACAAACATACTTTCATCTCACAATGCTAGTTCTGGGTGGGAACGGAACCCACGACCTATTAGCTCCGAAGGAATAAGTACCATGCTTAGCGAAAGGTGTTCTAAATATGAACGTTTTCAGATCATCTAAAGTTTAGAAGATCTTTGCGTAATTATGAGCCAGCTCTCTCAGCTCCGAGGGTACAACTTATAAAATCTGTCTTCTCCCCTCGTAAGTCAAGTTAAATGGCCCACGTACCGCGGAGATATTACTAAGTTATGGCCCGCAAATAATTCCGATGAGCATATCTATGGTACGGAGGATTTATTACAAGTTTTAAAGACTTCTTGTCCATTTTTTAACTCAAATTCTTGTCTTCAAAAAAGGTTGTCAATTCGGCTGAGGTTTTTATTTGTATTTTTGTTACGCCATATTCTCACCAGTTTTGAACCGAAGTGATTTTTTTTTCGTATAAAAATTTCACGGCAGAATTTTGTCCCTAAGGATGAAAATAAGCAGAACGTATTGAAGTCATTTAATTCTATTTCTAAACAAGTCAATAGTAATTGCAATCTAAGTCTAATTAAATGTTGTGACAAATTAAACATTTTTTCTACATTGATGTAGTTTTACCACCACCATTTTAATCTAAATTCTATTGACAACCACAACATTATATGCTAATCTCAGAAGATGGCGGATTACATGGTTTCCGTAGAATAAATAAATACAATATTTATATATCTACATTTTACACAGCACCATCTAGCCACTAAGCAAACTTGTACAGTGAGAGCTAGATAACCGATAGAATACTTTTACTTCTTTTCAGTAGTTTTTTTTTTTTTTTTTATGTTAATAAGTGGCGGAACGAGCTGAGGGCCCACCTGATGGTAAGTGGTGACCCCCGCCCATGACAACAATAATGCGTGCGACTCAGTATGAGATCCAAATCTGTACTGAGTCGCATTCATCCTGCTGCGTCCATCACCCGAGACGGGGATGATACGTCTCATGCGCATGTGATTTCACCGGAACACAGTAATGCAACCACTACTGCTTGGCGGCAGATTCCAGATGTGGTGGCAGTTGGTTGCTCCTTTAGCACCACCCAGGGGCTACGTGTAGGGAATCAAAGGGTACACACCTACGGACGCGAGCAACTGGACCCCCCAAAAAGTAGTATAGTAATAGTACTTCTTATACATACATATAATACATGTTTTATTAATAACCAGACAACAACACAAAGATTTCTATTCAGAAATCGAACCCACTACCTGCAACGCAGACGGCAGAGCTACTACCGACAAAGCTGTGAGGACATTAAAAATTTATCACACAAGGTTTTCCGCGGACGGAAATCCCACGAAGCCGTTAAATATTTTATTATTTAAAGCCATATGCGCTGCGATGAAACATATTTTTTGCATATAAAATGTAACAGTCTGGAAGACACCTATTTACCTTCTAGACTTTCATGCTCCATCATCAACCTTCCCACGACTCAACATCACGTGAGATTGAGGTCAAGTTAAAATCTATCAACAATAAATTAATTGATTTCAAAACTCTTAAAACCCGAATTCAATACTTTCATCCCTATTTCACTCCCCTGAAGAACCCCACTATTTTAATTAAACATCCCAATCAGTCTTCAGTGGGCCAAGAAAAAAGTCACAAACAAAATTATATACGCAATTTCGTTTACTTGACATATTTTTCAAGTTATTTTGATGTAAAACCCATTGAACTATTGAACCGATTTTGATGAAACCAACTATGAAACCAATCTTCATATCCTTGCAAATAAACGTGTTTTTCAAATCAGTTGACAAATGACTGAGTTCTGACAAATACGAGTATAACCAACCGAATTGATAATAATAATATAATAAATGTTTATTTGGAACTGTTACAAGGCATATTATAATACAAAATGGAAACGATGCTACCTGCAGAAGTATTATATTTAATTTGTGTTAAAAAACGGCGGAAACTTATTTGTACTCCTAATATAAAAACTGTGTCGCAGATAGCAACGCCCTCCTCCACGACATAATAAATATGTTCCAGATTTATATTTTATTAAAAGTGAAAAACAAAGAAAAAATAATGTTAAACAGTTAACAGTTTTGCTAGACTATCATAAAAAGTATCATCATCAGTAAAGTATCATAACCTTCTCCTTTGGAAGTCCTTAGAACAATACAACCGAAGTGATATCATTTGAAAGTCGGTTGAAAAAAGACCAACTCAGCTGTGAGGCGAGACTTGGTACTTATCCCGTGTTAGCCGAAAGTCGGTCGGACAACAGGCAATAAGTTAAAAATTCAGCGTCAGGAAAGCGACGCCATTTAACATGAAATATTGTTATAGGAGACAGCGTTCATAAAAGTTAGGCCGTGATATACTGCGGCTGGCGCGGCGGTGTACGCGCCTTTATTGTTAAGGCTAGAATGTAGAATATAGTAAACATATAAACACAAAAGGTTACAAAATGATTCAGCTTATGTAATTGTAAAGTGTACAGAAGCCAAAAGAGTAACTTAAAGCAGCAGTAGAACTTGTGCCAATTTCGTCTGGAGAAGTTATGTTAATCTGCTGGTAAGCAGTGATCCACTTGTGATGCTGTGTTCCGGTGGAAGGGTGTGGGCGCCGGTGAAATAAAAGGTGCATAAGACTTATCACTCTCGGGTGACAGGTGCAACGGGATGCAACTTGGTTCTTCTCATTGGGTTGCGAAGGACCTAAGTTGTTTTGCTGTTGTTATGAACGGTAGTAATCTCTGAGACTCTCAGATCGTTCTTTCTCTTATGTTCTTTACACATAGCATCACACATACACACAATAGCACATCAAAGTAATATTATGAAGGCGAAAGTTTGTATGTATTTGTGTGTTTGTTACTCCTTTACGCTAACACGGCTCAACGGATTTGGATGAAATTTGGTACCAGGGTAGCTTATAGGTTATAAATTTTGATCCCTGAAAACCATGGGTAACACCGCGTTACGAAGCTAGTAGTATAATAAAAGATACAACAATAAAATAACAGATATAATCTGACAGATTGCTATAGATTTTGTTCGCATCAAACAGATTAACATCGACTTTAATAGCTCTAAATAGAGTGCTGTCTGTTTCAGTTCGTATAAGAAAAAGATGAATGCCACTTAGTTTTTTATTCTTTATTTTGGATGGTCATAAATAGAATTGGCTCATTCTACCACCACTATCAACATTCTGCTATTTTCTTTTCAGATTTTCGCGCGCCATGTCGCAATTATTCCTGATCTAAACGAAATAAGCTCAAGATAAATCCCAGGAGCTTGCATAAAACGAAACCTACTTAAAAGGTTCCTTACTTCGTAGTGTTTACTGGCAATGTTTTTGCAACATAAGTATAAGTAATTAATTTGATACAATCGTTTTGTTCCATCGGTTCTTTTTACCTTATACATAAATTTCACAAGAATAAGGTTTATTGTAAATATCATCACGTTTTGCTGCAATAATTATATGTCAATTCAAAATTTATGATGCTTCTAGTTTTATTATCTGTACTACTAAACAACGACACGAGTATATTTTATCACCATAAGTAATCTAATCAAATAAGGTTGGTGAATGAAAACCTACTTGACTTGCTCTTGAATGATTGAACTGTTCTTTTAAATAAAAATATTTTTTAATTATTTAAGTCTAATTTTACACCTGAACTGGTTTCTAGAACAAAGCCGTTAAAATGTTCAAAACGATTTGTTATCTGTATTCAATATCACCACAGATTTTTGAAAATTCAATAAAATTTATAATATATTACAAGAATAAATAAATAAAAATATCAGAATTTCATTACGAGATAATGTTAGTATATCAATTGCATCTTTACGTATAATTAAAATTCATTTTTATGACCAAAACGTTCAAATTATTATATATATATTTTTGCCTGTATCGATAGGTACAATACATGTAGTCCATTATAAAATCCACTTTCCTGCCTCATCAAAGCGTGCAAAAACATACGTATTTAAATATACTTAAATCAAAATAAAAAAACGTCAACAGCCGAATTAAAACAAAACCTCGGTCATTAACTATGTCAAGCACCCTAATAATTACTAAACGATTATGACGTCACTACAATTTATCGCTCCAAAATCGAACCCGAATAATTAATAAAACGTATGTAAATCTTACCTCTGTACAACGTCGACACTCGGCGAACACTGAAATAGACTGAAAAACATGTGGCCTTCAGCCTGCAGAGTAGCTGCCACCGTGGTAGGTACCTACAAGTGCCCACACTTGAACTACTGAGATATTGCTCTTCGACTTGAGGAAATAACGTTTTCGACGATTTTTAGATAAACTGATCAACATTAACATATTTATTAACATAATTATTGACGGCTCCGTGGCTTAGTTGGTAGCACTGTCTTCGAAGCGAGGGGCCCCGGGTGAGAGAGTGAGTGAAATCGGACTGAAATTACAAACGCACGAGATATCACATCTCCGTCTTACCATGACGGGCGCAACCCGATGCGACTTAAGTCTTCATATGCTCCAGTAAAGGAGAAATTGAGTCGTATTGCTGTACAGGATATATAAATAAATCATATGTGCCAGTACATTATGCGGGCCATCAAAAGGTTAAAAAAATCACTCAATTGTTCAGAATAGGCCCATGTCTCTGTGACGATATAAAATGCATCTTAAGGTAAAATAATACTAGGTAAACCATGAAAACCGACTGTGAATTGACATATCTGTGTGCATGTAATGTGCCTGGAACTTTGGGACACGTTATATGCGCACGAATATTATTTTACTTTTTACTTTTTAGCAGACTTCAAAAAAGGAGATTATCATGTATATCATGCGGCTGTAGGTTTTTTGTATGTTTCATTATTTGATGATTCATTTTTAATTACACAGAATGAACTTCCGAAAAATTTCTATGGAAATATCATGAAAAAATTCCACGGCTAAGGTCATAAAAAAGTTATGAAATTAGATATTTTTGTTAGTCAATTACGCGTATAAATTTTGACGTGTCCAAACTATAATTGTGACTTAAAGGAATAAATACATTTGAGTTTGAGTCTGTGTGCATGTAATGTGCATGGAGCTCCTGTGACACGTTATATGCGCACGCATATGTTCACTTGTGCGTGTCAATTTAACGTGTCCAGTTGCTCGCGCCCGTTAGTCCCATACAGGAGCGAGCAACTAGACGGCCTTTTGAATCCATAGACTTGCTAAAGAAGAAAAAGTAGCTGTTGAACTTGTGCAGTTTTCCCGCAGAAGCACTGCTTCCACATCTGATAATCTGCCACCAAGCAGTGGTACAGTTGCAGTACTTCCGATGTAAGGGTATGAATGCCGGTGAAATCATATCCACGATATCGCATTCTCAGATGATACAGAAGATGAGTGCGACTTGTTCTCCTCATACTTCGCTCGTGAGGACCTAATTCGTATTGTTGTTATTATAGGTGGAGGTAACCACTTAACCATCAGCTCGCCCCATCACTTTTGTTACATTACTCAACCCGAGATCTATAGGAATAATAAAAAAGGCATTTGACTTTGGAGATTTGCGTGTTGATCGGTTAGCTTAGCCAACATGTAGAAACGTGTAGTGCCTAGTAATCTAATAATCTATCACTTGAGACTCCGTCAATGATGCTCTTGTTACTCGAGTTATCACATATCTACCTATTCAATCCATATTTATGAAACTCAATACATATCTCTACTCAAAGATCGCTTGTTCCAAACTGTGGTTTGAACACAACTGTGATTATTTGGCAGTCAATGTCGCTATTATATAAACTTTTTTTTTATATTATATTATGTGAACTAATTAATCCAGTTATCCAGTACTATCTTGGTATGTAGGTTTCCGTACCTAAAAGGTTAAAGAAACAATGTTTGTACGTCCACAACATCTCTTGCCTTTTTATGTAACTACAGTGACAGGACGAGCGAAGTAATTTTTATGTGAGTATATTGACACGACCAGCAAACGGCCTACCTAATATTAAGTGGTTACCGCCACCCATAAAATGCAACTCAAGTGCCTGTAATTTCACTGGAGCTGGAACACAGCAACGCACTACTGCCTGGCGGCAGATTCACCTGATAATTTGGTGACAGTATTACTCCGGACGAACTTGGCACAAGTCCTAATGATTCTTTGTCAACGTCAAACTATATTTATTGCTGAATACATGCAAACACAGCTGTTAAACTTTAAAAAGATAAAATTCAAACGTATTCTACACACACAGTGACACGTTATATTACATGCATGTGTAAAATTTGACGTGTCCAAATGATACTTGAGATCTAAAGGAATAAATGAGTTTGACTATTGACTATTGGAGTGCAATATTCAAATTAATTCATAATGTCAGTTATAAGTAGTAATTTAAAATTAGTTGGTACAGAAATCCTATTAATATTATAAACGCGAAAGTTTGTAAGTATGGATGGATTTTTGTTACTCCATCACGCCATAACGGCTGTACGGACCTGGATGAAATTTGGCACAGAGATAGATTATAGTCTGGAATAGCACATAGGCTTTTTATCCCGGAAAAATGTACGGTTCCCGTAGGAAGTCCAACCGCAGGAAACACCGCGGGGCGCAGCTAGTAAATAATAATAATAATATTTTTTTATTAACATATTTGTAGAATGTTCTTATTATCTTTCTATAGCTAGATACCAAACACAGGAATGTATGTAACAACATAAAGAAATGCGACGTCTGAAGTTAAGAAATGGCTCCAAAATCAATCAACTCAATGACGATAGGTCGCGAGTCTCATCTCGGAGCGAGCCGCTAGTTGAAATCAGAACAGAAAATAATTAAGACCACTTGCTTACAGATTAATAAGGGCCATTACCAACTGTCCCATTAAAAAAAGCAAATTCAAAATAGTCAAAAATAAAAAAAAAATTCACCAATCTAGAATTATTCTCCCACTCTTGTTTAGAAAAGAGCGTTCCTCGTTAGATATTATTACGAAAAAATAATTATTATAAAATAATTTAGCTAGCTAGCTGGCAGTGTATGAATGTCTAATACATACACTGCCAGCTAGCCCCAAACTAAACAAATAGCTTGTACTATGGGAACCAGATTACTGGTATATACTTATATAATATATAGTACTTTTCACAGTCCCTGGGTGGGAATCGAACCCATGAACAACTGCGCTGAACGCAGATCTACTGACAATTGAGCTGTGAGCTGTCATTGAGCTGTGAAAGTTAATATTTGACATCGTTCGAGATAAGCTAATAAATAGAAAAGGGGTCTAGGACCTGTCAAAGTCAGGAGCCCAATCATAGGCATAAGATACTATACGATCACGCCTTTTCCACGAATGGGCAGGCAGAGCCACAATGGGCATCATTTCACTAGAAATTGATTGTGAACAATGGTCTGCTTACTACCACCATCGCATTTCCACGAATAACTTAGCTGCCGCTTACTTGCGGTTAAATACTGCATAAACGGTTAAAATTTAGAAATTCCAATAAATATACGGTTTTAAATATATGCTTTTATATGTTATCATAGTAATCTGTTTACTGAGATAAGAGCATAACTTTTTGGGTTAGCAAACATAAGGGAAACCCAACTATTTAACCTACAAAATCTGTCGAAATTTTCTCAGAATATTTATTATTATATATCCTAACAAATGTATAAAAAAACCATTTGTAGTTCGAAAATACGGTGTGCGAGTTTAAATTACAATTACCCGGGGCTTTTACTTGGCAATGGGAATTTAATCTATGATAATAATAATACTGATAGATTATAGTTGAAATGATACAGGATTGAATATGTATTATTAGAAAAAAATGGAGAAACAGACTGTGTATAAAAACAGTAACATGTTGACAAGAGAGAGGTAATACGACAAAAGTGAAAACTGCTAATGTGGCATAGACAGTGGCGCCAACTACGGATCAAATAAGTACTAAAACAGTATATTCAAATTGGTTGGCTTATACAGTTCTAACAGATACCAATATGTTGACGTAAAATACATACTTAGGTTTTAGACTAGGATTAGAAAGTTATATTATATTATAATTATCAATTATATAATGGAAGTCATGTCTCCCAACATCTAGTAGTGGGGACAGTGGAAATAAGTCTATTTCCCCAGCAGTGGTGCCTATCTAGTGAGATTGGGAACAGACCCTTAAATCCATCCTAATAAGATGAATGACCCCACATTCGGCCACGGCGTGACAACGTGGGACACAGAGAAAATTAATTATTCAGAGAGGGCAATCATCCCAGATGGTACATAGCTTCTAATCCGACTTAAAATTCTAATTACTTTGGTTATATTATTAAAAAAAACATTACTACAAAAATGTTTGTCTTTGATCTAACCGCGAGTCTGCACAGACGAAACATTTGTATGTTTTGAAGGTTGAACTGGGGTTGGAATTTAGGGGTCCCGGGGTTGATACCAGGCCGGGATAAGCTTTGTGTGATCAGCACGGATTTTGAATGTTAGTGTTGTATTTTCAATGCAACCTGCGACATAGAGTTTCCTGAAGTACGATGTAATAGTTTTTTTTATCTTTTTTATACCAATCGAAGGAGATTTTAATGGTTTTTTTTTTCACCCCCATAGTTAGGGGATGAAAATATTGATATCTGTTTATTTAACTTTTAAATCGGTCACGTGTTCTTGAAAAAAATCATTAATAAATTTTTGCTTTGGCTTAATTAAAGATGCACAAAATTAATTTAATCTCGTATTTAAACGCCAAATTAGCACTATCCGTCATACGTTTGTGGTGGCGACGACCGCAAGAGACGCGCCACTGATTGGCTAAAAGCTAAGCGAACGGTTACAATAAAAAATATTCGGCGTACAGAAGGAATACTCTGTAGAACATTCAATTAAATATAGAACTTCGTAGCGAGTAAAGAGTAATTTTGGTCGATCGGATCATACTCATTAGATTTTAATTAAGCTACACATTGAAGGAATTTCTCTTTGTGAGAACAAATATGTGTAGTTGCGAAACGTTTATAATTAGAACGAAACTGAGAGATAATTTTTTAAAGTAAATACATAATTAATTGATTGAAATATTAATGCACTGTTGCTCGCGTCCGTAGGTGTGTACCCTTTGATTCCCTACACATACCCCCTGAGTGGTGCTGAAGGAGCAACCTAAAGTAGCAGTAGAACTTGTGCCAAGTTCGTCCGGAGAGGTACTGTCAGCACACTTGGAATCCGCCGCTAAGCTATGCTCGCATTACTGTGTTCCGGTGGAAGGGTGTAGGGGCTGGTGAAATAACATGCGCATGAGACGTATCATCCCCGTCTCAGGTGACGGACGCAGCAGGATGAATGCGACTCAGCGTAAGATCCAAATCTTATACCGAGTCGTATTACTGTTGTCATGGGCGGGGTCGCCAATTACCTGAGCTCGTTCTGTCACTAATAGACATCAAAAAAAAAACTATCGTGGGAACGTAGACATGGCAAGGCTCAACGCTGCCATTGCTTTTCATTACGAACAACTCAGCTGACACCTTCTCACAGCTACAGCCGGGACATAATTATATCAATGAAAATTAACAAGCCAATAAATAGCTTAATAAATGAAAAAAGGAGCCGACTGAAAAGAATTCAATTATCCATAAATATATAAGTTGTATTGTATATT
Source organism: Aplocera efformata (assembly GCA_921293045.1). Taxonomy (NCBI): domain Eukaryota; kingdom Metazoa; phylum Arthropoda; class Insecta; order Lepidoptera; family Geometridae; genus Aplocera; species Aplocera efformata. Next base: position 1,009,252 of record OV121045.1, read on the forward strand.
TTGTAAATCATTTTTAAAACCTTGTATAATATTTTGTTAGCCCACTTAGATAGGTTTTGAGGAAAACAAAAATTTAAAATAGAATCAACAACAATTTTTATAATTTTTATATAACCAGTTGACTCTCACAATTAATTGAAACCCATCAGACCGTTTAGGCTACAGAGCGTGCCAAATAAATATACATAAATACATAGTCGAGTAAATAAAATATAGTACCTAGATCCCCACTAAATATGAACAGATAATAAAAATCATCACTTTTTGTCAAAACTACCACAACGATACGACTGAAATTTTCAACATAGGTAAAATAAGACACATGCTTTTATCATTTACCTTTTATCCCAACTGCGGGACAAAGCCGCGGGTCGAGCTAGTAAAAATAATTAAATGAATTCGGCAAACATACCGCGTGCGGTCTGACCGAACCGAGACCGAACTCGACTCCCGCGACTCACCGCAGATTGGAGAGAAAACAATTTGCTACAAAAACAAACCTGTTATCCGAATACTTAATTAAAACGCAAATTGGTGACCGCGGCCTCTGCAGCCTAGGGGCGGGACGCTTTCATCGAATACAGAAATTTAGTTGCAGATCTGTCTGCAACTAACTTTAGGTATTCATCACCTGACTTTTCGTAATATCACACATTATTATTTATAACTCAATTTAATTTACTGAATGAAAGTATCGACTTCAATTTTTGGACCCTTATTTCTAACCCTTAATAAACGCTACCCTTTTAGATTAAAAAGAAACATCCAAATCGGTAAACAACGGGCAAAGAAAAAAGTCACAGGCAAGCAAAACCTGCAATTTTTCAATAGAACGTTTTAGAACATTTTATGCAGCGCCATCTGGCCTCATACTAAGCTTGTATTATGGGAACGAAATAACTGATGGGATACCTACCTTTTTATGTACATTCATACACTCAGGCTCAGCGTAAACTTCCACTATATGTTTTCCAACAAATCCCCCTAAATCAATGATCATCACCACCGCGCAGTTATCAGCAGCCCACCGTACGAATCTTGCTTATTTACAGTATAAATTTTACACCATCAGTTTGTCGATTTGCGATCGCACCGTCCCTACTCGGTCGGGCTTTGCATAATAAACGCGAAAATTAGCATAAAATAGCCAAGAGCTAACCTATTTGACTTGCTAAAAGTCACGTTACATTGATTGGTTTTCATTGAAAAAATATTTCGTAGCATAGCTAATGAAATACGTGTCTCTGAGGCCGTGAACTAGAATGTAGACACTACAACTAGAAGACCAAGTTCCCATATTACGAGCTACGCTTAGTTTGGGGCTAGATGGCGCTGTGTGAAATGTCCATGAATAATTAATAAATAATTAAGCAATGAAATGAAATGTTGGATTAATAATACAAGATATTTTACATGTTCAAAGCAGAGAGACAACAGGCCACGGCGTTTTACCATATAGGAACAATGGACTCCGCATTTATCAATAAATTGATTCAATAGTGAAAGTAGAAAGCTTAGTTTGGGGCTAGATGGCGCTGTGTAAACATGAACCAAATATTTAATGGTACGTTAATATTTATTGTTATTTATTGGTATTGGTAAATATTTATTGAACGTGGTAGCACCAGACGCCGACTTCCAATCTGATGGTTGCTGGTTCAAACCCAAACGTGCACCAATGAGTTTTTCACTTGAAAAATGTATGTGCGGAATACCACGTTCTCGAAACGGTGAAGGAAAACCGGCATGTCTTAGAACCAAAAATTCGAAGATATGTGACATCTACCAATCCGGATCACAGCCCATTCACTCTCAATTATCGAGAGTAGGCCGATGTCCTTGCAGTGGGCACATTAGAGGCTGACATGTCAAATATTTATTTATCTAAACCGTCATAGAAACTAACAGGAGGGCCTCACGCGATCACTTTTCATCAAATAAATACCTCCAACCCGTCGATTAGCGTTTGGCTACATGTAATTTGGCCCCACCCTAAATTATAGACCAAAAACCTTAACTTAACCAAAAGGTCCCTGAATAAATAATAATAATAGTCATTTAGTTCAGATACAAGATAAATTTTTAGTAGGTACGCAACATTCTGAAACCTTTGTTGTATTGGATCGTAGAAAATTTTAAGGCATAAAAATGGCTCAATAAAATCTGATGCCTGTCTTCAATATGCTAAACTGATGCTAATCTTCCTGTACCAGCTTATTAATTCCCGCGGTGTGGACACCGATCTACTCGCAACAAGCGAGAGGATGGGCTTTGACCACAGGAGCTCGATCCAAATCAGGAGGCAAAGCATGCCGGTTTGTTTCTCATCATTTTAACAGAGATGATGTCGAGAATGAGCTTTTGTGAATGTTACGCACAAAAACATTTCTAGCGAAAAACTTTTTTTTTATTTGGGATATATAACAGTAATACAATGTTTTTAATTACTAGTATTGGTGTAAATATAGGAACTAATTGTATTACCAGCGAAAATATCCACAACTTACTAAAACGAATTAGTTCTTTGCTGCGTATTTTATCAACGTCTGGATTTGAAGCTATTATAGTGTCAGTTTGAAAGTCACCATATGTACTACTTGACTACCAAACTATTCTTATTATTCGTGTAACTAGAGATCAATTTCGGCGTCAGAGTTGTTGTTGACTTTATGTTCTTACTTTGGCTATTTGAATAAATAATTAGCCAAAATGTTTATTGGTAAAGAGTAATAATGCTTAGATAAGCAATGAATCCCGGTTGAATATTCAGATAATAACACAGACATTTACTTCAATTAATTCATTTATAATAATTAATAATCACAGACCTTTTGGTAAAAGTGTATCCCTTGATCAGCTATTAGGATCCACTAATAACGGTTAATTCGTCGTTTACAAATAATAAGCAGTCGTTAGATTTTGTGAAAAAATATGAAAATTATAGGGGGAGTGATTATAGAGCAGGTTATGGGAAGGCGGTCGGTCCATCGATTTCGTCATTATAGTCATTCGCAGTCAAGGTTGAGGTGATGAAAGAGACAATTTATACTTCAGAAATAACGGAGGGAACTGAAGGCCCACCTTATGTTAAATGGTTGCCTTCGCCTATAGTAACAGCAATACGGGTCCCCCCCGACCCAAGCATGAGAAGACCTTTCCTACCCATTGACTACGGGAACAGAAATACATTCACCAATTCTTTTAACGTCCATTTTAATATGAATATCTATGCAATGCGATACATTTATATTCCATTTCAACACTATAGGAATCTTCGGATTGTTTTGAACGGTCCACGGGAATGTATAAATAAATAATCTGAACTTATTGCTCTAATAAAAATTACTATTTATAAATCGAAAAAAAAAACGGACTTCAAGTCTTTCAAAGTAGCTAAATACGCAATTTCGTTTACTTGGATGACATATTAGCTACCAAACTATTGAATCCATTATCATACAAAGTTTATGGCACCAATTTGAAAGCATATCCTTTAAAAAAAAAGAATTTTCCAAATCGGCTGATAAATGGCGGTGCAATCGGAAAACATACATAAAAAAAATATCAACATCCGCATTCATTACCTATTCCTATTTGAATTTGGTTAAAAAAGCCTGCTAACTAGTCTTGGGTATGATTCCTAGCCAAGGTCCATGCCATCTGCGACACAGATAAGAGTTAACTCCTATTTGAAGTCTGTCAAAATCACAATCAGACACAACAATCACATAATGTACTATTCGAACAAAAGAAATCTTAACAAATAAACTCACTCAATTAAACGCAAAACCGTGAATGCACTCCAAATACCCACACAGTAACTAGCTCCACTCGACACTCCACAATGGGTCCCCCCGTAGTAATTCAAAACGTTGCTCAACGAAAAAAAAATCAATTTCACGGATCTAAGCCCCTATAAGCTTACAACCAACATATTAAACCTTAAACCTGCAACAGTAGAACGCTTTTTGCTCGAATAGGGGTCGCCTAATCCTCCTATTGTTTGCTATTTGTCGATGTAAACTGAGAACTTGTTATTGTATGGCACTTTTGACATATCGATAATATCTTCGCATAGGACAGGCGTCACTACGTATTTATGAAAGGGCTTACAAGCACAACATATATGAGCACAGTAAGGACACAAATAATCCAGCTCGCGTTAGCGTTCCACGAATTATAAATATATCGACTAAAATAACTGTTTTTTTTGTGAAATTCGTGTTTTATCTAACAGTATAACAGTATAAATCAAGTACCACAAAAATGTATGAGATAGCGCTATATTAAATTTTCAGAATAGTTTATAAAAAAAATTTTTTTTTTTTTTTTGTAAAATTACGCGTTTTTACAAGAAATACTATTTACAGGTATTATACAGGTAAACTTAAACAACAAAACCCTACCTAAACACCAAATTTCATCCAAATCGTTGAGCCGTTTCCGAGATACGCGAAATATATTTATAAATATAAGAGTTGCACGTTTAAAGTAATAAGATAAAGCTGATAGACTCACATTCGCGCTTGGACTCCCAGTGTAAAGTGGCTATGATTTTGCTTGCCAGCGGAGTGCCGCCTATACATAAGGAAAAAAGTATAATATTTTAATAAATCAGACGTAGATATGCATACATAAATGCTTTTTCGGTTTTGAAGGTCATATCTAGCGCATTTTTTCTCCGGGCCACGGCCGACAGAGTAATATAATTGGACGGTCTCAAGGTAACCAAATAAACAGGTAAAAACAATAAAAATATCAAATTTTTATTTTTTTTACCTTTTAATTTGGTATAATGTGTATTTTAAGTGTGTATTTAGAAAAAAAAGAATCAGTTATCTTAATATATAATTTCCCATATTAATTTGGGCTAGATGGCGCTGCGTGAAATGACCAGGAACATTAAAAAAAAAAACTCCAATACTAAGAGTACCTACTAAAGTACACGATGAAATTAATAGCGTGAGAATAGACTTATTGTGATTATGTTTCACATACATGTACATACCACTTCCGTACCAGCCTCTAATGTTCCCACTGCAGGGACACCGGCCTACTCTCGACAATTGAGAGTGAATGGGCTTTGATCTACCACGGGAGCCCAATCCGGATTGGTAGATGTCACATGTCGTCGAATTTTTGGTTCTAAGACATGCCGGTTTCCTCACGATGTTTTCCTTCACCGTTTCGAGATCGTGGTATTGCGCACATAAATTTTTCAAGTGAAAAAACTCATTGGTGCACGTGTGGGTTTGAACCAGCGACCTTCAGAATGAAAGTCGGTGTCTGTGCCCCTGGGCCACCACGATCTCCACTTACTGCAATCAATCTATATCGTGTTATGAGTTTCTAAAGAGCTTTGAAAGGGGCTGGTTTTTGAGTCTAATTACCGGGGTGAGGGTGAAATGTGGCGAAAATATTTTTTGTAGGCTTTGAATGTAATAAGCTAGCTAAATTCTATTGGCTCTGCGACAATGAGATCTCTGTGACATTGTGTTGGAGAATAGATGTTGACAGGTTTATTTTTCAATATGGATTAAGAATTCAGAATCTGATTTGCCTTATCTTGATCTTTATATGTGACATGTGTGACATATCATCTGAATAATCCCCTAGTTATAATCCCCCACCTAGGTATGGGAAAGCCCAAGTTAAAAGCTTAATACTTCAACAGGTATTTCATTAAAAACAATTCAGTGACAAAATACGCAATGTAATCTTTTCGCTATATCCTAGTTGCTATAACCACTACTCCATACATCCATCCGCTGATACAACGTCGAGTTAATATTGAAAGTTGATAATACGAGTAGGATTTTTGACAGCAACATACGCGTGTCCGGCCCGTGTCAGGAGCGTTATAGTTTGTCGCTGAAGGACCGGATACCGATATACCGGATTACGGGATATTTTATGCATAAGAAAATTTGGATCGGTGTTATCTTCAATGGGTAATAAGACACGTTACGACATGTGGGATTAAAAACACAAACAAAAAACAATTTACAAGCTTGTACCAAAAATATAGGTAAAACATAAAAAATTCGAATACTTTTGTGCATTCGAAAATAAGAAAAATAATATTGCCGTTGTAAATTCCGTTGTAAATACTAAATTAAAGAAATCCTCTCAAATATCACAAATCTATATTTATGTGTACAAAAACCACAGCCCACAAAATTGCCCATTGCGTAAAATGTCAATAACTAGTAAAATCCTATTTGTATACACGTAACCCGAGAATTGGCGGATCAAATGACCAGTAGCACATCTTTCACAGCTCACAACTGTCTCAACGCACCCTCAGTTCTAATCTATACGACCGTAAAACGACAGAAATACAGTCTTTAATGCACTGAGTTTCTTTTTGTGGACTGTTATGGCCATATTGGTGATGGCAGAATAACAGTCATGTCAGCTCAGCTTAGCCATATGACAAGAATCGAATGACATAATACAGTAGGGCTATTGTGTAAGGTACTTAGCCAAATGTGGGTAGAATGGGCATACGCTACTCAGAAATGGAATATTAAAGAGCTCTTTGGAAACGTTTGGCGTGAATATGAAATGGAGAATTAAATACTCGAAAGTTAGTTGCCAATGAAATGCAAAACTCGTGTCCGTGAGTGTAATAACGTTAACAGCTGTTTTGAAACTTAATGGAATATTTTTCTTCTTAATATATATAAATTACGTGTCACGATGTTTGTCCGCGATGGATTCCTAAACTACTTAACCGATTTTAATCAAATTTGTACACCGTGTGCAGTTTGATCCAACTTGAAAGATAGGATAACTCACATCTCAATTTATGATCGCAATATTATTTTATTGCAAATTATAATATCATATGATAAAAACGTTAGCCACAGCAACGCGTGGCCGGGTCAGCTAGTAATTTATATATCTTCTTTACACAGCCCTATTCGATGCTCTAGATATATAATAAAATCTATCCTATCCATCCAAAGGTTGCGTGGAAGAGATCTCTTTTAGTGATAATGCCTCTAATTGTGCATTTACCAAATTGTCTATATAAGTTATTTGTTTCTAATTATTTTTTATTTCTGTTATGCAATGAAGAGTATATCTATCTATGTGGCATTAACATAAAATTTGATTTTCACCAGTTGAAAAAATTCACGTAGAACTGTAAAGCTTCTTCAACCTTAAAACAGACATAGTTAAACCCTTTTATCCGAGGGTAGGCTGAACACTAAAAGCCACATTTCGCCTTGTAGACCGTGGGAACTTAAACATGACCTTATCGTTTCCCTTTTTTTCTCCATGAACACTATTCCTTATTAAACAGCCAGCATATTGACTGTCACCAGTAATTGAAATCGGTGTGAAAAAACAATGGTGCCGCCTATCTGTTGTGCTACACCCTAACAGGGTTTCATGTATGCTCTATTTATTAAGTGGCTAGCTGCCGCCCCGCGGTTTCACCCGCGTAGTTCCCGTTCACGTAGATATGATTCATTCTCATTTAGTATAAAAAGAATACTTAAACATAGGGTTTAGAATAGACCCCTGCAACAAAAATGATCTTACCTCGATCAGCGAGAAATATATACAATCTACCACGAAAGCTCAGTGCGTATTTATAGCACAGTAATTGGTTCATAGTTACATTCCCTTTTTGTTATACCAAAATTCTATCTCCAAGTGGTTTCTCTTCCCTAATTCTTTCCTTAACAAAATCAATGATTATTTAAAGAATATGTCACACAGTGCCATCTAGCCCCAAACTAAGCATAGCTTGAATATATGGAAACTATATTACAGATAGAATACTTATATATTTTACATTTTTTTTTAATTCCTACTTACAAATATAATACACACTAACACTCAGTACAGGAAGACCATCTATCTTCACCACACAAGTTGGTGCTTGGAAATCGAACCCAAGACATACCTACAGAATTAAATGTATCATCTGTGCAAAATCTCAGGAAATAACTGTAATAAATAATCATGTTTTTTAATTCAAACAACGCACTCTGTTTAATGCAACTGTTTACTAACTCTGAGTCCAAAAATTTTCCACAAAGACAATTTGATTCTATTCTCGCGCCAAGTTTAGCCTAAGCGATCATTAAGAGGCAGGACCGACCACAGACTAAACAATTAAGTATCACGTCGCATCGCCTAATCATCCATGAAGCGGATATCATCATAAATTCTAGCCAATTACGAACATAACGTCTGAATGTAAAGTACCGCATTTTATACTCAAGCCTTTGACACAGATTCCACTAAAAAGCTGGGTCACACTTCTCAAAAACATTCAACCTCAGTGCCACAATCATAACCTAGCTACTCTGAAGTTAGCAGCAGAATGTTGTTGTCCCTTTCATCACCTGCACAACAGAAAAAGAGAACAGGGATATTTGGCCACCATCAGCTATCTTCAGGGCCAACTTATAATTGTCAAACTATAAATGCATTATTCATGGATATTCACACAGCGCCATCTATCCCCAAACCCGGCAGATTACTGATATATACCTTTCGGTGTTTTTATAAATACATGTACATATAATACATAAACTCAGACGCAGAACAATCATGTTCCTCACACAAATGTTTGTCCTAGGTGGGAATCGGACCCACGACCAAGAGTGCAGAAGGCAAAGCTACCAACTGAGATATGAGGTTAGTTTTCTAGCTTCGATGTTTTGCAAACGATGAAATATGGAGTGATATTACCATAGTAAACTTATACACTACCATGCCGAGTTAATCTCATTGCACGCGTAACCGACAATAATTAACTATCTCTTAAAATCATAGCTATGTTTATTTAATCACTTTGAAATGTATGTAAAAAGTTATACAAAATTACTACAAATTTTCAATAAAATGAATTTATTTTCATTTTATCTATGTTTTGTAGTAAGTACTTTCTTAATTAAAAGCATGGTTAGAAAGATATTTATAATCTAAGCTATTATTGTCAGTGGATCATTATATATAAATGCAAATTTTTATTGCGTAGTACATACCTAGATATTACCTACATCTAGGTATGTACTAAGTTTTATAATAATGTTCCCCCGAAAAGAGAAACTGTTGATTCATATATTTTTAATTTAACATCTAAGTATCTACACAGTTGTAGGTACAATCAAATTTTCTTTATCTTTATCTATCTGTTTTTATAGAATGGTTTGCTGTTATGAAACAACTAACCCAATTTTCCCACCGAAAGTGACCCAGATGTCTACAATTTGACTACACAAAGGCCCCACACAATAGCATAAATACCGCTGAGACAGACGAACGGACAAAACAAACGTATTGATGGTATATATTAGCGATAAATCTAATATATTGGACGTGTAACTAGCGTACGCCCGTGATTTGCATCGCTATGTCCCGGAATAATACTGAGCTCTGAGGTTTCTCAGAACGATTTAAGTTGGAATTAAGTTGTGCTGTCTTGTCCAGTCCAGATTAGGATATTTACATGCCGACGTGAAAAACGTGTATATGGTAATTTGGAATTAAATATTATTATTTTTATATTCTATGAGAGAATGTTTAGGTTACATAACTTTTTTTTAGACGTTTACACACTCACTCCTCTAGGATTCCCTGTGTCGCAGATGGCGTGGACAAACACAGAAACACAAGACAAACACCCAAGACACAAGCACACACTTGACACTTGACACACTTTGTGTGTCCCGTCCGGGCATTGGACCCGGAACCCCTCGCTTTGAAGGCAGGGCTACTACCAACTAAGCCACGGAGCCGTACTTTTACTATTATTTTACCGTAAGATGCATTTTATATCGTCACAGAGACATGGGCCTATTCTGAACAATATTTTTAATATAAAAATTAAATAAATGGATAAATAATAATAAATATAATAATAATATCTTTTAATTAATAATCTTTAAAGTTGTTAAATTAAGAATAGATAACGCAATAATTTCTTATTCCATATAAACATATATAACAAAGCTTTGAGGTACCAAAGCTCTTTGATGTTGGCGCATACCTAATTCAAAATTACGAATAATTACTTGTCCAACAATCCTCGTTAACAAGATTTATTAAATACGAAATGAACTCTGATTTTCAACAATTATCCACCAGTCCTCGCCATCTAAATAACCACACGAATAAATACCACATTCGACACAGCCAAAGTTATTAAAATGTGATTATACACGCGACAAACGGACATCAAAGCCGATATCATGGCGCTGACGTGTTCCTTTTGCCGTCAGCCATCCTCAAATTATCACCTCAAGTATATTGATTGGATTATAATAGCGCGATCGATACCACAGACTACGTAGAATAGCTGGTTTAATGCAAAACGTTACGTTTCTTGGGCTATTGGAAAAAAATCCGAGGATGAATCTTATATTGACATGCATTTGTTGTGAGTGAGCTAAGCACCACGTGGTTAGGTTAGCTTCAGTGTTGGGGTCCTGATACTGAGGACAAATGCCGCAGGCAGGGAAGAGTGATACCTTACCTATAGCCCCAGCATCAAAGCACAGTCCAGGAACACCAAACGGGTTTTAGTGGGTATTCTGGAGCACTGATATTTATAAGTAGTGTTGGGGGTAAGTCACACATTATCCCACAAAAACATATACACATAAAAAAGGTAAGGTTAGCTTTTTTTAATACAACCAAAGTACTTAAAGACTTATGACTACCCCGACCCAAGAACGAGACGATTTAAGTCGCATACCATTGCGCCTGTCACCCGAGACGGCGGTCGCATTAGCAAAACATGTGAAATCACAGGCGTATGAGACGCTTCCCATGTACCTGTAATTTCACCGGCATGAATACATAGTGGCGCTCTTAATGACTACTTACTTACCACCTACAAGTTTTTTGCCCATGCGATACCTATACTGTTTTTAGAAACGATTTGTCCCTCCCAGATTAACGTTTACACACTCATACCCCTGCACTAGAATTCCCTGTGTTGCAGTGTCGTGAAACACTGAAACACATGACAAAAACTGACCCGAGAAAAAACTTTACGATCATCACATCATACTAAGTATGCCCCGGCCGGGAGTCTAAAAAACGGAAGGATACCTACCAAAAAACATACATTAATTTTGTTAGAATATTGGATAAAGGAACAATTAATGTTTTAACATTACTGACCACTACGGTTTGTGGTTCAAAATTCCTTTAAAGGTCGGACAGACATACAGACAAACAAACAGATGTAGACTGAGTAATTTACCTCATAGCTTTTTTTAAGATATCCTAAAATAATTAAAAATAGCTTAGCGTTCCTATGAGAGGCTGTGACTTTAGTCTAATGACAGACTGCAGGCAATTGAATGGCCCCGTTCGTTTGAAAGAAGTTATAATGTCCGTCATTTTGCGTACTACCTTATAATCCACAAGTTATTACGGCTCAATTGTAGTGTCTGCAGTTCAATTTTATTTATTTATTCATGACTTAGTTTGTACGTAATTCCCGGTATTGGAATTGACGAAACCTCTAAGTGGTCTTTGTTAACTAGACAAATAGGTCAACTTGGCTGAACCTTTGATTAATTGATTGCATGTTACTAATTGGACACTCGGTTTTTTTTTATAAAATGCCTACCTGCTCCCCGCAGTGATACCCGCGGTTGGCTATTCTACGGGAACCATATATTCTTCCGGGATAAAAAGCAGCATGTATTTATGTTATTCAAGACTATAATCTATCTGTGTGCTGTATTCATCCAGATCCATTCAGCCGTTCTGGTGTGAGTAACAAACATCCATCCATCCGTTTATGCGTGAAAGCGTAACAAACAAACAACAATAATTTATATTAGGATTATCGTAAGATGACAGCACCTGTCACTTCAGTATAGGCAATCTTAAAAGTATTTGCTTATCATTTTCCATCAGGCGCTTCATGCATAGCGCCTAACAAAATATATTGTCATCGCCATATTAAATCCCTTTCTAAAAGCTATGTTTGAAAAGTTGGGATTTGACCGATTTACTGGCCTTGCCTACGCTTAGGACAGGTCATTTCATCAGGTCATAAAACATTCGAAGGATCTCTATAGGGATGGGACAATCGGCAAGACTGTTATTTACAGCTTCGTGATAGTAAGAACATATTTTTAGACTCGGACTTTTCTTTCGACTTTCAAGACAATAGGCATCGATTTTTTCATAGAGATTTGTTACGTCAAAAGTTTGATAACCATATTTAAAAAACATGTTGGCAACGTGTAATTTTATAATAAACATTATATTCAGGACCTGCGGTCCTATGCTAAATTAGTTACCTGTTTAGACTCCAAATTAGTTTTTAATTTGAGATATCGAAGAGAAATATTTTAGTATTACCAAAATATTTCTAGAATTAGATACTATATGCCAAAAAAACTACTATTTTTGTTATGACATCGAATATACAACCAAATATATGTTGTATATTCGGCAATTGTTAAATACATTATCGCTAATTCCACTTGTTACAGGTTTTACCTTACAAAAAACCACTCATCGCGGCTAAAGAAGTTTTCACTTCAAAAATCCATATACGTATTCTATCAGTTACCAAATTCCAATAGTACAAGTTATGCTTAGTTTGGGGCTCTGTGCATTATGTCCGTGAATAGATTTTTTTATTTTTTTAAGGAGCGTCTTGGCAATATAAGTATTAGTCTTGGTTCACAGTCCTCGCGCCATCCCTAGGGCGCGGTGAGTAATGGCGCGAGGGCGGCGCGGTCGCGAGCCCGACACCGCCGCCATACATCACCGGCGTCTTATATCGACGCAGATTCTTATAGCTTAGCTTTTATAGCTTGCCTTAGGGCGAGGCCACACAGACAGGAGCTTCGCTACGCTACTTGCTAAGTAAGGCTCTAGAGCGATCATAGCGTAGCTTACTGAACTCTTCTTTACAGATTATTTGAGTCAAGATTACCAGGTAATTCTCCGGACGAACATGGTACAAGTGTCACTGCAACTTTTAGCTGTCTACCGGTCGTACCACCACTACTTAAGATTTTCCACCTACGGATGCAAGCTGCACCCCCCAATTTAAATACATTTAGAACAATAATTTAATAAAATACGAGACTACTAATTATTAATACCTTCTGAACATACAGATCAATATAAAACCGAAATGAATAGAAAGAGATCATCATGCAGTTTGCCGTCACGGCATACGTAGGGTTTTACCGCTGCTCCAATAGATGTAAAAACAAAAAATATGTTCAAAACCAGCTTAGTTTATGAATCGAATTAAATTTATATCAGATGGCCATACGATTGTGCCGCACTGTATGTGGTTTGGCACAATATAGTGAGTTGTGGAGTAGATTATGCATACAATTAGTAATTTAATACAGGAAACGATGCATGGTTCGAGCTACGCTATCTACCAAACGCGGCACAAAAGCCTTTGCCTGTATAGCTACGACCTAACGTTGCATTGTATGAATGCATGAAGCTAAATCGAAATCGATTTTATCTCGAAGAACTATGTCCACAAACATAAAGAACTACAACTGTATCGTGAAGGGTCCATCTACAGAACCACCACCGTGTCATATTACAAGGATTCCTAAAAAACCTGCAAAGAAAAGGTCGTCAGCAGTTTTCCCTGAATATTCATAAAGATAAACTGAATTTATGCGATCATAAAATGGGGGTGGACGATAAAGAAAATTGTTTCGCTGAAAATGTGCGTCCTACTTTTTATTTCTATATTTTTTACCCTGAATTAGATGACAGGGTGTTTTGTCTTGTTTAAAATTTGTAGGAATGATATTTATTTGGGTTGTGAAATCAGAAATCATAATTTTAGATTGCCCTGTTGGTGTCGTATTCGGATATAATCAAATTCATTCATTCATAAAAACCTATTGCATGATGAGATAAAATGGTGCCTGGCTGTACCTATTAGCGGGAGTTGTAATTATTTTGAATTGAAATGCTATTTTACGACATTAAGATGTACTTCCTACATAAGTTAAAGATTTAGCGTTAGCATTAAACTTTAAAAAAAAATTGCGAGAATTTAGTTGCGAAAATTACTACACAAAACAAAAGAAGAGAAGCGTTCATTGGTCGTGTATTGCGAGCCGATGGGTCCGGCGGGAATGGTGGGGCTGGCGGGACGGTTGGACTGGCGTGTTTTATGAAGGAAGCTGTTCATCACGCCATAAATCTTCGGACGGCACGAGTGTGACCCGGCACAAGAATGGGTGAGCAATTTATTTACCTTTTTTATTGACGACAGTTTACCGTTTGACTAGTGATGCCTGTCGATGATGAAGCAGGCCCTATCAGCAATTCACTCTCCATTTAAACACTCCTATGATAATTTTTGGTAAACACCTAGAGTCGTAAAGAATTTACAACATGATAAAAGTGCAGGCGAAGAATTATGATTGGATCACAAAATAATCAAAATCAAAGTATTTATTTATGTTTATGAAAATCAATCTATTTTGCTACGACGGCGATTATAATACGATTAATAGAAAAAAAGTCGAAATATGTATTCATTTCAAAGTAGGACATTTTCTATTGATTAATGCCTTGTTTAATTCAGAAAAAAAATGGTTTTATTAATTAGGTATTTTACATTACACACGGTGTACAGTAATATTGGTTTTGGTTATGGATTATTGTTGAATTAAATATTAAAAATGACGATATGAAATAGCATGAATACAAATACCTTGATTAATTAGTTAATATACAAAAAACGGAAATATAAAATCAATTAAGGAAGATTATTAAGTCCGCATCGGAGCGAAGGGTGTGGGTGTGTTTACAAACGTGTATCTGTTACAGTTTTTTTTTTATTGGTCGACTTTATGTCTGTTTTATTTTTAAAACAAACAAACATTTTGTACAAATATCTTGCAGTGGACCTATACTGGTTGTTGACATTATATATCAAAGTCATGATTTAAAATCAAATCGCAATTTATTATTGTTTTGACTTGGTATTGACAAAAAAAAGTATTGTAAAAAAAATATAAATGTATAGAAGAAAAAAAGCAAAAATAAAAAGAATGGCTAATAAAATCACTTATACAGTTGGTCTTTGCAACTAATCCCATTTTAAATTATTTATACATATAAATCTTTTAACTTAAAACTTAACTAAAACTTCAGTTAAACTTCAGGTGTCCTTAATTCTCGTACCGAGTCACACCGGGTGATGTATAACCCGGGGTCGCTCGGGATCACAAGCTGACAAATTCATTCCTCACTTGACACCATCGCACCCCCGGGGTGGGACTGGGCGGAAGTAACACGCTAATCTGTGTTACACTATGAATATTTCATTTGTGACGAAAGTTTATGAAAAATGCAACACGGTGTGTTGTATGCAAGGACCTTCATAGAAACAGAATAATATAGCTCAAATTAAATATTGATGTGTCTTTTTAAAAGGTTAGATTGAATACAAAAGGATGTAAGGTTGTGAATAAAAAAAAAATACAGGTAAAAATATATATTTTTCTTGAAAGAAAGTCTTTTGGAAGTAGGATCTGCCTGATCTCTATTGTGTGTCATTGTTATGCATTGTTTTAGTACGGTCGGTTTGGATGCTCTCAAAGAATACGTATAATTGATTGTTTGAATTTCCGTTTATTCCTTCATAAAAATAAATTAAACACGCCGCTTAGATTGGAAATATTTACGTTTTAACAAACCATAATGCAATATAAATTAAACATATTATTATTTAAGCAAATTAAATATATTTACAATATTTGTAAAAAAAAATATAGATTTTTATACGGGAATTTAAAATATCCATAACTTATTGATATATTATTCTAGACGTAGCCTAAAACATAGTCAAAACTATAAGAATAATTTTTTTTATCTTGATTGGTCAAAAGTTGCAACAGAAGAAAGTCTATAAGTAAATGATAAATCTAAAAGTCATGGAGTCGTGTCGTTTCCTTCAAATGAAATATATTGGACGAATAAAAACCGGCGAAATCTTCGTTGGAGTCCACATTTTTTCCTCGGGAGCGGTCGTAAATCTACCAGACACCAGTTAAGGTTGGTTGGGCTGCAGTGCGTACTGGCAAAACCCTATGCATCATTACAAACGTATCGGTGAATCATTTTTTTTTTATTATACTAACGGTACGAGCTAATGATCCACCTGATATTGAGTGGTTTCCTCCGCCCATAACAACAGCAATACGACTTAGATCCTCTCCTACCGAAGTATGAGTTGCACCCCGTTGCGCCCGTCGCCCAGACGGAGATGTTATGTCTCATATGCATGTGATTCACCCGTCCACCGGCACACAGCAATACCAGTGCATCACTGCTGGCGGCAGATTACCAGGTGTGGTAGGTAAACTCTGAGCGAACTTTGCACAAGTTCTACCGCTTTTTGTTGCTCTTTTAGCATCACTCAGGGGGTACGTGTACTACTTCAAAAGGTACTCATCTTCGGACGCGAGCAACTGTACTTTTGAAGGTTAAATATTATAATAATATAAACTTTAAAATCAGTCAGAAGAAGGAATTTTAGCACAAATATGAGTCAACGGATAAGAGGCATTAAGATAAGCCATGACTAAGGCACAGACACAATGACTCATTTGAATATTTCTAAAGAAAACAGATAAAAGATTTTGTGCGATAAATAAAGCTAAGTCTTTTATATTTCAGACCAACAAACACGAGTGAATAGCTGGTATTAGAAAGGTGAGAGCTCACGCACAGAATTAATGGCTTACCTTAATACTTATTTTTAAGATAAACTCAGATTTAGTTTTATGTTTAAAAAAAAATTGACGTTTCCGAGTAATTTTTAAGACTTCAACGGAAATAAAAATTTCCGACTTTGACTTTGACTTTGAATAAATAACATACATAATATGTTTCAAATCTCCAAGTCTCTCCAAATCTCTATTCAGACCAACTAAAGGTACGTTCTCGGAACCTCAAAAAATTTACTTTTCTTAAATTTACACCAACTATAACATTATAAATGCGAATGTGTGCTTTTTTGTTTGTTACATTTTCACGCCTAAACCACTTAACGGATTTTAAAAATTCTTTCACCAATGGAAAGCTATATTATCAGCGAGTAATTTATGCCCGTATATATTTATACCCGTATTCCCACAAGAACTAAGAACTCTCCTAAGAATAAAGAAATATAAAGTATGAAATTATTGAAATCGTTTTCTTTTTTTCGATTTTTTAATGAGTCCCTTGTTCATCATACGGGAGTTTGAAATCACGCCGCCTGATCGGTGAGTGGGGGTTGATATATACAGGGCGGCTACGCGATCTGTCATTCTGGAATCACCTCCGCGAAATACTGGCCTTGTTTGCGATTTATTCCTACCATTGTTCACAGTGACGTATCGGAATAGGATATCTACTATGTAGACAACCATGTAGATCCCATTCTAATGTCAACCATTTCTGAAATGGTTGGAAGAATATAAGTGAACTCGCATTAACTAAACCGAGATTATGTGTAACAGGAACAAAACTACTCCGTGAGTCAAAGAAGAGTAGGGTTCCTACTCTATACATAAAAGTAAGGCAGACTGCAGGTATGGTGAGAGTGTTTTACGACACTGGTCGAGGATAATCCTAATTTACTCAGTTCGTGTACCGCATACCGTTATTCAAGAATAAATTTGTGCACAAACCAATAAAAAGGGGTTTTACAACAAATTAAAAACCGTACCAGAAAGATTTATAAATATAAAAACCGAAAAAAATATCCGAAGGAAAATCACTATTAAAAGCGAACCTATTTTTTCAATACATTGCGCTTATCTGCACAGAACGCACAAATCCTTCAGCACAAAACAAGCAATCTATTCCAACGTTCAAAACACACACAATACATCATCATACATCACACAAACCGATGGTAATCTCTTCTCCTGCTCTGCGGCCATAATTTAGAGAGGGGCGACGTTTTTACGATCTCTTAATCAAGAAATACGCGTTTGCAGGACGATTAAGAGTGCGCGATTTAGCCCGGCGCTAATGCAGTTGTTAGTCTGATATATGGCTGAACACGGGTTCATTTGTGAGGGAAAAAGTTGGAGGAGCTAATGTTAAATGGGACCATGTTGGCTGCATCAAGAGGATAGAGCATGGGCCAATTACACTTCTCTATGGTTAGAGAAATTGCGAGTGTTCATACAATGTTTGGAAATTATCAAACTAATCCTGCAAAGAATAAACCATATGAATACGCTGAAGACTCAACATTGAGATTAGTTATTTCTGCCTAATCACAATATAAAAATATTAATACCTATTTAAATTTCAGAATCCTACAATCCAGAACAAACGAAGAGAAATGCGGGTGAATAACATTGAAAAGAAAAATCTTCTCAGAGCTACTTTAAACTTCGAGTCTTGTTTCAGTTACTGTTGTTAGTGAGCACCAAGAACGTTATTGTTTTGGTTAAATTTAACATTAGAAACTATAACCAAAACAACAAAAATGACGATTCACCGCTACACCATGATGTAAAACGTTAAAGTTAAAAGAATGACTAGTGTCAAGTCATAACTTTAACCTTAACAGCCGAAATTGAGCGCTTAATGTTAACGTAATTGTGAAATTATTTTGACCATTGCTAAAATGGTGCAACCCTCAATTCGCTTAACCGGAGATTAGTCAGCCGGTTAAGCTTTTGTGGTCGTTATAGTAACTTGGTGCAACTCACTCTTAGTGTGCAACTCATAATGTTAAAATTCTAACCAAACCAACATAGGTTAAGGTTGTGTCTGCAGTAAAGGTTTTTTTAATTACGTAAGATAACAGAAATATATCCTGTATGATGAGTTTCATATAGTATAAATTCCGCATAAGAATATCACTTTAATAATAACTTATGTGCTATTGCCATTTATCGGCAGAAGGTTTGTGAAACCACAGGCGCACAAGACGTTACATCTCCGTCTCGGGTGACTGGCGCAATGGTACATGACTTGGGTCTTGGACAACTAAGTCTTATCGCTGTTGTTATGAGCCGAGATAATTAACCACTTAAAATCATCATCACATGTAGTATAAAAAAACTGAAGTCATATGTGAAAAAACGAATAATTGTACATACAACTACAAATACGTATATTTCGATCACAAAAATTATAATATTAACTTTTTACATATTAAAAGTAGGTATACCTATACAAGGACATTACAATTAAAAAAAATTTAATATAATATTGTGCACACTTAGTATTTATTTCGCTCTCCTCTCAACAAGAAGGTTGTTAAGTTCCTTTCAGAGGTTACGTTTTAAATATGATATATAATAACGACTACGCTTATGCGGTACATTAGCCGTTCACAGCTAATAAAACAGATACGAAAAGCAGATAATTTACATTTCAGCGGCGATAAAATATATTTTCTTCTGCGTCCGGCCAGAATGAGCCATCCGAATGTGGAAAGTGCTACAATTTAGAGATCTTTTTCGGCTGGCTAAGGTATAAAATGTTAGCGATTGGAAGACAGGTTGGGATTGATGCGTTTACCCTTTTTTGTTTGACAGTAATCATGTGGGACTACAGACCCTACACGTGACACCCGGGTGGGGCGAAAGGGGCAACCCAAAGAAGCAGTCGAGCTTGCACCAAGTTCATCCGCAGAATTGCTGCCTCCATACCTAGCAAACATTGCACTCGCGTTGCTTCGATCCGGTGGAAGGGTGGGGGTGCCGGTGAAATTGCAGCCACTTGAGACGTAACATCCCCGTCTCAGAGAGACGGGCGCAACGCAATGCGATTTGTATCTTCTCATACTACACACATTTTAGGGGAAGACCTGTTCATATTTATGCGGTATGTGGTGGCGGTAACTTTTTAACTTAGGTGGGCTTGTCTCGTCACTTTAATTGCATAATAAATAACGACTAAAAACTCATCACCGATAATTAGTAAACCCGCCTTCGCTCACAGCTTGGACATCAAAGCTAGTTACAATAATTCACGGGAACGGACATTTTTATGGGTATTTAGCGAAAACGTCGCATCTACAGACCAATTTGCAACTTGTTTGCGTCGCAAATAAATCCACAACGCTTGCCTCATTCCGATATTACTTTAAATGTGCAGAGCAGTGCTTCTTGTGTAAGAGATTCCCATTGCACTTGTCGTCACATTCATTACTGAAGGCTGAAAAAGGATACATTACCTACCTCCAAAAAACTGAAGTTCTCTTCTATAATACCTATCATTTATTTAACTATGTTGCTTAAGTAACTTTGGTCGGGTCGGTGGGATACGAAGTAACAAACCATAAAAAGCTACTATTGAATAACACTCACCAAGCCTTACATTATCGTCGTAAAAGCAAATTCCCCATCCTTAAGTAGGTGTATTCCCTTCCCAGCCTTCACCTGTCCTCATATTTTCGGGATAAGTATATCGCATTATTAACGCCCGGGAGACGGGAGACGACACGCGACACCGACGCGGCTCCTACGCGTCCGTGTCAAAAAACGTACAAAGATCGTTTTTATTTCTCACTTCAGAAAGTAAATGTCAAATATTATTGAGATTATCGGGGTTTTTTTGTCAAATTTCATTACTGTAGTCTGATTATATTACGATCTAACCATATGATATAGCTAATGAGTAATTTTAATCTACCCTAAATTAGCTATCTAAATATCTAAAATTGCTTGCATTTTTCTCACGGTCTCTAGTTAGGGGAAGACACTTTTGTTAATTTGTTCTTTGTTAGTTTGAAATTTGTACAACTACTCGTACCACTCTCACTGCACTTATCACTACACTGGAAATACTTAGTGCTTTTGAGTCTTTTTTGTTGTCTAGTTAGGTCTAGCGGAACCTTAAAAAGTATTTTTATTGGCAACTTTACGGCATTTAATCATTATAAATAAATAATTCCAACTCCCCGGAGTAACATTAGAAAATTAATGAATTCTTTAGATGAACCTTTTCTTGAATAATCAAGTCAATCAAAGGTCGAACAGCAGCAGGATAGAAAATAATAAGAACGTCTGATATTTTATGTACATATTTATTTAAAAAAATGTCATTCCATTTTAGAAATCAATGGATACAAAAATTATTAACTTCGAACAACAACTAGCTATCGCAAACAATCGCAAACTATCGCAATATTTCCAAGATCAGAGAGGACCAAGAACTATATGTGTCTACAGACTGGTTTTTGTTAAATAAGGAATATATTATAATTATTTCTTATTTACGCTCATTCACATGTTGTTGAACTCTTCTCAAACAACTATGAGCCTAACTTAGCTGAAGTTACACTACATACGAATGCTACACACGAATGTTGAAACAAAACTAATAGATACATACGAGTACATATTTCCAAAAAAAAATACGAATCCTTCAGCACGCATCGTGTCGTCGGGCGAACGAGCAATTTTGTAATTATATTAACAAAATATTATTAGTAGGGGATAAAAACATTTTTTGTTTACAAAAGAGCATATCCATTATCTAACTGTAAGGGATTCGGATTACTAACTAGTAAACTGAGTCATGATGAATCCTGCCACAACTTTTCACAATTCTCCATCTAGCCCCAAATTAAGCATAGCTTGAAATATGAAAACCAGATTACTAATAGTTATAAAGCAGGTATTTATTTTGTATAATATATACATACATATACATAACACCAGTCTGTGTCTGGGACACAGGAGAAACATCTACATATGTTCGTCACACAAATTCTTATCCTGGGGAATCAAACACACGACCTACAGTGCAGAAGGCAAAGCTACCAGCTGAGTTTAGTGAGTCACGTTATTTGTTATCATTTTGTCGAACAGTATACGATTATTCCAAA
This sequence comes from Aplocera efformata, assembly GCA_921293045.1. Taxonomy (NCBI): domain Eukaryota; kingdom Metazoa; phylum Arthropoda; class Insecta; order Lepidoptera; family Geometridae; genus Aplocera; species Aplocera efformata. Next base: position 1,031,090 of record OV121045.1, read on the forward strand.
GTCAAATCGAATTTACCACAACGTCATTTCGTCATACGTAATCATATTTTTTCTGTCTCACGTCGATTCCCGTGATGTATCAAGTTTACGGAATTTTTTTACAGGAACTTGACGGCTTCCGTTACATAGAGACGACTCCTTTGGGGTTGTTTTGAAATTTATTAAGTGGAGGTACACTCCCCTCGTGCGAATTTATTTAAAGTCGTTCGTTAACAAAATTGGACAATCAGTAACATTAGAACCATTTATAAAAATTAATGTTTACATATTGTGTAAGAAGGGATGTTCAGATGTGGTGGTTCGTGGCATAGACAGATAGACACAGAGACAATACGCTACAAACATATATTCGTCATGATCTATGAACATAAAACTAATGAGCATAAATGAACACGTAAACAAAGCGAAATTATGCGTACTCGCACAAGTTTTACAACGAAAAGAATAACAAAACAAATTTGCTGAAAACGCGACACGTTCCCCGACAGATGGCGCTACGGAAGACTTTACTACTTCCGCAGACAAGATGGCCGCGCATTCAACACAGCAGGAAACTGGGTAGCGCGCCCAAAACATGCAGACCACCCTTACATAAACAGTCCAAACGATAACCTCCTTCAATTCGAATTTCTACTTTCACCCATTGTGCCAGGGTGGAAAATGTTTTGTGTTTTAACTGTCAGTTATGAGGGTAGTTTTGAAAAAGGAAGGCAATAAGTAAGCGTCATTCTTGTCAACGCTTATTTCCCGCGTAGGGTATGATGAAAGTTTTCCGTGGTGGCTGATAGCAGGTTATGACGATCGTTTGGCCTTTACAGGGTAAATGGGCGAGTGACGTGCGGTATCGCCTCCGATGGCCCGTTAGGGAGGGGTGATTTAGGGGATCCTAAGTGATATTTCGTACTAATTTAGTGGTGCAATTGTGGGGGAGATTTGATGTTTGTTAAGTGCTCGTCTGTGAATTAATGAAGGATTGTATTTTATAGTTTGACTGGTTGTTCCCCGCGGGTTTGCCCTAGTGATGTAGGGTTAAAAATTCCTTTTTTTTTCAAATCGTTTTCTATTTAGGTATATGTTTTAGCCAAATGGGTTCAGTAGTCTTGACATTAAAGTGTCTTTTTAGTTTTTTTTTATTTTACTAGGATCACGGTATCACTTAACAATATGGGCAACACGGATTGTATGATTTACTTTTAATGCTATATTTTCAAATTCATTATTTTTGTATGTTGTTCCTGGATTATTAAAAAATATATAATATGTTTTACTGGAAGTAGGTATAACGCCTAGATTCTAACGATATTAACTCAAAAAGTAATCCCACAATAACATAATAAATTGAACATCGCAAGATCTGTATTACAAAAGTTAACGGTTCTTTTGTTGGCAACTATGTACATTTCTAAAACAATCCGAAAAATGCTACCAATCTTCCAATCTGGAGATATAATAATATTTTGGCATTGTCAATGATTATAATAATGATAAAACGCCATGGCTTAAGATAATTAACTTATTTCTGAACAGGATCATGCATGCGAAAAGAATGCAATCCATGAATGGGAGGTTTCTTGCTTATACTTCCAAATCAAAATCGTAGCCTACGTGATTTTTATATGTTTAGTATAATTTTTACGTGTATAGAATGAGGTAATTTATTTTTAAATTATTTCTGTAAATTTAATATGTCTAGTGACTTTTTCTTTAAGGAATGGAAGAAGTCTCTCAAAGACTTAGAAGAATTAGTAAATTTAGATGTTCATTACCAGGTTCGTTAGATAGTTTCGTATGTTACGATCCCAACCATAGCACTGATCCAACTGACGGGACAAGCAGATGATCTGATGCTAAGCGGAATCCTCTGCTCATTACAATAGTAAAACAACTTGTTTCCTACTCATGCGATAATTGTGGCCATTACGTCTTATTTCCCTGTAATATCCCCAGCTTTTGACTACAATACGATAGTAGAAATTACACACAACTTAGTTTCATTATTCTACCACTAGCAATGTCCGAATCCCTGCCCCAATTTCATTTTCAGACATTAAAAGTTCACGAGAAGAAACGTTGCGATGCTTCACTACGCTTGTCATCAGTACTGGGACGGTACATGGTGTTGTACAATCAGATGACGGAATGTCTCCAACAGAACCTTCAAGTTCAGAAGACTTGTTACATACAGGAAGTAATAAGAGCCGTTACAGCACGGTAGGTTACAATACACTGGCTTGTGTCCACAAGTTCCCACTACATTTGGGACCAGTAATTTTGACGACAGCTAAGCTATTAAATATTAAACACACTTATGTAAATTTCATTACTTGTTTTTCAGAATACTAGAGCTAAAACATGAACTTAAGAAATTAGACGCTAGCGAGTACTATTTCCTAAACAATGGCTTAATTTATAATAAAATGACACCTAAAGATACAGAACTAGTAGATATCCCTGATAAAATAGAAAGACCACGTCCAATACAGAACATAATAGAAACCATCTTCGAAACAGTTAAAGAAAGGTATAGACAAATCGGTAAGTAAGAAACATGATTAAGTATTATTTAAGTAAAGGATGTGAAAACATCATTGCTAGTTTTTTATAAACCATATATTTTTTTTATGCAGAGGAACAAAAACTGCAAGAAGAAAATGATGATCTACAACATATCGACGACAACTGGTGGAATGAGGAGGGAAATCAACAGGAAGCAGGAACACCTACTGAGACAAAAGAAGAAGAAATATCTGAAGAACAATTAGAAAGGAATTTTAACATACAAATTATACAGGCTCATGAAAAAACTAGGTATAAACAGAAACATTGAATTTATTAAGCCAAGAACATAGAATTGATTAAGCATACAGTAAACACTAATAAAGAAAAATCTATTTACAGACAAGTAATACAAATGAATACTCAATACCTCAACAAAAGAAGGCGTTGGGAAATGGAACTAGATGGAACTATGATCCCAAAAGCCCCTTACGAAATCCGTGAACGTAGTGCAGCGATTATACAAAAAGCATGCAGGTAAACAAAAATCGCTGCTGTTCTTAATGTAAGTAAAGTAGTAGGTAATTAATATTGTTGCTATTTTATAGGGCATACTTTGAATGCAAAAGGAAAATATTTTCTGAATGTAGAAGAGATGAACTACTAGGCTTAAGAAAATGTACAAAATCGATAAAGAATTCCCAAAGTGAATCAGAAAAGGTACTTATTGAAATTTCATGAAGCAAATAAACATTATATAGAGAAATTTTATTTTACTTATGTATTATATTTTAGACTCAACTTGAAAAGTCACTTTTGAAGCAGCAATTTGAAGATGAGTGCACAAAACACTATAAAAGTATCAAAGATATGTACCTGCATAGGAAAGGCGATGAAATTAGCGAAGACTACAGGGATCACATAAGAGATTGGTTTTATTTATGGTTAAAAAATATATGTTTATCTATACATATATTAGGTGTGTGAATATGACTCCGCCCCTTTTTGTCAAAATAAAACACATTTGTTCGCTTACAAAATTAAAAAAAAAAATTATTGAAAGTATGCTCCATTTGCAGCTACAACCTTCGCCCATCGTTCAGGTAGTTTTCGTATTCCTTGCTGGAAGAAGTCCTGGTCTTTTGAGCTTATCCAGTTGTCAATCCAAATTTTGATACTTTCACATGAAGTAAACTTTTCTCCAGTAAGGTCTGTCTGCATCGTCCGGAATAGGTGGTAATCCGAAGGAGCTATGTCTGGTGAATATGGCGGGTGGGGTAACACTTCCCAGTCCTGTCCCTCTAAATATCTTTTTACGACTTCTGCGGTATGCGGTTTGGCATTGTCATGCTGAAGAACTAATTTGTTATGTCTATTCACCCATTCTGGTCGTTTTTCTTCTATGGCTCGCTTCAAACGCATTAGTTGTCGTCGGTAAACTTCTCCATTAATAGTTTCAGAGGGTTTGAGCAACTCATAATATACAATACCTTTCTGATCCCACCAAATACAGAGCATGACCTTGGCACAGTGAATATTTATTTTTGGCTGTGATGGGCCTGGTTCGCCTGGTTTCACCCAAGCTTTTTTGCGTTTAGGATTTTCGTAGTGTATCCATTTTTCGTCTCCTGTGACTATCCGATGCAAAAATCCTTTTCTTTGCTGTCTTTGAAGCAGCATTTCACAAATGGTTTTCCGACGTTCCATGTCTCTTTCTTTTAAATCATGTGGAACCCAGTAACCGGCTTTTTGAATCATTCCCATCATTTGTAAACGCTTTGCAACAGTTGAACGATCAACATTTAATGCTGCAGCTAATTCTGATTGAGTTTGGCAAGAATCTTCCGCCAATAATGCTTCCAATTCAGCATCTTCAAATTTTTTTGGTGGTTTTCCATGTTCTTTATCCTCAGTACTAAAATCGTTATTTTGAAATCGTCGAAACCATTCCTTGCAAGTTGTATTAGACGGAGCATGCTCACCATAAATCTCCACAAGCAAACGATAAGTTTCCGCTGCAGTTTTCTTCGCAATAAAATAATGTAATAACACTTCCCGCAAATGACGTTTATTTGGAATAAAAACCGACATTTTCGAAAAGGTGAAAACAATTGTTGCTTACACTTCAACCAAATATCATAAAATGCGTTAGATAGCTGACATTCAGTACTATCGAATACAAGTATGGTCATTTATTAGTACACGTAAACAATACTAAAAACGACATCTGTTGAGAAAGGGCGGAGTCATATTCACACAACCAATACAAGGTGTTTCAAAAAGCTGTGACAGTACTTAAATAGCGCATGCCTAGATTGATCTAGAACTCACCCTAATCCCCAGCATGTTTTGGATTCTGATTTGCAGGCATAATGATTCAAAATCTATTTTGTATGAACACCTTTCAATAATGTCACAGCTTTTCGAAACACCTTGTATATAAGTATAATAAATAAAAAAATCATTTAAGAAATGTAGTTTAGAATAGAATAGAATAATTTTTATTTTAGACTGCAAATAAATGCATAAAATTGTCAATAAAACTTTTCCTTTTGTTAGTAAGCCTCAGTGAAATATTTTGAATTGTATAACTAGTCAGCTGTATTTTATTTCACAGGTTTGAAAAAGTAAAAGCTTTTCATGATATACCTAAAGAGAAAACAGGAGGATCAAAATTAATTATTAAAGAAGAATTGCCCACGCCCGAAGAATGGATAGAACTATATAAAGCAAATCTAGCAGATAAAAAATCTAAGAAAAACAAATCTGCACTTCAAGTGAGTATCAAAAGTTTAATAAAAATTATAAGCTTAAAGCAAATTACTCGATATTATTCGGAGTCTTACATCTAATATAATTTCAGTTGAAGTATGAGAAAATGGAAGCAAAACGCCAAGAAAAGATGGAAAAGAACAAAGATAAAGCAAATCTTAAGCTAGAAAATCAACTGAAAATGAAAATGATGAAGAATCCAAATCTACATCCAGGGTTCAACTATCCAGAATCAGAAAAAACTGAACGAATATTGAAGGTAAGGTACCTGCATCAATGTCTGTCATAAAGTGGGGGATATCGCATGTATGATTCACGGTGATAATATATTGAGCAATGCAGTAAAATGCTACTAAGTGGTTAATATGTTTCGTATCCTCAAGGTCATTCAAGAGTACTACAATGATTGGGGTGAACTCGATGAAACTGAATCACCAGAAATTAAGAGGAGATACAGTAAAGAAGTAAATAAGAATAAAGCGATCATGGAAGTGAAAATGGATATAACTCCTACAGTTGATGAGGACATGAGGTAACCTGATGACATGAGGTAAACATTATCTATACAATTCAATATTATTGTCTCTTTGTAATGTCAAAATAACAGCTTTATACTAATTGCATTTACTTATGACAAAAAACATATTTTTTTATTTTTGTCGTTCAGTTTGTTTCGGCTAATGTCTGAAACGGCTGGACCGATTTTGGCGAGACTTTCACTGGCAGATAGCTGATGTTATAAATAGTAACATAGACTACTTTTATATTAACATGTTGCCTTGATCCTGATGCATCATCCCAATGTAGTTTATGCTATGTTTTAATTTTAAACATATTACAAAAAGACTTAAACTACAGGGTTGAACTGAAGAAACTTAAAGCTGCTTTGAAAATAGATTACATGAACAATGAAGAAGAGATGCCTGAGATGAAAGAAGAAACGAAAAGAAAAGGAAGAAAAAAGAAAGGTGTACTAAAAACAACTCTGAGTGAAAATATTGCAGAGAAAATGGAGGTAAAATAAAAGTAGCAGTAAAACTTGTGCAAAGCAAAACAACAACTCCACACCTGGTAATCTGCCAAGCGGTGATACACTCGCATAGCTGGTTCCGGTGGTGGCATGTTATATCAGCAATACGACTAAGGTCCTCCCAGACTGAAGTAACATCACCGTCCCGGGTGACGGATGACGGGTGCAACGGGGACTCATACTTCGGTCGGGAAAAACCTAAGTCGTATTGCTGTTGTTATGGGCGGAGGTAACCACATAACATCAGGCGGGCCTCCAGCTCGTCCCGTCAATTTTGTTGCATAAAAAGTGTATCAAATAATAACTTAAAACGTGTTTCAGGAATTGGTGTTTCATGGTTTTATACGAGAATATCCTAAAACAAAACTAGAAGACTTCATTGGTGATCCCAATTTTTCCGGAGATGATATTAGGTGTAACTATATGTAAGTTTTCTTATAATGGTAAAGAAATACAAGACAAACCTAATACCCGAGAACAAACTTCATGCTCCCGGGACCCCTCGCTTCGAAGGCAGGGAACTACCAACAAGCCACGGAGTCGTCAAATATGAATAGTACATTAGCATAACTAAATATTAATAGTACAACAGTGTTCTTTTATGAAAGGTGATTTTCGACGTTGTTTTTAATCGAGAAACAAATAATTTGCGACGTTTTCTTCCTAACAAACTTATTTTCAGTAGCTATGTTCACTCGTTAACCACTTCCAGGCCAGCCCTGCATCTACACGGCGATACAAGAAGCATCTGGTGGGAAAATTGCCGACAGTTAGCTCATGGCTATCATAAGATACTGCTCGTTGGACCCAAAGGCAGTGGAAAGACTGTACTGTTACATGTCCTAGCTTCGCTGAACGGTAAAATACAAGCTATACAAGCTTTCGGCTGAAATTTAAAGAAAAGCGCTGAATACTTAGTGTTGCCCTAGACTTACAAAAGTAGACGAGAAATTTAGTAATCAAAATTGATACAGCGTCAGTGAGCCAATGCATATTTTAACTCTAATCACACTTCATAATATTGCATGCCGAAAGGTAGAATACATACATTGATACTAATAATAATATTGACATCTTATATACCTACATGTATTTCAAGCAATAAAGTATACTTTGACTTTGACTTTGACTTCCATATCCTTCACTACATAGTACAAAACAAAGCCGCTTGCCTCTGTCCCTTTGTACGCTTAGATCTTTAAAACTACGCAACGGATTTTGATGCGGTTATTTTTAATAAATCTGTGATTCAAGAAGAAGGTTGATATTTATTTATAGGAAGTCATCCCGGCTTCACACTTTCAGATTCTGATACGACACTGAGGCTCTACTAACCGTGCGAAGCTGGGGCGGGTCGCTAGTATATTTTATAGGTGAAATTTTGTATATAATTATGTTTGTTACTCCTTCACGCTAAAACGGCTCAAAAAGATGGGTGAAATTTGGTACCAGAATAGGTTATATCCTGGAAAAAAATACCTACCTACATTTTTATTGAATTTTCTAATTTTCCACGAATTCTTTCCAATTTTTAACTTCCTCAGACATCGAATAATTGAAAAAAAAATAGCCGAGTTGGTTTTCGTAGTAACACAAATAAATAGATTTCTGTTACTACTAAAACTTAAACCATAATTTATTCATCATTGAAACAAAAACAATTGAAAAATATCCAAAAATCTACCATTCCTAATGCCAAATTTGCCATACCGTCAATTCTTATGCCTTGCAATGTACCTTGATCCATACCAGAACCACACCAGAAAAAAAAACAACTATATGTTTTCTTTTATCTTTCTGGTGTGCAATAAAGAGTATATCTGTCTATTAGCTTAGCTATTCCAATCACCGGACAACAAAAACTTAATTGAATATTCGTTTCAGATGCAATATTGTTTGAACTAGACGCAAGTAAGTTCCGTAGCGAGCTGATAACCGATATATATTTGGAGCAGATGGTGAAGAACTTGGTCTCTTGCGCGAAAGCGGCGCAGCCCTCGGTAATTCACATCAAGCACGTTCACAGATTATACTACAAAAAGGTAAAACGTTTACTTCACAAATGTTTTCAATTAAAACTATTGATATTAGGGCCAATAACTATTACACTGGTTAAGTCAGTTTTTATCGTTATTACCTACCATTAAGCAGTCAATACGTGCTTAGTTTTACTAAGGTATTCTATAGGCCCTGTATTTGTATATTTACATTAATGTGTTGCTGAAAGAAATAAATAAATAAAAAAAATTAAAAAATTTCATTCTCAACTATTGAGAGTTGGCCGGTGTCCCTGTAGTATAATTAGAGACTGATACAAACTAAAAAAGTGGATAACTCAGTGGGTAGGCTAGCAAGGAAAGATTAGCACAAAGATAAAACAACACTACACAGTATTAGGTAAAAGCAGAATATGAATGATACATATTTTTTTTTATTCGGTGAAATTATCGGTACGAGCTGACGCTGCCCACCTGCTATTAAGTGGTCACCGCCACCCATAGACAACAATAACACGACCTAGGTCCTCCCCGACCTGGCACGAGAATATCTCCGTGGGAAACTGCGTTATAGTACTCTATAAGTATAATACCATAAATCCGAAAAAATGTGTTTAGAAATTTGTTGTTTTTCACTCATTCCAACACAGCAACTACCAAACCAATACAGCAGATATTTCCAAAAAAGGTAGATTTTAACCTGCAATATATCATCGTCTGCTGCTTACCGATATCACGTACAAAATCGTATAATGCGATAAATATGGAAGCATTTCAAATTCTAGCCATGACATAACCTACAAAACAGGGTAACTCATCTAAAATCTTAAGTCAATGGTATATTAGCTATAATTGACTTGTTGAGTACATGTGTGGGAGCACCACAAGAATGTGTGTTATCAGCAAAACACGTAAGTACAACTAAACGAAAATAAGCTTACCCAAGTTCCCCGAAATCTGTCTGGTTCAAACCAACAACAAAAAATGACCACGCCGCTTCGCACATTCACTCACAGGGACAAAACAATGTCTAATGACTGAGTACGATCAGGTAGCCAGATGAAAGGGTCTCATAAATACTATTCTTCCACCTGATTGGCTACAGGTGCCTGCGGAAGAGGCTGACATGAAACTGGACATATTTAGACGATATTTCACGAAGAAATTGTTCAAGAAAATACACAAAACGGACTACATCACTGTCATTGGTTCGTTCTACATCTTATAATATATAGAAACTACTGTAGGTATTTCGATAATGTACTATCAAAGCTTTCTGTTCCCATTTAAGCAAGGCAGTAAGACATAATACTCTTTGAAATTTGCAGTGGAGATGGAGGGCATGTTTTTTAATTTCCCTTTTTAGAAATGTTGAAATTACAGGTAGATTCAGTGCCGGATTAACCGTAACAAGAGTAGCAATTGCTACGGACCCCACGACAAACCCGCCCCCACCTGAGCGTAATTTCTTGAATAAGACAAAATTGAAACCTACATATAGCAAATAAACGTTTTGACTATTGAGTTTAATACTAAATACTTAAGAACTCGACAGAATTTGCACTTGCTTAGTCCGGCACTGGGTAGATATAATCCAATCCAATGCTATGCAGAAATGTTTAAGTATATAATGCATCGGGCATTAGATATGCATTTCTGTTGCCAAGCAGGGCCTTGCGTTGTTCCGGTATGGATGGTATGGCCCGTGAAATTACAGGCATGTATAGTTCAATCTTCAAGTCTCATTGTGACGGCTTATTCTCAATCACTCCACCATGCAAATGAGTGGAGTGGATCGGAATTTGAACTCCCAAACATCACACTAGGTGTTGAGATGTTTCTGCAGCCTCATAATTGTACATTTAGTAAAAGCCGAAATCAAATAAAATAGCTAAAAGATAATGTGACTGCTTTAAAAATTGATAAATAAACGATAAACGAATAAACGATTACACACTCATACCTCTGCACTAGGATTCCCTGTGTCGCAGATGGCATGGACAAACACAAGACAAACACTCAAGGCCCAAGAACCAAACTTCATGCTCACCACACAAAGTGTGCCCAGGCCGGGAATCGAACCCGGGACCCCTCGCTTCGGAAGCAGGGCTACTACCAACTAAGCCACGGAGCCGTCAAAGTTGATAAGATAAGATAATAGGATAGGAAGCTTTTAAAAAGGATACATTTAAATCGGTATAGAACGGGCGAAGAAAATGAGACCAATCTGAAAGTACTAAATTGTTTCAAACGAAAAAATATTTTTCTAAATTGGTTGACAATTGAAAAAGTTCTGAGGTACCAAACAAACATTAAAAATATGTAAAGAAAATACACACAAATTGATAACCTCCTCCGCTGGAAGTCGGTTGAGTTAACCAGTTGCAAAGCGCTTTGTAACTTCCTATTGTTGTATTCGGTAATAATTATATATAGTTCTGTTTCAGATGAAGGTACATAGACATAGACATAGACATAGGTACCTGCACTTATTTACAGATAAAACAGTTTTAAGACCAACTATTATCTTATTTTTAGGCAGTTGCGTAGATCCGTGGGTTACAAAGAGTTCACAAATGCTAAAACATTTCACAAACGTGGTGCTGCTCCCGAACACAACCTACTCCATCGTTGTCCAGATGCTGAATGAATGGGTGCTCAGGTATTGTCAACTTTTCTGACATTTCATCAATAACATAAAACAAATGCACACTCATACTATACTAGAACTCCTTGTGTGGCAGGAACACAACAAAATGGAACTTAAAATTAAAAAAAGTTAATTATCAAATACAACACTACCCAGTGTCATCATCGCCCAGGCTTTTAGAATTTCGTACCCAAAGGTTAAAGAGAACCTTATTAGTTACCAAGCCTACATCCCACCTTTAATGTCTTGTATCTTGAAATATGACGGATATTCGATTTAAATTTTCACAGAAAGAAACTCAAAATCATTTAGTTCTTTAGATATTTTTGGAGTATCGTTAGTCAACTCAATCAAGTATCGTTTGAAGTGTCACGCAATAAAATAATAGATAATTGGCGGTAAGAATCCCCTCATTTTCGAGTCCAAAATGCACGCCTTGGAATGAAAGAGCCAAAATAAATAATAGAAGTTAGAATCACACAAAGGACAAAATATGTCAAATATGCCAAAATAATTGTAGGTCCGTGCCTGCAATTTAGTAATTTTTTGATTAAAATAAAAAGTCGTGTTAGTTACTTCACTTATAACTCAAGAACGGCTGAACCGATTTAGCTGAAAATTGGCAGGGAGGTAGTTTAGAGCCAGGAGAAGGACATAGGATACTTTTTATCCCGTTCGACATCATTCCCGTGTGACTTGACATGTAACGTCAGTCACTATAAAACGTGGTATAACAAAAAAGAATCAGACTTGGAATAACAAAATTGACGTATAATGACAGCTATGTAATGACGTATGGATGACTATTTGATATTTGTAAGAAATCTATATATATAAAAGAAAGTCGTGTTTGTTACAACATTTATAACTCGAGAACGGCTGGACCGATTGCCATGGTTTTTGATTTGTTGGATTTGTTTCCGTCCCGAATAGCAGAATAACTATTAAAAACATTGGAAAATTAACGAAAAAATAAAATCAATTTATCCCCGTATTCTCCACGGGAACGGGAACTATGCGGGTGAAACCGCGGGGCGCAGCTAGTAAACTTATAAATAAATCACTGCAGATGCTTTTGTAGAAACAAATCTGTTATATGTTAGAACTGACTTTTACAGCGGGCAGTAATTAGTTTGAATATGGAACATGGATTTTCTAATGAGTCGCTCGCGAGGTCATTGACCTTTTAATTTCTTAATGTACATAATATTTACTTTTCCAGTAATCACGTTCTTCCGACTGACTTGAACGTAAGCTGTTTGGCACGTGCTCTACAAGGATATACGTTCGGATACTTGAAACGGTTCTTAACCAACTTTCTGACTGGTGAAAGAATAGCCCGGTAAGAGAAAACACACACTCACATAACAGCGAATGTAAAACAACACAAAGTTAAACATTGTATGTATCTAAACATACCATCATACATCTATCTAGTAATATTGACTTTATAGTACAATAGATATTGTTTTAAATATGTCTAATATTTTAATAAAAAATTCAAATAAATTCATAAAAAGGTGGTGGAAATAAAATAGCATTCTCACTATAAAAATATTATTTGGTACAATCTATTATTGTTTCAGAATATCTGCGCGAGGTTTGTCTCCAAAGGAAGTATACGACAGTGTTCTTGAGGACGATGAAGAAAAAATAGTAATAATTTGAAATATTTGACAGACTATATGAATAAATATTTATTTATTGAATTGCAATATATAATAAGATAATAAAGTATTATAGCTACGAGTATAGGGATCAATTTTGTTGTCAAAATATTTACACAGTACAGTTTACACTATGGAAAAGTCGTCATGATGTTTATGTAAAGTTGCATTGCACTAAAAGTTACTCGACGTAAAATGGTTCAACCATGACGGTTACGAATATATTTAAAGATCGTTAAATCTTATTTATTCGTAGTATGACTAAACTACGTTGCGTTGTTGCGTTGTCATGGGAGTCAAGTGGTTGACTATTGGAGTTTAGATATATCTCATCATCAACTATCTCTTTTTAACAAGATGACCAACCAAACGAAGGAAAGAGAGGTACAAACTATACAAAAAAATTAAATCTAATTGTGAACCTCCCTTTTGAAATCGATTACAATGTTGACCCAATCCCGTCAGAGTAAATCACCAGAATCTGATGCTCCGTTAAACTTTCAGGACTACGACAAATACCTCAAATGGTATGCAGACAGAACACCGTGGGGCCAGAAAGAGAAGAAGCATCTTGCTGACCAGCTGGAGTTCCGGCAAGCGCTCGAGAAATGGACGCTCAAAATGGAAATGGAGAAACAAAAGGGGAAAGCGGCGATGCCCAAGAAAGCCGTTTAAATTATACAAATTAATAAAGTTAAATCACGAGGAACCTTTGGTTTGAATTTCACCTAATTTCAACGCTTCAATGTTTACGCGTGTTGCATTAAATTTTCACCTACTCGGAATGTTTCACGAAGACAACACGAAAATTATAGCTGTCTGTAGTAAGTATTTCAAAATAATCCTGATTCGTAAAAACATATATTATATTAGATGTATTAGATCGAGCGTAGTGCGATAGGTTCCTGTCCCCACAAGCAACTAAAAGAGTATACCAAGAAAAGACCCATTAAACGCATAATCAGACAGTTATAATGTCAAAAATTTGCATAAACCAAATTTAAAAAACGTCCAGATGATATACACCGTTAATTAATTTCGCGCCTAAGCTAACAACACTCAGCATATTTATTGAAATAACAATTTTTACCCGATAAGCTGAACAAATACCAGTGAAGTGTCGATTACTCCCGAATGGAGTTGAATGGGTAGAATGGGGTGGATTCCATTGCCGATGGTTATCGCGATGTACCTCGTTTACCCGTGTTCGGGGGTCGCTGATGTGGCAACTTTTATTACTTTATTGCGAAAAAATGCTAACTTTCACGGGTCGGGTGGGGTGACGTGGTTTCGAGAGGTTTTAGGATATATCCTTATTTTTATTGTTATGTTTATTAGTCTCCATTGCATCCCTGAACGATTTTTGTAGTGTCGTGATTTCACGCGTGGTTTAGGATCCTCTTTTCTGAAAAGCCTAAAAGTCATTTCCCTATATATTCCTAGGCTCACTCTTCGTGTCTGTAAATGGCAACTTCAGGCATTCTATAGAGCAAAGCATTATTAGACAATACAACTTTTTTTGCTTAAATAGACATCTTTGTTTGGTTTATTTTGTCCATTTGTGCATCAAAAGCTTTTGTTTCTGCGTTATAATTAACTTACTCCAATATTTTTTAATAAAATTGAATAAGTATTCGTTTTATTAATCCTGATAAGGACTTTAAGTATTGTATAGTATTAAAATATATGTGACCTAAGGTTTGTTTTAATTTAGTTTGGTTTCTTTGATGCCAACTTAATTATTAGGTAAGGCATTATTACCCGTTTAATTTATTTTTAAACCCATAATGACCTTTAACCTTTTAATAAGTTAGGCTAGCCTCATGGTCACCCTAACGGCACCCTTTTAATATTCTCCACCAGTATTTGGAATTAATTTGATTCGGTTAAATATTCCCCGGTGCGGTCGGACTTAATTATTGTTTGAGTTTAGCCTTAGTAGTGCGTTTGGTCGCGCAGCAGTATTCTAAAGTAGCCTCTTGTTTTTATGGCAAGGAGCTTGTGTTTATTTTTTAGGATCATTCTCGTTTGATACGAAATAATAAGCCAAATATGTGCCGGTGTCCGTAAGCGAGCAATTCTATTATTATAATTTAGATGTGGAAGTGACGGGACGACCCATTTTATAGCAACAGCAATACGACTTAGGTCCTCCCCGACCTAAGTCGACCGTTGCGCGCGTCACCCGAAACGTTACGTCTCATGTCGTGTGATTTCACCGGCTTGTGAAACAGTTCACAAGCAATAGTGCTCGCATTTCTGCGTTCCGGTGGAATGGTGCGTGGCCAGTGAAATCGCAGGGGCATCCCCGTGTTGGGTGAAGGACGCAGCAGTGTTGTTTTTATCCTGCTGTGTCTTGGTTGTCTGGAAGAAATCGCTTACTAGCTTTAAGACCGCCCATTGTAGGTACTTCTTTTTTGTAAATGTTCTGTTTATTTTATAATTTGATTTGGTGTGCAATAAAGTATTATCTATCTATCTAACAGTGAGTTGGATTGCTGTTGTCATGGACATCATAACCTCTTTACTACCAAGCCTTCAGCCCTTTCCGTAACTTAAATTCATAAAAAATATATCCTTTTAATTTTAATTTTTTGAACGCTTATCTGCGGCATCATAAGCTTCAGGCGCACCGGCAGAACGTTCAAAACTAAAACTTTGCGAGAGTGTGGTGGCTCAGGAGCACAGGCGCCGACTTTCAATCTGATAGTCGCTGGTTCAAACCAAAAGGTTCACTTGAAAAACTTATGTGCGCAATACTATGTTCTCGAAATGGTGACGGAAAACATCGTGAGGAAACCGGCATGTTTTAGAACCAAAAACTAGAAGACATGTGACACCAAACCGGATTGATCCCCATGGTAGATCAGAGCCCATTCACTCTCAATTATCGAGAGTAGGCCGGTGTCTCTGCAGTGGGAACATTAGAGGCTGATACGGAAAGCGTGTAAATTACTTCAACCGCTTTACTCGCAATTTATAACATTAGTAATAAAACAAATAAAACATTCGAAAATATAACTTTAATCACAATTTTGCGATAAACTATTTAACTATCAGTCTATAGTAATAAATGTTCCACAAAAGACAGAATCAAGACGTTACAATTATTTAAAAACATCAGTACTATAAATTCCAGTCAAATAAATATTATGCTAATATCACAACCTGCAGTCTTCAGTTCAATTTGATAAATTTTACCTGAACTTTTCAGTACATAAGATCAATTATTTTATACTAGCTGCATCCCGCGGTTTCACCCGGATATTTCCCATTCCCGTGGGCATACGGTGATAAAACAGCCCTTTTCACTCGCTGTTAATGTAGCTTTCCATTGGTGAAAGAATATTTAAAACAAACAACTTTCGTATTTATAATATTAGTTAGGAATATGGAATATAATATTTTGTTAAAATGGAATATTAATATTCTCTCAAAATATTACACTGAGCGTTGCATTTCGAGAACCGATAGGGTCTATTCGATGTTGCCATAGACTCGATGTCAAGTTTAGCCAGTTCCTCCTTGGAGTTGGCCCCTTCCCGCACCACGGGCAGGTCCGCGTGCTTGAGCACGCCAGCCTGCAGGTACCCCAGCAGTGGAGGTACGTATTCCCTTATTATATTCTTACGTTCTTCGGCGACCTCAGCATTCCTGTAAGAGGGCAATTAGAAATTAGACGGCTCCGTGGCTTAGTTGGTAGCAGCCCTGCCTATTGAACCTATTTTGATAATAATTCAACATAAAAGCATACCCTTAAAAACAATAAAGAATTCTCAAAATCAGTTCTTTAATGACGAAGAACTGAGGTAACAAACATAAAAAATACAACTGAATTGATATCCTCAGGAAATCGATTGAAAAATTATTATTCATGGGTTTATTTATTACTTACATACCGATAAATACCGAATTATTATTTATTTACTTACATAAATACCGAATTACAATATTATTTATGGGCATTTACTTACATACCGATAAATACCGAATTATTATTTATGGGCATTTACTTACATACCGATAAATACCGAATTATTATTCATGGGTATTTACTTACATACCGATAAATACCGAATTATTATTAATGGGTATTTACTCACATACCGATAAATACCGAATTATTATTCATGGGTATTTATTCACATACCGATAAATACCGAATTATTATTCATGGGTATTTACTTACATACCGATAAATACCGTTTTTGTTCTTTGTGTATAGCTTACCAAGCTTTCTCAGTGTCCCATATGTACTGCGCGCGACTCTCTTCCAAAGCTTGTTCCTTCTTCCTCCTCACAGAGTTCTCCTGGATCTGCTTGAGCAAGGCTTCGGAGTACACGCGCGCTTTCTCCTTCTTCTTCATCTCCTTCTCCCGCTCCTTGGCATCCTCGACGGCCCGTTTCGCGTCGGCCTGTTATATCATTTCAAACAAGAGAGTAGTTTAGGAGTCCATCGCGGACAAACATCGTGACACGTAATTTATATATATTAAGATATTTTTATATATATTTTTGTCAACCATTTATAAAACCCTGTATTTTGATCGAGTGTGGTATCAAATATTTTTTTAAAGACAATATGAAATCCAGTGTCTCTCTCACAATTAAGACGAACCTAATGAAAGCACGTAAAGTGGTAAAATAGACTATATTTTAAGATATACTTACGACTTTACGCAATTCAATTTCTTTCAACTTTTCTATCTGCACCAATTTCTTCCTATTGTTCATCTGCGCGGTGAGCGCGTCTTTCGTGTCTCGCTTGACCCTC
Organism: Aplocera efformata; assembly: GCA_921293045.1. Classification (NCBI taxonomy): domain Eukaryota; kingdom Metazoa; phylum Arthropoda; class Insecta; order Lepidoptera; family Geometridae; genus Aplocera; species Aplocera efformata. Next base: position 1,048,476 of record OV121045.1, read on the forward strand.
TCCTTCTTATCCCGAGCCGCCAAGTCATCTTGGCAGTTCTTCTCCAGGGTTTCTTGTTCTTGTAACATTTTGATTATGTTCTCTCGCTCCTGACGGGCCGCCTGAAATAAAAAATCGGAATAGATTTTATAATAGCATCGTCTACACGCTCATACACCTTGCACTAGGATTCCCTGTGTCGCAGGTGGCATGGACAAAATCAGAGATGACCCGAAAACATTATGCTCATCGCAGTCTGCCCCGGACGGGAATCCAACCGGGACCCCTCACTTCGAAGCAGGGTGCACACTAATCTAAGGAGCCAATATAGTGTTAATCCTCTTAATGCTAGCGGTTGTCTGTCTGTCTTACCTATATCAGGGAATAAATGTATCTTTTAGATTTCAAGCTATACTCAATGTGCTGGAGATTTTAACGTTATTTTGGTGGATACTTCAAAAGATCACAATTATTCTTTTTTTCTGACAAAACAAGGTCAAGAAACCAAAAATTATTTAAGTGCCAGAACCTCCTCGCTGCCCACCTGATTGTAAATGGTTGCCACCGCCTACATACAACGGCAAAACATATCTCCGATACGATTTCTCGTTCCCTACCCCGGTATGTGGAGCCCCAAGGAGCACCGCATTCATCATGCGCCTGAATTTTCCCCACCGCCACACCCTTGCACGGGAGCACAGCAGCGCGAGTGCACCGCTGCTTGGCAGCGGATTACCGGGCATGCCAGTACTTCTCCGGACAGACTTGACAAAATTTCTTCTGCTACTTTGGTTCGGTTAGTAGTAAAAATACATTCTGTTTGTATATTTACCTCGTCCGCCATTTGTTTCGCCGCGATGCGTTTATTCAACTCTTCTTTTTCTCTCATTACGCGTGCTCTCTTTTCAATTCTGTAAAAATAAATTTATTATATACTGCCCCCGGACAAACATTTGTATGTAAAAGCAGATAGATACACTTCATTGTACATCTCAAAGCAAAAATAAACAATATAAATACAGATTATAAGAAATAAAAACAAAATGGAGGTTACAATCGGTCTTATCGCTATAAAACGATCTCTTACAGACAACCCTTTACAAGAAAAAGAAACAACGTTAACAAGACGAATAATGTCGCACCCCGTTGCACCCATCACCCGAGACAAGGATAACACCCCTTTCACCAGAACACAGCAATGCGATTATTTCATCCTACTCGGGACCATGACGTATGAAACTGCTTCGAAATATCTGGAGTCAACGAAACTCACAAATCATGGTAAATATCACGGTAATCGAATAATAATGTTCATAACCATGATAGTTTTAAAACTTAGGTAATACGAGTGCATTACTGCTTGGCGGCAGATTGCCAGATGTAGAGGCAGTACTTCTCCGGACGAACTTGTTATGTAGTAGAACCTTCGGATAGGAACAAGATATTGCTCACATGGCAGTGGTCCGGTCCGCGCAGGCTTTCTTCTGCTCTTCGATCTTCCGCTCCTCGATGACCACCATCGCCTTCTGCTTGTCGCGCCACGCCTCGCGCGCCTGCTTAAACGTCACCATTTCGTTGCGCGTGCGCTCCATCAGCACTCGTTGCTGTTCCAGCGCCCTGGAAATGTTCATGTTTCATTTATTTATTTATTTAATAAGGACACAGGAAACACATACACTGTACATACAACTTAAAATAGCGAAAGGTAAATAATAGGGGTCCCGTAATTAAAGGGCGTCACAGCATGATAATAGAGACAACTAGATTTAGAAAAGTATAATAGTAAATATAAAAAATTTGGTGCTACATGCCAGAAAAACAATATACATCCGATGATATAATTGCCTCTGGTATGACAGATGATCATGCTGAAGGTTACCACTTTCCATCAGGTGAACCACCAAGCCACCTAAATCCAAATCCCAGTCAATAGTTGCAGAGGTGGCTCAGGTAAAATAATCACTTTTATATAGGCTTTTATTTTGATACTTTTGGTTACATAGGTGTTAATTATGCTAGGATTCGCAATTTATTTATTGTATAAAAATTAAATTTGAACCTTGAATGATAAGTATTGATGACACGCGCCTTGAAAATACTTTTTTTTTTTACACTCTCATACCTCTGCACTAGAATTCCCTGTGTCGCAGATGGCATGGACAAACACAGAAACACAAGACTAACACCCAAAATCCAAGAACTTCATGCTTACCACACAAACAGTACCCCGGCCAGGAATGAACCCAGGACCCCTCGTTTTGAGGGCAGTGCTACTACCAACTAAGCCACAGAGCTTAACTAATTTTTCAGTATGTTAGCAGTATAATCATAATTCTATAAGTTGTTTTTACCTTTGATCCTCATCAGCAATGGTCCTCATAATATCCTCAAGCATCTTCTTCTCAACCAATGATTCCTCATACACACACTGTCTCTGTTTCTCCCTGTTCACTAATTGTGTCTGCAAATCCCGTTTGTATGCGGTTGTACGTGCTATCTTATCTTTGTCTTCTCTTTCCTTGGCCTCTATGTTGTTGTACAATGCATTTGCAAGGATGGCGTTTGCATGTTTTTCTTCAGACTGAAAATGACCATAGTGACTAAAATTATAGTGTACAGTAAACAGCGCTCATAAAATTACAAGAATAGTTGTAACATATTGTATTAAACTGTTGTCAGGGGCGAGGGTCACCACTTACCATCAGGTGGGCCCTCAGCTTGTTCCTTCAATCATTCAAATAAAAAAAAAAAAAAACAATAAATAAATTCATACCATTTCCCCCTCATCATTCTTACTTCATTAACCAGCCAGAATAAAACTTTTACTAACTAGTCTGATATATGAAATTATATTTAGTTTACCTTATCCTGTAACCTCTTGTACTCATTATGTAGGATCTGCTGCCTCAGATCCCGGCAGACATATCCAGCTTGCAGCTTGGTGACCAGCTGTCTCAGCCCCGGGTCGCGCTGCCACAGGTAGTGTCTGCGGAGCAGCTTGCATGCCTCTTCCCTCTGCACTTTGGCCACTTCCATGCCTAGAGCTATTTCCTTCTGTGCGCGAGTGTTCACTATGGCTGCATGGTCAGTTTTCTGAAAATATATTGATTTTCAACTATGTTTTTGGTTTGTATATTGTTATTAAATTTTTGAGGTATTGTTAGCTAATGAGAAACCCTTTTACTGTCTATCTACCAACATAACTTAATGTCTGTGTATTTTTAATTAATAAGGTAAACAGTTAAAATCTTCACAGGACATATCCTAACCAACACAAATGACTACAACCTACGGAGAGGCACAAAAAAATTACGTAGCAAACAATTTGATTTCATTATCTCTCTTCACAATATCATTTCTACTTCTAGTGCGACCCTTCTGGAATCGCGACGGGCCTTGCGATAATCGGAGGAGTAAATATACATACCGGCTGCAGCACCTTCCTATAATTGGTATATGTTTATGGACAAAAAACTAATTATAGGGAAATTCAAGGGTCATAATTCTGCTTGAAAGTGCTCCATACCTGTAAGAAGTGACTTACCTCTTGAAAGTCCTTCTCCATTTCGGCTTCCCGCTTTATCTGCGCTAGGCACCGGCCCATCCGGCCGTCGTCCATACGGTTATTCAACCATTGAATATCATAAGTTCGCTGACAAAACTCCAACTCCTTACGCCGGGCTTCGTAGATAGCATTGCGCTGAAGTTCCGTTTTCCCCTCCTGCTTCAAATAAATAATAAAAATTAATATTAATTACTGACTATGGGAGACAAGAGGATTAGATATATGGTTAAAGATTTTACCATCGTAAAATCAATTAGTAGAAAATCTAATAAATAAAAAAACTTTAGCAATCGCTTTAAAAATTCGAATATTAAAACGACTGCCTGACAGACAGCCTGACACTGACAGTATGCTGTACATGATGTAATGATAAACAGATAACTAATAAGTTTAACCTTTTTACTTAGTTTTATTTTTTCGTGAACTACACGTTCACATCTACAAAATAAAATAAAAAAAACCTTTTAACTGAGCGAAATATTTTTTTTTTTTTCTTCTTCTTTTGGTTGCGCCCCGCGAACTACTTAATTAATGAATTAAAATTACGGATTTTACGTCATTTTAGTACATTACTTGAAATGAATAATTACTCATTTCATTTCTTGTTCTTGTTTCAAAAGATCAATTTTTATGGTAGATTCGTAAGTTATATTTCAGTATTTCTCTACATAAACGAGACATACAAGGATTTCAAGTTCAGATTCAGATAAAAATCGTATCAGAGTGAGATATCCAATAGTAGCCCCTGAACACATGATCATGATAATATGACTTCTTGTTTTGATCAGCAAGTCTGCCATCTAGCGGCGGCTTTGCTAAGTACCAAATAATTTGCGTAACATTTTGGTTTTCAATAGAATGTCAGCAGATGGCACGACTAACTGCGAAATGAATTAGGTTGAAATAAAACACTTAACTTAAAACGAAAAAAAACTATTCAATGGTAAAATACGAGTCGTCCTCTCTTTTTTATGACCTGTATCGTAATGATTTATGTTGCCTGATAATTGAACCAAAACGGAAACCACATTAAAATAGTGAGAGATTTATTATTAATGGTAAAATACTGACATCTTGTGGCATAAATTAGAACTACAAGTCTTGTGTTGGCCGACCGCACTGCGCGGCGCTGGTGTCAAATTTTCATTCATTCGCAAAAGTGCATCACGGAGGTAGCACGCATCTGGATTTTGACGTGTGACATCAAACAGCTGCAACCAAATTCGGATGCAGATTGTGGTGTATTGAATTATAAATAGACGTACGGTTATGAAAAAGTGAAAAAAATGTCTGAAAGTAAAAGTGCGTTGCTCGCGAAAACTGTGCAAAAACATGCGGGACGAGCGAAGGAAAAGGTATTTATCCCATATCCATTTACTTAGTGATGTTTTTATGAGATGATTGGTTTATGAGAGGTTTTGCTAGTGTGTTGACGTGAAAGTGGCGAGTGGAAGAGGCACTCGGGTCCAGAGGTCGGGTTTCTCGAGTCTAGCGGCCAGATTGCCGGTATAAGGCATCGAATTTCACCTGTTGATCGGCCTTTTGCACCTGATATTATTCGATGTTTGTTTACCATTATTTTGAACTCTGTAATAGATCCCAAGCATCATTTGTTGTTAGTAGCTGTGAAGTGCGGCTGTATCTTCCAGGGTGAAGCAATGCTATTTTTAGTTGCCAGTGTTAATTTTGGCCCATCGACAGACCTCATGGCATTAATTCCTTAAGACGAAATTCTGCCTCCATTGTAGAGCAATGAGATCATAATCTACTGGGCAAATGTCTAGGAGAGACCTGATTTATAAATAACATGGACAGCTCCGGCTGAAATGTCATGTCGGTTCGCAGAAATAAATTTATTTCTATTCAGAACTATTTTTATGTGGAGTTGTCTCAGAAATGCAGAGATTTCAGTTTAAACTTGTATTATTTCGCTCACATATTGAAACTGAAGTGACATGACCTAGTTTTAAACTTTTAGTCTATCTAGAGTAATTTGCCTGCATGTCTATTAAAGAAGTAAGCTGTTCATCATTAATAACTAACATTACTTACCCACTTGCCTATAAAAAACCTGATTTGGCTCGGCAAGTGGCAGGCTATTGACCCAGGCTGGCAGGTAGCCCATGGCACTGCATGCTTTGGCCAATAATCATCTGTTTGGTTTAGTTGCCTTGACAGAAGTAAGACTTTCACCTAATATCTACATGTTCACCTACTTAGTTGCTTCAGCACTGCTTGTCAACATATGTTGGCCTCAAAATTGAATCTTACTTACTGCCTTATTACAAAACCATTACATTTGGTCTGCAAAATATCCATTCAAGGGTTCCTAATATCTTTTTAGAGCAACAAAACATAGTTTAAATTATGTAGTAATAACATTTCTGCATTTATTCCAAAGGAGTAGGCAGAGCCTCATAGACCCATGTTATACCTTGTGTGTTGCACTATGGTGTGAATGTGAATGTGACAAGTGGTGAACTTCATAGGGCCCTGCCATATTTTTTCACACAAAAACCTCTGCTAATACCTTTTGATAAATTAATATTAAGTTCAATCCCTACATATGAAATTAAAGACAAGTCCAGGCAATCATAGTGAATAAAAAACTATAAAACCTATTTAATTAAAGATACTGACAAAATGTTTGTAAACAAACCATAGCTATCCAAACGGCTTACAGGAGATTTTATCATTGTCTACTGTTCTCTATTCTAATTATTTCATAGTTTTGGGAGAAAACTATGTTCAAGGTTTATATTTTAACAACATTGTATAAAACAATAAAATTATGTTAATAATCTGCCCAGTTGACCTTAAGTTTTGAGACCAATATGCATCAAATCATGTTCACTTGTTGCAAAAAGCCAAAGGGTGAGAGAGAGTATCAGTGGGCCACTTATCACCTTGTTGGTTACAGTATTGTAGACTATGCAGATGTGTCAAGTGGTTGATAAACTCAATGTCATTGTTTTACCACAAGTAACTTGGCTAACACTTCCTAACAGTGTGGGAAAACTTAGAATTTTATATTTTTAGGGATCCAGTTACTTGCGGTTCTCAGTCTCTACATGTACCCTCTAGGTGCAGGAGTACCTAAAAGTAGCAGCAGAACTTGTTCCAGGTTCGTCCGAAAAAGTACTGCCTCCACACCTGGTAATCTGCCGTCAAGAAGCGGTGCACTCGTATTGCTATGTTCTGGTGAAGGAGTGTGAATGTCGATGAAATAACAATCCTGTTAATTACACTGTCGGGTGAGAGGCGCAACGGGATGCGACTTGGATCTTCTCATACTTGAGTTGGGGAGTACCCAAGTCGTATTGATCTTATGGACGGAGCTAACCGGTTTACATCAGGCGAGCTTTCATCTCGTCCCTTTAGTAGTAGTAAAAATACATACCAATGTAAATTATTAACGTGTTTTATAAAAGTTGATGCCTATAAGTTAAGCAGGTCATTGGCTCCATATGGTCAATGGGTATTTCGTCAGTGGGTCAGCGTTCGAAGTCGCGCGTGTGGCCGCGCCCGCATTCAAGCTCGTGCCGCCAAAGTCCTATATCCGGTTATATATAATAACGCAAGGTTTTTGAGGCTAAGCGTCGTTCACGGTTATCACCATTGGGATGGGTGACCGCTAGCTGTTATAAGTGCACGTAAATTTGTCGGTCTAAGCTTGCATGCTTCGTCAACTCACCCGGTGTAGACATCTACGGACGTGAGCAACAGGACCCCCCTAAAGTAGCCGAAAAACAGTTTTAGTCGCCCATCTAACTAATATTATTTTTTTCTAATTAATTTGTCCTGTTGATCCGTACATAAATTCGACAGGATAATATAAACCGGTGTAGTCGCTTAACCACAATCCTACATCCTTTCCGGTAACATCAACGCGCCAGAACGCCCGGACAGGAAAGGCAATCCTTCGATCACAATAATACACAAGATTATTTACATTTTGGCCGCTTTGTATGTTGTCAGTTATACAATGATTCTATGTCCGTCTGTAGATGGTTCAATGGTCCCTTTAATAGTTTCACAGAAATCTTAGGGAAAACCAACAGGATGCTATTTGAAATTAGCAAAAATATACAAAGGAAATACTCGTTTTCGATTTCAGTTTCGAAATATACCTACTCAATCAAACATGAAAGTCGCTAGTATCATGTTTGCAAATAATTAATATTATTCTTGTTTCTAAGGCAAACAGTTTGAGGGTATTGGCCCATTGGTACAGACGTCGACTTTTTCGACGGTTTAAATTCATCCGGACGGACAGACAGACCAATGATTTTTACGATTGAAATAAAAAATGTGCGCAATTAAACGTTCTCAATACGGTGAAGCAAAACATAGTGAGGAAACAGGCATATCTTAAATCAAAGATTCCAAGATACTGCCAATCAAGATTGGACTCTCGTGGTCGATCAAAGCCCGCTTACTCTCACTTGTCCACTGTAGACCGGTGTCCCTACAGTGAAAACATTAGGAGACGCTAAACAGTTTGTACCTTACTCGTAGGCGATAGAACCAACTTCAACCGGTCCAAATAATTTAATTCCTTATAGATTTTTATTCATTCTAGCCTAATTTGGATTGTATGTGTCATTTTAATGAACATAGACGTGGTTGTTACCAGTGTAAAAATATTCTAACAGATATAAAAAAAATAGCACATAAGTACTAAAAAATATACCTACATACAATAGTATAAACGTAATCTCTATTTTGTTTAGGATGGATTTTGATTCTGAGATTGATAAAGAAGTAGAAGTTAACTCTATAGAAGAACCTCTTGTTTCTTCTTACACTGACTTGACTATGACATAGTGGGTGAACGAATAGTGACTAAAAAAACCCTATCGATGATCCGATTTCGAATAATGCAGCGAAATGTGATAACAAGACTGAAAATATTTGACATACAGATCAAAAGATCACACCTGGTATAATGATTTTTAACGATCTGCTACATTATCAGCGATAAGCCGAAATGTAGCCATATGTTTTTGTTATTATAACCACATGTGTTTGCGATAAAATAAATCATGCAAAATGGAGTCATATTATCATCAGCTTACAGTTGTCCACTGCTGTACATAGACCTTCAAGAGTAAGCGTAACTGAGCCATATCTTTAGCTTTTCGCATCCACTTTCTGTCAGCAACCTTCCGCTACTCATCATTCCACCTGCCGCCTTACGCCACTCATTGTCTATTCGCAGTCTTCACTCAAGAACTCGTCTAAACTAAGGGTTGTAGGTGGTTTGTCATATTATCGAGACCACTGCAACTTTCTAATTTTATGTACTATGTCGATCACTTTAGTCTGATGTCCATAGCTCGCTGAGTGGCTTTGAGCTGGGAAGTAGCCATTCCGAGTGTCCGATGTTTAGGCACCGGTGAATGTACCATACTCAAAATAGATTTGTGAAATCCAATCACTCCCAGTTGATCACCATATGGCCAGATTAATGCCAGTATCAATCACTCGACGGATCGAAATAAAACAATGATCCTATATTAACTTTAGCTCGTTGGATAAAGATCAGCTTCCTTTATGAGCGGGTCTTTATTTGTCTGGACGTCAAATAATAAGACAGTAACGTTGTTTATGCAGAAAAGAGTTTCTATATATTTACTTCTTTTACTGCTGTAATTAGCAGGTTGGTGATTGAATCGCGTTTTTAAGGCTTTGTTTTCACTAATGCTGCTGGCTGTTGCCGCAGCACGCGCAACTGCTGGCAACCAATCGCTGCGATACTCCTCTTGAGGTTGAGCGTACACATTTATGATCGGAATTTGAGCGTACTGAAAAATGGTCGGAATATTTGTATTATATTGAAATCAACGCAAAGGATATGCCAACAGCCACAGTTCCAAAAAATCTATAATACGAATCAGAGATATATCTGAAGTTCCATACGCGCCGATTCCTATCATATGCACTCGTTTCTACGCTCCTGACTTTTGAAAAGTAGTTCGATCACGCGTCTGTTTAGAGACCCTAGTCAGTTAGGAATTGTCATAGTCATAGTCATCTCAAGGAAATTGTCGAATAGCGATCTAATGGACCAGTTGATGCCTCGTGTAATAAATTTCCGTTCCACCGGATAAAACCACTGCATATCAATCATCGATATTAGTCTTAACAATTTATCACTTATCTTACAATTTATTTTACACGGTTTTCATGCAAAGACGAAATCTAAGTTGAAGGTCAAGTTTTTTTTCTTTATTCTTCCATAGCGCGTGCTTTATTCAATACAATCTTTAGCCCTCGGTTTCGCTCGCGTTAATGTAGATTTTGTAACTATTTATGGATGAAAAGTTTATTTTCTTATATATGCCCCTGACAACGTGTACGCAAAATATCATGATAATTGGTTGAGTAGCGTAAACTCAAATTCGCATTTAGAATGTTATTAAGGATTAAAACGAAGTTACACAAGGACTCTTAATAGAACCCTAACTTTTCCTGATGTTATTTTACAAGTTTATATTTTCTAACGTGAGTGTTACGTGGGTCTTTGGCTAAATAAGTTAGAGAAAAAAGAACTATTTCGTAAAACGTGACCCAAGGGATACTTGGGTCTACAACATTAAATTTGACCCTTATTTATTTTATGGATGTCGTCTAAGTTTCTTTACATTCCCCGTTGTATAAATAACCAAGATAAAGTCTAGCAAAGGAACGTGTACTATAAAATATTACAGTAAGTATTTTAAAATGTGTGTATATAATGTATAAGTACGACGGGTCTCACAGTCTGGGTATAGGTCTGCCTGGGCGTGGATTCCCACTCACGATATGCATTTGTGTGGCGAATATAAATTTTTGTTCGATGTCTGGGTGTTAGTATGTGATATATATATATATATATATATATGTATTTACAAAAAAAGTACTATATCAAATAAGTATTCTATGACTTATCTAGTTCCCATAGTACAAATTATGATTAGTTTGGAGCTCGATGGCGCTGTGTAATATGTCCGTGATTGTTTATTGATTAATAAGCATTATTTATTTCATATTAAAAATCCATGGTCAATTAAACTTTCTCATTTCATGGTCTCATGTCTAAAACAAAAAATGTTAATTTAGGACACAAATAAATAAATTACGTTAATTAAATGTCAGATTGGGAAATTGGTAATTGAATGGTTAGAATTAAATTCAGGCAAAATTATTTAAAATTTGGTTTTATATGTTTTCTAATAAATTCTACTACGTTTATTAGTTATCTAGTTCGAAAAAACTAAAAAATTTACATGGTTTTCTTTGGTATGAGAAAGTGCTGATAAAACAAGTGAAAGAAACAAATACTGGTATTAAATACAATCTTGAAATTTAAGTTAACAAGACATGTATTATAGTAATACCTTTATAAATATTATCATAAAAGATACTGGTTAGTCATAAACTTAAGGCAATATCGATGGTGCCTCGCTCCGTCCAATGTCGCAAATGTTATTCGTGATTGCTTCTTGTAAACATTATTGAAACTAATTTAGAAATTGCGGTTGGTTTCAAATCTTTTGAAGTACTCTACAGCAGCGTACTTTCCACCTCAGCTTTTCCTAACCATTATAACCTAACGAAACAACCATAATCTGCGCTCTATTATTATTCATATAATTATTATTAGACTATGTACGCCGATCGGTTGTATACCACCACAATGTCTTAAAACCAATCTATACTACGGTCGAAACAGAATGTGCTTGAACATTGCGTTTAGTGAGCTGTTGAGAAATTTTGTTGCGGTGTTGTGTCAGTTGAAATTAACTGGTTGAAATAAGAGGGCTTACAAGAATTCAGATAAGTATTGGTCATAATGCAAACTGAAATTTCCTGGATTAATTTTGATGTAATCTCTCTTACCTATCTAATTACCATTTCATAATCTTAATCTAAATCGCGAATTTTGAAGCTTAATTTAGATATTATTATATTAGCTTCCCTCCTGTGTAGCTTTATTACAATTCTTTCATTAAAATCTTAATTACAATTTTGTTTAATTGAGCGAATATAAGAAGTTCTTTTTTAGTCAACGAAAAAATATTACATATCAAAGGTTCTTTGTAATTACTAAAATTATGCGTTAAAAATTATGCTGAAACAACTTGCAATCTAAGATGTATGGTCTGTGGATTTCACACTAGGCCATGCCAGTATCTTGAAAGAGATCAGAGATCTACATTTGCATGTGTTTTTTTTATTCGATGGTTCTACATTTATAGCTGTCCGAGAGCCATCACCAGGGTGAATGCAAATCGCTTAATGGCTCTCGTATAAAACCGGCTCGAGGCACTGACGCAAATGGTACGTGATAATTCCCGTATAACAACAATGAATTCTCGAATAGATCTCAAAACGGTGGGAAAACTGGATTTCTTTTGCCAAAATACTTTCTCTAAAGTTTTATCGGGCCGAGGAAAGTAACAAGTTCGTGATGCGCAGCCAAACTTCAAACGATACCTACTCGTATGTGAAAATTGATCGTGTGTATTGTAGGTATACTTAATCCTAAGTAGACTAGAAAATTTTACACACCTAGTTGCAAGGTTTGCCAATGTTTATCACCTATTTCGCAGATTTACATACATACGTAGGAACACATGCAACCCTGAAATAAGATATCATACTAAAACATGCATAAAACGATAATTCATGTTATTTCGCTTATAGTTCGCAAATTGCTTTGTAGGTATGTGATAGCGAGCGTCACTATCCTAGAAATTAGCTTACTCAATTAAATCGACTTACAAAAAAATCCAATCGCTGAACATTTTTGAAGCTATTATGTAGAATTCATGGAGTCTTAAGAAATTTCACGATCTCCCATATAGCTTGCATATTTGCCCCTAACATTCAAAGAATGGCGAAGTATTAAAGCACTTTTTTTTTAAACCCGTCTCACTACTCTGAAGCAGGGACGCGGTGATGACTTATGGTTAGATCGTTAGACCTATCGTCATTGTCCGTACTGGTTTGCTATCTTTATCACCCACCTGATGTTCGAACAGTAACAATACTCAGGTCCTTTACTATTGAAGTATGAAAAAACCCATGTCTCATTGCGTTGCGCTCGTTACTCTGTCTGACGGGGATGTAACGTCTCAAGTGCGTGTAATTTCACTGGCACCAGAGCACAGCAACACGAGTGCACTTCTGTTTAGCGTCAAATCACCGGAAGTGGTGGCTGTACCACTGCGGACGAACTTGACACAAACCCCACTGCTACTTGAGTTGCTCCTTTCGCTGTTGCGAATGGAGCAACTCAAGTAGCAGTCTCCCTATGTGTCAATTAGAATCCCTTTTGGGGATTTCACCTATAGACGCGAGTGACACGGTACCCCAAATATCTCATTGTATTATTGTGATGGAATCACATGGATGGATGGAATGATTTATCAATCTTTCAATCATCTGATAAAATTGTTTATTTGTGGTCATGCATCTCCTACTCATCTCGTTTCTTTTGCCCATCAGCTGCAAGCCAGCCATTTCTCAAGTTCATATGGCTATCTAGCGTAAGCGGTTCATTTCTCAGGAGATTAATTTAACCGTCCAAATGAGGTACAAAAAGAGGCATCACCAAGTTGACAATAGAAATGGAATTGCCAATCTTCGTGTGATACGCCAAACCGTTAGTTAATCCGATGTAGCCATGATGGAGCCCAATTACTGGGTTTCATTTATTACTTTGTCCGCTCCGATGTGGCTATGCCGATAAATCAGGCGTATATTCCATTTTTTTAAGTTATTCGCATGATGGGTCAATAAGAATGCATGGCTAGTTTTATAATGAACTGGGTTCTATAATAAGAATACGGAGATATATAGATGTAGATCTAAGTTATCTTGCTGTTATCATTTTAACCTTCGTTGCTGTTTAGCTTATTCTGAAATTTTAAACTATTACAAATGATCTGCTGATAAACTTGTAAGAGATCACGCGTTATTACTAAGTTCTGTACTGCTAAGTAAAATCTCGTAGGTTAATTTAGTTTCAATAAGTGACGTTTCCCATTTTTGTTGAATTCAAGGAAAATGATTTTGACGGTAACCGAACAACTATTAATAGTATGACCAAAGGTGTGCTAGGGTGGGTCATCACATACATATTAGGTTGTTGGGTTGGTATAAAACTAAGCACGCAAACTATCGAGTCGCTATGTTATTGATCAATAACTCCGATCCGACTTTGAACTCGACATGATTTCATCTATTTAATTTATCTGTCAGTATACTCTTGTCTAGCGAACACTATATATATGCACTACACTATACTACACTACATATACACTATATAATATAAACATGAGGTGCTTACGCTTCGTGATCCATGAGGTCATTATCAGTGTATACTGATAACTGGTGTAGTTCTAGACTCAGCGGCTCATCGCCTTTTTTATTACAAGTGGTGGATTACTGTCGTAATATAAGATGTTTTTATGCTATTTTGATAACTAGTGTAGTTTTTCATAGTATGTGTTGGAATGACCTATTGATACACGTGAAAACTTCAAACAACATCTAAGAGATGTTGGAAGCACTAAATATTGCACTTATGGCGCAACATAACCAAATATATTATTTTTATATCATGTTTATGTTTTCCTTCCTCTTGATAATATCATAATTTTTTACTACCGTCAAATCCAATTTAGCCATAGACATTAATTTTACTGAAACACGTCTACTCTTCTAACTGGAGCACTGTTTATTATAGAACACAAAATATTTAAACTCCATCATAAATTTTTTGAGTGTAGTTTAGGTGTTCTTTCTTAAATTCAACTTGTTTATCTGATGCTAAGTTGTATCTTATTTATATCGAAATCTATTATCTCTGCAATCAAATCCCGCGCCTGATTATACAACTTATTTATTTTCTCTTATCTAGATAAGGCCGGTTTAACAATAATGGTAACTAACCCTATCGCTTGAAATGTCCATCCATTTCCCTTAGTTCGATTCTTCGTCATACATTATTTCACACATTACGCGACAATGCAAATCTACCAAGCTACTCCTGCATGCTGCATCATATCTATCACGACCCAATAAAGTTGACATTCGATTACCTGATCAGGGGGAAGGTCGGGTAACTGTTCACGTGATGGGAACAGTGAATGCCCTCGCCGCGTATTGTTATGACTACTGTATGCGAGGATCGCAAATGAATGGGCTTTATCAACTGGGATTTTAATATTGAACTGGTTCTTGGGTCTGGTAAGAAAGAGATAGGCTTTATTCAAAATCGTTTACTTTTTTAATTTAAATTTATATCGATCAACTTCTCAAGTAGAATATTGATAGGAGGACAAAACTAGGATAAATTAGCACCGTGCTTATTAGAAATAAATTAAGTTTTAAAACTGCAATTTGGCAATTGCAGAGCATATGACATGGACCTTAAAATCTTGACTACATTTCTGCTATTCAGTCTTAAAACAAATTTCTCGCAGTCACCAGTTAGCAAAACATATCGAAAGTGGTAATGTAAACGGTGTGATGCACGCCTACTAGGCCGCGTATGGTTAATTTTAGTTTTGTCAAGATGCGGCACTTTCTACGGCCTCGTTACGACACGAGACTTGACTGCCAATACTCTAAACAAATACTTGGTTTATGCTAATTCCCAGGTCATTCATGAAGTAAACTGTGTCTAGTCTTTCACATCCTGTACCTTATCACATATACTATCCATACCAAGTATTTGTATCACGCACGTATCGTTCACCTTCATCGTTTTGATTTCTCCTGCTACAGTTTAGGATATATGCTTAGGTCTTTGTTTTTAATTAGAATTTAATTTATATTCTAATCATAATATTACCCAAAACAAAAATACCTAAATTAATATAAGTTATAGTATTTAGGATATTAAATTTGTCGTCATGAAGCTTGCATTATTAGTTTCGGCGACTCTAAATCAAGGTCGAATAATGGATGATCGTTACGGTACTGTTACGCTTACGTTTTCTTTAACAGGTGGTCGTTTGCTATTTGGATGACCTGGTTTACGTAATCCTTTCATTTGTTTCATTCATTGATTTGGTGAGGTCTTATCGAACTGTCTATTAGCAAAGGTCAATATGTTCCGTTGCAGTATGTTTCACCGCCGGTAAATTACACACTGTTATATTTTACGAGCATTCGTTTTTATTATAGAAGTGAAAACTATTAAGCTTGCGACACTCCCACTGCCTAGGTGATTGATAGTTATTATTCATCCACATTTTTAATGTGATGTGATGAATGATGGCTGATGCTATGTAATTCACCTCTACCTTTATGAACATCTACATGTTGCAATAGCGCTTGAACATAAGCTCTTATACCCTTCAAAAAATTTCATTCAAAAAATTCATATATGACGTGCTTGTTTTGAAGGGTTGCATATAAAGTAAAAAGTAAAACTTGTGACAGTTATGCTAAAGTTCGTTCGGAAAAGTACTGCCTCTACGTCTGTGGGGTGTGGGTGCTGGTAAAATAACAGGCGCATGAGACAATACTCTCCATCGCGGGTGACGAGCGCAACAAGATACATGAGTCGGATTTAAGTGGTATTGCTGTTGCTATTAGCGGAGATAACCACTTCACAACAAGTGAGCTTTCAGGTCGCTTAGGTTTTTTTTCTAATATAAAATAATAAAAATAAAACTCAACTAAGCTAATTCATTCACTCTTTCTTTTAAAATTTAGGCTAAGTACCAACAAATGTTCATAGCGTGTGATTCGCGAAGCTTTACATAATATTATTCATTCATTACAAGGTGTTCTCCTTGATAGAGTCACCCACGAAACTGCTTTGTTCCAGCTTATCCCACGCGACACCCACCACTTTGTAACCAGCACTTTCATTTGGTCAAATTGCTTAATAGAGTCTGATTTATGTGGAGAAACGATACGCATCATTGGCTCTGTATTCGATTTTATAGTTATTGCTTATGGTGTTGAGAAAATCTTCATCCCAGTTGAGCAATACCTATTTTATCTTAGATAAAGACTTCCGTCGTCTAGCTATCTGAAAATCTGCGATATTATGGACTCACAAGGTTAAAGTCAAGTGTGTTCTGTATTTTAAACTAATTTTAGAAACCCCGTGAAATTTCTCCTTTTATCATTATCAGCATCCTCAAAAATTCTAATTTCTAAGCGTAATAAAATCATTTCAGTGTGTCTTTTACAACTGTAATGGCGTATTAATTCCAAGGTGCGTATTTCACCATTCTGTCACCCACTTCCCGTGGCGCTTGCCAAATAGTTCACAATCCTATCGATATATCGACGTATGTTCTCGTTACGGTCTATTATTACAATTTTAGAGTTATTCGGTCACGCTTCATGTAGTTTCGATTGTAACTTTGCATCATAGTATTTGAGAGTAATCTCTATGTGCGTGTTTGGCGTTATAACCTCAATTGCATTACACAATAGTATTACTATATTTCTAGTTCAAAAGTTCATGTGTGTTGCATTCTAGCCCTAACCTCTCCATGTAGGTCGGTAGGGACGAACATAATTAGATTAAAGAAGCAGCTAAATATTATGTCTCATACGGTTTACTGAATACGACAATCTTTTCAAAAGCCGATAATAGTAACATCAATAAAACAAAAGACAATATTGATGATAAGAGTATTTAACGTGATTCAAACGGAAATATATTATAATAAAGCAATAAATCATTCCCACAATCTCTGCTGGCATGTGAACCTCGCGCAATGATAACTGATTGAATAATTTAACTGTATCTGTAACTTTTTACCTAGACTGGAAGCCATCTGTCACCAACTGAACACATGTTTCGTGTACCATAATTGAATCCGCATCATCGTCGTAAAAGAAACCTAATCAAAAGCATAAGCAGTGTCCCAAGGAGATTCATTTTGTCGCGTTGTTGGTTAAAAGGGGCAAAAAAGCCGAGCATTCACACGAGCTGAGAAGTCGCGAAGAATTTCAAACCGGTGCGAGGTGGTCCGGTGTTTTTGCCTTCACGCACTTTCTTGCCTGCCACCACAGAATAGGATAGAGTGTCTTTTGGTACTTTCTCGAACAGGCCTCAGGCAGAGGCCTCACGTACTCAGTATATTTGTGGTTTCCATTATTTCGAAAGAAGTGTAAGCTGCAATTGTATGAATTGATCTTAAGGAATATTTTGCAGAACTTCTGAGATTAGGTGTCATAAATGGTAGACTTTATGCGATAACTCATTACATTTTCTGAACTGGACCGAAATGCAGGCTTTACTTTGATCAACGAATGCAATACGCATTGCTTTCGGGAGACGGTTTACATATATGTCAATGTACCAGTAATTTGCAAGCAGGGACGTGGGGCTTTTTTCTCTTGCTTACTGTATGTTTGTTTCAGTTGTTTAATTGTTCTTTAGTGTTGCAAGTAATAAACATTTCCGAACAATATATTTAACTCAGTCTTTCGAGTGAATCAGTCTGCAGGTTAATCTGCTTCTGTCATTTTAATTTGAGGTAGATATACAAAGTTATTCAATATTAATTATAAAGGTTATTTAGATATAACTTTTAATAGCTTCAGTGTCTGTTTGACACATATTACATTATATGTCCGTTTTAATTTGTTAGATTAATATGTTTTTTTTAATGATTTATATACATATGCTAGACTTCTCAAAGCTCATGAAAACAGGTGAATAATTAAATAATCATATCACTGTTGAATAAAAATAAGTTACAAAAACTGCAATAATGCGCCACGTGAAGTAGTGAAGCTTTAAACCAAACGTTACTACATGTTTATACTTCGTGTATTGATTTTTTTGTCAATTTTATTTACAGTATATTCTAATTGCTTGTTTCTGTTCTTTTCAGGTATGTTATAAAATCTAACACAGAATATCCAATCAGATATTAATTAGACATTGGATATTCTACCAATATCAAGTAGTGTTGTACGTCATCAGTTTCTACTGTGAATAGCATTACATCCGCAGAATTGTAAGTACTACAAATAACGCTATTTAACTTAGCAGTAACTACAAGATTTATATGTATATCTTGCTTACACATTTGACGTATGTTGTTTGTACCTACAACATTTTTCCGTGTCACGTTATCTGATAATTCTGACATCTCAATGATGTGGCGTTCTTTTCCATCTCAAGGTCTGCCTTCAATTATAATTATGTGGTCGACTGGAGATACTATGTCACTACAAAACTAGCTAGTGTTATTTTCATTACTGCGAAATCGTTTCGTCGTAACCGTGACTTTGTGAGGTTACTTTTCGTCAAAATAAGTTTTGACCTAAGTTAACTTTTTCGCTGCTGTGTGCCGGTGGAAGGGTGTGGGCACCAGTGAAATTACAGGCACTTGAGGCGTACTCAGGGTGACGGGCGCAACACAATGCGACTTCGGGTCTTTTCAGACTTTTAGGGGAAGACCCGAGTTATATTTTTGTTGTTTATGGGCTTAACATCAGGTGGGCTTAACATCTGAACGTACCGTCGCTTTAGTCACATAAAAAAAATACCTACTCATCCCACCATTTAGTAACCTGAAAAATACCTACCTACTCTAATATCCCACAAAATATTCCACTTAAAATAATAATGGAACAATTTTAGTTTGTTGTAAATACGTGTTGTTACAAACACAGTATTTTATTTGTTCACTCTTGTTCCGAGTTTTGCACATTGCTACTCAGATAAACATTTATCTCGTGCTATCACATGTTCTGGTTTACTGAATTCAATTTTTCCGATGCAATACTATCACGGAATGTGTCTTTGTTTTACTTTAATTGGGCATCTCGCATTGTTTTTGCTTTATTTATGAGGCTTGTTTGATTGAGTTCCGTTGAATTGATTATTACTACTATGCAGTATACATACGCACGTGCACGTACTCTATAATGGTTGGAAATGGTCAATCACAGCCCAGTTGATTCTCCTTTTGATTGGTGTTCGTCAAATTGACGTAAATAATTGACCTTCGTGAGCGCATTAAGTGTAAATGCGAAATTAAATAACTTTTGCATGACTTATATTCCAGGATTCCTCATATCGAACGGCGATCATAATAATATTGTTTGTTATTCCATGAACCAACTCGTAATACCGATTTCATAGCAAGTTACTGTTTTTGGAGTGACTCCAAATCCTACGTTTATATTGACTCAGGGTCCGCGGGTGAATGTCCTCAATTCAATACCCACGCTTTTTCAAAATCTGCGGCCGTCACTAATAATGGCGATATTATCCTCCAGACCTTGTCTTTTACCTTTATGGTCATATCTGACTCAAGTCCGTAGCGCTTTGATCGACGTGACTTGCATCAGAATCTGAATGATCGATATTGACTGTATATCTGATTCAGACAGAAGTTGTGTGCTTGTATGTGATTGCCAGTTTTTCATCTCCGCTTAGATTTGTTGTTTTTTTTTTTAAATATATAATAATAAACGTTTACACACTCATACCTCTGCACTAGGATTCCCTGTGTCACAGATGGCATGGACAAACACAGAAACACAATACAAACACCCAAGACCCGAGAACAAACTTCATGCTCACCACACAAAGTGTGCCCCGGCCGGGAATCGAACCCGGGACCCCTCGCTTCGAAGGCAGGGCTACTACCAACTAAGCCACGGAGCCGTCTAAATCAATAAAGGATACAATAAAGGAGTCGCTTATCATTACACTATTTCGATATGCCTTTCAAAATTATTTTTGAAACTCGAGTCGATTTACTTACACTCTATCTAATTGAATGTATTTTTGCCAGTTTCACTATTTCCAACATGCCAAATAGCTCAAACTAACATTACGTCCTCACTTCCTAATAGAGAGATCACGATAGAGCTACTAACGAAAAAGGACATGCAGACCATTGGTTAGTTGGTGTGTGCTAATATATTACGAAACCTGCTTCTGAATGACAAACTACATCCATTATATCTTTAAAGGGAGCTTGGATTTCTCGAGCCAAACTTTTTTCAGATGCGATCAGGTTTGAAAATAATATATTTGAATTGCTGATAGCTCTTCCAGAGATTTCTACGGAGTAACATAGTATATACTGCATTTTAATATTCTTTCCACTTCGAGATGTTTTACAGTTTATCTGCGTCATTTTATGCTTGTCCAGTTCTTGCATCACTACAATTTAATGCTCACGCACTGCTACTAAAAACATTTTCTAGTCAACGGAACCGCCATTGCTTGTATATCTTAGATTAAATGTAAACAAATGTTATGCCATCCGCTTGCTGGAAATGGGTAATGGTCACAGTTTTATTTTATCTTTAGTATTGGCGTGCAAATAATCGGATATTTTGTTATATATAAATATTTCAATTTTTTTTTTTCGAGTAATATTCAAATATTTCTTAAAATGAATAGAGTTGCTTCGCCTTCATTTTGCATTAGTCTTATTTAAGAGTCCAGTTTCACTCTAGGATTCACTTTTTATGAGTTTATTTCTGGATAATTCATATTATATAGAATAATAATAAAATAAACAGTTGATGAAATGTGTAGATGAAATCGTGATGGCTCTATGTCAACTGCAAAATAGAAAAGCCAGCCTGATAACCTGTGATAACGGAATCACATCTAAGATTCTGAAGGCGGGAGGAGTGAGGGACTCTTCTCTGCTCGGTATACTTCGTAGACGGGGAACAAGAGCATACTTGTCCTTCATAACGTAAGGAGACAAAACACTTTTTAAAAATGATGGGCTCATTATCTCTTCAGCCATGTCTGTAAAGTTCTCAAGAGTATCACTTATCGCACAAGACGAATAGGTTTCGATGTGCGTAATCATGGTCACTGAACATGAATTCAATATGAGCCGGAGTTCAATAAAATTGTTATAATACAAAAATTTGTGTCTTTGAGGTTCATGTTAAGGAAATTGTATTTGTCGAACATGATTCATGCAATCTAAGCATGATTTCTTTAAAAATATTTATTAAATGAAAGGCTGAACAACTAACGGTCCTTTAATCTTATAGAATCCTCAAGTGCCGTCAAAACAAAATGTACATCAGCCTAATGGAGTTCATCTAATGGCTGTCTAATTATAAACTGGATCATTTATCTCAACAAGGTCGTCTCCTACTTGCCATGTGGCTTTTGATTTACTACAATAGGGTCACGCAGTTCGCTCGTTTGTCATCCGGAAGCTCGCCGGTGACGTATTGAGTTCGTCGTCAACCAAAAATTACGTAAGGACAAGCGCAGACGCAGCTTATATCCGTCTCGAGGTGGGCATTCCGACACAAGTGCCGAAACAGTTCAGAGCAAAACGAACCTAATTGCATATATGTAAGACCGAAGATTGTGATAAGGTGGTGATCGACTTGGACTGTTTATGAAGTGTCCGAAGCATGGACGGCGGCCAGGCCAGGCCGTGATGTGACTATTCCCGTCTGGTCGACTGGATACTGTGTCCGATTGCTCACGAACTTTTTTTGGCGCGTGTCATTAATTTCTGGCGCCATTTTATCGCTATTCAAGATCGTTGCGCTTTTTTCACAAAAACCTGACCCATATTTCGATTCAAAAATATCTGCTATTGCGGATATCTGCTATCGCGTACATTCTAGCTAGCGCAAAATTAAATGTTCCATTTACTCCATTGTCGTGATTTTTAGTAATTTCAATGTGTGTATGTAACACTTATAGGCGTGCGCAACAAAATGTAATATGATCGTTAGTTATTAATTGAATGACAATTTAACGCATATCGCGAATACGTACATACATATTATACATCGAGCATGCTTGGACCATAAACATCCTACTATTCTCTCTTTTTGAAGTCTCTATCTATTTGGAAGTGACTTTACATAATAATATCAGCGATGTTTTCAATGCTGTGTTGGATAAAAATTATTACGTATGCATCGTGATGATTAACCTTTATCATCAATTAATTATTATCCCTATTATTAACCGTGGATTCATTAAAGAGTCTTCTCAGTCTAATCTATTCTCAGTTGGTGTTATTGACTATCGTAGTTCTACGAAGTGTATCTTAAGAACCTGTCCAAATTCCAGCTCTCGAGCGATCCGATCGAGCTAGTTTCGTTATGGATGCACCATTTATGTTTAGTCTTACATACCTAATGCGATTTCCAATACATTCTACACTAATTACTCCTCATTACCCATTATGTCTACCTACATATATAATAATTTATTTGACAAAATATAATTGAAGTAACTTGTCCTTTTTATTAGGGTTCCGTTCATAAGTAAAAAATAAATATATAGTCAAAGTCAAACTCATTTATTCCTTTAGATCTCAAGTATCATTTGGACACGTCAAAGTTTACACATGTATTGTATGTGCACATATTCGTGAGCATATAACGTGTCACAGGATAACTTATACCGCCTTCCTTGTCCGTCTGTCCATGTCAAGACCTTTTTTCTCATGCATAATGGTTTCAAGCTGAAATTAATATGAAATACTCAGGTCTGCAATCCGTAAGAGCAGTGAAAAAACCAAACTTCTTAGTCAACGCGATCAAAAGATGCGTGTTTACGGCGTATTTTGACTCTCAACGGAATCAAAACCTGAAATATGGCAAAAAGCAATATCATGTAGCACAAGTAAAGGAATAAATCTGAAAACCTTAAATTTGTTGTTACATCACAAAAAATACTTGAAAAACCTACAAGTTACACGTGCACCTACAAGTTCGTGAAAACCTCGGTGCCTGAATCCGACTCCGGTTTTTTTTTACTATATATACATATTCTCTTAAATTTTCAAAAAATGCGAATACGTTTTGCGAATTGGTAGCTGATTTAGGTTTACAGTGTTTCACTGTGCCTGGTTCTAAAAGAAATAGTATTAAAAATGTTATATTGCTCTCAGCGCCGCGTTCCACTTTCATCTCTTCCGGACTTGTATATTATGAAAAATGTTTAAAATCTCCATCAAAAAATGAATTTAGATTTGAATGAGGCCGGCGATGCAGTATTTTTCCATAGATATCATCTTGGCGTTGTTTGAAGCAGTCTTCCATAACAAAATGGCTCAACACTAACGTAAGATTTGCATAAAAAACATACTAATGACATAATACTTATTTTATTGTAATTACTTAATATTATTTTATTTGTAACTAGCTGCACCTCGCGGTTTTACCCGCAGTTTTACGCAACTTTCTTAATATTTTCATTCATAAGAACCTTGTCCTGACAATAACAAACATAACTAAAAAACAAGAACAAGAACAAAAATTGCAGAATAGGTCCAGCTGTTCACGCCTGATGCCTTCATTTAATTTTATATGTATAAGATTATAAAACTTTGTTAAGCAATTGTACCTATTTTGTATATTGTAATGTTCAGATAATCGTAACTTACCCACGATACAGATATATTGTAGCATACAACTATTTTAATTTATGTATTTCTTGTCATACTTGTGTACTCACTGGAAATTACGTTTTAACCATTTAGTTTCAAGTTATTCGTTTCATTTAAACTGAACATTTAACTGTCCGCTAAATATTGGCATTTTACCTATGCAATTGCTGTTTGGTTGAACTGATCAATATGAAGTGTATTAATTAACAAAACGACATCTTCTTAGGTATATTTATGTTGAGTTCATGCTATTATTCGCTCTAATATTTTTCCTCTTCGAATGAGTCTCTTGAATCGTGGCACCGTAGTGATGGCAAACGAAATCGAAGTCAAGGTCGCTACGGGACGTGAGTATTTGGGTACTCTGATATTTTTTATAGTATGACGTACTAAAATAATTAAATCAAATGAAAATACCCCATTCATTCATTATTCTTTTACCTTAAAATATTAGTCAAACATATCACTTACGTCAGTAACATGCAGTCCATTCATTGTTATTATACTGGATATTTGAGTCACGCTTGATGAAAAAATTGGGCCAAGATCAAATAAGACATTAATATTTCTGGAATGGAAAACTTGTGTATAACTCCACGCAAATGTCAGTAAAAACAGGTCAAATATGTTTGCTTTCGTACGATTTTTCAGTAGTTCCATCAAATTCACGCGTAGATAGCGTATAGAAGAAACTCTTCAGTAATCTGTAATTTGACATACTCCAAGTAATCTTGGAGTATGTCAAAATAAAGATCTTCGCAATTTATGTATAATATATTATGCACATATGTATGTTACATTTCATTACTAGGTTGAACTTATTTATCAGGATTATCAATAAAATTCCTAATGCCTAATTCCTCAGTACCTGTTTGTTGTAAATGGTTTCTGTTTTCGCAACGTAGTTGTCTGGCGTTGGAATGCGGCGAGTGAACGTCGAAACCGCTTCTACTCCGAGGCATCCCAGGAGCATTGCATTCGCCACAACCAGTCAAATGTCACTGTACAAAAGCCGCGATCCCACGCCCATAATTGCGAAATCACTTCAAACACGCATCCCATTCCATGCTAAACAACTCTACACTATACAATCAGAGCTATTGTCGAACTTGTAACGTTGCCAGCTGGGGAAATAGTGCCGTATGTTTGGTTTAGTCCTTCTGTTTGCTGAATCGTAGCTATTAACGATGCTAATTTTTCATTTTACGCTATAACACTCTGTGTTTATTTGGACGTCACTCTTATCATGTTCCTAATGACTGAGGCCATCAATACGTTTCTCTAATTTCTACGAAAGCCAGATATCGCTATGTGTGGAAGTTGTTAAACTGGGCGCTGTGCCCTGTCCCTTTTCTTTTTCCGTAATATTAGTTCCGCTGGTGTTTTGTCTCTGTCTAACACCTTCCTCCCCGTCCCCGCGCTGTCCACCTGCGCTCGCGACACACATCTCGCGTCTTCCGTCCATTGCTTTCTATTTTCGCCAGTCGTACTCAATTTGTTTTATTATACGTTAATATACCTATGGGATTATTTTAAACTTCGCTTGAGAGCTCAGATATACGATAATAATGACTTATTTCTTTACTGTGTCAAGTTTACGGTCGTCTATTGTATATCTACAGCTAACTCGTGGTTATTGAAATAACTATTGTTTCCAAACTTTTTCCTTCACTGACGCGATATCACTTACTTGTTTGTTGTCTATTATCACGTTTAGATGTAAATTGTGATAACTTATTTTATATCGACTAATCGTCTAGTACGTGACGGTAATAATAAGTAGCTTAATTTGGTTTAATTGAGGTATCAAATCGGTTTAACGCCATTATCAGTGTCAACACGTTGCTGTTCCCTTCCAATGTTCAATAACCGATGTGCTCTAAAGGTCCCACGTTGTAACAGTCCAGTCGTTATGCAGGTCACTTCAAATAAAGGTTTACTTGCGAAATGACAATTGGAGCGAAGTATTCGTGTATTGTACCAAACATGATCATTTAGGTGACTGATACTTGTTGCTTTAATTTCTACGGTTCTTGGAACAGTATATTGACTTGATGGTCTAATTGTGTGGAATTATCTACTCCGGAAGAATTGCTTGGAACCACATGTAACACAACCACAATTGTATATTACAAAGTCTTAGTGACCATCGACCCCAGGGCCTAATAGCCTAATGCTATTGACAGGAATGTGCAATAAATGGATAGATAAATAGTTAATGTTGATTTTATTTATTTATGACATAGTGGCTCTTCCTAATCAAGTATATGTGATATTTGAAAACTAGGTCATTCGTGAATAGATAGAAGATGCTCTTCGTGTGAATGATCGTTATTTATTTTATAGTTCTTTACATGCCTTTTCATCTTCCCTAGATTAAAATTCGAATTCTGAACACAAGAACTGCGCGATCTAATGCCACGAGCACTTTGCGTTCCATCATCAACTCATTAACACCTGTCATTTGAAACCACTTTCATGAACAATTTGCGGTTGACCTAGACAATATATTTTAATACCAAAATCATTTTCTTACCTAGTCTAGTTTCCGTATAGTTTTATTACATGTTTTTATTTGCGGAAGTAAGACGTTAATTGCAAAACTAAAAACAGGCATATACATAAATATAATTATAGTGTCATAAATTTGACAAGTGACATCAGCAAGTGACAAGTTTGATGTCCTTCTCCTTTAGATGATGCTCTTTCTCTTTGGATGAAGATTTCTGATGCTCTTAGTCCTTTGGAGAGCTCTCCATAAGTTCAGTTGTCTAAAACATCAAACTTAATGAGTGATGTTCTATGGTGATTGAATAGATCAGGCTGAAAAATTGTTTCTTCTTTATCATCAATAGCTGAGGAATTTAGCTCTCTCAGACTGTGAAAGAAAGCTGGTTTTCAGTTTGCCGCATCCACTTGTTAAGTGTTCCGTGGTCGTCTTCTTTTAAAGAGTTAATTTCATGATTGCTTGTTTTAAAAATTGACATTCATATTTCCACTAGCAGATTCTGTGTCAGACAAGGCTTCCGATCTTCGGTTCCGTCGTAAGGTGAATAATTGGAACACATGCAAATAAAACTTGTTTTACATTATTAGAGAATTAGCTGTATCTTTTGAATAAGAATGAAGTTAGACGAACTTGACATTGGTATTAGATTTATCAATATTACTACATTTCTTGTAGACTGCAAGTTATATATTTTGATGATTGTTAATATTCCTTATTTGAGTTACTTCGGCGTAGAATTATATTGAAGCGAGTGATCTTGTTCGGCAAGTTCTAAGTTTGGCACTTAAAGGCCGACCTGAAAAAAGAGAATAAACGTTTACACACTCATACCTCTGCACTAGGATTCCCTGTGTCGCAGATGGCATGGACAAACACAGAAACACAAGACAAACGCCCAAGACCCGAGAACAAACTTCATGCTCACCACGCAAAGATTGCCCCGGCCGGGAATCGAACCCGGGACCCCTCGCTTCGAAGGCAGGGCTACTACCAACTAAGCCACGGAGCCGTCAAAAATGAATGAGGGTTGACCTACCCTGTTATAAATATATTTAGGCCTTCTTAATGTCTCTTGGTATTTTTTATCGAATGCTCGAATAAGCAACACTTATTAGTAGAATTGAAGCGCTAAATCGCTTTAAATGCAAGGTATCAGCTTGTTCCAAATGACAGTTAATGGCGCCTTAATTAAACGATGTGATAAAAACCAGCCAAAGTATATTTCCAAATGCTACGTGTATTTAAATATCGTAATAAATACTAAACCATTTGCTGGATCAATGACAATAGCTTCCAGTTATGTTGGAGTCATTGATCTGTCTCGACACAGTAAGTTGAGTTGATACGATTATGTCAGACAACACAAACTCATTGTATACGACACTGCATTTGTAGGGGCGCGTCGCGAGCACAATGCAATACCTACTGGGCTAGGGTATCTAATTGCCTCTTGTCTGGATCCCGGCATTGTGCCGTATTCGTATTCATGGCACATATCATTTTGAAGTCTATTCACATTGCCTATTTAATATGCAAATACGAGCACTGGTTGCTATACGGCTCAGAAGCTTATTTGGAACCAGCTATTTGTGACTTCGTCCGCGTGGAATTTAACAATTTATAGCCTAGGTTACTCCTTAATACATCAGCCATCTGCCAGGGAATGTCCCGTCAAAATTGGTCTATCGGTTTTGACATTATAAACAGGCACTGAAACTGTATTCATTTGTATAGATTAGGTAGTAAAATTCAATCTCAGTTATCGAGAGTAGGCCGGTGTCCCTGCAGTGGGAACATTAGAGGCTGATACGGACGATGTCCATGAATATTTACTATTGGTTTTTATTACTATGGTTATTATTGTGTTTTAGTCATAAGTGAGTGTAGTTGTAACTGGTCACTCATGTAGAAAACAATTAATGCTGGTATTGTTTTTGAAGTCTTTGTCAACTGATAACATACCTGCGCACGTTGTAATGCGGCATTGTTTTCCAACACGACCTCCGTTCAAGAATTTTACGAGTTAGCGTTAACTATTTGTTACTATGTAAATATTTCATTTATTTTGTAGGAACTTCGCGTACTTCTCAAGTAACTTGACGTTACTGAGGCTACGTTTCGCGGGAATCTTTGTCGCATGTGGCTTGGACATACACGATCACGCAGCTAACACCCCCATCACCCACCGTGGAATGTCATACTCATCACAAAATTATTGCTCCGTAATGGTATTAACCGTTTGCTTTGAAAGCAGTGATACTACAGTGACCTACGGAGTCCTCAAATTATTATCACCAGTCCAAGGATATTAAAGCACCGAGTCTAACATAGAGCGACCATCAAAACCCAGCCGGTGAAGAACCAGAAATAAATAAATGTTTATGGTCATTTCACACAGCGCCATATAGCCCCCAACAAAATATAGCTTTTACCGTGGGAACTAGGTAACTGATACAATAATAGTATTTTTTTTAAATGCATTCATATAATACAATTCAAACACAACAAATATGTGTGCTCGTCACACAAATGCTTGTCCTGGGTGAGCACCCACGACCTACTGCGCAGAAGGCAGAGCTACAGCTCAATTGGCAGTAGCTCTGCCAAGGCAAGTCAATTAATTAGTATTTAGCCGCAGGACTGTCGTGGGGCCTTAGTTTGATGAAAAATTAAACCATGGCCCGCTATTCCTTCACAAAATTATTGTCGATAGCGTCATTGTATATATAGGCCACACGAATGTCTTGAGACAATTTTCATTTTCAGCGTAGACCCTCGTATAGCTTCTTCGAGAGGGTTGTTTATTTTTCTTTCTGTCTTTGAAATATACCTAGCATTTTTGTGTGTTGGCAGTATGTTCCAGAGCTTAACCTACTTAAATCCTTAAATCGTTTTACCATGGTGTCAACTAAGAATCTTTTACATTTTAAGCGAGTGCCTTTTTGTTACTTACCTTAAGCATTATTATTTGTGTCTTAAATTACTGTTTCATCTCTTTACCATTAGTAGGTCGTGAATGTCGTTAGAGAGAGGTGGCCATTTTACCATACGTCCTTGCATTGCGCCTCGTTGACCGCTCTACTCTTACATACCGCTAACAGTTTGTTTGTATATTTGTGTACGTTCACCTTCGAATACATAAACGTCTATTGCACATACATTCTTAACATTAAATATTACTTCTGTGCTGATAGCAAACAAAGTTGCTTTGTTGCTATTGCTTTTGCAAAGTTGCTTGACTTTGACTTTGAAGGATGCGGACTTGGTTGGTTCTGTTATTTAGTGGGTGGCCTCATGGCTCAGGTCAGAAGGTCGTGAGTTCGATTCCCACTAAAAAAAAAACATTTGTGTCACAAACATAAGTGTTTGTTCTGTCTGTGTCAATTTGTATAATATGTATATATTTACAAAAAATCTACAAATACAAGTATTGTATCAGTTATATTATATTCTTCCCACAATACAAGAAATTCTTCGTTTGGGGCTAGATGGCATATACTCGTAAAAACCTCAATTAAAGAACTCTGGCCATGTACGTTCTATTTTAGAAAAAGGTTTCCAAAGAAGTTTGTGGTAGCAAGTGAAGTAATAAAAACTTTTGACACTCATGGATACATGTCTACGGAACCGGTTGCCATGTTTGCTGAATTGAGTCTAATTAACACATTCATAGAGAACACAAGGCCGACTAGTTGCATACATGCACTGCACATGGAACACGTAAGCAAGTGCAAAGACCAATTCACAATGCACATAGTCTACACACGTAATGATAACATGCTTACGTCATACTCACATTTAACAAGAACATTATATATATGAAAAGCAGCGCATCAGCATTGCGTCTGGTGTTGCAGGTGTCCATGGGTGACGGTGACCGCTTTCCATCAGGAAGACCTTAAGCTCGTGTGTCCTATATATCATTAAAAAAAACATTACAATATACTTGAACAATAACTTTTATACTAGTCTTTTGTGTACATGTTTTTAAAGAAAAAAATACAAATTATAATAGTTTGTTTAGTGTATTTGTTAAAAGTCTTGTCCTCATTAATACATTCAAACTTTATATCTCCGATACAAATATAACACTTGACAGTTAATCTAAATACGTCTCGTAGTGTTCGACTCGGAACATTGCCAACATTCAAATATTTTGTTCCGTTGTCTTCTAAAAGATTTCGGACGTCAGTGTTTACAGCAAATTCCACTTCAGAGTTTTTCATTGGGTCTGCAGTGACATTGAAACTTTACTACGAAACTCCTCGGTAGGTAATCGATTGTTTGATTAATTTGGCTAAGTAATTGTTTCCGTGTAGCCCTTAACATTTCCAGTACAATGTTCGCAATGACATAGATTTTCTTCAAGCAATTTTTTTTTCACATGTTCGCATTGATTATGGTCATGAGAAGACTGGAATTCTGAATACCGTGAAGAAATGAATGCACATACTTGAACATATATGCTGAAGCCATTCTCATGTGGATTTACAGTGTCATTGATAAAATTTACCTACTGATAAGGTAGATCGGCCAACTATTCAAAATATATTTAGGACTTTCCTCATATGGGGGGGGGGTCCAGTTGCTCGCGTCCGTGGGTGTGTACCCTTTGATTCCCTACACGTACCCCCTGGGTGGTGCTAAAGGAGCAACCAAAAGTAGCAGTAGAACTTGTGCTAAGTTCGTCCGGAGAGGTACTGCCACCACATCTGGAATCTGCCGCCAAGCAGTAGTGGTTGCATTACTGTGTTCCGGTGGAAGGGTGTGGTAGCCGGTGAAATCACATGCACATGAGACGTTTCATCCCCGTCTCGGGTGATGGACGCAGCAGGATGAATGCGACTCAGTAAAGATTTGGATCTCATACTGAGTCGCACACATTACTGTTGTCATGGGCGAGGGTCACCACTGACCATCAGGTGGGCCCTCAGTTCGCTCCATCACTCTGTGACATAAAAAATATATCCATCATCCTCATGTGCTCCAAGTTCCTATCCCAGTAACCACTACGTGACCTCTTTGTATGATGAAGTAATGAACGAGTGGCAGCGAACTACGTGATTGACTAGTGAATTGGACGAGGATCTTTCCAGTATGACTTGATTGATAGCAGCATTGTGAGAGCAACAATGGGCCAAGCATCCGTGCCGGTCGCGAAACCTTGTTGCGCTGTATTTGAAACGACTGCTCTTAAATATACATGAAAAACCTTTTAAGTTTCTCTGTTCTTGAAAAGTTCCTTCGCGAAATTCTTATCTTCGGCTACTTTTGTACTCGGGTTATAGAAAGGGTAACTTTTCACAACTTACTTGAGAAGTTAACTTGTTTTTAATTTGAAGCGGGTTTTGCTAATGTTCTGTCTATAAAACCGTAAATACGTGTAATTTTGTGTGTTTTTGTTAGGAAAGTCATAACGAAAATAAGTGGTGCTTATGTTTTTATATTAACTATATATTTTTAAATTAATATGAAAACATATATTGTATTTTAGCTATAAGCTTAGCAGTTTTTATCATGAAAATAATCCTTTCGGATACAGAAACACTAATTTAATATCTATCATCAAAAGGTTTTATATACAAATATCGCGATTCACGTGAAAATGTAACAAAATGTATACGCCGGAGCATTTGTATCTGTGCAATAAAATCTAAAACTGTATTTACTCTTAGTGCTAGTACGCGCTACTTAGGTCATTTCACAACGAGCCAAGATCAACTTGTTACGACTGAAAATGACTCATCCATTCATTTTGAAGTCCTTATTGAAATAATATCCATTCATTTTGAAATATGAGACTAGACAGTGTAACGTGAAATTAGCATATGTTTATTTTTTTATTTTATGAATCCTTGCACTCTGCCTCGTGTTGTAACTTGTTTGCTGTGTATTCTCAGCTTACTTCTTATTCAAAAATCTTGTAGCCAAGTGTTCAATTTAAGATAGTGAATTTTCATATTTTCTTTATATTGCCATTTCAGTATTATTTTAATAACTCAAAATTCTGTCACCCTAATATTTTAAGAGCACAGGGGTGACGTTATTTTGCAAAAGAAAATCACTTCTTATCGTTAATATATACTTTTTACCAACAAATATTTCCCAAACCTTTTTCCCGATAACAGTCGCACCAGTATTTACAATGAGATATTGTATTATTGATATCGCGTTGAGCACACGCAACAGTTGTGTTGTATCCGCTCACATTTCGCGGTTACACTTGCATCCTGGGATCTAGAAATATCCAAGTCCCTGTTATGAAACCTAACCGACATTCGGTCACGTTTGCATCACAAATGTACCTCAATTATTTACACGCGTCTAAAACTCTACATACACTTGTTTGATTTTGTTTCGAACTGCATCATCGATGCCCACGCGGATCTCTTTGGCTATACTTGTTTTTGGATGATGTCATAATCTGTATTGCAGTTCTAAATCATCACTTTAACCATACTAGAAAACATCGCGGTGCATATTTTTTTTCTGAAAAAGTGATTTTTGCGTGATCTTAATCTTATTACAATTTTATGTATAAATCTATTAATGGGACCGTTCCTGTTTGGGCTATGCTATCTCTTAGTAATTTTCCATACAACCACATATAAAGCATAAAAATAAACAGCCGTCTCGTGCCGTCAGTGCTTCAAAATACAAATTTTATTATACAAATAAGTTAAAAACAGATGAAATCCAAATTTGCCATCTATACCCAATTTAGCATTCCAGATGATTCTCAACATGATTCTGTACAATTCTAATGTATTCAACATCTGCCATCCTGCATTCTTCACAAGTACCTCCTAACCACAGGTTTATTGCATGATTGTCGTGAATCGCCTGTTGTCGACCAGAGACACCAATTATGTAGTTGCCTGAACCGTGGCGGTCTGTACAAATGGCAAGGTCTAGAATTTTTTTTCTGAGACTGACGTATACGAGTAGCAACTGAATTTGATGCTTGACCCCAAAATCATTGTTTGAAACACATACACTGCAGCGAAGCAGCTCAAGACTATAACGCAGACTTTCAATCCGAACGCCGCTTTTTCAAATCATATGACATGCAAAAGAAAAACTGGCCAAGTGCGAGTCGGCTCGCGCACCGAGGGTTCCGCACGAAATTTTAGGTAAACGTGTAACTTTTATTATTCTTTGTATTATTTTGTGATGTAACTACAAATTTACGGTTTTCGGAGTTATTCCATTACTTGTCATTGCTTCTTGTTTCATGGTTCTTGTTCAACGAGATATATTATATATAATACGAGTAAAACCTATAGGTTTTGATTCTCTTGCGAGAGTTTAAATATGCAGTATAAACGGCCGTATCTTTTGATTACTTACGTTTACTTAGAAATTTAATCTTTTCGCTGCTCCTAGGTATTAATTTCATTAATATTAATTTCAACTTGATACTTTCACGTGTTCCTGAGAAGAACAGTCTTGACAGACAGACGGACAACGAAGTGATCCTATAAGGGTTCCGTTTTGATCCCCTAAAAAACGAAGACACATCTACCCATCTGCATTGGGTTCCCGTGTAACTAATCTCACCTGTCGAGAGTACGCCGGTACCCTCGTGGAAACACTAATCGTTGATAAAGAACAATACCTAAGTGTATTGTTCGACACACAAACGATTAATTTATGTGATTAGCTTCAGTGATTGATGATACAATAAACCAACACATTGTATTATGTACAAATCTAATTTAATATTTTATTTTCAAATATATCTGAGTAATAAATGTCAATTGAGACATTTTAAATATGCCAACATCTACAACATTTACTGCCACTTATTTATTTATTTGTTACACCATCGACATATAGATATTAATCAAAATATACAATAATTAAAAACAAATTTTCTTCTTGGACAGTATGCATAGCAATGCAGGCGTAAACAATTGTTCATCTCATCATAAAAACATTAATATAAATAGAATATTAATAAATCTCGTTCTGATATCTCAAAATTTACAGAACATCTCGATTCAACTAATATGATCCCAATTTCTGTATAATAAATAGGAAAGTTGTCAAGTATAACGGTAACCGCAGCGTGGATACTGAATCTAAATGACTATTTGCTAACAGTGGAACACAATGTGAAAACAAAGGTTCAGCGGCACGTGCTAGAGTTTTATTACTACAGATTTATGATATTCTTGCTACAAAATGTATTCTTGGTTGGTTCAAAAGTATTGCGCTGTAGATAGATTTATACTGAGTGTTTCTGATTCCAGTTTCTTATGCATATTCGCATGCATATTCGCGCTAAGATTGTGTTGCAAGTGGCTCGACATAACACAAACAAATTACCAGTACGGATTCTGCTAATAAAAAATCTTATTCTTTATTTGATTCTGTATAAGATTAATTCCACCATTTAAAGTAATGATAGAGTTTTGGCGCTTATTCCCATTGTACTCCAAAATTGCATTTTAAAAGTATTGAACTTCAGGCCCTTTAGATATCCTACAGCTAACTTATACCGAGAACTACTTTTCTTAACCGTACGACAGCTTTATATTAAATTTATTGTCTTAAGGCAACACTCTCGCCAGATTACTAATAACACATTAAAAAGAAGGAAACACGACGTATTTCAAGTTCCTGCTTGTAAAACAGTCTTTGCTCAAGGATTTGCAAATTTTCTGGCTCCTTTTCTATATAACCGCATCAGTAAGGACATACCATTATATGAAATGACAAAATTTATATGTAACAAGGCGCTAGAAGAATATCTATTAAAATTTGATTATAACAAAACGGAAAATATTCTTACAAGACATAAATAAACCACAACAAAATAAACATAAAATTTCACTATTAATATAAATATTTATATATACTATACGTACACATAACTACTCTAAACTATATAATATAATTATATATATATTTATTTATTCATAATAAAGTTATTACCTTAATACACGCCTAGATATTTAAAAACACTAGGATGCAGTTAAACTATCTAAATACTGATCTAATGATATGTGGATGGCTCGACTAATCAATGTAGTATATTGTTGGTACATATTAAATATTTTTGATGAAGCATGATTTCAATAAGCTACTAAGATTTAGATATAAAGCATATGAAGTGATTATTTCTTTTTTTTTGTTTTGTTGTTTTTCTTTAGTTCTCTATTTTGTTTTTGTTTGTTTACTACGCAATGCAATTATATATCCTGTTTTCGTGTCCGTAAGTGTAACATTAAACCGGCTCGTGAGGGTATATATTGTTTAATAAAACTGGTGCAACTGGAATGCACGCAGAAATAAAGCGTATTTGTATGGGATGAGAATCTTACCTTGCCGTAACACAGTTATTAACTAGCACGGAAGGTAAAGGCTTTTAAACTGTATAGGTACTATTTATCTGCCTAAATTAAGTATCTTAATTACTGTTAGCGTAAGCATGTGCGTGTACCTAAACATATGTTTTTTAAGTTGCTCAAATAAACTATCTTTAATCTTTAATCTTTAATTATTTCCCAAACTGCTCCACGAAGGAGTAGGATGCAACTTAAATGCAATATGTTATTTAGAAATTTATAATATTTTATTACTTGGACTAGTTTGAGAATCAATGCATGGGATTCTTATCTTTTTCGAAAAAAAAAAATGGAGTACTTTCATCATATATGAGTGAAATGCTAGTTAATAAGTCTTAGGTACGTACGTCTAGATAATAATCAATTCAAAATGAGTGTCCTAATATCGAATATACCGATGTACATTACACAATATTACAGAGAACGCATTAAGCTAGGAAAGTATTATAATAAACAGATATCAGTTAAACTAACAGGGGTGGTATTGCAGCTATTTGTAGACCAAACACATGCACAAGCTATGCTAACGGAATTCGGCCTTTAGATTTGTTGTACTATTGCCGCGTTATATTAAATCAATAACAATTTACGTCGACTAAAATGATCTAATTTTAGCATCAGTGATTTCTCTTCTAGAGTTAAGTCTTCATTAAAGTTGGCCTTAACATAGATTAGTATTCATGTTCGTTTGATGATTTATGGTACTTGTTCCATTCTCAAACTAATCTCTGTTCCTGACACAACAGTTTCTTTTTCCACGTAATTATATGAAGAACAAAGATACAGTTTATGTCTGGCGCTAACCTAAACATATTAAACAACGAAACATTTTACTGCGAAATAAAGTTACACAGTTTATGTCGACATACCAAAGTCCGGCTCCACAAAATCAGTTAAATGGTAGCAGCTAGTTACCTGAAGCGATTGCTCCACACATTTACATAGGATATAACTATCAAATGAAATCCTGTTTTCTATATTTACTGATGATTTCCCGGATGGTGTACGTCGGCGTCGTTTGGTGTAAATAATTTAAACCGTTGTTACTTAAAACTTTTTTTATGATGATTAAGTACATAAAATTATCATCAATTACAATCACTAAGAATTACCAAATAACTTATTCTAGATGTAAGAGCTTGCCGTCAGTATGAGTTAACATTCAAAAGCTCAATACCATCTTAGCCAGCGATAATCTAATATGACGAATCAATCTTAACAATAACGCTTATCACTATAGTTATAAGGATTACGCAAGTACTGCAGCTATCGGCACGTGCGCATATACAATGGACGTAATTAGAGGCCTCGGTCAAAGACAATTGAAATCGAAAGGAAGCCACAGCGGATGTGACGTCACTCGAACGGCAGGTAGACGATTTAAACTTCCCAGTTGTGATGAAAATATAATGTCCATCTAGCGAGTTGACGTGGAGTTATTTCATGTAAATCAGCTATTAGTTACTAATTTGGTAAAAGTGTTTCTTAAAATAATTTTGGAGGTCCAGTTGCTCGCGTCCGTATGAGTACCCTTTGAATTCCTACACGTACCCTGTGGGTGTACCAAAAAGTAGCAGTAGAACTTGTGCAAAGTTCGCCCGGAAAAGCCTCCACACCTGGTAATCTGCCGCCAAGCAGTGGTGCATTCGCATTGCTGTATTAATCATATGCGCATGAGCCGTAACATCCCCGTCTCGGGTGGCGGGTGCAACGGGGTGCGACTTGGGTCTTCTCTTGCACTTGCATTTTGCTATCAAGTTACTAGGTACGAGATTGTGTTTTAACATTTCATACTGATTCATTTAATTAGCGTTCTCCATAAAACAAAATATTATGTCAGGCGCATTGACCTTATTAGTCATCAGTATTTAACATTGTTTACGTTTAATTTGCCGACACATACAGATTGGATCGTTTGCGTTATATTGTTGGTTAATGTAATATTCGTTATGGTAATGTATAACGAAAATATTCGTTTTGAAAATTTGATTTGTACCTCTTCTCGGACTGTACTTGAGATTCAAATCAAATATGTTTTATTTATTGTATTATCGATTTCACTAACAATCATAGTTTATTAGCATGTCGCCGAGTCCCATCTATTGTTGTAGGTACTCATTACAATAATTTAACCCTCCCGTACCTATAAAGGAACAATGGTATTTGCAATGCAGCTATTAGATCGGGTTTCATCATCTTGTGATCATTATCCAAACACATTGATTTGTTGCTTGTAACATCAACCATGTCATATCTTAAAATGTCAAGCTTATTATCTAATGTGTGAATCTTCATTCCATCCATGTGCCCGTTCCTACGTTTTTGATATCGGCCATTTTATGAAACTTGTCACATATCTCTATCACCGTCTGAATATTAGATTTCATGATATTGTCAGCATTATTTAGATTTTTTTCTATCTTATATTTTTATCACTTTGTTTCCCTGTAGATATCAGTTATTACAGATAACATTCCCGAGTCAATAGCTTCGCCTTTTACAAACTTCCTATCTTTTGTACAGTAATCAATTCATGCCAAAGTTAACAATTTGGAGTCTCTTTGGTAAAATTCTTGTAAACCGCTTCCTTCTTATAACAAGTTTAAACTTTCTCGAGTCAAGTGGAACTCTCACAGGGAAATATTCAAAGTATTTCAAACCAGTTTCTCTATGCAGGGCGCGCCACATCTCCCATGGTTTAAATAGGGCTTTAATTCCACGGCGTGAAGGAGGAAATTTGTATGTACTACGTTATGTGACCTTGGGTTTCATAAGAGCTCGCATCCAATCTGTCATAGAGCGACCTTGGAGCGACAATTGCAACGCTTATTGTTTGTAAACCGCTTCTCTTGAATACCAACTACACCTTTGTGATGAACTTATTCACTTTTAAGTCAGGCAAGTCCAGTCGAAACAAGTGCCAGAAGTGAATATCATATTAATAAAATAACGTACAATATTTTTCTTTGAAAAATTAAAAGTACAATTGAAAATTTTAAGATCAATCACAAGATATCAACTTAGCTTATTGTCTATGATTATGGCTATCTTAGTTACTGATGATAATCGGTGAATACGTTGTCGCTGGCAGCGACAAAATTCCGGCCTCTTTTGCCATACAGGCATGTCATGCGTCAGAGTTTAGCCGTATAAATCTTGCAGAATTTCTGTAAGTTGTTTTGGAAAACAGGTAGCGTAAACTCCACGCTAAAATTGTTGTGGCTTATGACCAATCAACCCACGGGTTATGACTATGGTCAATCAATGTAGGTGATATTTATTATTTACAGATCATACAAAAAATGTTTCGCGTGGGAATCGGGCCCCAAGTTTTGACTTCATCGGTTGCCCAAAAGTGTTAGTCATGTATTTGGTGGCAAAGTCAAATCTTTATGACAAATATTTTCTTCACGAATAAGGAATTATTGTTCATTTCGCAGCTCGTAGGTATAGCCAAGTGGGTGTGACAGACGTGGCATATCGATACTACTATGAAAATAGATGTCATGTTCCTCTAGGCGCTACTTTTACATATATGGTGATAAAATAGCAATTATTGTGTTAGAAACTGTTTCACAAATATAATTATTACTAGCATGCCTTAAAAAACAATCGCAGACTTTTTAATAAACGTTTGAAATGAAAAGTGATTTTCATTCGAAAAAATAAATGCGAATTTTCGTCTCAAATGAGGTGTGAAACAAACAATTGACCCATTATCCAAGCCAACTGATCCATTATCTACATTATGTATCACGTCCCGAGTTATGTACAGCCAGACAAGGTTTTGTATCGTATGTTTAGTAATGTATTCTTAAGAAACATGGAACACTTGCAGCCGCAAATGTGCGCGAAACGCAATCCATGTAATTTATTCACATTGCCAACATCACAAAAGCTTTTCAAGTGGTGCACTGCAAAAATGGGAAGTCTTTGCCAAGTTTGCCAGCGTCTTCAGTTCGATCGCTGCCTTAAGCGTCTGAAGTGTCGCCAAGGAGTCCGTCGAGAGCCTTTCGTATCAAGCACGAGGTTGGTCTTCAGCCAAGTATTTTGTAGGTACACTCGCTTAATCTCGGTACCGGATTACAATAATGAATACTCGAAATTTGGCAAACGTTAGTTCTGATACGATTAATATTTTATATATTGTAGATACACAAAAATAATGAAGTTAGAAAAAATCTCACAGAGAAAATATTACACTAGACGAACTATTTTGCATCGGGGCTCGTAGTAGAATAATCATTACCTACCTTATTTTGAATATAAAATTTTCATAACATGCTACTTGAAGATGTTCGTACTGATAGTATTCTCTTTTTTTGGACGCACTGTATATTAGTTAAGTCCATGGCTACTTGTTTCAAAAACCAAATATCTTTCCAGAATTCAATTATAATATTCCATTTCCTCAGAACGAATCTTCCGCGTAAAACTTACTTGCTTCATATTTAGGTTTAAGATTTAGTTATGGAAGGACTATTGAGTCCTTCACTAGAAGTAATGGGTGTTTTGTGCTAAAATAATGACTAGGAATCATAAAGCCTAATTCATTACCAATTCACACAGTGCCTTCTAGCTTCAAATTAGGATAACTTACACAATGGAAACCATATCAGTGATAGGAGACATATCATTGTCCTTTTTGTGTGAATTCATACATATAATACATACACATGGGTGTACAGAACAGATCATCACACAAATGCTGAGCTGATGAATTGAGCTGTTAGACCAATCTAACTACGCAGTGCGACACAATAGGCTATAACTACCATAGCCTCAGTGTCCGTTCTCGTTTCGAACCCATTTGAATATTCATGGTTGCATCTCTAAGCTGCCTCCCGTTTCCTCGACCTTACTCAAGACTCCGCGCACGTACCGTACAGTTAGATAAAACAAGTGGTACGTTTCACCGATTCCCCGCATCCAGGCCAAGGCCTTGTCAGATTACCAAAGGACGTTAAGACCTTTCGTTACATTTGGTAGATGGTAGAGATTTTAAAGATAATTTTCTTCTGTGAGACGCTAATTAACCCACTCGCCCGTTATGTTTATATTAAAATAGAGAATTTGTTGCAAGAAGTTTCAACCTAAATATTTGCAAGATACTAAATTTTAGCGTCTGCAACCCCAAAAAACTGATCGATTCTAATTAACGCCAAATATGTTTTCTTTGAAATTGCTCATACCGTTTTCGTCGTATAAAATTAATTTTGATCAGTTGATTCTCGTAAATTTGCTACAATCAATATACTTTTGTGGATATTTGTCTTACTATTTATAAGAAGGCGGCGTTGTGACCTTGATGTTATGTCTTATTTTAAACCATGTGGAACAGATAAAACGAAGGGATTCATCAAGTGGGACGAAATTGGTTAAATAAATAATATAAAAGCTTGAAACATATTTAAGGAAAAGATACAATGGCGTTGCGGTGCACAGGAACACACCAATAAAGTCGTATGCCCTGGATTAGATTATGCAATTGGACTCGCCTATCGCATTCAAGCTCACGAACCAAGGTTGCTTATAATCCGTTCTACACTGACTGTTTAGTAAGCTATGATTCTATTATTGTCTCATACATATACTCATACTGTCTTTATGACTACTAATGTATGCAAATTTATCTGATGAAAGATAATTTAAGGCGCAGTATGTTCTAATCCAGTTTTGTTGATCGAACCCCGTGTCGACACCAGCGAACGTTGTGTGATGAGCATAAAATTTGGTATCTTTATGTTGAGTGCCTGCAACACAGCGTATGCTAATGCCCCCTGCATTAGTATACGCTGTGTCGCAGGTGTGTGAGTACGTGAGCCCTATATAACTTATGTTATTCTTTTTGTCCCCAGTTCCTACAAAACCTGGGCAAGGTAGACCGGACCCTGGACGACATATTCGAGGAACACCTGCAGAACTTCAACAAGCAGCACCAGCAAGCCACCAGGCTACAGAAGGAGTTCAACAATTACATAAGATGTATACGAGGTGAGCTTTGTACAATGATACGGCGGCTGCGTGGCTTAGTTGGTAGGAGCTCTGCCTTCGAAGCAACAGGTTCCGAGTTCGATTCCTGGCCGGGGCATACTTTGGATGTCTATCCATGCTATCTACCACACAGGAAGTCTTAGTGCATGGGTATGAGTGTGTAAACGTTTAATACAGACGTACGCGTTTAAAAAGTGTACCGAGATCACGAAATAAGGAAAATGTTGCGAGTAAAATGGCATCGTATTAAATGGCATGTCCTGCTATATATACTGGTATATAGCAGGACATGGCTGTCTCAGACGGGCGCAACGCGATGTGTCTTGGGTCTTCTCATACTTAGTTTG
Organism: Aplocera efformata; assembly: GCA_921293045.1. Lineage (NCBI taxonomy): Eukaryota > Metazoa > Arthropoda > Insecta > Lepidoptera > Geometridae > Aplocera > Aplocera efformata. The sequence continues at coordinate 1,090,607 of OV121045.1, forward strand.
GGAAGGACCCAGGTCGTATTGCTGTTATTATGGGCGGAGGTCACCATTTAACATCAAGGGCGCCTTCAGCTCATCCCGTCAGCATACTAAGCATAGCTCGTACTATGGAAACTAGATAACTGATAGAATACAATATTACTTATTTTTTGTAAATACATACCTACATGTTAGCAGAGCAGTTCCCAGACACGGAACAAACATTTCTGTTCGCACACAAATGCTTGTCCTGGGTGTGAATCGAACCCACCTACAGCGCAAAAAGCAGAGTTACTACCATTAAATAGCTATGAGGTCAGTCACTAAGCTATGAGGCGCCACTATGAGGTCATCTCTCATTATAATAATGATGATAAATTTTAAATAATATTGATACTTCAAATTGGAATCTAAAACTATTAAAATCCTATTACAATATTTGCAAAACTAAAAATGCCGGTTTACTCATTGCAGTGAGGCAAAGAGCGCAGATAGATTCAATTCAAATTCAAATTCATTTATTCATTTAGGTACATTTATAATACATAAAATTGTATATTGTACACTTATGAACGTCAAACATATTCGGTAATTAATAATAAAAAAATAATAATAATAATAAAAAAAAAACATACAATTTTACCTCTCGTGGTAAATGTCAATGAAAAAATAAAGCGAAAATGTCAATAAGTAGCATAACAATAAAAAAATCAACAAAATATAAAAATAATTTAAGAATTTAAACATAACAACAAAATAAAATAAGTATAACTAATGTCCAAACTAATTGAGCCTCTGCCAAGCCTTTTTGTCAATAATAAAATCGTCAATTTTGTAATATGCTTTCTGGAGCAATGTCTTTTTAATTTTGGCCTTAAACAGTTTTTCGTTTAAGTCCGTCAGAGATTCTGGTAGTATATTATAAAATTTTACACAGTTAGTCACAAATGTTTTATTTATTTTAGTCAGTTTCGTGTTCGGAGACGTTTTGTTGTCCAGTACGTAACCTAGAATTTTGCGTACAAAAGTTGACTTGTCTCAGAACTTGTGCGAAGTTTGCACGGAGAAGTACTGCCTCCACATTCTATTATCTGCCTCCAAGCATAGTGCTCCCATTACTGTGTTCCGGTGGAAGGGGGCCGGTGAAACCACGTATGATGAGACGTAACATCCACGCCTTGGGTGACAGGTGCAACGGTGTGCGATTTGGGTCTTCCCATACTTCGGTCAAGGACCTAAGTCATATGGCTGTTGTTATGGGCTACTACTTAAAATCAGATGGCCGTCCCATTGCTTTTATTACATTAAATAAATCCACAGCGGTACAAACGGCGTCCAAGTCCCTGATGGAGGCGATCACGGAGGTGTACGAGAGCAGCTGGTCCGGCCACGACCTGCTCTACATGCAGGCGCAGAACCTGGAGAACCTCTGGCAGAACTTCTCGCACCAGCTCGGCGACCAGGTCCTCATCCCGCTCAACACCTACTCGAACCAGTTCCCCGAAGTCAGGGTAAGAGCGTCTCACTATTTGCTTGTAAGTTTTCTTCCTTGCAGTGTTATCAATTAATTCTTAAAGTAGCTGTAGAACATATCAATTTCTCAAGCGATAGTTATGTTTATTTTATACATTTTTGATTAGGATTTATAGTTAGTTAAAATGATTGAAGTTGTTAGTACTACTGAACTTGTATAAAATGTTACAGGATGTTAATAAATAATATGGTAAAGTTCGAGACATCATGTACCAAAAAGTATTCAGAGCTGATGACCGAAATCGCTATTGATATGTTCATCGCGTCTATTGGGAAAACGGACATTTTGTTTCTCGATAAGTGCGAGCAAAATAAGCCTTTTATCCATTAGACTTTTACAGCGGGCAGTAATGAGTTTGAATTTGGAACATGAATTTCTAATGTTTCGCGCGCGAGGCGATCAAAGAGATCGAACGCCAAAATATTGTGATACTATTTTATGAATAATGTTATTGGCCGATGAGAGGAGCCACAGCTGCCTGAATTAAAATATATAAATGAAAAATGGCGGCAGTTTATTCTGTACAAGTGATATGGCAATTAATTTGAATTAATGTATTCGTCTAGTAATGATAGCTTAATAGTGTTAAAATTAATGCATAGAATGTGATACACAATCTATTACCCACTAAATTTTGGGATATTATTATAATCAAAAGTGATTCTTATTAAATTTTTTCATAGATAAATAGGAGAATGTAATTTTGTCCTCGTTCAATTTAGACACTTCTGTAGAAAGTATAATATTATTTTACTAGTTATTGTATAATACAATCTGATAATACGGTCTTAATTGACAAATCCTTAATTATGATGATGAGTTTCGTTAGGGTAACATAGATAATACATCATTGGCACAAAAAAACGGGGCGGGGGTCGTAAAGAAAACTGACCGATTTTCATTTCATTTTGTGCGTTGGTTGTTACTGTTAGGAGGAAACAGATGTCCTACGGTAAAACATTTTTCTGAATTGAATTAGCTACCTAATGAAGTCTGAATTTGAATTAAATTTCAGAAAAAAATTGAGAAACGTGGCCGAAAACTGGTGGACTACGACAGTCAGAGACACAGCTTCCAGAACCTTCAGGCGAACGCTGCCAAGCGGAAGGATGACGTCAAAGTAAGTTTTGTATGTCCGTTTAATCAAATTGAAATGTCTCAAAAATACATTTTATCAATAACTATGTATGTATTCAGGCCGTTAAAAATATCTGTTTATGTACCGCGTATTTTATATCACTAGCGGATATCCCGCGTGTGCTACTACGCTAAAAAAAGAAATACATTTTGTGTATTGTTTTAGTGGTAAAATCATCTTCACATTGCCTTTCTGATGAAACCAATTTTTGAGTACTTATGTTTCTATTTTATGGCGAAGCCAGCAGCTGTTCTTTACATATCATTTAAGTTACCGGCCGAAGTATCGAAACCAAATAGCCAATCCAAACCAAGTATGCGACCCAAATCGCACTCGTTGTGCCCGTCACCCGAGACGGGGATGTTACTTCCCATACGCATGTGATTCTTCCACTGGAACACAGCAATGCGAGTGCACCAATGCCTGGCGGCAGATTACCAGGTGTGGAGGCAGAAATCCGGACGAACTTTGCACAAGTTTTACTGCTACTTTTTGTTGCTCCTGTAGCACCACTCAGGGAGTACGTGTAGGGATTCAAAGGGACATACGGACGCGTGCAAATAGACCCCCCAAATATACTGATCTGGTACCCATGGCTATGCTTAGTTTGCGCTGTGTGAACATGCCCTTGAATATATATTATTGTGATTATCAATGTGTTCCAGGTGACAAAAGGTCGCGAACAGCTGGAGGAGGCGAAGCGCACGTACGAGATCATGAACTCGGAGCTGCACGACGAGCTGCCCGCACTCTACGATTCACGCGTTCTATTCTACGTCAACAACTTGCAGACTCTCTTCTCGGCTGAACAGGTCTTCCACTCGGAGAGCAATAAGGTACATCACTTATTCCACCTTACTCTAATATTAAGGCGGCAATACCAATCTTTAGTTTTTAGAATAATCCGTGTTTTTTCTCGAAGGTCCCAACGGAAGACCGACGCTGGTTTGCCATAACCTATATGCTGAGTTGCGCGCCTATTTGTGTCTAAAATGCTTTGGGCACAATTAGATATCTTTTTCATTCCTGCTTTGTATAAGGTTATTAGTACATTGACGTCGCTCACGTATATATTGAATCAGCCAGCGGGTTAAAGACAGTGATTATGACACGGTGAAAAAGCTCTCACGCGTAGTGATACAATGCATACTACTACATAAATATCAGATCGTAGAACGTTATTAAAACTAGTTCTTCACCAAGGCGCGATTTTGGGTCCCATTTTGTATATCCTATATCGTTTTAAAAATTTTACAATTGTTATCTAACAGTACTATTAATGCAATTTCAGGTATACAGCGAACTGGAAGCTATCACGGACAAGCTAGCGAACGAATGCCAACGCGGCTCATACAAGAAACCCGCTTTAGCTGCACTACCGCCGACTGTCAATGGAAACGGAACCGCCAACGATACCAATACTGTGCAAAGTAAGTACACATCAACACCAAACATAGATTTTGTATGTAAAATACTCTGGGTGTAAAATGCACCCAAAATATTATCTGTATGTAGAAATTAGTTGACTTTACACCGAGATGCTAAGCTGTTTATAGAACTACACAATCATTTCTGGATACATTGGGTAATGGTGTCAAACATATTGGGAAGAATTGGATGCACTTGGGAAAAAAGTTTCACTTGTAATAAGAAAGTGATAATATCTTTTTCTATATTCTTCACTACGAAGGAGCATAATATCTCATACAAAACATCTGACTTAATTTTAAATTAATTTTTAGTTTAGTATCAATTAAGAGTTTGGCTTTTGTGCTGTTTGTGAACATTTAATAGAATGTGTTTGAAATTAATAGGCTTGACAAATAAAATGGATGTTCACTAACACACTGACAAAATAAAGGTGACAAAAATTCGTTATAAGCACAATGCAGTAAAGATGAAGTTTACTTACTGTCCAGATGTTCAGAATAGCGGGCGGCAACGTTGTGCTAAATATATTTTCTAAGTTTGTCACCTTTATTACATTTTAACATAATTTTACTGCCGATAATGTTGTTTGAGAACAAGTCTTGAATACATTTTTAACTGCTTTCAGAAACTAGCATATATTTTCCAAATCTATCTAACTAGTTCAAAATGATTCAATTCATGTTCCCAACCAATGCATGTTTGTTTGTGTGTGCGTGTAGCGCCTCCCTCATCGCCGGCCGTCAACGGATCCCCACCGTCCCCTTCGCCCTCGCCTCCCCCACAATCCCCCTCCCCGCCTCCCGAGACTCCCTCTCCGACCCACAAAACTCCCCCGGCCGAGACCCCCCAGACCCCCACGGCCCAGTCCTCGCCGCCGGAGGAAGTGGCGCCGACCGCTCCCGCGAGACTCAACGAAGACAAACAAACGGAGGCTGCCAACAATAATGGGGACGATAAAGCAAAGAAGGGTGATGAATCGTACGATATACCCGTAGGTAAGTTGAAACATAACCTCACTATGTAATTATAGGTTAAACCTAAAGTTACGATGTGAGGAACGGTTACGGTAGATCACGCAATGGTCATATACATAAATCATAAGGTGAAATTATTAAACATATAATTAATATAAATATAATATAAAATATACTATTTACGTAAGTCAGTTTTCATAATTGTGACTACAAATTATATTTATGATTATCGATAGTCCTTGTTTATAATGCTCGATATAAACTTTAAAACATTTGAAGTGGCTGCACTTTTAAAATGCTAGGTTTTGGTTTTAGCCGTGTACATTACGCTCAAGGTATGTAAGGGTTTAGATGTTGTATTGTAGATAGCATGCTAGAATTGTCATGTATCTTTTCTTGAACTTCATTATCTTCATTCTGAATATCATTAAAATCTTCTTCATTAATTATATATCATAACATATTTATGACAAATAATATTTTAGAAGATATTCTTCTTTGCGTAAATCCTTTCCTACATCCAAATATTGCAATCAGAGCGCTTCTGGACAAATTGACCCTCATTATATAAAATACTTTACTGTACAAACACATCAAAGGGGTTGGTGCACATGTTGTGGTAGAAAATAGAATGAAATAAATTCTCTCAGGATCACCCGTTCCGGAGACACAGAATAATAACGTCGAGGAAATGAAACAGTTAGATGTAGAAACGAATGAGTTAGAAAAGGACAGAAAACCAAACGATAAAGGCGCTGAGAAGAACGACGAAGTTTACGACATACCTGTTGGTAAGTAGCCGCCTTGCAGTGTTTTGATACCAAAGAAATATATGATATGTTAGAAACTACAGTTATTGCTGTAATTTGAGAAATAGCTTTACGTAGAATTCATATAATTTGAGAAGTATTACATGAAATTGGTATCATGATGACAGAAGGCTAACTCTGTGTCACTTGTTCCATAAAACTATTATTTTGCTTCGCTAATGCCTTAAAAGTTGATATATTTGATTTAAAAAAAATTCATGGATATAATACACAGCGCCATCTAGCCCCAAAGTATACATACCATGAGAACGAGATTACTAATCAAATACGTAATTTTTGAAATATGTTTTTATTTAATATATTAGAAAGATATATAAAACATTTGTCTGGGTGATAATGTTTTGTCAAACACATTTTTTTCATATTTTTTCTTACTACAACATTGAGCATTGTAATGTCTTTAAAGTGCAACAAGTGGCATAGAAGATTATAGGTGAGGGCGACTCATTAACTACTACCGTTGTCAACTAATTTGGTAAGTCTTGTTAACATGAGCCAAAAGTAAAAGAACAGAATGTATTACTGATTATGAAATTATTGTAGTATTTCAAGACGTAAACTTAACAAATAAGACTAGCTAAGACATGAAAACTGATTGTAATTTGACATATCTGTCAAATTATAATCAGTTTTCAATTTAAGTTTGACATATATGGCTCAGGAGATCCTGTGACACGTTATATGTTTTCGAGAAAATTTTGACGTGTCAAAATGATACTTAGATATAAATGAGTTAATTAAGAAAATCTGAAACTTAATTAAATATATTTTCAAAGTTCTTTAACAGGACAGATGTTCTCATAACTAAAGGGTATTTACGGGATTGCGTTTTCAAACCTACGTTCATTTACTGTTGACTAAGCTTATATATTAATTATATTTAGTTGTTTGTTTTAATCATGCGATATTTTAATTATTTTTCTTTATAATATTATTGTTTATGTACATGTTTTATTTTATTATATTTAATTACATTACAATATATGAATAAAATGTTGATATTATTTATATTTCATTTCCTTTTCTATTTTTCAGGGCAGGTATATTTAATGTATAGTTTGTTTGCAATTAACTGCTTTTGGTTATTTTATAATGTACATAATTGTTAACAAATATGCTAAAACTAATACATTAATATTTAATTCATCATTTATAGGGAATCAATGTACATTACATTATATGGTTTGGTGGTATGGTTGAAAATATGATCGACTTAACAATTTTTCTAAACATCTCATATCTGTGCATTATATTGTCATTAAAAAAAAATCTTACAATTCTTCTAGTTATAAAGTTGAAATCCTGCCAGCCATTTCTAAATATGTCTCATTTCAAATGGCAAAGAATATGTAGTGCCGGTGCAAACCCAAAGCAGCTGTAGAATTTTTGCCCAATCCGGAAAAGTACTGCTAACATACCTGGAATCTGCCACAAGCCTTGGTGCACTCGCATTGCTATGCTGCGGTGGATGGGTGTGGGCACCGGTGGAATCACAGGCACATCCGTCTCATAGTGACGGGCGTAACGCGATTCGACTTGGGTCTTCTCATACTTCGGCAGAGGAGGACCTAAGTCGTATTTTTATGGACGGCGGTTATCTGGGATCCTATTCTATGCCTGATGTGAACATTAAATTAATTAATTAAACAATCCAGGTTTGCTTTTGTAATAAATATAGATACATAAGGAAATTCCACACAGCGCCATCCAACTCCACACTAAACCAAACTTGTACTATGGGAACTAGACAGAATACTTACGTTGCATTTTTTTTGTTTTAAATATATTACATAAATACATATTGATGCCCAAAGACAAACATCTATGTTCGTCACACAAATGCTTGTCTTGTCCGGGAATCGAAGCCACGACCCTACGGCGCAAAAGGCTGTACCCACTACCAACTGAGCTGCGAGACCAATATTTCATTTACAGACAGAATTACTTAATAAAGAGAACACGGAATAATGTAAAGCATCCCCGGTACTTACATCTTTTTACTATATTTCGTCATATTCAATTATAAAAGTAATTGAATATGACGGTCGCAGACTGGACTGGGGAGGTGACGGCGAGAGGTATCCGATTGATTGGAAGCGAGCCGTGTAAACACTGTATGTGCTGAGTGTGTGTGTGGGTGCAGGGGCGACGCTGTCGGGCCTGCCGGCGGGCACGCTGTACCGCGTGCGCGCCACGTACCGCTACACGCGCGAGGACTCCGACGAGTTGTCCTTCGACGTCGGCGACGTCATCCGCGTCGTCGAGTACGACGACCCCGAGGAACAGGTACCCACGCTACCCCCGTCACACCGTCACACCGTCACACCGTCACACCGTCACACTGTGACTCACCATTGGCGGCTTGCGGGTTGTGTGGCTCATCACAAATCACCTAAGTTAGCAACTTTGTGATGGGTGATTGCGTGCTTCGGAGGGCATATTAAATGTAGCTCCCGGCTGTACTATTCGTTAAGCAATAATAAACGTTAATACACTCATACCTCTACACTAGGATTTCCTGTATCGCAGATCCCACCCATGACCCGAGAACAAACTTCATGCTCACCACACAAAGTGTGCCCCGGCCGGGAATCGAACCCTTCGCTTCGAAGGGGCTACTACCAACTAAGCCACGGAGCCAGAAAAAAACATTATTTTGTGTTAATTAATCCAAGATATACATCTACCAATCCGGATTGGGCTCCCGTGGTAGATCAAAGCCCATTAACTCTCAATTATCGAGAGTAGGCCGGTGTCCCAGCAGTGGGAACATAAGAGGCTGGTACGATAGCTATCCTGGTACCAAACTCCATCTAAACCCGTAAGCCATTCGAGCGTGAGGTAATAATAATAAACACATACACAGAGACAGACAGACACACATACGTACAAACTTTCGCCTGTATAATATAACTGTGATCAATAATTGACCTTTCATACGTACGGATCCAGGAGGAGGGCTGGCTAATGGGGATAAAAGAGACGACAAACGAGAAAGGCATGTTCCCGGCGAACTTCACGCGGCCGATCTGAGCGGGCGCCACCTGCGCACGCGCACGCACGCGCACGCACGCGCACGCGCACGCACGCACGCGGACACGTATGTAGTTTCATCGCGCTTGAAACGAACCATACCAACACTTGACGGGTTCCGCCCGCGTGTACGAATGTCATCCATTTGTTTTTAGTTGAAATATTATATTACATTTCATGTTCATAACCTAGCTATTAGTCGTTGAATGTTAATAAGTATTTATTTATTTATAATTTTGTGTTTATCACAACGAATTGCGTATTTGTGTAGTTGCATTGATACGTAACTTGTATATAAAAAGTCACTGTCGATACGGTGTAGGGTTTTTAATTTATTTAATCCGACGGCGCGTTGAGTTTATTGCAATTTAATTATTATTCTTACTGACTTTTATAATCGTTTATGTTTTGTTGTTCAAGCGCCGTTTTTTAACATTTCGACACTTTTATTAATTTATTGTTTGAAGTCAAAATTGCTCAGATAAGTGACCTTAAGAATGTTTAATTTTTCAGTATAAGTGTAAATTACGTCCGAGATAATATCGCCACTCGACTCTTATACAAGTATGGAGAGTTATCTCTGAATTGTTCCATTGACCAACTGCATTTGTCATGTATGTGAATACTTGCTGCATTTCACTGATTCAACGTTTTATATTCCCCAAATTTTGCCGTCGCGTGTTCCAGATCCACTGTCATGTAATCAAGTTAAGTTTAGTGTACATAATTTTATTTAAGAATTTTGTTGACCCATTATATATTTTGTTAATACTATTATTGTAGCAATATATTCGAATATTACTCGGTAAATCAATGATTTTTGTTTAAGTAGTAATTTTAATTATTTTTTTTGTTAAAAACTTTTTAGTGGAATACTAACTTTGTTTTAGTAATAGTATGCTTTTAACATTGCTGATCAGCGTTTTCTATATGAAGTTTTTCAAGCGTAAATATTTATGAGTGAGTAATTGTATTGTATTATTGTAACGTGTAAGGATATCTTCAGTTAGAAAACGCCCAAAACCATGTTATCGGTAATTGTGCCCAGAACAAAATTGATATTACGACACCCGTGTCAAAGTGAGGTGCTTCTGAGAGTGTACATAATTATATTTTACAACATTTTATCCCGTGTTTAGTGTAAGGGACGGTTGAATCACTAGAGAAAGTCTCGAGGTTGCCAACTAAACGTACCTTAAACGGCGATTTTAATCGTACGCCATTTTGTTTTCCAAAATGGCGAAAATTAAGCCACATCGATTATCAACCGATGATTTTACAAAATATCATAATCCAAGATTCGAAAATTTTAATGTTTTCATCCTTTTTGATGATATCTTTTTGTATTGAGATTAATTGATTTGATAATATCGCCGCCGTGAGTTAAAAAGTGTAACTCATTTAAAAGGCTACAAGTCTTCCAAATCAGATTCCACGATCAACTCCCATCATTTTGAATGAGAAAATGTTTTTGATAATCATGACCAGCGAAACTTCCGCCAAATATTACTCGCCAAGCCATCGTCTGTCTTACATTAAAAAGTATATATTCATATTTTACTAGGTATATATTTGAAGCTGGAATATTTATTACGTTTCAATCCAGTTTCATAATTTCACAGAATATTAACTATTGGTGGTACGGAACCCTCAGCGACTCCGTTTAGCGTTTGTTTAATATTTGGTGGAAGTGATAGTGTTGTAACCGATAGTGAAGTGGCTTTGTCGTCAGGAGTGCCATGCGAGGTCCATCTTTATTTATAAGTTTGTTAGGAATTGTACAGTTTTTACAACTGAAAATAAATGTTTCACATAAACAATTTTTTTTATATCCCACCCTTAAAAATAATCTTTATTATATTTTGGGGGGCCTTGCTGTTCTCATCCTATGGTTCGTCTCCGTCAAGGCCGGGTGGTCCAAACCAACTAAGGAGCGGTAGAATTCGTGCCAAGTTCGGGTACTGCCTCCATATCCATATTGCTGTTGCCATGGGTGTGAGTGCCGGTGAAATTATCGCATGAGACGTAACACCCGTCTCGGGTGACAGACGCAACGAGACTTCTGATACTTGGATCGGGAAGAACCTAAGCTGTTTGCTGTTTATGGGTGGCGGTATCCACTTAACTGATGGCCATCAGGTCGTTCCGTCTTTCCCCACATAAAGTATATTAAATTCAATAAGTAAATTAGACTAAATTAAAATACAAACTACACGATATTATATGTTTATTCGTAAAATTTATAAAATTATATTTCAGGGTCACAGGAAGTTTACATCGTATGACGAATTAACATTAAAAATAGAATTGCTCTAAAAGTTTCTATAAATTGTCCGTAAGTCGAAAGTCTCATAAAAAACAACGGATACACGATCGAAACGTCTTAAATTATTAAAACTGTGGAAAACGCCATTGTCATGTTTTTCCTAATTAGCTCAACTGCTGAATAAAATATTTGATATAAATAACCGCTTACCGAAAGACAAGTCCAATAATAATTCTCTTTAATTAAAGACTTCATATAAATATATGTCAGTTATATACATTGCATTCTTGAGGATATATAGTTGGAAAATGCATTGACAGAAGTTACAAGTCATGTTTATACATATATTGACAGCCTTCCGAAAACTGGCGCTCCAGTAACAAAATAATAACAAGTTTGCAACAGTAAAGAAAAAAAATATTATTGTATCACACAAAAAACAACAAAATATTAACAAAATTCAACATAAATATATTAAAGGGTTTTTTTTTTTCATTTCATTACACATTTGCCACGGTTTAGTTAACAACAAATAAATTATATACTTTTTAATTGTTTCAGTTTTAATTAATACATTCAGGGCGGGTTGTACCAATGTCTGTTAGATTCCAAATAAAATAACATTTGTGCACCTCTTGTCTTTGTAATAAATATATCTGTTGACAAGAGATCAATAATAAGAAATTTAACAGACAATGATGAAAAAGCTCGAAGCTAAAAGTATACCGAATTATTTCGGCCCTATAATACTAGAACGTTTGCTATAAGTCGCTCGCGGAGTAGAGCAAATTTAATACAATACAAAATGTAATTACAATATATCACATAAGTAATAATGAAACCGTCTCCTAGATTAACATCTATCACATTCATTATAAAATATGTATAAATGTCTCCCTTACAAGGGCCACGCCTGTAAGTAAACATTACATTTATTACATTTAGTATTCACCACAAGTGTAAACCACAATATTAAATGTAATTTGGCCACATTCAGAGACAACCCTTGTTCATCAAAAGTACGCTTGAAGGAAGGCTAGGGGTTCTAACCCCAACACGCTAAATTCCTACAGGTCAGTGTGCTTATTTCATTAACGTTGGGTTTTAAAACATTTTTTATTATATACATTTTACAATTTTTAGATTTTGGGCATACTTTACAAAAATAGAGGGATTTTATAATTTGACAATAAGGATCATAAAAGTACTGTTTCATATTTCTTTTTTCACCTTATAAATGTAAAAAAAACGTTAAAATTTCCATGCCTGATGATCTAAGTAATACAAGGAATAAGCGTTGTTAGTGAATGAATCGTCATTGACTACATATTAATAATATTATAATTTGCCTCTTATACTACTGTATTTTGTTTCCAAGCCGATTTTGATACCAGAACACGCAATGGAGAGTTCCGGAGATTCTATATGCTCAAACTGGCCGAACGCGTCACTTGCGCGATGTAGGTTTAGTAATGTTTCAGCGCCATCTGTTGTAGATTCTTGTAAATTGTGTTAGGTTCTTTGAACGTGCGCGAGGTGGAGCCACTACCAACATTCGTAAGTTGTAGAAGTGGTGGAGAGGGAAATGAGCGTGAGGCTGGTCTGAGGGGGGAGTGAGGTTAGTGTGAGGGGGGATTAGGGCTGGTGTGAGGGGGGAGTGAGACTAGTGTGAGGAGGGCGGTCGCCAGCCCCCGAAGCCCTTCTCGAGCTGGGCGGCCACGGCCAGGCACAGGCGGTCCTGGTTGGGCGCCGCTACCACCTGCCAACACGTGCATACTATTCATAAATCTGTACACATAAATAATTGAAGTTTGGAGTTGAATTTGATGTTATTTGCAATGTAATAATAACAGCATTTCACTAAATACATGTCAAAGAATATAAGCGACACCAAAAAGAAATTATTAAAACTTTTGTCTGTCTGTTCGTTCCGGCTAATCTCCGAAACGGCTGGACCGATGACGGGACTTTCACTGACAGCTAATGTTGTTATAAGGAGTAACTGAGGATACTTTATATTATAAAATAATAAGTGTCCCGCGGGAAACGGCTAGTAATAAATATAACTAGTACCTAGTACAGTTGTATTGTAATATCCGGTGGAAGGGTGTGGGCGCCGGTGAAATAATAAGCACTTGAGGCGTATCATCTCCGCATCAGTGTGACGGGAGCAATGCGATGCGACTTGGGTCTTCTCACAGCAATTTTTTGTTGTTTATGGGCTGCGATAACCACTTAACATCTGGGCTGGCGTCACTTTAGTAACACAATACTTTGTGGGTGGATAATTCGCACGTACCTGCACAGCGAGCGGCAGGCCGGCGTGCAGCCCCACGGGCACGGACACCGCCGGCAGCCCCAGGATGTTCATTATCATGGTGTACATCACGCCGGACGCTTTCAGGAACACCTGCGGGAACGGACCCACGGAATTACATTTCATTCATTACTGTGTTCCGGTGGAAGGGTGTGGCTGCCGGTGAAATCACATGCGCATGAGACGTATCATCCCCGTCTCGAGTGATGGACGCAGCAGGATGAATGCGACTCAGATTTGGATTTGGATCTCATACTGAGTCGCGCTCACCACTTACCATCAGGTGGGCCCTCAGCTCGTTTCGTCACTCATTCACATAAAAAAAAAAACTAGACTAGAATTTTGAATTTCACGTATACGATTTTCGAATACTTATATTGTACTTTTTGTTAATACATGTTAACACTCATTTATAGAGTGAAATAACTTTGTACCCGTCCAAATCAATAAATCAATCGAAATCGCTAATTGATGCAAATTTGTCATACAAAATCTGTGTGGTTTAAAAACTATCATGAGTCGTTTACCTCGTTGTGGTGGTGCGCCACGTGGTTGAACACCGGGTAGATGAACACGCCGTTATCTCCCAACGTATCCTGAAAATAAAACATTGCACTAAGATGCCTGTCGTGAGTACACAAAAGAAACTCAATTTCCCCACGGACGCGAGCTACACGGTCCATTAAAGAACAAATACAGAAAAATACGCGATTTCGTTTACTTGGATGAGTAGTGGTGCGCCCGGGAGTCGGGTATGAACAGTCGGGTATGAACAGGCGGGTACGAACGTACCGATATGTCGGCGCGCAGGGTGTCGGCGGCCGTGGAGTAGTGGTGCGCCCGGGAGTCGGGTATGAACAGTCGGGTATGAACAGGCGGGTACGAACGTACCGATATGTCGGCGCGCAGGGTGTCGGCGGCCGTGGAGTAGTGGTGCGCCCGGGAGTCGGGTATGAACAGGCGCGTGCGGTGTATGAGCGCGAACCCGAGGCCTTGCAGCGAGCGCGAGGCGCCGCCGAGAGCGTATTTCACTATTTCCATCAGCAGGCTTTTCTCGCGCTGAAAATATTAATGAATATTCTTTTCAACAAACTTCTAAAGGTGGTTATCAATTTAGATTTTTCAGATTGGCCCCATAGAGAATCATGTCTAGTATGGGAGCCCCACTTGGTCATGTCTATACCGAAACGCAACGATAGCGCGAGCTAAAATACAAGTGGCGCCATCTAGTTTCTTCATATGGAACTATATCCTAAAAATCATGTTTTTATACGACAGCCCCCCCTTAAATATTTATTTTATTCTGTTTTTTAGTATTTGTTGTTATAACAGCAACAGAAATGCATCATCTGTGAAAATGTCAACTCAAAACTAATTTCGGTTCATGAGATACGGCCTGGTGACAGAAAGACATCGGAGCCTTAGTAATAGGCTCCTTTTACCGTTGGGTACGGGACCCTAAAAACACGTTACCTTCGGGTTGGCGGGGTCCGCGAGCATGTTGGGTATGTCCTTCATGGAGAAGAACACGGAGACAGATATCTCCACCGAATCGTCCAGCCCCTTGAATTTCTCCTGCGAACCGACAAACACAAACTCATTTATATGTTAATATAAACTATATTATGTTAATATACTCATTTGTATGTACTTCTGCTGTTTGCAGACCGCTGTACGCAAAAAAAATATCTCCTTGACGCAGAATGCTGGGTACTTTTTTTTGTTACGTGTTTTTTTTGTGATTATTGCGCCCGTCACTCGAGACAGGAATGTTACGTCTCATGAGCATGTGATTTCACCGGCACCCACACACTTCCGGACCACAGCAATGAGAGTACTTGACGTCAAACTACCAGATGTGGAGGCAGTACTTCCCCGGGCGAACTTGGCATAAGTTCTACTGCCACTTTTGTTGCTCCTTCAGCACCACCCAGGGGGTACAAATTTTAAAACTATCATGGTAAATATCTCGGTAACACGAATAATAATACCCAGGGGTTATGTTTAGGGAATCGAAGGGTACCCACCCACGGCCACGAGCAACTGGATATTACTTGGATATTATTAATGAGAGCGTGGTGGCCCAGGGGCATAGACGCCGACTTTCAATCTGAAGGTTGCTGGTTCAAACCCACACGTGAACCAATGAGTTTTATCACTGGAAAAATTTATGTGCGCAATACCACGTTCTCGAAACGGTGATGGAAAACATCGTGAGGAAACCGGCATGTCTTAGAACCAAAAATTCGACGACATGTGACATCTACCAATCCGGATTGGGCTCCCGTGGTAGATCAGAGCCCATTCACTCTCAATTATCGAGAGTAGGCCGATGTCCCTGCAGTGGGACATTAGAGGCTGGTACGGAATTATTAACCCTAATTGTAGTCCTTTTTATAAACCTAGTATAATTTGCCTTGCAATAATAAATTTAAATGTGTAATAAGTCCAGTGTCTACAACTCTGGGTCCCAAGACACAAGCTTTTATCAAGCTTAGTTTGGGATTCTCTGTTAACTGTGTTACATCCTTTTCTTGGCAAGTAAAATTATTCTTATTCTATTCTTTATTCTTATACACTTACTTCACTGAGGGTGCACCCGCAGTCTGTCTGTAAGTATTTGGCACATTTGATGACCGCGTCCTTGATGCAGCTCTGCACGGGGATGAGGGCGGGCGAGTGGACCGCCTCCGTCATGTAAAACACCTGCAACACAAATACTCATATAAAAATCTAAAAAAAATCCACTTCAATACTTTCAAAGTAGCAACATACGCTTGGATGACATATTTTTCCATTTATTTTGATTTAACAACCAAACTATTGAACTGATTTTGATAAAAAATGTAAGGGAACAATCTGATACCATATTCTTTCAAATAAAAAAAGGATTTTCCAAATCGGTTGATAAAAGGCGGAGAAAACGATGAAAAAAAAATAAGTTTCAATATTTCAAGCATTAACGTAATTAAGGTAACAATTAAACAAAACCTGAACAAACAAATATACTCTCTCAACGTATATTAACTTTTAACATAATACTATAAATTATTATATTATTATATTAACTTTTAAATAAACGTAAACGTTTACACACTCATGCCTCTGCACTAACACAGAAACACAAGACAAACACCCAAGACCCGAGAACAAACTTCATGCTCACCACACAAAGTGTGCCTCGGCCGGGAATCCAAGGCAGGGCTACTACCAACTAAGCCGTCGCACGTAGAGTAATATTATATTAACTTTTAACATAATACTATAAATTATTATATTTCAACTAGCTGCGCCCCGCGGTGTCACCCGCGATTTTCCGGGAATTTTCAGCGCAACATTCTTAATTTTTTTCTTTCATAAGAACCCTCTCCTGCCAACAACAAACACACCAAAAAACAATTATCAAAATTGGTCCAGCCGTTCACGCGTGATGCCGTGACTGAGGGAAATATTAATATATTATAATTTAATTAAGTACTTTTACTATTATAATTTAATTAAGTAACTTTTTTAACTTTGTAATAGAGTTACTCAACTAAAGGCACACTATAGCCTAGATCTCTATATGACCTAAATAACACATTTTTGAGTTAGTACTTGTGACTACTTTGTCTGCTTTAATTTTATTAATTTAGTTAATTTACTATATTTCTGTGTAGTCGCTATACAGACTTTTATAATTTAGTTTAAGAGTTCATTTTGTTTTTTAAGCTAAAGTCAATGAATGATCTCATCTTGTGTCAGTTGTGATGATATAAGTAATAATTTATTATTTTATTTTGTAAATGTTTTCATAAATGTAACGCATAGGAATTATAACTGCAAGGTTAATTGATTCATGAACAAATTATACATAAGGTAGAATCTTACACCTTGAAATGATAGATGATATAGTTTGATATATTGATATTTTATTGATAATAAATGATAAAGAGATAAATGAGACGCGCGTTCGTTGTGAGGCTAACGTGAATTGGTCATTGTTGCGGAGCGTGGGACGCGCGAATCCGGTAAAATAATGAAAGTAAAATTGCTGATGACAGTAAAATTTCTGATGACAGTAAAATTTCTGATGACAGTAAAATTGCTGATGACAGTAAAATTGTTGATGACAATAAAATTGCTGATGACAATAAAATTGCTGATGACAGTAAAATTGCTAATGACAGTAAAATGCTCGGTTACACCGAAAATACACGTCTAGAAAAATATTGACTAAATTACCTATCGAAATATAGAATGCACAAACGTGTCCCCAATTTATAAATAAACTTAAGTGTTACTCCAAAAGTGATTTTACGACGTTAACGAATACCTATCAAAAACTTCGACATTTACAAGTTATGTGCCTACGTGACATGTAAATTTTTATATTATAAATACAACTGACCAATTTTATACACATTACTTCTTTGACATTGGATACCTACCTAACGAAATTATAATATATTACTGCTTTACTTACAAATGCCATCGTTTAAAATATCGGTCTACCGACCTATTGCCATACCTATGTAAGGGTTCATATGTGATAAAATATTTCTTTCTTTCTTTCTGATACTATCCTTGTAATACCTAATGCACCATGTGAATGCAATAAATATATTGAGTAAGCAATACCTAGCCTTGGCACAATTAATTTTTTTCAAATTTCATTAAAGTTTATTTTATAATTTATGAAATGCATGCTGTAAAACTGGGTGGATTTACATTTTTCATTTCATAAGTGCGAGCAAAATAAGCCGTTTACCTCTTACTTTAAAACAGCGGGTAGTAAGATTTTTATTTCAGCACACATACAAACACACACTGTGTGCGCGTGTGTGTGTGTGTGTGTGTGTTGTGCGCGTGTGTGTGTGTGTGTGTGTGTTGTGCGCGTGTGTGTGTATGTTTGTTACTCCTTCACGCTCAAACGGCTCAACCGATTTGGATGAAATTTGGTACCAAGACAGCTTATATAATGGTTAAACATATATACCTAAAAAGTGAAGGCGGATGGCCAATCGCGGCTAAAACCTAAATATTTATTTATTTTAATTGGGAAATATACAGAACTATTACAGATAACAAGTTAACACATAAAGAATAAATTTAAATTTCCACTAATTAATTACACATGCACGAAAATGTGATAGCCTTTATATATGAAATGAAATCCTACTAGTATTATAATTGCGAAAGTTTGTAAGTATGGATGGATGTTTGTTACTCAATCACGCCAGAACGGCTGAACGGACCTGGATGAAATTTGGCACAGAGATAGATTATAGTGTGGAATAGCATATAGGCTACTTTTTATCCCGGAAAAATGTACGGTTCCCGTAGGAAGTCCAACCGCGGATAACACTGCGGGACGCAGCTAGTAATAATATAATTCTAAGTATTGTTAAAGATATTAAAATAAAACGTTTCCAAGTAATTTTGAAGGATTCAACGGGAACAATGATTTTTGACTTTGACACCGCGGGGAAGGGGACTCGGTACTCAAGGGTAATAAGCGTCCCAGGGGTACCTTGAGGCGTTCCATCGTCACGGGCTCGTGCAGGCGCAGGCGGCGCGCGCCGTCCCCCGCCATGGCCTCCAGCAGGAGGGGGAGGTCCTCCGCGCGGCGCGCCAGCGGACCCACCGCCAGCAGCCGGGGGAACAGCGCGTCGCCCAGCGTCGGGATGTGGCCCTCGATGGGGATTATACCTGGACAACGTCACTTCTCTTACATTCTATTTATATTCAGTTCGTTTGGCTTTTCATGTCTTTAGCCATAAATTCTAACACACAGTAGGACTGTTAGGTACCGGCGGTGGGTGTGTGGGGGTCCAGTTGCTCGCGTCCGTAGGTGTGTACCCTTTGATTCCCTACACGTACCCCCTGGGTGGTGCTAAAGGAGCAACCAAAAGTAGCAGTAGAACTTGTGCCAAGTTCGTCCGGAGAAGTACTGCCACCACATCTCGAATCTGCCGCCAAGCAGTAGTGGTTTCATTACTATGTTCCGGTGGAAGGGTGTGGCTGCCGGTGAAAGCACATGCGTATGAGACGTATCATCCCCGTCTCGAGTGATGGACGCAGCAGGATGAATGCGACTCAGTAAAGATTTGTATCTCATACTGAGTTGCGCGCATTACTGTTGTCATGGGCGAGGGTCACCACTTACCATCAGGTGGGCCCTCAGCTCGTTCCGTCCCTCATTCGCATAAAGAAAATAAAACTGTAAGGTAGGGTACGGTACCTGGACTGGGCTTGAGTCCGAACACGCCGCAGAAGGCGGCCGGCAGCCGGATGGAGCCCGCGATGTCGGAGGACACGCCGAATGGGGACGCTCCGGACCCCACCAGCGCCGCCTGGACAAATTAAACACACTTTAATTCATTCACTGACTTCATGTACTTATACCGTAATGTATTTATAAAAAGGGCAGAACGAAGAATATTGTGCAGATAAATGAGATTGTTGTAATCCCTACGGGCAGATAGCAAAGTTTCTTTGAACTACATAATTGTTGCCGATGGTTATTAAAAATAAATTGTACGTTAGGACATTTTAACTCAGGATCTTTAGGTACAAGGCACAAGACTATTGTTGCAGCGGAAAATTTCAAAAGTATATCAGGCATCAGCGAAACCTGGATTAAGGCAAGTGAACAGCGCCTATGATTCCAGGATACAGTATTCGTTACACCCCGCGTTTGCTGCACATGTGCGGTAGAAGGGGAGGGGAGTAGGTTTTTATGTAAAACGTGGCATCAACGCTCGAACGATTTGTGGTCCCAAATTAAACAAATGTGGCTATCAGTAAACATTGACAGGTCACGTGTATCAATTTAGGACAGCATATCGTGCACCGCGGGTTAATATTGACATGTTCGTTGGGTCACTGACCGTCTGTCACAATTTTTTCCGGATATGATGGTATTATCTTCTGGGTGATTTTAATATCAATTTACAAGATCGAAATAGCAGTGGGTATGCGAGACTAGATCAGTTTCTTAGCTACACTGATTTGTCACAAGTCGTAACCTCACCAACACATTTTACGGATCTCGTACGCACAGGTGCTAATAACACATCAAGAGTCATTACATTAAACAGTTCCAACGATCTGACAAACGTATTTTTTTTTTTTTTTTTTTTTTTTTCATCTTATTTATGTGAAAATGTCATGGTACTAGCTGAGGGCCCACCTGGTGGTAAGTGGCGACCCCCGCCCATGAAAACAGTAATGCGACTCAATATAAGATTTGGATCTTACACTGAGTCGCATTCATCCTGCTGCGTCCATCACCCGAGACGGGGATGATACGTCTCATGCGCATGTGATTTCATCAGCACCCACCCCCTTCCACCGGAACACAATAATGCGAGCACTATTGCCTTGGCGGTAGAATCCAGATAGAATAAGACATTCCTATTACCATGAATACATTTCATCGCCCTAACATTTGAATAAGAGCCTCCATTCAATCATCATCTTCCTGCCCTTATCCCACATTAAGTGGGGTCGGCACAACATGTATTTTTCTTCCATTTCCCTCTGTCAGACGTCATCTCAGTACTCACTCCTTTGTTACGCATATCATCTCTCACACAATCCATCCATCTTTTCTTTAGCCTACCGCTTGTCTTATATCCTTCCACATCCATATTTAAGACTCGTTGTGTAATATGCCATACTCCTTAACCTCTCCGTTACTGGAGCTACTTTCATACTCTCTCTTATAAGGATATAAGGAGCCTCCATTCAATGTCAAGGTGTATTTGCGGACGAGCGCTAAGTGACGCCATGTTTGTATTGTACGTCAGGATACAAATAGACTCACGATATATCAAGTACATGCGTAAATGAATAAACAAATACCAATAATAAAGTTAATCTTAATACCTAAATTCTCAAATCACTTAGAAACGTAATGCTTAGAGTTCCGTACTTCAAAAGTAAAAAGCAAAACCCTTATAGGTTCACCCCGTTGTACTTCTGACCATCTGTAAAGATCTTTTTCTAACAAACGCGTAAAGGTATCAAGTTGATATTAATATCGAATACTCACGTCTGCAATCTAGGAGCAGTGAAAAATTTTACTTCTAAGTGTTCTAAACTTCTAAAAAAAGTGACGTTTCCAATGAAGTTTTAAGAATGCAAAAGAAATAAAATATTTTGACTTTGACTTTGACATATGGTTAAATTTCCAACCACAAGCCAGACAAGCATGGAAGCAGCTTATTAATCAATCGAATAAAGCTTCCAAAGACATTCTAAAAATGGCACGGTCTTCAGCAACGAAGAATACGGTAAGGATGATAGACTCACCTCGCCCCCAGAGGAACCACCGCTGGTCCTATTCAAACAGTAGGGGTTGTTCGTGGCCCCTCGGATTAAGTTGCTGCTCTCCCACCCCAGACACAACTCCGGGGTGTTGGAGACCAGAAGTGGAATCGCGCCGGCCTGCCGCACCAGTCGCACCGCAGCGCCATCGGACGTGGCCCGGCTGCCGGCTAGCTCGAGACACCCCACCGAGTTCGATAGACCTGGGTGAAACAAGTAGCTGATTAAAAAAATCGAAGCTGTATAAAAAAGCGCCTCGAAAACGGCACTTTGGGGGGTACAGTTGCTTCCATCCGTGGGCGAGTTTGTCCTTTTGAATCACTACACGTACCCCCTGGGTGGTGCTAAAGGAGCAGTAGAACTTGTGCAATGCTCAGGAGAAGTACAGCTGCAGTGCTGTTACGGTGGAAGGGTGTGGGTGCCGGTGAAATCACATGCGCATGAGATGTCACATCCCCGTCTCGGGTGACGGGCGAAACGGTGCGCGACTTAGGTCTTCTCATACTTCGGTCTTTTTTATTATGTGAAAAAGTGACGGAACGAGCTGAGGTCCCACCTGGTGGAAGGTGGCGACCCCCGCCCATGACATCACTAATGGGACTCAATATAAGATTTGGACCTTACACTGAGTCGCATTCATCCCGCTGCGTCCATCACCCGAGACGGGGATGATACGTCTCATGCGCATGTGATTTCACAGTTGTAAATTTGTATTGCTCTAAGTCGTATTGCTGTTGTTATGGGCGAAGGTAACCTTAACATCAAGTGGGCCTTCAGCTCGAACCGTCAATTTCGTCACATTGTGTTGCCAGAACACAAATTTGTGTATTTACAAAAAAGTATAGTATATAGTAAAAGTACTATACACATAATACAAAAAAGTCATATAAGTATGACGTGTGAAATGTATTGAATATTTATTTAATTAAAAATTCATTAATTATTTGCCCTAATAGCGTTATGGAACAACTCACTCATTAGGCTCCAAATGAGTTTATTCCCAAAATTTCCACTTATCAGATTAAATGCCTCTGAAGCGAAATCTATCTGGAACAGGGCCAACTAATGGTGCTGAGTTTGCGGCCATATGAGCCGTGATAGAGATTACAGATATCCTGACTGCTCAACATAGCGCCATAATCACCACCCGTATTAGCTACAAACGGAACTCATTTTGAAAGAGATAGTATTGTTCTAATTCGCCAAGCCATCATTTCTTAAAGGATTCTACACTCTTACTGATGATTTTGGTAAGATGAGAGCAGAAAGTAAATAGATGTGGAGAGCAGAAGACAGCCTCTAATGTTCCCACTGCAGGGACACCGGCTCTACTCTCGTAGTTGTGAGTGAATGGGATTTGATCTACCACGGGACCCCAACCCGGATTGGTTCAGATTGAGAGTCGGCGTCTGTACCCCTGGGTCACCGCGCTCTCTCGCCTTTATAAACTTTCGCCTTTATAATATTAGTGATCGTATAGGTATATTGTCACCAGAAATAAAGAATAAAAGAATTGTCTTTCTTTCTTTGCCATGAGCGCTTCAATTAGCTTCGAGTATCTAGTATATATCTTACCACCCAGCGAACAGCTCTCCTTGACAGTGAAGGGGACTCCCAGAAGCGGTTTCCCGGTAAACAGTTCCTCGAGGGTCCCCCTGTTCCTGGCTTCCGCTATCCTCCTGTCGAGAGCCCTGGCCTCGTCCAACGCCGCTCTGTACCTCTCTTCCACCACAGCGTTGATGAGTGGGTTGACTTCTTTCACGCGATCTATGTACGCCAAGACGATTTCTTCGCTTGTGTGCTGCAGAGTAAACGTATGTATTGTACGTCGTCTTACGTATTTTTTTAATATATATAGAAACGTTTACACACTCATACCTCTGCACTAGGATTCCCTGTGTCGCAGATGGCATGGACAAACACAGAAACACAAGACAAACACCCCAGACCCGTGAACAAACTTCATGCTCACCACACAGTGTGCCACGACTTCCCTCGAGACCCCTTGCTTCGAAGGCAGGGCTACTACCAACTCAGCCACGGACCCGTCTTTGCTAAAATATGCAGTACTTTGAGAGTCTATGTTACTCGCGTCCTTATAACCCTCAGAATCCCTACACGTGTCCCTCGGGCGGTGCCAAAGTAGCAGTAGAACTTGAGAGAGTTCGTCCGGAGAAGTACTGCCACTACCACCCCAATCCATCGCCAAGCAGTGGTACACTGAGTGTGTGGGTGCCGGTGAAATTACAGGTATAGGTAACGTTACACCCCCGTCTCAGAGGAATGAACGCAACTCTATGCGTTATGTGAGACGCATCGCTCTTGTTTATGAGCGGCGGCACCCGCTTAACTTCAAGTGGGCCGCTAGCTGAGAAGTAACCGACGTCGCATAAATTTGCAATTGTAAAATATATAAATCGATTAACTTAATATCAATAGGTAAGTAAATAGTTATCGAATATCGGAATTGACTACGTCTACCAATTTGGGTATATAAATTTTTAATTTCCAGTTTCAAGACGGGGCCGCGGGTCATAACTACAAGGTAAAAATAAATAATTATGAGTGTTTAGCAAACGAATAATGTTACAGTCAATTTATTTTGGAAAATTTATATTTCATTAGTCTGTACTTATTGAAAATGACTACATTTTCGTCCACACGTGGAAAATAAAAAAAAAATTGCTAACAATGGGTGTGTACCATTAAAGGACATACTATGAATTCTTAAGTCTATTAATCAATACACAAATAAATTGTCATTGTTTGACACTTACTCGTTATTTACGCAGCTTTGTAGTTAATTAGATATTGATTCAGAGAGCGTGGTGGCCCAGGGGCATAGTCGCCGACTTTCAATCTGAAAGTTGCTGGTTCAAAACCAAACATGCACCAATGAGTTTTTTCACTGGAAAAATTTATGCGCGCAATACGTTCTCGAAACGGTGAAGGAAAACATCGTGAGGAAACCGGCATGTCTTATAAACATAAATTCGAAGACATGTGACATCTACCAACCCGGACGGGCTCCCGTGTTAGATTATTCACTGTCAATTATATAGAGTAGGCCGGTGTCCCTGCAGTGTGAACATTAGAGGCTGGTACGGTATTTTGATTCAGTTGACACCTAGGGGGGTACCGCGTTTCAAAACTTACCTAGTGATTATAATATACATACTTTGAGTGTTGATTATAATATCTATACTTTGAGTGTTAATTATAATATAGATACTTTGAGTATTATTATAATACGAAATTGACATTTAATTTATAACCTTCGAATCGAACGATTGTAAGTGCCATTAAAATATAATCGCAACAAAAGCGATCAAATCTTGAGCTTAGTTCAAATAGGCACTTTAATGAAACAAGTTTCGACAGTGAAAAACTCCACTCGCTGTCTCGAATCACACATAATTTGCTTGCGTAATGATTGAGTAATCTCGGTTGATTTTATGTTAAAGCAAAGTCAAAGTCAATAAATATACTTTATATTCGTTGAATACGCCCCTCTACAGCAGCTTTCGACTTCTACTATCGAATTATATCTTTTGCCATTAGCAATGATGTTTTCTATATACATTTGAAACCATGCTTCTTTAGCATTTATATCTTATTACTTTTAACGAGCAATTATTGTATATTTATTTCGTGGATCTCGGAAACGGCTTTATCGATTTCGCTCAAAATTTGTGTTTAGACAGAGCTTAGCTGTTTAAGTTTACCTATTTATATAATTATATTTCTTGTAAAACGCAATAAAAAAAAAAATACAATTAGTATATTTTATTTTAAATTTCGATGTTTTCCCATTTTTTTTAATTGCTTCTTTTAAATAAAACACAAGATCTTCTTTGATTGGCTCTGAAGATCTTGTGTTTTATCTTATATTTTATTTTTAACCTAACCAAGGGTACCTTAAGATTCCTACGGGAAAATGTATAAGTATAGAAAGAATTCTTAAAAAAAATACGCGTGCGCGTCAGTTTTTGTAAATAAATATGTACCAACAAGAACATGCATTAATATTACAAAATTTAGCACTTGTTCAAACAAGCACTTGTTTAAAGAAGCACTTGTTCAACATGGGAAAGAACAAGCAATGCAGTAATAAAATAACATGGCTTTCGAAGGCACAATCGCTTAGAAATACAAACACTAGAAGTCCCACGGGCTGGTAAATTTACTTACTGTCAAAACTCGGACAAGACACACCTTAAACATTTACTCGAGAAGTACTGTACAGTAATTTCTTGGTCATTAGGTGATGTCGTAAATCGTAGGCAAGAACAGCCTTGTATAATTGCTAGCGACAGTGCGAGTAATGTCTACTCATTATAGGATCGCATGCGTTGTCATATCGGCCACTTCCTGCCATTGGATGATCTGATTGTGGATTGCAAAAGTGTACACGCAATGGTGGTTCGTATTGAGGGTACTGCTAACAGTTCCAGAGAGTACCGCCTTTATTATTCTCAGTGTAGGGTGTGTCCCTACTATACAATACCTCTCCTACTGTCGAGCGAAACTTGGAATCTACCACGGGAGCCCAATCCGGATTGGTAGATGTCACATATCGTCGAATTTTTGCTTCTAAAACATGCCGGTTTCCGTCACCGTTTCAAGAACGAGGTATTGCGCACATAAATTTATATAGTGAAAAAACTCATTGGCGCACGAGTGGGTTTGAAACAGCGACTTTCAGATTGAAAGTCTGCGCCCCTGGGCCACCACGCTCTTACCGCTCTTAGAATACCGTTACTGGATGGAAATGGAAAATAGTTAACTCCACCCTCCTTCTGACAACGCCTACTCTCTATTACATATAGACTTCACTGTGGATTAGATGAAAAAAACGGAAAGTCTCAAATCTGACTTCATGTATGCATAAAATGTGCTCACTCCTATAATACACTGTATCTGTATGATTATGACTATATAGACTTGTCCAAACGATGCTTTTAATCTCGTTTGAAGTGTGACATTAAAATCTTACCTCTCCGTTCCTGATAATCTCAGCTAACCGCTTGGCACTGTGCATCAGCAGGGGATTCTTGGGGGGTGGCACAGACCGGCAACGTCTTCCTTTGAGCCAACTGAAGGGCAGCGCCAGGAAGTTGAGCAGACGGAGAAGGATACCAACCAGCCGGACTCCTACTTCCATCCTGGAGGGGAAATTGGAAGTGTTTTATACTGTCTAAGTAAAGATTCGGGGGTACTGTTGCTGGCGTCTGTAGGTTTCTACACAGATCCCCCGAGTGCTATGAAAACTTTGCCTTTAAGTTTTACGAAAGTAGCACCAATCCTATGATTTATCTTCACATATTTTATAGAGGTTATCGTACTACTACTAACTCCGTACCAGCCTCTAATGTTCCCACTGCAGGGACACCGGCTTACTCACGATAATTGAGAGTGAATGGGCTTTGATCTACCACGGGGGCCCAATCCGGGTTGGTAGATGTCACATGTCTTCGAATTTATGGTTCTAAGACATGCCGGTTTCCTCATGATGTTTTCCGACACAGTTTCGAGAACGTGGTATTGCGCACATAAATTTTTCAAATGAAAAAACTCATTGCTACGTTTGGGTTTAAACCAGCGACCTTCAGATTGAAAGTCGGCTTCTATGCCCCTGGGCCACCACGCTATCTTACTACTAACACTACTAATTATTTAAACTTGTCCAGCTTAAAACTCGATCGCCAAGAGGCTTCGGCGAAGCTTGGTCCTCCGCATCTATTGTCATCACCTCAATTTTTATAACGCTGATTTTAAGACATGGTTCATCAACATTACAGACCATCAAAGACTCGGTTACAAACTACCGTTCATCAGCTTGCATCATCTCTGTGACCATCGCCTTAATGTTGGCTGGTCAAATTGCGAATACATCCATGTCGGAACAGAAAAATATAGAGCCAACAAAGTTGGTGCAAACATGCAACCTTGCTTAACTCCACAGGTAACGAGAGTTTAAATAATATATTTGTAGGTAGGTACTGGTAATAATATAGTACCTACTCGTATAGTCTATATTATGTGCTCCAAGCAAACTTCGGGTCTTCGGGGTTTTTCATACTAAAAGGTCAACGTAAACTGGGGCTGTTTATTGAGCCATGTCAAACGTTTATGAGGCTAATGCGCTTATCCAGCGAGGCCAAGTTATGTTACATATCGAATATGCACAGGAAGCTTAGTTTCTAAGGGTATCACTTTAAGGAAGATAGGATACCCTTAGAAACCCTACTCATGTCCCCTGGGTGATGCGAAAGGAGCAACGAAAAGTAGCAGTAGAACTTGGGCCAAGTTCATCCGGAATCTGCCGCCAAGCAGTAGTGCTCCCATTACTGTGTTCTGGTAGGTGTGCTTGCCGGTGAAATTACAAGCGCATGAGACGTAATATGTTTGTAGGGTGAAAGCAACAGGGTGTGACTTGAGTCTTCTCATACTTCGGTCGGGGAGGTTCAAGTCGTATTGCTGTTATGGGCTGAGGTAACCACTTAACTTACAAGAGATGGGCTTTCTTCTCGTCGTGTTACTTTTGTCAAAGAAAAGTAATATTTGTAGGTACTAAATATGGCAAAGCATTAGTAATAGCAACTGTAACATTATGTGGTTTCATCACTATCATCATCATTTATTGACTATAGGACACATTGGACTTATTTTCGTCAATATAAAAAATTTTAAAACGTATATACCTACAACCTTGTCAAACATGAGAAAATATCTCTTCGTGTGAAAATAATTATCTAAAATTAAACATAAAACAAGTAACTGAATAATTTAAATAAATTTTGTATAATTTGTGAAATATTTGCCTGTCACCCAAAGCGCCATTCATTTACTCCAGCCAAGGTGAAGGATAAAACAAGCCGAAATCATTCAGAAGTCTCAAATGTTTACTAATCAGGCAACTTACGGTGCGGACAGACTGGTGAACCATAACGTACAATGAAAGAATTTTCATTGTATGTTTGCTGACAGTTGTTGACACTGCTCCACGCGCAAACGGCTCGCGGCTACATACTCAATTGATACAGTATCAGATACAGTGGCGGTCTAAGCGGGTGGCAAGCAGGGCAACCGCCCGGGGCCTCGCACCCTCGCAGAACAACCCGTTTCTTGTTTTGATGCACTGCAGCTGTCTTTAAGAGGATGCTGACTGATTACCATTAGCCCTGTACACTTCTAACTCACCTAAATTCCTCATAACCCAAGAGCCTTACAAAGATTTATCGCCCGGAGCCTCGCAATATCTAACGCCGCCCTTGATCAGATACATTGCGTGCCACAAGTCTAAGTACCCTGCTTTAGAGCGCGCTATGCGTCCACGCTTGCAGTGAACAAGCAATGAAAGGCAGGATAATATATTACATACTAGCTGACCCGGCCACGCGTCGCTGTGGCTAACGTTTTTGTCATATGATATTCTAATTTGCAATAAAATAATATTGCGATCACAAATTGAGATGTGAGCTATCCTATCTTTCAAGTTGGATCAAACTGCACACGGTGTACAAATTTGATTAAAATCGGTTAAGAAGTTTAGGAGTCCATCGCGGACAAACATCGTGACACGTAATTTATATATATTAAGTTCCACAGTCTGCACGCACCATTACCGTGCAGTCAGTGGGTGAACTACTAATGAGCCCACCGTTGGGAATAAGAAGCGAAGTCACGAAGGGCTGCGCATGGACGATACCAAAGTGTTTTATACCATAGACACGCAGTTTAAGCAGTGTGCAAATACCTAGAATAACAAGACCTGTCTCTTTCAAATAATAATATAAGCAAATCTTAGTGAATATAAATAGAAAATGAATGGAATGAAAAGAATTTGATTTACCTTGGGAGCCCAATGCGGATTGGAAGATGTTTTCCTTCACCGTTTCGAGAATGTGGTATTGCGCTAATAAATCTTTCAAGTGAAAAACAACGACCAAGGATTTGAACTAGCGACCTTCAGACAAAAATTCGGCGCGTGTGCCGCTGGGCCACCACGCTCTTAGGTGGGAATTTATTCTTAAAATGTGAGTAAGTACACTTTTCTTTAATCGTATGACGTTACCAAAAGCTCCTTAAACAGTAAATGAAATAAATCCGAGTACTTACAGTTATTTTATTTGTGTAAATAAAATACAAACAAAATAAAATCGTTTTCGTGTCAAAATGCATTCTGAATTTAAAAACTATCACTTCGCTTGACGATGGCTTACCGCTGAATGAATTCCGCGTGGAAATTTTCAGTACTGAATTACGCGTCTAGTACATTAATATTTAGTATATGTCTTCGAAAAACGATTATTGCGCAATCGCGATATATTGTAGAGATCTGTTGTTCTGCGAGCGAATGAGGTGAGAATTAGCATACATCGAGTTTATTGAATTTTGTCATTACACATGTGTATGGTGTAGTCACTAAATGTTTACATTACAGCGTTAAGTCGCAAGTAGAACTGCGTTTTAATGTATTAACCGATTTTAAAAGAAGGAGGTTCACATATTGGCTGTATGCATTTATGTTTGTTACGCCATATCGAGGTGGTTCCATAGATATTTCATGAAAAAAAAACTTCTCTAAGAAAGAATAAGTTTCATAAATACTTTAATAACAAGATCAGCTCACTCTTGTTTTGAATGTGAACGCTAGCCACATTCAATGCGTCTACGCGCAAGGTCTACGAATGAAACAGTGAAACGTGATCGTCATCCACAATCGAAGAATTAGCCCAGTTACACTCATCTCCACGGAGAATAGATATCAGGTTAAAAAGAATACAATACAAAAACTTTATTTTGTGTTACATAATTAGGGCTCACTTAAAAATTCAAAACAAAATTACACGTTTAAGAATATGTAACAACAATATATTGTAGGTAACCACTCAGCATGTGCTGCGTCAGTGGACTGATACTGCGCTGGTATTCTGTGGCGCCGTGGTGACAGCGTGCGACGGCAATGACTTATTACAAGTAAACAGTAAAATACAATACTTATTAAAAAGTTACCGATTTAAAAATCTTAACAAAACCCGATTCAATACTTTCAAAGTACCAAAATACGCAATTCCGTTTACTTGGCTGGCGCTTTTTTTTTTCAGCTATTTTGATTCAACAATCAAACTATTGAACCGATTTTGATAATAATTCTGTGGGACCAGTCTGAAAGCATAACATTTAAAATAGAAAATAAAAATCTATATCCGTTTATAAATGGCGGAGAAATGTGTGAACATACAATACATTAAAAAAAATATATATTCCGTGGAACGACGAACGAACATACGAAAATTATTGATGCAAAATTAAAACATAAATTTATTATTTCATGAATATTTCATGGATCTTATACACAGCGCGATCTAGCCGCAACCAAAGCTTGTATTATGGGAACTAGATATGTGAAAGAAGAAATTTTATAAGACACTAGCTGACCGGGCCACGCGTTGCTGTGGCTAACGTTTTTGTCATACGATATTATAATTAGCAATAAATTAAAATTGCGACTATAATTTGAGATTTAAACTATCTCTCAAGTTGGATCGAACTGCACATAGTGTGCGAATTTTATTATAATCGGTTAAGTGGTTTAGGAGTCCATTGAGGACAAACATTGTGACACGAGATTTATATATATTATTATAAGATAAATCAAACATCATGTTCGTCACAGAAATGTTTGTCCTGGGTGGGAAACGAACACACGACCTGGAGCGTAGAAGGCAGAGCTACTTCCAACTGAGCTGTGGGACCAGTCCCTTGTGTTTTCATAAGCATTTAATTCGCAATTGGTGACTCGAATAAAGCGACAAAAAGTTGGACAAACGTTAAATCAGATAGAATAGAATAGATTTTTTTTTATTTTGTGTTACTTAATTTTGTGTTAATATTTAACTTTGTTTTTAATTTTTAAGTGAAAAATTAAAAACAAAATGACACTTTCAAGAATATGTAACAACAAAATAGGTAACCACTCAGCATGTGCTGCGTCAGTGGACAGATACAGCGCTGGTATTCTGTGGCACCGTGGTGAGAGCGTGCGACGACAGTGGAATACACGTGTACAAACAACATTTCTAATTATAACACTATACAATATCTAAAATCTATAAAATCCTTTTTATAATCTATCTATGAAGTAACTATTATAATAATAAAATATAATATCACATATTAAAACAAAAATTAACATAAACTAAAATTAAACCCTCAAGAATATCCCAATAGCAGTCATAACGACTGCTTATATTTGGATATTCTTGAGATATCAATAAAAGTTTTTTGAGACCAGTTTTAAATGAATAAATACTTTGCATTACACTGCGCTTTTATCATATTTTGCTATTACAAGTGTTTCTTTTTTTCCAATCGTCGAGGACAGAATTCAACTTCTATATTACACCTGTCAGCATCAAACAATGAGGGATTCTAATTCTGGGTGGAGGTGACTAGGCCTGCAACGACGTCCCACATAGGGGTGTATTGGCATTGTCCCCCGTCAATGAGGGCTTTTCATTTTTTATTTTCAAACCAAAAAAACTGTTCCAACTGGTTCGATAGATGACTCTGTACTACTTAGCGCCATCTAGTATGGATGTTGAAAACACAGCCGCGAAAAGCCCTTATTTAGCAATGCCCATCCGACCGAACAAACCGAGTTGTATACGCATATTTCTTGTAATTACTGTCATGGTAAAACGCTAATCATTCTCTCAAGATTAAAGTATTTATTCATTTAAAACTGGTCTCAAAAATCTTTTATTGATATCTCAAGAATATCCCAAAATAGTCGTTTAATTTTAATTTTAGTTTATGTTAATTTTTGTTTTAATATGTGATAGATAGCTAGAGATAGATTTTAAAAAGGATCTTATAGATTCTAGATTATGTATAGTGTTTTAATTAGAAATGTTGTTTGTACACGTGTATTCCAATGTCGTCGCACGCTGTCACCACGGCGCCACAGAATACCAGCGCTGTATCAGTCCACTGACGCAGCACATGCTGAGTGGTTACCTACGTTGTTGTTACATATTCTTAAACGTGTAATTTTGTTTTTAATTTTTAAGTCAGGCCTAATTATGAACCACAGAATAAAGTTTTTCTATTCTATTCTAAGATCATTAAGAAGTTTAAGAAAATCATGAAGGCACATGTGGCGTAACATCTCCGTCTCAGACTGAGAAGACCCAAGTCGCAACTCAATGCGACTTGGGTCTTCTCATACTTCAGTAGGGATGACCAGAGTCGTATTTTTTATTTATGGGCGGCGGTAACCACTTAACTCAGGTGGGTCATCTGCTCGTTCGGTCACTTTAGTAGCATAAAATAAACCTTATGAAATAAACGGGCTCTCAGTAAATAGCATTATAAATTGAATACTAAATTATTGGGGTTTCGTACCCCAAAGGCGAAACATTACCCTATTACTAAGCCTACCAAATAGTTCAACGATATGTGACATCTACCAATCCGGATTGGGCTCCCGTGGTAAATCAGATCATTCACTCTCAATTATCGAGAGTAGGCCGGTGTCCCTGCAGTGGGAACATTAGAAGCTGGTGCGGTAATCTTACCAAGCTTATCTGTCCTGTAAGGCCGTATCATTTGAACTACGAACTGTAGCGAACTGAGCACAGAATATGTTTGTTATGATTTTTCAAGGTTTGTTTTTATACCGCTTAGGAAGGCAAACGAGCATATTGCCTAATTGATGGTAAGCGAAGTGAGTGTTGCCTCACCTACCTACTCCTACTACTGCGGCGTGATGGTACGGCGTTCGCAATACCAGTAAATAACTAAATAATAAATCGGTCTAAAAAGGGCGAAGAAAAAAGTGACAGGAAAGCAAATATGCAACTTACTTGAATAATATATTGTTTCTGAATATTAATTAGTACTCGTATTCTAGAATATATTTGGTGAAATTTGAATTTGGTTCAAATTAGAAGTGTGAATCAAAGTGAAAGTAAATCATTAGTGATAAAAAAAAGAATATACATTCCAATAGAAAATTTTCAAAATTGGTTGATAAATGACGACCTGAGGTAACAAACAAAAGAAAAGTGGGTTATGTTGAATATACATATATATATACACACACAACCTAATCCTCTCCTCTTTTGAAAGTCGATCACTATATATATATATACTAGCTGACCGGGCCACGCGTTGCTGTGGCTAACGTTTTTGTAATTGTGACTGTCAAATAATAGACAAATAATTTGCAATAAAATAATATCGCGATCATAAATTGAGATGTGAGCTATCCTATCTTTCAAGTTGGATCAAACTGCACACGGTGTACAAATTTGATTAAAATCGGTTAAGTAGTTTAGGAATCCATCGCGGACAAACATCGTAACACGTAATTTATATATATTAAGATATGTGTGTTAAATTTCAGAAGTAGCGATGTCTGAAATGAACATTTAGTATTTAAGTGCTCACTGTGAAACAGTAACATACAAATTAAATATTCAATGGGGTCTCACAATAAAACCCGGAACCGATGGATAATGCCTGAATATTATTGATGACTGAATATATAAATTGAAACAATGGCATGTTTTTAATTAATTTGCACCTGAATCAACATGTTTATGTTGAAATAGATATTTGTTTCAGCTTCGCCAATGACGGCGAGCAACCAAAGTCGAGTACTAATTCTAGTTCCGTGTGGGGGTGGGAGACCCACTCGGTCTGAACTGACGTCCCGCGTACCTAAATTTTATGGACACACAGCACAATCTAACCCAATATGAAGCATAACTTGTATTATTTACTACCTTACATTAAAATTCCTCTCCGTCCAAAGGTTGCCTGGAAAAGATCGCTAATTAGCGATAAGGCCGCCCATTGTACATATTTTTTTTCTGTAAGTTTGCTCTGTATTTTATTTATTCAAAGTTATAACTTTGATGTAAACTTATCTTACCAAACTAGCTGACCGGGCCACGCGTTGCTGTGGCTAACGTTTTTGTCATACGATATTATAATTTGCAATAAAATAATATTGCGATCATAAATTGAGATGTGAGCTATCCTATCTTTCAAGTTGGATTGAACTGCACACGGTGTACAAATTTGATACACAAAATCGGTTATTGTGATTAAACCATGATAGCTAGATATATGTTCTCGCGGACTTTTTTGTAGGTCTTAATGGGATCTACAAACCCGTAGTACATCATTTTGTTCTATTGTCAATAGTTTTTGCAGCGCACGCAAAAATAGGTTTTCGATTTTACACCTTGTGTTACAAAATAGCAATTTACTTACGGATCCCAAATTTAGAAAAAAACACATAGCCTATAGCTTTCCTCGATAAATAGACTACCCAACACTGAAAGAATCATTCAAATCGGACCAGTAGTTCCAGAGATTAGCGCGTTCAAACAAACAAACACTGCAGCTTTATAATATTAGTATAGATTGGTACGTATAAATTTAGCGAAAGTCACAGGAAAGCAAAATATGCAATTTCGTTTACTTGGCTGACATATTTTGCCAGTTATTTTGATTTAACTAAACTATTTAATCGTTTTTAATATTTTTTTTATGGGACCAAACTGAAATCATATCCTACAAAATAAAAAAAAATATTTTCAAAGTCGGTTCATAATTATTTTTTTTTATGTGAATGACTGACGGAACTAGCTAAGGGCCCACCTGATGGTAAGTGGTCATAAATGACGGAGAACCGAGGTAACAAACATAAAAATAGAGTCGAATTGAGAACCTCCTCCTTTCTTGAAGTTATGAAAACATAAGTGTAACTTGAAAACACTCGAAAAAAACGTTTCAACACTCTTCTCAGGTTTCCTTCAATTTGCAACGAAACTAATCAATGCCGTCAGGTCACCAGCCAAAATTGAAAACAACGCGGAAATTAATTACAAAATTCAAAGGTTCAAATTAATGTCTGTAGTATATCACATACGTTCTATTCACATCAGGATTTAAGTTGGTTAAATCAAACTAATTTGGAGGTATTGAAAATATTGAAATGCCAATTCTACAAAAAATGGCCTTGCGTTAAAAAAATTTAATTAAATTACATAGCGTTTCTTCGATATATAATAAATCATCCCATTCTAGTTATCCGACTAACAAGCTGGTAGACTAGAATTTTGGAGATTACTTTGCTACGAATAGCCTAAGTTTAGTGGGTAATAGCTGCCTTCGGAACTGTCACTATCGGTCGTACATTCGATTCCCAACCAAGACAAACTTTTGTGTGACAAACAAATGTTTGTTCTGGGTGTTTCATATTTGTACGAAATACAAGTCTATCAATAAAAATTTCCTTGTCGTTTTTCACAGACTTACTAGTACATGTTAAAGAAATAAAATAAAAAACCATATAAAAAAATTGTATCCTACAATATTTTTTTATTTAAAGCAATCATTATTTTTTTAATTTCCCAAAATAAATACTATTTTGTAAATGCAAAATGAATAAGATTGAGCCTAATTTATTTGAATGACAACTGTTGGTCGTCATACAAAAGCATCTCTAAATAAGGTACTCAACTCCAAATAAAATTACTTTATTCCACATGATTCGTTTATTAAAATTTATATGCGCAAATACCACGCTTTTGAAAACATCGTGAGGAAACCGACATGTGTTACAACCAAAAAATCGTGAGGAACCAATTGTTCCTGCAGTGAGAACATTAAAAGGCTAATACGGATTATGTCTAATCCTAATAATATTATAAACTTATTATTAACTTATAAACTTAATAATAATATTGAAAAATAAAATTTGTGAGGATGCATGCATATTTGTTACTCTTTCACGCCACTGTTGTATGGATTTTAATGAAACTTTTCAATTATAGAACTCATAAATCAGATTAACACATAGGCTATAATTCATGTAATGTAAATTTGCTAAAATTTAACGATAAGTGTTAAGTAAGTCGGAAAAAATCTATCACCTACGAGCTATTTTGGCGAGCGGTGCAAAAACTGTAAGTGTTACACGAATATAATTTATGATGGAATTGTTTCTCCTAAATATTATAGTTCTACAAAAAAGTCCCCGAAAGTATATATCTATCTTTTATGTGTAAGCCATTATCACCAAAATAGTGAACCATAAATACAAAACAATTAGATGATGAAAAAAATTACAGTTTTGGCTTCAGTATCGATCATAGTGCCCTCCAAAAAAATTTTCAAAATATCTTCAATGTATAGAATTAGATCCGTTACAGTTTTATAAGTATAGATACACATATTGCAGCAACAAATTGATTTTTATCAAAATAATACTTTTATCGCTTCTGATATTTAAAGTAGATAAACGTTGTCTTTTGAACTAAGTATCTGTTCAAATATAAAAGAGAATATCTGTTTGTTTGATTATTGAATGCCAGCCACTGAAGTGTACCTCTTCACGCTTAAACCGCTGAACTGATTTCGATGAAATTTTATATCGAGATAGTATAAGTCACGGGGAAGGAAATCGGATAGCTTTGATCACGGAAATCATTCCTAAAGAGGGTGATGGAGTTTACTATGATAGTGCGATTTTATTGATGGATCACTTATGGTTTAAAAAATAATTTCTATGCGGATGAAATCGCGGGAAAGAGCTAGTAAAATTGTTAAAAACTAAAACCCGATTACGCAAAAGCCTTAAACAAGAGTTAATTGAGAATTGAGTAGTCTCAGGCGAAATTCACTCTTATTAATCGAAAAAAGCTACCACTACTCATATTTCATTACGATCTTAATGAAAATTGAGTAGTGTTAGTGGTAAAAAATATCAATCTTTAATTACACGTATTTTTTAAACTTCTAAGTTTGTACTAAAAACTAATAAATGTTTAGAATTACTAATTCAAGCCTCTTTTATCCATTTTTTTTATTGTATCATATACCCCGCTTGATTTTTAGTGTTGTGTTATTATTTTGTGAACTGAATCCGCCATTTAATTAATTTCCTAAAATTCATACCCAAAAACTAGCGGAAGATTAAAAAACTTTAAGCGATACCTGAAAGATATTTTCATAAGAGACCCAAACACATCAATAAAAATACACAATCAACAATATAACAAGATATTTAATTATTAATTTACTTACTTGTTATAATTCACTCAAAATTCACAAGCAAAACTTTAAAATATAGCCAAGAGAAAAACTATTTTCTCGTGGGGCAAAAAGCGCGCAAGTTCCGCAAATGACGGTCGGACTGGCGTTATCAACGATGCCCCAGCCGACACTAAGCTGCTTCAGTGGAGTTATCGCGCGGGCAAGGTACTTATAAGTCGATAGGAAACTCCGGTGGAAACTCTTGGTGCCGTACTGCCTTAGGAAGAATACATCTACCGTTTTGCCTTCAAGTGTCAAACTCAAACCCATTTATTCCTTTAGATCTCAAGTATCGTTTGGACACGTCAAATTTTACACACACAAGTAAACATGTCATGTTGTACGAACATCTTTTGTTCTTTACCCGACTACGCCAGGTTTTTAGAGTGTCTGTATATTTCTTTGGCACGCTCTGCAAACTGAACGGCTTGATGGATTTTCGCTTGACAGGTCTCGTTAGATTCTTATTAGAGAGTGGCCCTTAAAATGGCCGAATTCTGGAGCCATATTTTGTCTAAAAAAAAAACTGTCGCGTGTGCAAAATACAAGGTTTTAAAATGTATATCATAATTTGGAATTTTTCACGCAGTCAAGTTATTGTTTTACTCAATAATTTTTCACAGACAAATGACTTTAGTAGCAAAGTAGTTCACGTTTTATCTTAGTTTGGTTTTGTTGCAAAAAAGTTCAAATCAAATGTATTTGCAGCCGGTGATATTTTCACTCGCCTGGGATACAATAAATTATAAAGTTTTGGTTCTTTCTACCATTAGTCAATTTTCCTATTAAATTAAAACCATTTAGGAAGCATTTGGAATTTTTACTACTATTGCATTTCGTTTCAATACATATAAATAGAAAATTAAAAATGCCTGTGGTTTCACGCTCTCTTTTTCTGGCAGTTATTACTCCTTTAATCTGATTTTAGACCTTTATTCTCAAAAGAAATACCTTTTTCGTATCACACACAAGTTCAACGATGTTTTCAGAATATATGTTTCTGCAGAACATGAGTTCAGGCAATTTTGGGTCGTCATCTGGTCAGATCCAAGTTCGGCCAAATGACGACGAAAATTGCTAAAAATTGCTTTATATTGAAGCGATTGCTTTAAGCAGTAAGGCCGCCCGTTGTATTTCACATATCTTGGATTACTCTTAGTATGTATTTATGTAATTTCTATCTATCTTCTATCTTATTGAACCGGATGAATTATAAAAATAGGGTGGAAACACAGAGTTTCCAACATTGTAAGTTATAAACTGAGTTTATGAATTCATTCGTTGTAAACACATAGAATAGGTACAATCAATATTTGAACTAAGTTATGGCAGTGATGTAATGGCTTGACACTGTTTGAATAGGTTGTCTGAGTACTCAATAATAACTCTATTGTGTACTTTGATTGAGTTTAGTACATAATGTATTGGGTAAATTGATGGTTCGTTTATGTTTGC
Source organism: Aplocera efformata (assembly GCA_921293045.1). Taxonomy (NCBI): domain Eukaryota; kingdom Metazoa; phylum Arthropoda; class Insecta; order Lepidoptera; family Geometridae; genus Aplocera; species Aplocera efformata. Next base: position 1,129,993 of record OV121045.1, read on the forward strand.
TTCAGTCGGAACGTACTGTGTTCGAAGCGGCGGAGTGTGGGACATACTTAAACTGTTGCGTTTGTATACCGATGTCATATTTATCCGTTTCAACATCGACATTTTGTCTGCGCGTTTTTGGAGACCAATTATGGCAATTGCAACTTTTATTACCCATCCCAAAATTAACTGGGGAGTCCAGTTGTTTGCGTCCGTAGGTGTGTACTCTTTGATTCCCTACACGCACCCCGTAGGTGGCGCACCCAGCAGTAGCAGTAGAACTTGTATACCAAGTTCGTCGGAGGTACTGCCACTGCCGCCAAGCAGTAGTGCTCGCATTACTGTTTCGGTGGTAGGGTGTGGGTGCCGGTGAAATCACTCTTGAGACATATCATCCCCGTCTCGGGTGACGGACGCAGCAGGATGAGTTTAAGATCTTATACTTTTTCGTATTACTGTTGTCATGGGCGGGGGTCACCACTTACCACCAGGTGGGCCCTCAGCTTGTTCCGGCACTAACATAAAAAAAACTCCAAATGATCAAACTATCAAAACTTGGACTTATCACTTCTCAGTGTTAACCAAAACCCATTTAAATAAATAAGAATAAATCCCATAATCCCATTTCCATTCTTTTAAATACAACAAAAATATATATTATATAATGTATAATACTTTTTGGGAAAGACCAAACTTTTACTGCTGTTATTACATTTGCACCGCGAATTCTACTGATTCTAGCTGTCGAATTACTAGTTGTCAATATATAAACACGCCTAAAAACCTGCCTGGAACGGAGGTCGAAAGCCGCACACGAGGTCAACCGCTTCCAAACTAAACGAACGGCGAACGGAAAAACAAATCAATATAAATATAAACGTTTTGAGCAATTTTTACAATCAGTGGGCTCCACGAACGCGTCAAATGTGGTTATGTATGAAGAGAATAGAATTTATTTATTCTCTTTGCAATAGTGCTTGTAACAAGAACAATTTGGCTTAACTTACTACATGCTCTTCCATAGAACACTGTCAGACTATAGTCTGCAAGTTCCTCACTAGTATTCGCGACGGCTGCATCAAATATGCTTTCAAACTATGCTTTCAAACTACCTATGAACTATGCTCGTTGCAGTATACATACTTTAACGCCACTTCGTGAGAACAGTAACGTCTATAAATAATATAGAGCATTCAGAAGCGAGCGCTCTACTATCTTACTGCTGAGTTTTATAACCCTGGGTGGTGCTTAAGGAGCAACCAAAAGTAGCAGTAGAACTTCTGCCAAGTTCGCCCGGAGAGGTACTGCCACTGCCACCAAGCAGTAGTGCACGCATTACTGTTTCGATGGAAGGGTGTAGTTGCCGGTGAAATCACATGCGCATGAGACATATAATCCCCGTCTCGGGTGATGGACGCAGCAGGATGAATACGACTCAGTGTAAGATCCAAATCCTATAGTAGTATTACTGTTGTCACGGCCGGGGGTCGCCACTTACCACCAGGTGGTCCCTCGGCTCGCTTAGTCACTATTTCACATTTTAAAAAAAATTAAAAAAATTCATCGCTCAAGGAAGGAAGGAAGACTCGAAATTGAAACATTCAGCTGGATTCAACATCCACATTAATCCGCGGTACTTCCGAGGTCAAAATATGGGTTTTCCTGTGTACCAAGCACAGATACACGAAGTACAAACGAAGCGAATCTGAACAATCACACTAATAATATAAGTGCACTTAAGTTCGTGTACTTGTAATATTACCGTCTCCCAAGGAGTCGAACTCAGCACATTCAATAGAAATATAACAATAATGATAATAGGAAACACAGAAAGGGATTCATTTCACGCGCCAAGCCTCAAAATAAGCACAGCTTGTACTATGGGAACCAGATGACTGATACAATACTTATATAGTACTTTTTTTTGTAAATGCAAATCTAGTACCCAAAGAAACGACTTTTTTCATCATACAAGCTAGCTACCCTATCTGTAACAATAAGGTCACAACTAAAGGCCATGTAGGTGCAAAATACATAAATATTGTATTTATGTATTTTTTTATATTTTTAGCATGCAGTTTGTTCTCGAGTCTTGGGTGATTTTCTTGTGTTTGTCCATGCCATCTGTGACACAGGGAATCTTAGTGCAAAGGTATGAGTGTGTAAACGTTTATTTAAGATCGAAGTATCATTGTAAGAAATTTGTAACGAATTGCATTAAAAATGCAGGTTGATCATTAAAACCGCGAGCGGAAAAATAAAATTGAATTTCCAATACATTTCAGACTTTACTTCGTTATTTTCCAGTCGGTAAACAGACGAGTTTCAGTGCATTTTCAACTGAACGCCTGTGCCATAAGATTCATGGTTCATAAAATATTTTCGTAGACGCCAAGCAGAGCTACACTTTATTGGCGTTTTACTACAAAATAGGGGGAGGCGGGCGCCTTCTGATTTCATGAGTGCAACGTACTTTGACAGTCACTTTACTCTTGATGAAAGTGATGGGACGACTTCACTGCCCATCAGATTTTTAGGGTTTCCGTCCGTACCAGCCTCTAATGTTCCCACTGCAGGGACACCGGCCTACTCTCGATAATTGAGAGTGAATGATCTACCACGGGAGCTCAATCCGGATTGGTAGATGTCACATGGCTTCGAATTTATGGTTCTAACATGCCGGTTTCATCACGATGTTTTCCTTCACCGTTTCGAGAACTTGGTATAGAGCGTGGTGGCCCAGGGGTACAGACGCCGACTTTCAATATGAAGGTCGCTGGTTCAACACACGTACACCAATGAGATTTTAGGGTGTACTACTTCAAAAATAAAACTGGAACTCTAATAGGATCACTTTGTTGTTCATCTGTTCATATGTCTCTCATATGTCTTCATATGTCTGTAAGACTCTCTTTCTCAAAAACATCTGGAGGCATCAAGTTAAAATTAATGTCAAATATCAGGTCTGCAATCACTAGGAGCAGTGAAAAAATGAAACTTCTAAGTCAACACAATCAAAATATACGACAGTTAGTGCTCCGTTTATGCCGCTTATTTTGATTCTTGCAAGGGAATCATAACGTATAGGGTACTTCCCGTTGACCTAGAACCACGAAATTTAACAAGAAGCAATGTCATGTAACACAGATAAAGGAATAACCCGAAAACCGTAATTTGTACGTACATCACAAAAAATACATGAATAAACCAACAAGTTACAAGTTCACATACAAGTGCGCGAGTGCGACTCGCACTTGGCCGGTTTTTAGTAGTTATGCCGGACATTAACTAGCAATACAGTTTTGATTCTGGTTTAAAACTACACGAAGTAAGACTCTACAAAGACAGAAGTCATCGCGCTGCGCCATCGCTTGCTCATGGACCTATAATTTCACCGGCACCCACACCAATATAAAACAATGCCGGATAATTATTGCACAAGTTCTACTGCTACTTTGGGTTACTCCTTTCTCACCCGGGGAATAAGTTATTTTTTTATAAACGTTTAGCCACTCGTTTGGTTCGATGTGGCCATCGCGAGAGCATAATGGAATTTTCCAAACCTTCTTCATGTTTCGTGAAAGTGTCCAACTCTAGTAGACCTGGAGTGCTCATCTTATACCTGTAGAAATTGCATTACAGCGCCCCAGTCGGGGCCGAGCTGATCGATAGCGCTGCCACTAAGACTCAATTCATACTGGCACAGAGAAGCGCGCGTATATTTAAACACCGACATTTTTTTGACATGAATTCATCTTGAAATTTTCTTCCATAGTGGAAGGCAATTCAGAAAACCGATGATAACAAAATCGGGGGACACAGTTTGATATCTATCATGTACATCTTAAATTTAATTACGCCACTCGATAGATAAGGGATAAAATATTATTTATATACATAACAATATACAGCACCGTTTAGGCTCAAACTAAGTATAGCTTGAACTAGGCGACTGACACAAATGCTTGTTCTGAGTGGGAATCGAACCCGCGACCTACAGTGCAGAAGGCAGAGCTACAACCAACTGAACTCTCGAGGCTTTAAAAAAAATTAACCAGCTCTTTATTAGTGTTAACGATAGTAAGGAGAGACAGTCGTATAGAGTTCCCTCTACCATGAGAAAGAACATCATATTCCTGCCCTTATCCCACATTAGTGGGGTTGGCACAACATGTATTTTTCTTCCATTTCCCTCTGTCAGACGTCATCTCAGTACTCATTCTTTTCTTACAAATATCATCTTTCATACAATCCATCCATCTTTTCTACCTCTTGTCTTATATCCTTCCACATATTTAAGACTCGTTTTGTACAATAATATGGCATTTATCCCTCCGCATTTTTTATTTTACTTTACAATTTGTCAAGTCTTATGCACAGCCGCTACCTGACATGTTGTATTGACAATACCAAGTGTTAATAAAGGATATGAATATTAATTACAATACATGTTAAAAGACCATACAAAATATAAATACCGAGAAGTCACATAGCAAAATAACATTTCCACATCTGTAGAAGCAATAAATACAGCAAATTATTGGTTGGTGCGACCCCATAAAAATGACACAACTCGTCAGTTTCTAAACGACAGCTTTTATTGTTGTAATCGCGTATCGTAAACAATCCAGAAAGTAGTGTCTGTTCCACGCAAGAAGTCACTTCTCACTAACCCCAGGTGTTACTAGGAATATTTTTTCCTAACTTTACACATGTGAGTGAACTTAGCAGATCAAAAAATACAATAGGTATAGTAGTATAGTACATAATAAACCTACTGATATTTATAGGATATATCATTATTCGTACTTAGTCATGGAACATGATTTAACTACGTAATTAAATGCAACTAAATACGTTATAGAAGTATCAATAGGCGTAGAGAAGACAATACACTTATACATTACTAAATATTCACGATTCTCTGTAATGCCGGCGCCGTGGATAAAGATATGTAAAATATATTTTAAAAAAATCGCCCTCAGCGTGACGGCGCGGCGGTCGCGTCATGCCTGTCACGTCGAGTGACGGATTGACCGCCGAGTTTTGTCCGCCCAAAAAAAATCAATAAAAATTCTATAGGACCAATTTCGGAGTAGATAAACTATGCAATAAAAAAAATTACATTAAATCCGATATGAATGTTTTTTTTTTAGGCACTTTAAAAATAAAGTCCGTGAAAAAAGCACTAAGAGAAGTGCTAGATTTAGGTTTAATTTCACTACATATTCCTGCCGCGTCTATCTAAACGAGATAAACTCGCGCATTATCATACGGTTTTCACCAATGGACGCAGCGATTGATGAGGAAGGTTTTAGTTTTTAATTCATGAAGGTTTTATGTTAATTGCCTGAACTATGACGATGATTGTTGATGTCGGAAGTCATACCGTCAAGGAGGTACTGACATACTGACATGCACCACGTAACCAATAGAGAATACGAAACAACTGACTGATTTAAAAATCGAAATACAACCGATTTCAATTATTTCATCCATTATTTCACGCACACAGGGGGCAACCCTATTATTTAAAAAATAAACATCCAATTCGATATAGACCAGGCGAAGAAAAAAGTCACAGAAAAGCAATACATGCAGTTTCTTTTGATGACATATTTTTTCTAATTTTTTTGAACTAACTACCAAAGTATTGAACCGATTATAATAACATTTCTATGGGACCACTCTGAAAACTTATGTTTTCAAATAAAAAAAGAAATTTAGAACCAATACAGATATGAATTATGATTCGACGCCGATGACTGGACGAGAGGTAATCGATAACGACTTCATTAACTCAAATGGACGACATCCCCGTCTGATTCAAACTCTCTTTGTTGTCTGCTGCGAGTGCGACTCTACTGTATTATATTTATTTACACTTCGTCCGCCAGAAATTTAACATTGCATGGTACCCTAATATTATCTGTTTACATCGTAATAAGGAAAATGTTATTTAGATTTAATTACTTACTTTGTTATAGGGATCATGTTCGTGAAAAGAAAGTAATCCTTACTTATTTTAATAGTCTTTTTGGTTTCGTGCTTATTCTCTTCTCATGGAAGGTCGGATCGGGTTTGAATAAGCGCTAAACTTAGTTTTAAGCACGCATGCTCTCGTAGTTATTTATTTATTTAAAAAAAAGTTACATTTCCAAGTAATTTTTAAGAATTGTATGGATATAAAGATTTTTGACTTTGACTACTTTTTTCTTTTTCCTAAGTTAATAAATATCCAGTGAAAATCTCATCAAAATCGGTAAAGCAGTTTCTGAGATAACCCGAAATAAACAGACAGACAGAAAATTTAAAAAATGTTTTTATGTCGTAATTGCCTTCGTAATTTCAAATGCATTTATTAAAACCCGATATTTTGAAATTACAAACACAATTATTTATTTATAGGCTAGCAGATTCTACAGATGTTTTTCTGTCTTGATTCACAATTTTACAATCGAAAGTACAAAAATGTACTTTTCGAGTTTTAGTGAGACTAACAAACAGCAATTGATGCGTGTCAGGTAAATATATATATTGATTTGAATACTGTTATTCTGACACACTGCACATACACTTCCAAACTGACTTAACTTCAGAAACAATAGCAAGCAAGCAAGCACCACAAACAAACCCAGGAAAACACCACAACCAACCCAAGAAAACACTACAACCAACCCAGTAAAGCACCACAGCCAACCCAGGAAAGCACCACAACCAACCCAAGAAGCACAAAAAACAAACCCATGAAAGCACCACAAGACAAGTTCATTACCTGATGTGTGTACAAAAGATAATAATTTAAAATAATTTTTAAATTAAGATTCGAAAAAAACACACATTACATGATAACATAAGCTGGAATAAATCATAAAATAATAATAATAATAATAACTTACAAATAAAACTGAAGTATACTCCATGATGTCTACTTATGATAATGATCAACAACCTGTCAAAATAAAAACATACAATAATGATAAATAAATGAAGTGAATCATAGGTGCAGAGTTAGCAGCATCTCGAGTGTTGCAGGTGTTTTAGGGGCTTATAATTATTTTAGAAAATATGGAATACCTTGGGTATGGATGAAAAACCAATGGCATGCATGCCATTGGTGGAACGGGAGAAAATGTTGAGTGCGTTCACAATATTTTGTGCACTAATCAAAATGTTACATATTTTCATTCAAAATAACAAAGTACACTACGAAGTATTACCTGGGCCTACACTGCTGAATGAGTGGATGCGGTACTATTTTTCCAATGATAAGTGAGTTAAAATTATCTCATGACACATTTACCTTATTAACATGACACATTTACAATTCTTTAAAAACAATGACATGTTCATTAATAATGGTTCACCATCCCTGACCATGGATATATTTTTTATTAATTACTGTTTACCTTGCAGAGTAAAAAGGAAGATTTCCTAACCTTCATTTTCAAATAATCTGTCTAAGTTGACCCGAAAAAATGCATAATGATTGTGACTCAGATTAATTACTCTGATGCCTAATAGAAACCTAATTCTAAAGCTAGCCATTTTTAGCATAAAAAGTAAAGGTGTGATGCGAGTTTTAGCGTCAGAATGGCATCTATCAATTAAGGACCTAGATAAAATGAAAGCCCCATATCGAGTTTAACTACTTAATATATTAATATATTATATATATTAATATATTAAGTATATTATATATATTATTATATTTATATATATTATATTATATATATTATAATATATTAAGAGATCAGTGGTCTTAATATATTGTTCTCTCTTCATATGAGACAAATGCTAACATACAACAGCCTAATGGTAAATTTATGAATCTATATATGATAAAAAATTGTGGGAAGATTATGTAGCTTAGTAGGTATTACCCTGCATGTGTGATAAGTGTAAAGTTTGTTCTCGGGTTTTTGCCACCTGCAAGACAGGGAATCCTAGTGCAGGGTATTAGTGTGAAAACTTAATTTAATTTCTATAACGAACTATTTTTAAAAAACAAAAACACTTTTCTTATACTTAAATCTGTATAGTACTTACTTTGTTCAATCCTTGGTAGGTATATTTTTTATATATTCACCTGAAAATAAAGAAAATTATTGAATGCATCAGTTACAATTATTTTACTGAACGATCAGTAATCGTTTGTTATCAATGATTTATTATTTACATGTGTCTGCTATTTACCAACAAAACGCGTAACTACGAATTGAAGACCACAATCTGTGAGATGATGATACGATATTTACACTTTTATTCATATATTTAAAGTTCAAGCTCATCTTTTGGCTGAAGTCAAACGAAACGCAGTAATTTTATTCTTTTTGCGAACAATAGCAACAAAACAAAAATTTATTCCATCCCGCCAATCAATCAAATCAATCACATAAACCACAGAATGTATATACATATCTGTTTTCTTTTTCATATTGTACGATATGTTACCACAGATAACAAATATTATTATTACGTTAGTTACTCTGTGTACGTATTTCCTAGGTATTTCGCGTAGACAGAGAAACTGACAGACCCAATGACGATTCCTGTCTCAATCACACAAGATAGAAAGTGAAAATAAAGTAACGAATGTTTTAAACGGAGATACAATTACGAGTAATATTTTTTTTACTAACAGTTAACATCATGCAAGCCAAAATATGTTTGTCAAACTATTATATGCCTCAGACCACAGACTTATTAAATGTACTGCCTCAGACGAGAGATAATGGTGTCGCCAAAATAATACACGGTACAGTGGCAAACGGTACAGTGTTGTCTCTATAGCCCATATTAGGAAGCCACGTATCGATGGAAGGATATGGATGTCGTTGAGATTACAGGTTAAAAAAAATCTTATTTCATGCACTGTATACGTTTGATTTGCTGCCTCACTGTCTACTGTGATCCTTGGTTTTGCCAATGTTTGGTAGAACTGTTGACCAAGGTGACGTCAAGGTAGTCCATGCTTAACAACTAAGGGTATCATTACTGTTCTTCACAGACAGGATTTCAATTAGTTTATTATTTTGAAAAACATATATTAAATAGATTTAATTGACTACTCATATAAAAAATATGAGCAGTTTGGTGTTAGATTGAATTCAAAACCACAAAAAAAAGAGCCACTGTTGCGATCTCTCGTCGGGCCCGTCAATGTCAATTATGCAACTAACCACGGACTAGAATAGAAGTTATTAAGTATTTACTAACTTGCCTGATGTCTGCAGTAAGCCTAAACATGACGGTAATATAATTTATTCTTGATTTTTATGGCAACCCTAAATAACGACGAATTTCCCGGTGCGTGCGTGCGACATGACGCGCCGGTGATTTTATTATAAATTTGACGTAATTCTTCTTTGTATCCAACAAAAATAAGGTGATTATTGATGCAAGATCTCATAAGTTTCGTTGTAAAAGTGTATACCAGCGAATAATTCATTGTAAAATTGCAGACATCGCCATGGCTGACTTGGAAGTGGACTCAATGTCAGATGCCGAACTCCGGACAAAACTCGCGGAGCATGGATTTCCAGTTATGCCTATCACGGCCTCCACGAGAAAACTATTAGTTAAAAAGTTAAAGCTAGTTCTTTCGGAGAAGGCAAAATCTCGGAACAGTGTGGACTCCAAAAGAGATCGGCCTTCCTTCGCGCGTCCGAGTGGTAAGGACGTTTACGGTATTTTGATGTATTTTTGTGAAGCTAATCTACTTTCAGTTATCAAACTTGTTCCTTACTGAAATTTTGCTACCACAATCTTCAGGATTACCTGAAAGTCCTTGCTTAAGAAATGTTTATGAAACAAGATTGTTGAGTCTTTATCTGGATCTTGTCTACATAATAAAACCCGAATGACGGACTGACAGAGAGCACACCATAAACCATAAATTTTTCACAGGTTTTCTGTATGTTACTTTTATGTAAGTGAACACCAAGAAAGTAAAATATACAACAACCATACCCTTAAGCAATGTAAGTTGGAAACAACTTTCATACTGGAAGTGGTTTCCTGAGACGGAACACAGTTAATCTTCTCTTGTGATTCTCTATTCTCTATTTAATTATTTTAGATAACAAATTTGTTTAAGCCAGGCCTCATAAATTTTAAAACAATCATGGTTATGAACATTATTTATTTGAGTTACTGAGATTACATGATTTGTGAGTTTTGTTGACTAATAATGTAGTCTGTGTAGTTAGGCCTGTGTAGGTTGCATTGAGTATTTTTTCCTATTCACAGGAAGGGCTCAATGGATTTGACTGTAAGTGAGGCAGTTTGTGTGGACACTGCAGTTACACCGACAGTTTGTCTGTAACTGTGGCTTTAAATTATACATATATAATGGAAATATTTGCATTATATTGCCGACCTAAACCTGGGTTAAATCAGTAATAGTTGGGGCTTTTTTCTTACTACAATGAATATTTGTCATATGGATGTATATTACACCTTCTTGAATCACTCTGTCCATTGCTGAAAACTGCATTAAAATGTGTTGTGTAGTTTAAAAGATCTAAGCATATAAACAGCGGGAGCTAATTGTTTTATATTATCTAAGGATTGTAGATGAGTATTTATTGTTTCAACCATATTAGTATTTCTAATGTAACTTGACTCTAAGGTTATAATGCTTTAATATAATACCTTATAATGCTTTAAAACTGGTATTATATTAAAATTTCTTTTGTACTTGTTAAACTTACCATTGTGCATTGGTGAGGGTCTGTAATTTCATAGTCACATCATGTAATGAATGTGTAACTAAGAAGACATCCTCCTCTAATCTTCAAGCTACTCTTTATCCCTGTATCATAGGGTATTTGGGTATTGAACTTACTAATTCTTCTTTGGCTTTATGGCAGATAAAAAGTTCCTGCGTGTTAGAACCAGTAGAAACATTTACCCAGAAGCAAAACATTTTTAACACAGATTTCATTATGAGTAATCAATTTAGCATAGTTAGTAAATTGTCAATCACATTATCTGCCGACTCAACTTTAGACATGTTTAAACTTGAATATAATGATTCACAATCAGTATGATAACACATTTTATTCCGATACTTTAAAATTTGATCTGATACAAAATGGCCATTCTTCACAATAAGATGTCGGCTAGGGTAATTAGCAATTGATGAAAAATCTGTATTAATCAATCTTACCAAAGCACAAACTCTGAAGTAAATGATTAAACTTATTAATAATTTATATCTTCCTTTGTTACAGATGTGTCTTCAGTGGATTACGACTCCATGTCTGATTCAGAGATCCAAGCCAAACTCTCAGAGCATGGGTACCCTGTAATGCCCATAACAGCCACCACTAGAGGGCTCTACATCAAGCAGCTGAAAGGGCTCCTTGAAAAAGGTAACAAAAGCAGCGTCGGAAGTAAACTTGATAACAGGCATTCTCTTCAACGTTACTCGAGCGGAGAAGAGTCAGATTTGGACAGCGCTATGACGAAAGAAAAGCGAGGAAGACGACTCACAACCGGCGGCGCCATGCTCCCTCCCACCGCCAGCAAAACGCGCCGCCCCGTTAAGAAGATGTCCCCGGTGAAAATGGACACGGACAAGAACGATTCAGAATCAGACGAGGAGAAATCCCCCATTCGCACCCACGAGGAGGTCGAGACGGTCACCACCCGCCGCATCACCCGCACTTTTGCAAACGACGATGACTTCGAAACGGGCTCTGATAGCGACGTCGATACAGATAAGAAGTCTTCTTCGTTCCGCAGCCACTCGAGGTCCAGCGACCACATATCGTCCACTTTCCCCTCGGACACCGGCTTGTCTAGCCCGAGCCCGAGCAAGCCGTCGCGGCTGACCCGCCCGTCCACCTCCCCGGCCGGCGTGTCCTCGTTCTCATCAGGTCTTTCCTCATCCGATCAGTTGAACTCCATCCGGTCGAGACTCGGCCTCACCTCTACGTTGGGCGATCGCACTCCTTTCTACACATCGTCCTTCACGCCCAGTACTTACCAGCCCAACTTCCAGCCGTCCACTTCCACCATAGACGAGGTAGAATCTCCGTATCTCAGCAACTTCACGCGGCGCCTGTCGGCCCTCAAGCCGGAGTCCACGCCGAGGGCGACGACATTTTTAGACCGGGACACGAACAACGGTAGCACTTTGCTGCCGCGCAGATCCTACATATCCGGGGTCTCCAGGTCCGAGGAGTTCAAGACTTCCTCATCTGACAAGAAATTCCTCAAAAACAACCTGGTGTCCTTCGCGCTCCTCGCTCTGGTCGGGCTATTTTTTTTTTGCTTGTTCTTCATGTACATAGTTAAGAAGAACGACATAACGTCCGTCGCGGACGACCAAAATAGCGTGATTCCGATCTGCCAGCTCAACATACCGGGGAACAGGCCGGGGATCAACTGTGTGCCCAAGGAACAAGTGAGCTACGCGAAAGATCTGCTCAAAGTTATACACCCCGAACTGACTGCTAGGATAGCGGCGTACAAGTGTGGGCAACCTAACACGATGCCGTATCTGACGGAACGGGAGATTATAGATATTGCGAGCGCGCGAGCCGAGACGAGCGACGTTAGCCAATGTCGCACAGACCTCAACAACCTGCAAGTTTTGATCGTCAACAATCCGAGATGGGGGCTGAGCGTCGTACAACTCAAGAACTTGTACACGAGAGACGCTGACTACAGCCTGATCAGCTCCACGGATCTGATCTCCCAACAGCGTACGAAAGGCAGCGTGGCGATCACTCTGACCGATCCATCAACGCCGCTTTCTTGTCTTTTCGTCAGCACTCTTTACTCCGCCGGCACCTCTATCGTGGTCATAGGACTGTTGACCGTGCTCGCCCTCGGGGTTCAGAGGGGCTACAAATACTACGTGGCGTACCGCAAGCGCAAAAGCGAGGAGATCTACTCTATGGTGGAGCAGATCATCGACCTAGTTTACCAGGAGACGGAAGACAGCGGGGAGCCTTACATATCGGTGGACCACGTGAGAGATACCTTGATATCCGTGCAAAATAAAGAGAAAATGTCTTCGACGTGGGACGCGGCCGTGAAGTTTATCCAGCGCAACGAAAGCCGCGTCCGAATGGAGGTGCAGTCCGTGGACGGAGAAGATTGCCGCGTGTGGCGCTGGCTGGCGCCTCACGCGAGCCCCAAGCGCGGCGCCTCCTGGCAAGGGCAGGCTTTCGAGACCCAGGAGGGGTCGGTGAACAACGTGCCCGAGGCGCCGACGCCCTGCTTGAAAATCCGGCACATGTTCGACAAGAACGACACCAACCCGAATCTCCGCTCCGTGATCCAAGAAGCCATTTTGGAGAAGTGCGGCGACCTTTGCAACATCCTCCACATCGACCTGGACCGCGCGTCGTTCTGCGTTTACGTGAAGTGCGCTACTCCGAACGACGCGAGCGTCATCTACCGCAGCATGCACGGGTGGTGGTACGAGGGCAAGCTCATCACGGTCAAATATTTGCGGCTGGAGCGGTACATGTTCAGATTTCCGAATTCGCCGTCTGTGGGACCCTATTTGAAACCGTCGGGCCGTCCCTCTAGCTCTAGAGATGAGTAGATCCTATGGACCAATATAAAATCGGTTTGACCTTATTTGTACAAATACTGTTGTGGAAGATCCACTTGCTCTCGGTAAGAATGCCGTGATATTCATTATTCAGTTCCTCATCGGTTGATGCGAGGAAGAAACGGGGCCCCGATTGGCCATTTAAATGCACGTGGATCTTTTACTTGTTTTACGCTGTATGGCCATGAATTATCTAATTTGAATCCTGGACTTTGAGTGTAATAGTTAAACTAGACTAGTGGTCATACATGGTCATAGAACGATATTTATTTAGGGGTGAGTAGGATGTCGTAATGAGCTTGCTTATTTATTGCAGAGTCGCATTTTTTTTATAATTTTAATATAAATTTCTTTGGGACATTGATTCTGCACGATTTATTCAAGGAGTCATTTAATTAAATAATAAGACTAATTTGTATTTTTATATTCGTAATATTAATATTTGCTTTTCAACTGGTTTGATTATTTGGATGTATCTTGCCTGTACATGGTTTTAGTTTGTTCATTATTTTTTTAGGAAATTTGTGAGTTTTGTCCGGTAAAACACTAGCAGTAGCACGATGGCCGGGTATGTTTCGACAATATTTATAATGTCTGCTCAGAACACATGCGTAATTATAGCGTTTCAGTTCACTTTTACAAAACTTGCAAGGCGTGCGTTCGCTTGTGTTTTAGCGGCCTTTGTGTTCAGTTTCAACTCCGTCAATTAGGTGGTTGAATGATTGTGTACGTTATCAACATGACTTCAAAACTTGCTGATAAACACATTTTTTTTTTAATATTCTCAATATTCTTGTTTTCATTAAAATGTAAACGACCCTATCACTTTCTTGTTTGTGTAAGTCTGCCTTGTCTATCAGTCGGTGATCCTGATTTGCTTAGTTAGGTGCTGGTCATATTTTTGCGTTATCTTGTATAAACAAGTATTTAAAAAACAATTTAAGTTATCTAAGCTACAACTATGGATAGCGGTATGATGGAAACTGATGTCAGGAGTGTTGGCAAGACAGCGGCGCAGTTAAAATTTTTGTTGCTTTGATACTGCAAAAATCTTGGTCTGATTTATCTTGTAGTTGTGATGACTGCACCAAAACATCAAATCAAAGCGTGCCACATTTTTCTCTTTTGTTTGTTGATGTATTAAGTTTTTAATAATTTACGATTATACGATTTCTAAACTAGAACTGCTCTCAACATGAACGAGGGCAATCTTTCTGACGCACGATCCTTTGCCTCTGTCCGTAATTGTATTCTAGACTAGAAGCAATTGAAATAACATTGTAAATATTAGACATCACAAGAGTTTACTTATTTAAAAGATGTTGATGATTTGTACTTTAATGAATTTACTGACTTTTTCGATATAAATTGTTATAAAATGTCTAGATAGCGTAAGTTTTTAGGTTATTTCCGTTACTTACACGTTTTATGTCTTCATGTCTACGTTGCGATAGAACAATTGAAGTGTTTTAAATAAGATTTTTGGTAAGAATTGACATTGTTTAATATAAGTTTTGTACTAACAACTCTATTCGTAATGTCTAGTTATTTTTTATGGATTGATTTTTCATTTTTAATAAACTTATGTAAGGAAAATTGTGTTTCTTTGTTCTGAGCGCTTATGTGAGATTTTGCCGCGGCAATATATAAAAAAAAAACTCACTAATGTGACTAGGCAGTATGGCCATACATACAGCGAGTAACAGGTTGTTTTAACCCCGTATTCCCACGGGTACGGGAACTACGCGGGGCGCAGGCAGCTAGTAATATAAAAAGACATCATTATAAAAATATCATTTATTCAAACTTCAACAAGATCAGAGTGATGACATCTGGATCACAGCCATAGCCCATATATTAATAAGTTGCATGCTCAGTATCGGAGTAGGTCGGTGAGCGCGTGGTAGCAGCGCCACTTGTCGGGCAAGTAGAAGGGCTCGAACACGTGCGGGAAGGGCGCGTCCCACCCCGTCACCCGCGCGATGGGGGCCTCCAGGTGCAGGAAACATTCCTCCTGACAAATAAACCACAATTGAGAAACAAAAATTACATTTGGGAATGGCTCCGTGACTTACTTGGTAGTGAAAACCTACCGCCCATCTCGACGTGGTGGTTGAAATGAAACATCTCCAGATCATTAATACTCTTTATTATTCTCTTTTATTAACTTCTCATTTATGTTAATCCAACAATTCAATCACTTTTACATGAGTTACACCATCTTCCTACTCGTTAACTCTAGGACACAGATAATAATACCCTACAAAATGACATTGACAATCATACTAAATATATTGCAAGCTTACAGTAGGGGGCGTCCGTTACGTGAGGCCAGAGGGGGGGAGAGGGAGGTTGTGTCTGCAAGTGTCACGTATTTTTGGGTTAATTAAAGATAAAAATTATTGGACTTCGATCCATGTGGATTCGATTTCTTGACATCGATCAATGTGGTAATGGAAACTGGTGTTTATCAAAAACATACTTGTATGGTGGCCGCCAGCTCAGCGCCGAATCCCGACGTGAGGGGGGCTTCGTGCGAGATGAGGCAGCGGCCCGTCTTCTTCACGGACTGGAAAAATATTAAAACAGGTTTATAAGTAATATCAAAACACCAAACCTACCCAACATGGTAAAGAATCCTATGGACCCGCTATCTATTATTATATAGGACTAGTGACCCGTCCCGGTTTCGCACGGTTAGTAGAGCATCATTGTAGTATTAGAAAATACCCGTGCGAAACCGGCGTGAGTTGCATATAAACCTTCCTCTTGAATCAATCTATATATTAAAAAAAACCGCATCGAAATCCGTTGTGTAATTTTAAAGATCTAAGCCACTGTTTTATACTATGTAGTGATTTAGGTGAGGAATCAGTAAATATGTTACAGTCCATATGATCGCCACATGAGAGTGCCATCACCAATACCCACAGCTCTATATACGGCAGGATTTAACTAAGTTAGCAAAAAATATATTACATTGCAGACGGTCTCTTCGTCCCAGGGCAGTATGGACTGCAGGTCGATGACCTCGCACTTGACGCCGAGTGTGTGCTCCGCCATCTGTGCCACCTCCAGCAGCACGTGGATCTGTGTCGCCCACCCGACCAGCGTCGCAGCGTCACCTGCGGACCATATCACACTCACAAATTATAAACTCACAAGTTAATTTATTACGTGAAATACATCTACAACAAGATGTTATATATTAATGTAGTATCAAACTCAAACTCATTTATTCCTTTACATCTCAAGTATCGTTTGGACACAACAAATTTTACACACACAAACATATTCATGAGCATATAACATGTCACAGAAGCTCCTTAGGCACGTTACATGCACACAGATATGTCAAATTACAGTCAGTTTCATGTTTAAGCTAATCTTATTTTATTAAGTTTACGTCTGTTCCAACCCTAACCGACCAACCCGAGGGGAATAAACAGACAAGAAACCCCTCGGAGACAGTATTACATATTCGCGAATATGATCCTGCGTCTACAGACGGGGATGTTCCGTCTTATGCGCATGTAATTTCACCGGCAACCACACCCTTCCACCGGAACACAGCAATGAGACCCGCTGCTTGACGGCGGATTACCAGGATCCAAGAGCCGTTTTAGCGTGGAGCACACACTCACACACACACACACACGCACGCTCGCACACGTGTGTACCTTGTCTCAAGACCTCTGCCGTCCCCAGCGGGATGGTGTAGTCGGAGGTGGGCACCTCCTCAGTCGCGGACCGGTACAGGATCTTGGGCTCCAGGAACAGGCACGGGTCCTTCTCCCTGAGGCAGGAGAGCAGGAGACCTTTGGCTGTGATCGCCCCACGGGGAACTACTATCTATAAAGTACATAGCTACGAGATTACAGCGATCACTAGGGTACCGTACCAGCCTCTAATGTTCCCACTGCAGGGGCACCGGCCTACTCTCGATAGTTGAGAGTGAATGGGCTTTGGTCTACCACGGGAGCCCATCCGGGTTGGTAGATTTCATGTCTGTCTGACATGTCTTCGAATTTATGGTTTTAATACATGCCGGTTTCCTCAAGATGTTTCCCTTCGCCGTTTCGAGAACGTGGTATGGCGCACATAAACGTTTGCATACTCATTCTTCTCTGACAAACACCCAAGACCCGAGAACAAATTTCATGCTTCAATCCAAGCCACTACCAACTAAACCACAGAGGCGTCAATATACATTTTTGAAGTGAAAAACTTATAGGGTTTGATCCAGCGATCATCAGATTGAAAGTCTGCGGCTGCGCCCCTGGGCACCTGATACTCATTCTTAATATCATTGGTCTGTAAGCGTACCTTGAGTCCGGGCGCGTGCGCGAACATGGCCTCGGGGCTCTGCGAGTGGTACAGGCCGCCGTGTCCGACGGCGCCGCACGGCGCGCGCACCGTGAGGCCGCCGCACGAGAACTGGCCGCCAGACCGGAACCGCACCTTGGCCGCCTCGTTCACTAGCTAGAAACGAACGCGCTCCATTATACACTAAATAGCAGAAAAGAAAATAATCCTTCCATTAACCATATTAAATACTTTTATACCGTATTTTACGTCATAATAATCATAAAATAATTATTCAAATCGTTTCACAATTAGCGAAGATATCGCGCAATAAACATACAAAAAAATCATACAGCCAAATTAACTCCTTTTTTGAACTGTTAAAACTATTGAGCCAGTGGAACCTGATCGAACGCCGGGAAGATGTAGTCAGCGAACTGTATCTCGGCGATGGCGGTGGCGCCGGCCGTGGCCAGCCCGACCCCGAACCCGGCGATGCCCTGCTCGCACAGTGGGGTGTTGAACACCCTGTCCTTCCCGTACTTGTCCTGAAATGCATAATTTTGTATCTGTTCCAGCCCTGCTTAGCCTGTTGTGTTTACTAAAGTAACTATAATTAGGCTTGTGGGCATGCCCGCCATACACAGTTGTGGATACATGCTTGCATCTAATGTCCCACTACAGAGGCAGATATATGAACTTATGTGTCTGGGGACAAAAAATTGAAATAAATTACCTGTAAACCTAAAGCACATCTGAAGACTCCGCCAAAGCCCACATCCTCCCCAAACAGCACCGCTGTGGGGTCATTTTTGAGTGTTATATCCATTGCATTGTTGATTGCTTGCATCATGTTCATTTTTGTAGTTTCTCCTGAAATTTTGAGAAGTAATATTTTAATCATCTCTAGTTCTGAGTACGAAAAGTTAAAATATTAACTTTGTAACTTAAATACTGGTAACCTAAATAACTTCAATCAATATTGACTATCAGCTAAGAATCGACTATAAAGCGCTTGTGACAAAGCTTGTCTAAATGTTCTTTACAGATCATCTAAGTTAGGCAACTCTCCCTGTTCGTAGTTGGATAAGTGACCACTTAATGGTATTTTAACAACACTTCTGTACTTTGGAGGACATTTTGATGTTTATCCTGGATATACTAGTCTAAAAGCCATGTTGGCTTTTGGGCAGCTTAGAAACTCTGACAACAGATTTGGCCACTTACTCAGACGAAAGGACGAACAATTACTCCCATTTAAGTATGGCCAGACCTTAGTAGCATTGCATTGAGACTGTTACATGAAAATTTAATGTCTTGTGTTTACATCTTCACTTGTCTTACTCTTCAAGCTGGCGTACATACAAATGAATTGTTACTTGGTTGAAGATCAGAGTCCTGCCTGTCTGTAAGTATAATCAACAGGTCGGTGGTCTTGTTTGTCGACACTTACCTTCCACTGGTTTTTCCCGATCAGGGAAATAAGTAAAGTGCGAAGATAGTCTTTTTGTACCATTAATAACATTTTTAACTAGTATATTCAGCAAAACAGTGTTCTTTTGCACTAAGCTCGACATTTTTCAAGCAGTAATGACTCTCGAGTAAAAATGCTTTCGACGATTTACGTAAGACGTGTTGTTATCTGCAATTGTAATTAGTTTTGCTTTGATTATAATCCATTGATAACGAGGTACGTACGAGCTGATGAAAGAAACATTGGTTCGTTTTGTTTACATTAAAATTCGGAGTACGTTTTGTTGATGATACTTAGTTCAGTAGCGAAATGATAATTAGAATTGCACTTTATTGTCGTGTGCTTAGAACTAAAATTGAAAGTACCTCCTTGACGTTCATTGCGAAATACTTTCTGTCAAAGTCATATTTTAATTATTTTTCATGACAGTGACATCAACATGATAACATAGTTTATGTATTTTTAATTACAGGATCGAAATCAAGGTTTCTCCCTCTTTCCACGAGGTTTTGTACAAGTTTTTCCATCCTATATCGGCTCAAATAATTTTTGCGACTCGCAAATCGACACTGGCAAATCGTGGATAAGTTCACCACGGAGGCCATAAATAAAAGAAGTATTTTAATTTAAATTTAAATGATTTTTTTTTAATTTACCTTACCAAATTGCTACTCAAATCATGACAAGCTATTGCTATTTCTTTTCCAAAAGGGTTTTAAAACCAACACACATTTCTGTTTTTAATGCCTCTGGTGAAAATAAAACATATGGAAACCTGGGTGGTCAATTATTTAAAAAAAGTTGTCATTTTTTGTATTATTTGTATTTTACACATACACATGATATTATTATTTAAAAATTATCAAGCTATTGGTATGTAACATATCAGACGAATAATTTTCATAGTACGAAATATTAACACAAGTTACAAATAATCTTCATTACCACATGAGTAACCCAAATACGTTTTAAAACGTGGACAGAGGACAAAGGAACTATATTTTTTATTCGGAACCGTCATCTAATCAGCGCGTATTATGTAAAACGTTTTTATATGCGACTCCACTGAAAACTAACACTGCAGCGGCTATTTTCTTGTAGCAAATGTTGTGATTGGTAGCCGATTTGTGGCCCATAAAATTTTGTTCACTTGATGTGTCTATTGTCCTAACACCATATGATTAAATAGAAATATCATAGAAAAATATTTTTTTATTTCTATTTATTGTTATGGTGCCATTGCGCAAATAGGAGCTGTGTTTTACCCAAGAAGTCGTGAAGAGAAATGTACGTGTTTGGGAGAATTTTACGACCCTCCCGAGTCGGAAATCAAACTGATGCGTTTGTAACTATATACAGTTTATTAGTATTATCACATGATACCAGAATTCTATATTCTACCAAAACAATTGTCTGAGAGTCCGGTATTACCCTCTCAGTCTCTCTGTCCATAATGGCGCCTTTTTCCTCGTAGGGAGGTGACGGTGTGAGTCCCTAGGGATGCGACATCTCACAGATAATAAATCGCCACACGTGCTTACCTATCTAGGTAGTTGTCGTCCAATTAGCAGCCCCGATGGGTTCGCTCGCGTCACTGTCACAATCCACCGCTGTAGCTACAACCTCCTTGGTACCTACTTATATAAATGTGAGTTGGCAATGGGAGCATACGGGAAGGATTTGTGCAGAGGATCGTTTTACCTTGTTGAAAGTTTTTCAGTGTTTCAGTGGATTTAAAGGCTGGCTCATTTTAAATGAATACGGTCTTGCTTAGTTCAGTGTTTTTCTTTGTATCTTATTTATTAAGTTTTGGTGGATCTGTGTTGCATGTTTAGAGACTTTAGTTAGAGCAAGGCCGTCCCTAGGCAGGGGGGAGAGGAAGGGTTTGGGGGTTTAAACCAAAATTACAGATAGAATACTTAAAAAGGTTGTATTTTTTTTGTAAATTACTTACATATCTACATACATCCATGTGTCTATGCTCTATCCTATCCATCACTTTAATGCCGCCAATTTTGCATCTACCAATTGTTTATATTGCCTCTTATTGTATTTTATTTCTAGTGTGCAATAAAGAGTATATGTACAAAATAGCACAACAAAACGTTCCGCTAATGGTGCACATTTGTACTGTAAGCGATTAGGAAGAAGAGTGGGCCGCGTCTTCGTGGATGGCATTACCTACATCCATCTAACTACATTAACACCCAGACACAGACTAAATATCTTCGTGACTAGACCATCATCGACCTCATCATTACGCAACGTCAGTTGAGATTAGGTCAAGCGAAGGTTTATCGCTTATAAAAAAAATCTTTCTTCGCCATGTTCATTCACAAATGTTTGTTCTGGGTAGGAGTCGAACCCACGAACAGCGCAGAAGGCAACTACTACCAACTGAGCTGTAAAGCCAATCAATCAATATAAAAGGAGTTCCTGTGATACGTTATATGCTTACAAATATGTTTATTTGTGTGTAAAAGACAAATGATACTTGAGATAAATGAGTTTAGAGTTTGATTTCTAAATTGGAAACACCTTTGAAATTAAACATTTTTACTTTATTGGGTACTCAGAGATCCACTGCTTAATCCCACGGTCTTCTGGGTGCATGGCCTTTTCAGGATTGAGACTAGGCGTCTCGACACGACGGTACGACCGACAACTGCGATCGCGCGCATTCGCAGACTTGAGTTTTCAATTTCTTCGAAATGTAATGTTTCAGAATGTTTCTGTCAGTCGCGGCTTATCCATAAATAGAATACGATTGTTTAGTTCTGTTGATATTAGATAGAATACCTTATTATTTAGGTTTTGTATATTTACTACAGATTGATTGCAGTAAAAACAAAATGTCTTAAATACTGGGAAAAATATTCCGCTCTCACCTAATGTACTTATACTTTTTTTTCATCATTCTTTTTTATTAATAACTCCTCAATCATGTTCTTTTCCTCTCCGACGAAGTATCAGAATACCAAGTCCTTGATCTCGTCAGTCGAGTCTGAGCTTAATTGGCCAACCCAAATCCAACAACTTTGTTATATGTTGCCTTTTAAATTTTTACTTACGTGTTTCAGAGACGATTCCAGAGTAACAACTAAAGAGTTCAATTAAAAACTAACTTCTTTAAAAAGACAAGAAACAAAAAAGATAAACTAGTTTATGGAATTAAACCACAGCTTTATACATTGTAGAATCGAAAGTAATAAAATTAAAAAAAAAAAAAAACAAAAAAAAAAACAACGTTAACACACTCATACCTCTGCACTAGGATTCCCTGTGTCGCAGATGGCATGGACAAACACAGAAACACAAGACAAACACCCAAGACCCGAGAATAAACTTCATGCTCACCACACAAAGTGTGCCCCGGCCGGGAATCGAACCCGGGACCCCTTACTTCGAAGGCAGGGCTACTACCAACTAAGCCACGGAGCCGTCAAAGTTTAAGTATTTTACACTATGATTATTTCCTATGTCTAGCGATGGACATATTATTTCATAGGACTGCCACCGTTATCTATTGTAATCAAGAGCGATAATGGATCTGCAAAATTGTGTGCCTGCTATTTTGATGCGTAACCGGCAATAAAACCGACTCGTACTGACTTCTACGGAAGGTACAAATCCGGAAAATGTTCGAAAAATCATTCGTTTCATTGTTTTTATTTTTTTATTGTTATAACAGGCCGAGGAGCTGCCGGGCCTCATGGAAAGCGATGGTTCTTTTTCGTGCATCGTGTATATTCTAAATTAATATTATAAATGCGAAAGAGAGTTTATTTGTTTGTTTGTTACGCTTTCACGCTTAAACCAATAAACCCATTTTAAAAATTGTTTCATCAATGGAAAGCTACATTATCAGCGAGTAACATAGTAACATAGGTAACATATTTTATCCCACGCGAACGGGAAATTCATGCGGGAAATTCACTGGAGACATTCCGTTCTATGTAGGTATATTTCTACAGTAGACATAGTATGCCCGTATACGGATAATTGCAGATACATAACTACACATGACCGGCCGGGTGCGTCGCATGGCCACACAATAAAAAAAAAAACCAGTTGTGCAACTGTCGCTAGAGCAGAAGCTCTTTAACTTGATACCCAATCGATTTCAGGCGCATTTCGTATTTATCTCTATTTGTTGCAGCTTACTCTTACTTCTCTTGCTTACTCTTGACATTTGAGAGTGAGCTTTAATCTACCACAGGAGCTCAAAATTGGATTGGAGACGTTTTCCTCACGTTTTCCTTTGTATTTGAACCAGCTACTTTCAGACCAAATGTCTGCGTTTGTAATGATAGCCACTACGCTCTTAGTTAATGTATTATGAAAAAACATCCAAGCTGAAATAAGCTTAGATGTTTTAGTTGTTCTGAGTGTTTTATTGAGTTGAGAAGATAGGTATTTGAGTTTATGAATCACAATTTTTTTAACATTGACACTGATTGTTTTTAATGCGTAGATAAACCAATGTACACTAGTAGTCTAAATATACATTGACATAAACATTTGCACACCATATCAGTGGTAGGGCATATGCCCTACCACTTAGACATTAGGACATTAGATAAATAGACATTAGATCATACAATGAAAAAGTGTATCAGATATGTTTATGAAAATAAATATATTAATTTCATTCCATTTGTATTATTCGTTAGGTTTCTGTCCTTTATGCGAATTCAATTGTTTCGCCATAATTATACTTCGCCAAGAATTGTGGAGCAGAAGTTTTGATTGGCGCACTTGTCTGTATTCCTGACCTGCCAATATATTATTTTTGTGTAAATTAACAAACTTTCTGGTCTTGTTTGTTTGGCTTACAAATTGACAAATTACGTTTGAAAACTTTAGGTTAAGTTATGGGTCTAAAGCTGTATAAGATTTCGTAGGGCTTTCTACCTTTTAGGTGTTTTTATGAGCAGAGGTTAGTTAATAGACGATATACTCGATTGAAATTTAAGCAAGTGATGTAACTCATAATTAGGTATATATTCATATACCTAATTATGAAGCATTCGGCTTAGAGATAAGTGAGGGGTTTCGATCTCTAATGCTCGAGGGAGCAAATTTTCTTCGGGTTTGGTTCTTTGTATGGTATTAATTGTGTGTTGTGTGAGCGCTGGGGTATAACTGCAACCTTACCGTTTGGCCTTAAAATACTTTGATTATGCTTCCCCATGGAGGGTCGGATAGAGTTTAAACAAGCAGTTAAACTATTATAAGTTTTAAAAACGCACGTTTGCGTATGTATAATATATATATTTTTTTAGAAAAATTGATGTTTCCAAGTTATTTTTTATATATCAACGGACATAAAGATTTTGTCTTTGACTTTACACCATTAATTTAGGGACCGAGCACTGCGCTTTGATGCGTTGCTAAATTCCTCGGCTTCGTAGCCTAGTTGGTATAAACCGGCCTTCGTAACAAGGGCCCGGGATCAATCCTCAGCCGAGACAAACGTGTGATACGAATTAAGTTTGTTCTCGGATCTTGGATATTTGCTTTGAGTTAGTCCATGCCACCTGCGATTCTACTGCTGGGTCACCAGCCTACTCTCGAGAATGGGCTTTGATTTACCACGAGAGCCCAATCCGGATGACATATCTTCGAATATTTGGTACTAAGATATGCCGCCCTCATGATGTTTTTCTTCACCGTTTCGGGAACGTGGTATTGCGCACAATGTTTTCAAATGAAAAACTCATAGGTGTAAGTTTAGTATGGGTTTAAAGTAGCGACCTTTATACTGAAACTCAGCGTCTTTGCCCCCGGGCTATCTCTGTGTATGCTCTGTGAATGTGTAAGTGTAAATAAATTGAATTATCCTAGTGCAAAAGTTAAGTCTGTGTCTTTAAAATCCAATATATTCTAGTATACCTTTACGCTACTGCAATATAAGTAATAAACATATAATGTAATTACATATAAATACATACCATATTCAATACTTTGCATTTTAGATGTCAATAGTTATGTAGGTACCATCTCTTACTTTCAATAGATGAAAAACCGAAACTCAGTCTGTTTATGCAAATGGAAAGAAACAACATAAAATTTACTTTAATTTAACCAAGTTGTTTATGTCCGTTGTTTGATCGCTAAAATTGTGAAAACATATCTCTTTTAGTAAAAGGAAAGATTTCAACGCGCTACTGTTGCTACGGTGCGTGGGCGCATTGCTACGACCATGCGCATGCGCTTAGATGTTCCAGTTAGTGATCAAATTAATGTGAATTAAATAATAAATAAGTGTAATACAAGGATGCTCGCAATTTTTTTCAACATTGTTTCAACATACAACATGTATTGTATGTAGTTTAAAGAATAGAATAATTGAAGTTTTTTAATCAGAACGGCCGACGATAACAAACCACTTCCGATATCTCGTAGCTTTGTAGCTTAGTATGTCCGATCGAAGCTCGAAAATACTAAGCTACAAAGCCATCGATAAATGTAGTAGGTGTAATGTAACTTCTGGTACAAGCTATATGTTGTTGGAAATATATTTTTATATCAAAACAGAAAAACTCACAGATAAAATTCACAATTTAAAGAGAATCATTATATTTTCGCCCCACACACCCGTTGGTGGCATTTCGCGTGGGCGTTCACACTCGTGCCATTTAGTCTTCCAATAAATATCAATGCATAATATTTGCGATTCAGTAATAGGAAATATTTTATACAAATAGAAATCTACCTATTATATATTTCGATCCTTTCAGAACGCGTGGTCGTTGTGACTAGATCTGCGAGCATATCTTCCTGACTCAGAGATCAAGAATGATATCTAGCGAGGCAATGCCGCCATTCTTACATTCCAGTAGTGGATTGGATCAGTTGAGTTATACCAGCTAGCTACCGATTAAACGATATTTAGTTAACTCACATGGTTCCTTTGTATTTCGTGAATATATATGAAACTAGCTGCGCCCCGCGGTTTCACCCGCATAGTTCCCGTTCCTGTGGAGAATACGGGGATAAATTGATTTTATTTTTCCGTTAATTTTCCAATGTTTTTAATAGTTATTCTGCTATTCGGGACGGAAACAAATCCTACAAATCAAAAACCATGGCAATCGGTCCAGCCGTTCTCGAGTTATAAGTGTTGTAACAAACACGACTTTCTTTTATATATATAGATTAGATATTTATTTGTAAAGTCAAAGTCAAACTCATTTATTCCTTTAGATCACAAAACTCCCTAGGCATATCACATGCACACATAGTTTTCATGTTTTTGATATTGCTTATTTATTAGGTTTACGCCTGTTCCAACCCTAACCGACCAACCCGAGGGGAAGAAACAGACAAGAAAACGCTCGGAGACAGTATTACATGTATGTAATACGAACATGTATGTTTTGTAAATAATATTTTTTATGCAAGAACTTTACTTATAAATCATATTTGTACTTGCTGCGGAATAAAGATGCATCGTTAGTGTATAGGTCAATATGTACTTGTTACTCATAACACAGATAATACCTACTATAGTAGAAGGTAATCACACTAATTGAGTAGGGTCAGAAAGATCATCTCAAAAGTCCAATGGTCAAATCTAAAATTAAGCAAATAACAAAAATCTGGAAAATTTGAATGTCCACCAATCAGTGTTCTTGACAGCTTGTTAGTAATTTCAAATGATCAAACTTTCATAAAACTGGTCTATAAGAGAATAGATCGCAAATCAATTTGCGATTTACTATTTCACCACTGTCGGGATTACACTCTTGATCTAAAGAAGACACGCTTTCTAGTAATTAATAACTTCTACATATAACTATATTTAGGACAAATATTTTAACACGAAAATACATACAAGGGCTCGAATGACATAAGAAAATAAATAAGTAAACAACAGAATTTTATTAAAAGCTCCACGCATCGACACAACGTCAAAGAAAGCAGAGTCAACGGGCTTACAAAATGTATTAGGTTGTAACAAGGTTCTAACTCACTATGGCAGAAGCTGACACAGTGCTGCCAACAGCCTAAACTCTTGCGGTATTTCAAGGAGCTGGGGTAAGGTTTAGTTAACAACGGGAGATAATGAATAAAACACCCCTATGGGGACGTCAGTGCAGGCACATTCACCCCCCTTATAATTATAATCCATATTATTATGTGAATTCATTGTTTTTTTGATTATATTTTTATTTTTGTTTTATCTAATTTTATTATTCTAAGCTTAATAATAATTTAATTCTAAAAATAATGTAAAATGACTTGCCTTATACAATATAACATCCATGTTATTTGGCTAAATAAATGAAATCTGAAACCATATAATTCATAGAATTAAAATAGCTACACGCGAGTTTAGCTCGTAGACTTTGGTTGTAAATTTGTGTTGAGATTTTAGCCCTAATTCACAAGCCGTTACATTAACCACTGCCATTTACACGATACTTAACTTTGACCTTTACTTGCCTTAGTTACGTTGCTTCACCGGCAATACGATGTGATACGTTTGTAGGTATTTGCGTAATGCATGTTTTTGATTACCGGCCCCATATAACAAGCGAACCCGAGCGAACGTTTGCTTGACGGGACTAAATGTTTTTTGTAGATGGCCTTGACAATTGTACGCTGGCTTTTGTGTAAGCGAAAGCGCTGAACTTAGTTTTAAGGACTCATGATCTCGTAGGTACATATGTTTTTTTTAGAAAAAAATATGTTTCCAAGTCTAATGTTTCTTCGTTTTAAGACTTTGAAAGGCTTCAAAAACTAATATTTACAAACAGTGACTCCAAGGGCTCCACTTAAGTATAGACCTCGGCTTAGGTCGATGCCAATCGGGACTTGAGGGAATACTCGCCCAGAATTGTTTTTTTTTTTTTAAGAAGAGTCGATGCATCTTTGGCGAGCGTACATCTCCAACAACTATTACTTTTGTTATTAAAAGTTATTCTATTTATTTTACACGTAGTCACATATATAAAAATATTACAACTAGATCACGCGTTCATTTTACAAATGTCGATTGTTGACCTAATTTACTGTCGAAACTATATCGTTGTCGTTTTCCGCCGATAGATGGCACTGTTTTAAATTATGCACAGCGGGATTTGTTCTCTTCCATTCGGTATATGTGGATCAGTAACTTGATATGTTAACTAGCTTGGAAGGGTACAATCGCTATGTAACACTACTATAATTAATTTTGGTTATTAATCTGTCCTTATTCATTATATAATAGATTTATACAAAGTTTCAAGGACTTTCTTTGAGATTGAGAATCACGCAACTGTGTACACTTTTACGGTATTACATTATTTTATTGTCACAAGTGACTGATTTTATAATTGAATATACCTACTTTAAATGCGTTCATCCCTTATTTCACCCCTAGATTTGGTGGAATTTCTTCATGAAATTTATATGGGACCACTTCGAAGACACAACAAAAAACACCTACAAACGAATTCAATCTTTTTTTAACTCTTAAAAATTTTCAAATGATGTTTTGATCGAAACCTATAATTAATATACAAAGCAAAAAGAATTAGCAGTGCGATTCTCGTCTCAGTCAATTTTAAAGGTCAAACCCAGCCCCGTGACCTTTAACCGCACTTAATAAACACAATCTCAATACGGATAAATAACCACTATAATTTCCATTAATAGCTTCAAATAATTATTCTTTTGAGAAACGTTGGCGAAATGAAGATATAATAAAAGAAATATGTTGCACTAAATGCCAAGATCTGACCTGTTCGGAACATTGGTGTTGGAATGTAAATATCGACATTTTACGTTTCGGATGTACGTGGGTTTGGTTCGGACCATTTTACATCCAAAACTAATCTGAATAATCCAGGCAGCTTTATACCTGGATTATTCAGATAGTATATTCAGCAGAATATACTGTACACTAAGCTAAGATTTATACTTAGACTTATATTTAGGAAAATAATAATTGACTGATTCAAAAATCAGAACAGGTTTAAATTTCACGAAAAAAGACCCGTTTCCAAATTTTATAAATATGATATAGCCGGTCTCACAATAAAGACGAATCTAACACTATAATCTAACAGCTCAAGAAATATATTCACATCTTATGAGGATACCAAAAATTGGGTTGATTCGTGGATAACCTCAAAAGACAAGGAGTTCTTCAGACGTGGGATTCGAATGCTGCCTGAGAGATGGGAAAAAGTGGTTGCAAGTGATGGGCAATATTTTGATTAAATTTATATTACCGTTCTTCTACAATAAATATTTAATTTGTGTTAAAATACGGCGGAAACTTATTTGTACTCCTAATACATACATACATACATTCGGAAAACGTAACCCTCCTGGCGCAGTCGGAAAAGCCTAAAATTAGCTCATCTCTTAGGTACCACTTACCCTTAGAATATAAAAAGATACTGAAGTATTTGGCTAATATAGTGCGACCTCTCAGCCATTTGCATATGGCTTTATCATGTAATACCATAGGACACGCTTTTGCAATAAACGAAGTGATGTTTTAGAAGCGCGTGGTATGAGCGCGAGGCGTAGCAGGCTCACAGTTCCATCGTGATGAACCTCTGTGGACTTTGTTCCAGAGTTTTTGTTATGTTCTATTCATATCCGTGTTCACATATTAGGTACACATATGCATTCCTTTAGATCTCAAGTATTGTTTGGAGACGTAAATTACACATCACTATGACGTAACAAAGATAAGAGACAAAAAATAGAATCGGTTGTATAACCTACTTTGGAAGTAGATTGAAAAAATACCGTACCAGCCTCTAATGTTCCCATTGCAGGGCCACCGGCCTACTCTCGGTAATTGAGAGTGAATGGGCTTACCACGGAAGCCCAATGCGGATTGGTAGATGTCACATGGCTTCAAATTTTTGGTTATAAGACATGTCGGATACCGTTTCGAGACGTGGTATTGCGCACATAATTTTTTCAACTGAAAAATCTCATTGGTTCTCATGTGGGTTTGAACCAGCGACCTTCAGATTGAAAGTCGGCGTCTATGCCCCTGGGCCACCGCGCTCTCAGATTTAAAAAACACACTGATTCATTTTTTTTATCTGTCTCTTGTTTTAAAGTAAAGCAAACGCTTTTAAAACTGACATCCTTACAAGAATGGTCGGTGTCGCAGTGGCCTGGACAAAAAACACCCAAGACCCAAAAACTAATTTCATGTTCTTACCCAAAGTTCCGGCCTGAAAAACGCTTTGTAGGCTATGACTACTACCAACTTAGCCTCAGGGCCGTCTAAATAAAGAAATATAAAAAAATTGGTTCACTCGAATTGATTAAAAAGAGCTTATAAGAGCTTAATGAATTATTGTTCTCGCAGATTTTATTTCGAATTTGTCAAAAAGCTAATTTAAATGTTATTGAGGTTATTTTTGATGAATCGCTTTTAATGCGATACACGTGTACTGTCAACTGTGCTAGAGTACCAGCGCTGTATTAGTCCCATGCTGCAGCATATGCTAAGTGGTTACCTATTTTGCTGTTAACATAATTATGTAATTGCCTTTTTATAATAAAAAAACGGACGAAAAAAATATGTAACACAATTTTTTTTCTGTTCTGTTATGTCAAAGCTTCTTAGAGCAAAATTTTACTACTATGTATTGTTTAAAGCTTATTGCTGTGTTGTTCATTACGGTGCGTGACCGTTCTTTATTACGGGGCTTGCCCCGATGAAGAACACAGATCTTTATTAAGGTGCAAGACCGTTCTTCATAGCTCTGCGTAAGTTCCCTTCACGGTATAGCTGGTTTTAGTGTAACGTTGACAGGCCAATCTGTGTGGTTGCTATGAAGTGTTTAATGCCTCCTCTCTACACGTCAACGGATGCGTCCGCGGACGTCGGCAGATGCATCTGCAGATGAATCTACATGAGCCCTGTCTGTTGGTCGTTCCGTCTGTGTTTATTCACGACAGATGCAACACGCAAGCACGCAACAATTAAAAATGGATGTTGTGACCGTAACTACTGCAGCTATTTATTTAATTAGTACTTTTATCTACTACTTGACTACATCACCATAATAAAATCTAGGTATTTATGTTGTCTTAATTCCAACTCAAATAAAAATTACCTGCTACATGTCCAATACGCTAAAATTAAAAAAAAAAAAAAATTGTTAAACAATCTAGGCCTGGCTTTTAATAAATAAGATAGACACCAAAATAATAAACAAAATAATCTTTACACTCTGTAATAATGTACTCATTTTAACATTTCATCGAAAATATATCAAATTATAATATAAAAAAGTTTATAATAAAAAAAAAAATGTTTCATAATATTATTTTAAGAATTTTTAGGGAATCCTAGATTTATAATAATTTTTAGCTTCCGTCTCAGAATAGACGCTCATTTTGTCGGGGCTTGAAAAGAAGCGAGTGGGTTGTAATCTTCTCCGAGGCCGCAGGTAAGTTTTCAGTTCCATTTTCTCTGAAGCGCTTGAATAGAATTTGCACCTGGACAGCCCAAGAATTATGTTATATTTCAGTTAAAACAACTGACTCTCTTCATAGAATTAGAGACTAGTTTTAACAAGTTAAGACATGTTTAAATTGAGGCGTAGGAATTTTACTTATGAAAACCGACATTACCTAATATTGTATTTTAGTTGACAATTAGTACCTATAATGTGCCTGCCCCAAAGGTATTTATATTTATGGTAATGTTTTGGATTAAAATTAGGAACTTTGTATCCCTTGTTTCATGCAAATAAATGTTCTGATTGATTGATTGACCAATTGACGTCAAAATGCGTCTAATTATAAACGTATTGTATTGTAACAACATATTTATCCAACATAAGTTGGGGTACATAGTTTTTTGCACGACGCTCGGTATCAACAGAACGTAGTACCGTTTAGTATAATTGCATCGATATACATTTACTTTTGGCGGAAACCATTCGTTCATTAGGCATTATGGCACGATGTTTTCAATGCCGATGAGTAAAAACTGGCATAAACATACAAGGATTATGTGTTTCCCTTATTACTGCACTAAAAATTGCGAAGGCAGCGTTTTCATTTGGTCGACCTAGATTTAGCCAATACCTACGGCGATTGGTGTCCAGTCCACTATTAATGACTAGTTTAATCTAGGCTGTTTGCTAATAACCTTATTACTTTTTGATATGGGTGTGTGACAAAAACGTGAGCGAATTTACGCTGTTTTCCGCGCAGGGTTAGGCAGATCGAAAGAAAAGGAAGTCAATGTAATTTTAACAATGTATTTAGTTGGTGGAAATGCGTGTGTGTTTCTCGTGCAACGAAAAAGAATAAATTCCCTTTTCAATTTTTTTTCCAAAATACATAATTAGGGAATTTATTTTGAGAACCTCAATATCTTTCTATCTACAACATTGGGGGGTCGAGTTGCTCGGATCCGTAGGTGAATACCGTCAGAGTCCCTACACGTACCCCCTGGGTGGTGCTAAAGGAACAACAAAAAGTAGCAGTAGAACTTGTGCCCAGTTCGCCCGCAAAAGTACTGCCTCCACACCTGGTAATCTGCCACTAAGTATGAGTTTGAACCAGCTACCTTCAGATTGAAAGTCGGCGTCTATGCCCCTGGGCTACCACGCTCTCATTGTTTATATTGTAAATGTTAAAAAAGTAAGTATGTATGTTTGGATGTTTAATAAAATTTAAGTCACAACGTATTGATGTGGCTGAAATTTTTCTTAAGTAGATGATTGACCGGAACAAACAGGTGAAGGTGGGTAATCATTTTTTTATACTCTATTTCTTCTGATCCGTCTCCACTTCCAGTCGCTATTTCGGGACTTCCCCTTAACATTTCATGTCGCCTTGCAAGGTTAATGTCCTCCCTAAAACGTATATCGACCAGTTTCGCTCTCGATACGGTTGATGTTATGTCAATGCATTGTAAAACATTTTGCAAACACAGGTTTAAAATCCGGTTTCTCGGAAGAACAAAGAGCAATGATCTTTCCTGAGAGATTCACTTTTGGAGGCATTGTACTCGACGATGTTTCCCTTCGCTGGCCGATCGTGGGAGTGGCTTGTACGGTCGCCGAATGTCAGCCTGAAGATAGTTGGTTTGAATCCAGGCGCACGGTATTCTTTAAAATGTTTATATGCTTACCTGTTACCTCGTTTGCAAAACGGTGATGTTTACAATTTTGCTTCGAAACCGGTGCAGCGTGTCCTGTTAATAAGTAAAAAATCTTGTATTATCAATCTGGATAATACAAGATTCTGGACGGGCAATACCCGGTAGTATTACCCGTCCAGAAAGTACTTCAATGGGAAATTTAGCCCTTTCACTCTCGCTTTCCGACTATAGAGCTGTACCCAGTGTGAGCTAATATTGCTGATATGGAATCTTTTGCCGACTTTCAATCTGAAACTCGCTGATTCAAACCCTCTGTGCACTATGAGTTTTTCACTTGAAACATTGATGTGCACAATACCACGGTCTCCAAAATGCAACGGAAAACGTCAAAAATTCGAAAGACATCTACCAATCCGGATTGGGCTCCCGTGGCTCAAAGCCAGTTATCGAGAGTAGGCTGGTGTCAGCTGTGGGAACATTAGAGGCTGGTACGATATGGGCTCGATCACTCGGGAAGAGAGGCTACAGATAAATTAATCACTTAAGTGACAGTACGATAGACGTACACACAACTAAACAAGCTATAATTAGCTTAGGCATCATTCTTCAGTTCACCCGTCTCTGGAAGGTAATCCAAAGAACGTGTCTCACTTTCTGTGTTGAACTGTAATTAAACTCGCATGATTATTGTGTATTAATTTAGGTATTTTACTATATTTCTGTGTAGACGCTATACAGACTTTTATAATTTCGTTTAAGAGTTTCTTTTTGTTTTTTAAGCTTAAGTGAATGAATGATCTCATCTTGTGTTAGTATTAAATATTGATATAAGTACTTTTTTGTTAGTTTTATTAATTTATTTTGTAAATCCTATCCTACTAATATTATAAACGCGTAGTTTGTAAGTAAGGATGGATGTTTGTTACTCAATCACGCCAGAACGGCTGAACGGACCTGGATGAAATTTGGCACAGTGATATATTATAAGACTATAATATATCACTGTGCCAAATTTCAACCACCTCCCAGAAGTTACTACACCCTATGTCGTTGTTTGCGGGTGATAGTACCGTAACGATATCTTGAATGAATTAGCTTTGTATTCAATAAAAAAATGGCAAAAATAAATACTAAAAACAAAAATTTAAAAATTTAGACAACGCGATCCTGCATCTTTAAATGATTCTGATATAAATTAAAAAAAATACTATAATTGTAAAAGTAAACAATCCATTTTTTAATTTATGCGTTAACAGTTTATTTTATAAACTCTACAAGATGCCCTAAGAGATGAGGTTCAATCACTATTAATAGCTTACCATGGTCTAATTGCCTCTAACATTAGGTACGGGATTATATTTTGGGTAACTATACTGATATTTTTGTAATAATAACTTCCTTCAATGTATATTTTTAGGACAGCTTTGCTAGTCAAAAATAATTCGAATCTATCCTGTCAGCTTTATGATGTCGTTGTTCGAAATAGACGAGATTATAGTAAAATGTGTTCATAGCTCAAGAACCGCATTGATGTGTCTTTTTTGCACCTCTCCATTAATATTTAACAAGTTGCCTGAGCCACTAAGACAGTTGCCCTTCGATGTTTATTGACAAAAAAGTATTAATTAAATGGATTTGGGACTTTATTATTCGTGTTACCGAGATATTTACCATGATTTGTGAGTTTTGTTTACTCCCGATATTTCGACGCAGTTACATGCGTCATGGTCCCGGGCAAACAGTCCAGTTTGCCCGGGACCATGACGCAAATCGAACATGATGCAAATCATGGTAAATATCTCGGTAACACGAATAATAATGTTCATAACCATGATAGTTTTAAAAAAGGATTTGAGACTGAAAAATCTTAAAATCAAACATATCTAATATTATATGCTTTATATGATTTTTGTTAATTATATTTAATAGTTGTGTTTTTTTTGACATATATCTGTATTCATTTTTATGAATTTGATATACAATATAATTTGTTTGTATACCATTATTATTGCATGCATTCAAAGACAATGCACCATATCAATATCTACTTGCATGTATTTCAAGACATAAATATACTTTGATTAGAAATTTGAATCGTGAGTGTGTGAATTAAAATTTGTCATAAATTTGCAGATTTTCTCAGTTTATGTACGAATGTCCGAGAATCGTTGAGTTACAATAAAACAAAGATATCCTTATTATCCTAAAATAAATATTGTATAGATAATTGCACTATTTTTGGAAAACAGCTAAAAACATGGTATTTAAAAAAAAAACATTACTATAGACGTTTACGTTATTGCCAGCTAAATATAGACATTATAAATTTACCTTGCAGCTCGTTTCAAAGGAGTTTGTAGAGTAGTTGAGAGCTAACGAAGCCTTAGCGGTCAGACGATAGCTGAAGCAACTATTGCTCAAGCGATAATAGCCAATGGTCGATCAACCTTGATCTCTGTCAGGGCTGCGTTCGCTCAGCGACCTTGTAACGCGTAGCTACAAGCTGTGTGGACATAAAAAAACACCATACGTAATATAAGGACTTTTAATATTACCACGGAAACCCAATGATAAATGATTGATGTCACAAATGCATTAAATAATTTGGTTCTACAACATGTTACTTTTCATACGGTGCTTAAGTTCGTTTTTTAGTATAAAAAGAAAATAAAAAATAAACGTTTACACACTCATACAATAGCATTCCCATAACACCCAAGACCCGTGAACAAACTTGATGCTTACCACACAAAGTGCCGGGAATCGAACCCGGGAACCCTCGCTTCGAAGGCAGGGCTACTACCACTACGCCAAGGAGCCGTCGTGAGGTGGAGGATGAGGTATTAGAACATGCTTTCGAGCGTAATAACAATATGTTATCTCATCACAGTACGACTGTTTCGGCCGCTGTGGGATTTAATTATCTGTGGGTGTGAATACTCACTTAAAAAAGTGTTATGTACCAAACTAGTTAAAACCAAACT
Organism: Aplocera efformata; assembly: GCA_921293045.1. Taxonomy (NCBI): domain Eukaryota; kingdom Metazoa; phylum Arthropoda; class Insecta; order Lepidoptera; family Geometridae; genus Aplocera; species Aplocera efformata. Next base: position 1,166,400 of record OV121045.1, read on the forward strand.
ATACTAAAGCTATAAGCAAAATTGTCATGAAAATTGATTAGTTGGAGGATGAATTCACACATGTTAATTGGAAAATAATTCGACTACTCAATTATCATTACAATCTTGATTAGGTTCAGGCGTAGTCGGGTTTTAATTTTTAACACTATATTTTGTATGTATATTTTTATTAGAATAAAATTATCTACCTTTAATTGCAGATATTTTAAAAACGGTTTAGTTTATAATATTTCTAATAACTATTGTACTATTTTAGACTATTTAGATAAATAAAATGATAACTCGCTTGATTTATTTCGTTTCGAGACATTTATTGCGAATGAAAGTCTCACTTTTGATAAACTTCAAAAAATTATAGCCGCGCTTATCTATATCTATACAAATAAATAAAATTGAAGTGTCTGTTTGTAATGACAAAATAACAGTTTTTTTATTACATGCATTTGAATGTATATTTATAACAAAATATTTTTTTTAACATTTTTGTCTATCTGTTTGTTCCGGGTAATCTACGAAACGGCTGGACCGATTTTGATGGGATTTTCACTGGCAGGTAGCTGATGTTATAAGGCGTAAAACAAAAATGAATTAGGGTTCCGCGCAAAAGACACCACGCAGATGAAGTACAGCTAGTAAATTATATAATATGAACACGCATATCACATATGCGTGTTTATATTATATTATTTACTAGCTGTACTTCGTCTTGTGTTTCTGTGTTTGTCCATGCCATCTGCGACACACGGAATCCTAGTGCAGAGGTATGATTCTGTAAACGTTATTATTTTTATGTCAAAAAATGATACTTACAGTAGTTACGCGGGAACAGAAGAACATACAAACAAACGGGTTGAGTCATAACTCATTTTGGCTTCTCCGTAATCTGGCACTAGTTGTATTGTAGCAGTACCATTTGTACGTACATTAAAACCCATCATTAATCGTGCGGACCCCAGTCTATTGCGCGCGGAGGATGCTGGAGACGCAAAATGTCCTCATGAATATTCATCATCCCGTAATGAACAGTCATTCTATATTTTACTCGTCTCGATGGGTCCATCCCGGCTCCATGAATGGAAATGTCCGTATGGAGATTTTGTGGAAAACTTTACTCAACTATAATGGACTCGACATGTTTACTCTGGCTTAGCGAGTGTAGTCGAGCAATTACTCTGCATCGTTGCTAATTTCTCCAATTTTTCCTTGTTTATAATACAAGATTTGCTCATGGCAAAGCTTTCCTAGTTATTCTTTACCGATCATCTAAGTATGGTCAAACTTGCGCGCAGTCAGATTAGGATGCGAGACCGCTTAGCGGCATTTCAACGGTGTGCTTCTGAGGACACGTTATCATATTAATAAGCAGACGTCAGTTTTTAAGCCGTATTTCAGGCAACTTGAACAGAATTAATCGTTTAAAAAAAGTTTTCTTTGCGATGTTTTTACTCAAGTTTAATGCTCTGTGGACTGATGAGAGTAACCGGATTTCCATGTTACAAGTTGTTTAGATGTTGCACATGGCTTTATCTTTGATTAGTTGGATGCATGTCGTCTCTTCACGACTTTATTATTAGTTCTCAGAACCTGACAATGTGGATACGTATAGCGCAAAAACTTCCGAAGCCACTGCAGAACTTCTAACATTTATGAGAACATTTTTTTTTGGTAAAGTTCATTGTTAATCTTTTGCGGTTAGATGGTCCTGGGTGTGGGGACGGGCAGCGAATCGCCGATGCCTTGAATTGAAAGAAGTATATCGCCCATTAATTCGAAGCATCTTCCAATGCACGCAGTGGTCGCGTCGCGAGTGGACAGGTCGCGCCGTTGACAGGTTTGAGCGGGTAGAGGTCGACGGGCCAGCATCCTGCCCGCGAGAGCCGCTCGGTTGACCTTTATCCCATCTCTAGGAATGCCATGCGAGATACAGCCGCTCCCGAAATCGTGACATCGATTAGAAGCGAACGGCGCACGGTAATCGAGTAACACGATTACGAAACTATAAAATATTATGGAGTCAAGTTACGTTATGTAGGCATTCGGAGTTGCGAATTGTCCGCTCGGCTCGGCCGCGGTGTGAGCAGGCGTCCGGTGGCAGCACGGCGCGCCAGTATCGCGCCGACCGCCGCGCAAGTCGCTCGACGTACGCTGCGCCTCGCGACTCCCACCTCACCACTACTAGTGCCGTGCCCTGCCGTGTTTAAATCCCCGAAAGTACGTAAACAAACTGCACGAGACCCGTGAAAGTGAGTGACACGGAGCCACACGCGTGCGTATTGCATGACCGTTGCGAGTGGTAGTTAGAGTCTTGCATTCTGGAGGTGCCGCTTGTTCTTTATTAATTGAAAAGTGATTGTAACGCGGTCACGGCCGAGGCACACATGTCCGGCCCAGTTTTCACGATCGCCGGCGTCTGTGGTGGATTCCGTTCGAGCTGGTTTCTTTGTTTACCGCGGGTGCTGCACTTGTTGAACGCGACCACCGCCGCCGCAGCCGCGGCCCGCTCCCTGAGCACGCATCCCGTCCTGCCGCGATCTTTGCTATGTCACTAATTGGATCTTTGGCGCCGATGGTGTTACGTGACGTGCTATTATTCGCTTATGGCAATTAATTCTGCCGTAATACTTAGCATGCTTTAGTCGATTGTGAAACTTTCGAAATAGCTAACGTCTATGTATTAATATTAATGCAAGAGTTGCTATTCACCACGATTGGCTGCCGTTATGAATTATTGAATGTAAAACTGCATGATATGATGTTTGCAATGGTTCCGATTCAGATGAAAATTATGAAAGCAACAAAAATGCCACTGCGTATTGAGTCGAGTCGCTTCCGCCGCCCATTTCCAATATTGTTTTTCAACTACCTTCCGTTTGAGTTATTAGTAGCCTTGACAAATTACAAGTACTGTTATAGAGGGAAATATTGTTTATGCATCACATCACCAATCTCAAAGTGTTTATATTCGAATGACATTTATGCTGGTTACGGCAAATCCCGTCTAAAACGTGACTTCGCGAACTAATTTGCTGCTGTTCAGTTTCTGAGTTTCGTTCGACGAACTTCACAAAAGGCACTCATTTCGAACTGTTTTGTTTCGTCATTTGTTTCTTATTCTCTAATCAAACTTGTTTTGTTGTTCATTTACTTTTGCTATAATAATAATAATAATTATTATTATTAAATAATAGTTGGGTCTTAACTCCGCGGTCGGTGGTTCTAAAATGTTTTTTACTGATTATTTTGTAAATAAATAATATATTATTTAGTAGTGAAGAATGTATATATAATGAGATATAAAATATAATACTAAGCATGAATTAATAATAGTGAACGATATTTCAGATCGGTATAATAACAAATCCATATTTTGTTAGTAGAAAATATCTTACAAACGTATGTTTGGGGTATAAATTATAAATTCAAATTAATTTCTATGCTAGGATCTAATCTTTAAATTTTATGTACTACATACATAAATTTAATTATCTATTTAATAATCCTTTGTATGTAACTGTATTTCTTACGTTATAATCCCATGTCTTTTCTCAATTTCATAATACATATCTTCGAAGAAAGAGATTGAATTCTATATCTTGCTAGTTCCGAGTGATTTAACTTTAAACCTGAGAAAATAAAATAGTATAAATAATTTGATGTGAGAGATTACTTTGGACGAACAAAGGCCATATTAAAACATTGTTTAATCAGTAGGAATGTACTTATTCAATTTCATAATATTATTAAATATCAAATATCTCCCGCTTGATATCGATACTTACATGTAATTTTAAAAAGTATTGATTGAATGTTGATTAATAAGAAACCACTAAGTAGAATTTAGAACTGAATTTAGAATACTACAGGACTATTACGCCTTTATTTCCTTAAAAACTTTAAGCTAAAGAAATAAACAATTAGTAAGAGAGCCTGGCGTACAAACAATGATTTTCAATCCAAAATGAAGTATGCGTAATATCACGTTACCAAACGGTGAAGGAAAACATTGAGGTAGCCAGCATGTAGGGTACTACAACCAGATTTGACGGCATGTGATTCGGTTGCAACATCAATCAATCATCAATCATTTTTCAGACCTTTTGCATAAACACAATATACACAATTTACAAAATTTTAATATATCTTTATCTACCATTCCGGATTGGGATTTGTTAGATAAAGTCTATTCGTTCTAACTTGTCGAGAGTAACATCGTGTTCCTGCAGCAGCAAAATTAAACGCTGAACGTCTTACGGCATTCCCTATTTAGTTGTAGTTACCAGCCGTAAAATATATAATATAGATGAAGTATCGTTTATTTCGCTATTTGCTACCGAGCGACACCCATGCCCGTTTTAATAAGCCACAAGGTAATAAAATAATGTGAAAGACATTTATTTAAAATGCAAAAGCGTGGATTAAAGGATGAAAAGTTGTGTATGTATGTATGTACGTATTTACAGGCAATAGGTATACAAGATGTGCCTACATCACATTGCGATCATCATTACGAGATAGTGTCAATTATTGCTTCGGTCAATGTAGGTAATGTTCGAGACGTTTCCAAGAAGCAGAATAGGATGCGATGTCGGTTAATTTTCAGGCAACGTATAAATTTGCAACTAGCGACCCGCCCCGGCTTCGCACGGGTGCAATTTACTAACGAAGAATGAAAAGTGTGATTAGCAAAAGGACTGATTAGAAGAAATGTTCTAGATCTACACTAGTGGGGATGGTCTTCAAATATTGATAAACCCTAGGTAAACTCCATTCTCACAGTTATTTTTGCAATTTCGGCTATTCAAATATATTGGCGTATAATATTGTCTCCAATAGAACTTAACTCTTCGTTTAACATTGGTATCAGTGTTTCTAATCTATCTTCTTACTTTCGATGAGCCATTTCTTTTTAATTTAGAACACGGGTTTATCAACTATCAGACCCACTCGCGGCATCGGATCTGGGAAATCCCGGCCGTGTTGGCAAGTAAACATAATGCAGGAATCCCCTAGTCGTATTCCGCAGCATGGTTTTGATTGTGTATAGTATAATAGTACGATTGTAAGTATTCTTATCTTGCATATTTTCGATGCTGATACGAAGCAATGCCGAAGATATAATATAAACAAGTGGCTATTGTGATGTTAGCAGTATTTAATAACCAGTCAATTTTATAATATAGCTACCTCAATATCTGGAACCAATTTTAAATTGAATTCGGAGACTACATAGAGACTGCCTAGAACAAAGAGAATACCTAATTTTGCAATTGTGCAAACTGTCAGACGAACTGACAGGACACTTGAGAGTCTTGTCAGTTCGTCCTGTCACTCAAGTCCCGTCGTGAACTTCTGCAACACCAGCTGATGCTCTGACGGTCTTTGGGCTAAGGATTATCTCACCTGTCAAGTGACCCATGATTAAGCTCGGTGAGAATATGGTTGTTCCTATTTCAAAAGAAATTTTGTCCCACAACCACGTGCGTTTACAAAATATGTGATAAGCGAATTAGGAGAAAGGGTCATCTGTATGATTTGGTTAAGACGTGCAGTGTGTAGTGCGGTGGTGGAAATTAGCCTCGGGCATCTTAACTGGCGAACAATATAGCAGAAGTATTTGGTTCGTTGAGGACTCTGTAATTTTAGAAGTCACTTTGGCCTTACCTTCCATGTGCCTTGTGTATAGGACTCGAAATTTTGTACCAAGGTTCCATGTAATATGAATGGGACTGCTACGGAATCTGAGAGATTGGATAAATTGCGATTTTTTGCGGCACATATAACGTCAATAATTAAAAAAATGCCGCTTTATTATTTATTGAAAAAAAAAAAGCAAACTATTATATAATTTAGATGTATATGATAGGCTCAGATAAGCTGAAATAGGATGTAAATGAAGCAGAAACAGAAGCAGAACGGAGCGCTCGATATAAAGTAATTTCGACGTGGTATATTGAATATCCTCGGCTAGATTTTCAATGTAAAATAAGCTTTAGAATTTTTGTTATAATAAAGACGGCATATCTCGCTCGAACACTCGTCTAAACTTTTCAATGAAATACGATATAGCTATATTTATTAACGACTATACTTCAATGTAAGTTTACTCGTGCGGGGAGAGCACAATTGCGAATAAAACTGAGAAATTCAACTTTAGCGAAAGGGATGACTAAGTCGTTCATCTGGCGGCACGAAGGTGAAACGTCCACACAACACCACATAATTTTACCGGCACCCACATCCTTTAAACTGTGACAGCGAGCGATGCGACGTAAGATGCCGTTTGTCGGTAGTAATAGGTCTTTCGTGGCAGGTATTTCGAAGATCAAGTATTTTGTTCCATACGGTATCACGTATCGTTTGGACAGATCACAATTTGCACATATAAATACACATATTCATGGTGGGAAATTATCTCCAGAAAACAGTTGCAAGCAGTAACAGTGTGACTAGATGAGGTGTTACTGGTTGGGAAACCACCAGATTTTTTTAGATAAAGTGATCTCCACCCGCGCTGCGGTCACATTATAGTTCGTATTATATTTCTAATTACTTCCTGCTGTCACTCGCTGATACCTATTCGTAATTTATATTTATTCGTGATATGAAATTCATCAATTTTGTTGTAAATTATGGTAATAAATGCATCAACTCATGTTTTGTAGCTCGTGCAAATATATTCAATGCAGAAATTACTTTTTATTACATCATGGAAAGTGCCAATGTGCCACTTAAGGCATGTATTTCTGTTATAGTATTTTTTATATTGTGATGTCTTTGGTCCAAATTGGTGATACAAATAAATAAAATTGAAGTGTCTATATATAATATCAAAATAACAGCTCTCTCTCTCTCTCTCGGCTAATCTCCAAAACGGCTGGATCGATTTTGACAGGACTTTCACTGGTAAATACTTTTATCTTGGAAAAATAATTAACTAACAGCAGAAGAATTAATTAGAACTATAATAATTATAATTCTTATTATTATTCTTTGTGGACATTTCGCATGACAGCATCTAAACATTATGGGAACCAGATTCTGAAAGAATCTTCCGTATCAGCCTCTAATGTGCCCACTGCAGGGACACTGGCCTACTCTCGATAATTGAGAGTGAATGGGCTCTGATCTACCACGGGAGCCCAATCCGGATTGGTAGATGTCACATGTCGTCGAATTTTTGGTTCTAAGACATGCCGGTTTCCTCACGATGTTTTCCGTCACCGTTTTGAGAACGTGGTATTGCGCACATAAATTTTTTCAAGTGAAAAAACTCATTGGTGCACGTGTGGGTTTGAACCAGCAACCTTCAGATTGAAAGTCGGCGTCTATGTCCCTGGGCCACCACGCTCTCTCTGAAAGAATACGTCTATAGTTTTTTTTTTGTAAATACATACATATACATTATTAACGCCCAGACACAGAAGAAATATCTATAATATGTTTGTCACACAAACGTTGTCCTGGATGGGAATCAAACCCACGACTTACAATGCGGTAGCAGAGCTGTGACACCAATCAAATCTGTTCTCTTGCACCGCCAATACTATTATCGATAAAATATATAAATAATGTGGAATACTACTTACTGTACCTACTCGGAATAGCCAATCAGTGGAAGCCTTATCGAAGAGCCTTCAAGATCATTGCCCAGTAACTTAAATTGACTTAAACAAACATAAATTCTTATCCGTGACTAATTCGGTTACAACTTACAGAAACCGGCTTCTCTCGCGTATCGAGAATAGGCCGGTGCCCCCGTAGTAGGAACACTACAGGCATTTCAGCAATACAGGGAACAAAAGTTGAATTTCTATCGTATTGGGCGAAACTGGGTGCGACTTCGGTCTGGTCGTATTGTCAAGGTCAAAATACCTTATTTCCATTGAATTTGTAAAAATTACTTGGAAAAATCACTTTTTTTAAATATATAATAGGTGTGTGAATATGACTCCGCCCCTTTTTGTCAAAATAAAACACATTTGTTCGCTTACAAAATTAAAAAAAAAATTATTGAAAGTATGCTCCATCTGCAGCTACAACCTTCGCCCATCGTTCAGGTAGTTTTCGTATTCCTTGCTGGAAGAAGTCCTGGTCTTTTGAGCTTATCCAGTTGTCAATCCAAATTTTGATACTTTCACATGAAGTAAACTTTTCTCCAGTAAGGTCTGTCTGCATCGTCCGGAATAGGTGGTAATCCGAAGGAGCTATGTCTGGTGAATATGGCGGGTGGGGTAACACTTCCCAGTCCTGTCCCTCTAAATATCTTTTTACGACTTCTGCGGTATGCGGTTTGGCATTGTCATGCTGAAGAACTAATTTGTTATGTCTATTCACCCATTCTGGTCGTTTTTCTTCTATGGCTCGCTTCAAACGCATTAGTTGTCGTCGGTAAACTTCTCCATTAATAGTTTCAGAGGGTTTGAGCAACTCATAATATACAATACCTTTCTGATCCCACCAAATACAGAGCATGACCTTGGCACAGTGAATATTTATTTTTGGCTGTGATGGGCCTGGTTCGCCTGGTTTCACCCAAGCTTTTTTGCGTTTAGGATTTTCGTAGTGTATCCATTTTTCGTCTCCTGTGACTATCCGATGCAAAAATCCTTTTCTTTGCTGTCTTTGAAGCAGCATTTCACAAATGGTTTTCCGACGTTCCATGTCTCTTTCTTTTAAATCATGTGGAACCCAGTCACCGGCTTTTTGAATCATTCCCATCATTTGTAAACGCTTTGCAACAGTTGAACGATCAACATTTAATGCTGCAGCTAATTCTGATTGAGTTTGGCAAGAATCTTCCGCCAATAATGCTTCCAATTCAGCATCTTCAAATTTTTTTGGTGGTTTTCCATGTTCTTTATCCTCAGTACTAAAATCGTTATTTTGAAATCGTCGAAACCATTCCTTGCAAGTTGTATTAGACGGAGCATGCTCACCATAAATCTCCACAAGCAAACGATAAGTTTCCGCTGCAGTTTTCTTCGCAATAAAATAATGTAATAACACTTCCCGCAAATGACGTTTATTTGGAATAAAAACCGACATTTTCGAAAAGGTGAAAACAATTGTTGCTTACACTTCAACCAAATATCATAAAATGCGTTAGATAGCTGACATTCAGTACTATCGAATACAAGTATGGTCATTTATTAGTACACGTAAACAATACTAAAAACGACATCTGTTGAGAAAGGGCGGAGTCATATTCACACACCAATATATACCTACGAGATCATGCATTCATATTACAATGGTTAGCATTTGTTCAAAACCTATCCGACCCTCCATAGGTCAGTAAAACCGACTCGTGTGCCGTGACGGCAAACGGCACGACGTTCGCTTATGCCGTCATGTTTAACAAAATTTTTTTGCTGGAATCAACCAATTGAAAATTATTTTTTTTTCTTTATGTGAGTATGTGACGGAACGAGCTGAGGGCCCACCTGATGCTAAGTGGTGACCCTCGCCAATGACAACAGTAATGCGTGCGACTCAGTATGAGATCCAAATCTTTACTGAGTCGCATTCATCCTGCTACGTGCATCACCAAATATGTAGGGTAAATAAATTAGACCTACTGTTTTAGTACTTATACTTTTAATCGAAGCATGAGAAGACCCAACTCGCATCGCGTTGCACCTGTTCCCCGAGACGAGGATCTTACGCCTCATGTGCATGTCATTTCACCGGCACCCACACCTTTCCATTAATGAAGATCGTGATGATCTTCATTCATGTCACGATGATCACGTAAATTAAAAAAGTAATCATAATTATTAAATAAGTAATTTTTTTAAACTAGTATGATGTTCATTTTAACGTAATTCAGAAACTGCTTTTTGAAATATGTTATAAATAGTTTCTGTCAGATTTATTTTACGTCTTGCACTCTATGATGCATATCACAAGGTTTAGTCGTTCAGACAAGTCACAGATCATCCACAATTTTAAGCATAGCGTGTTACAATATAAAAAGTAGTTACGTACTAATCCCTTTCAACCATCTCGTTACGATATCACCTGCCTTAGATAGAACATTAAAGTAGGTTATATTATGTAAAACCTTTTACTTTTCGAAAGGCTTGCCGGGTCGATAATGCCACAGATTAAATTATATTAAGTTGTAGAACTTGAATAGACGTTTGTTTGAATTTGTGTTGATCAACATAATAATAATCATTTTCTCCCCTAATTTTCGTTCATAATGGGTTCATCTTTCGTGGCCAACACTGGCTAGTAAAACTGGGACTGTTTTTGTGTCCTCCGAAGCTCGGAGCCGCTCATAAAATCTCTAACTCGAAGATAAACACTATGAAAAAAATTACATTTTACTATTGATGCATAATTCATTTAGTCTACCTCCGCTTTTAGATAACACAGTTGATCATAATTAAATTAACATTGGTTCTATAAAAAAAGTACCTGGGCGACTGAGCTTTTTTGTAAAATCGTGGTATATCGGAATCGGAATTTTTATAGTACCAATCAAGTACCAGAAAAAATTACGAGATGGCGCTGTATTAAATTTTCAGCACAGTTTTTTTTATAAAAAACGTTATTCTTTGTACAATTATACAGGTAAACTTATAAAACAAAACCCTAACTAAACACAAAATTTCATCGAAATCGTTATACGTGAAGTATATCGAAAACTCTAATAAATATACAAAAAATTCTCGTTTAAAGTATATCCATAAACTAGCGACCCGCCCCGGCTTCGCACGGTTAGTAAAGCATCAGTGTCGTATCAGAAACTACTCGTGCGAAGCCGGGGTGACTTGCTAGTGTATTACACATATAAACCTTCCTCTTGAATCACTCTATCTATTAAAAAAAACCGCATCGAAATCCGTCGCGTAGTTTTAAAGATTTATGCATACATAGGGATATAGGGGCAGAGAAAGCGACTTTATTTTATACTATGTAGTGATAATATAATATATCTTTATTTCAGTAACATTCAGTTGATATAATTAATTCATTTAGCATAGATACTAAATAAGTTAATTATTTAGCATCAGGTAAAAACAAGACGCAGTAAAAGTATTCCAGTATGTAGATACTTGATATTATATTTATCTATATCTTCTTACGGTAAATTTATAGTACTACTAGCAGCCCGTCCCGGCTTCGCACGGAGTAGTGACATAACTACAATAGTTGGACATATGCTACCGCGGAGTTTTTTGTAGACATTATGATGTTCTTCAATATTGTTGTACATTATTTTGCTCTATCGCTAATAGTTTCGGCAGCGCATTCTACGAAAGACATTTTAAGACTCATTTTTCTACACCTTCGGTTACATTGTTCAAATTTTACCAAGGATCCCTAATTTTTTTCAAAATGAAATGTAGCCTATGTCAAATTGGAAGAATGTAGCATTCTATTGGTGAAAGAATTTTTTAAATCGGCCCAGTACTTTCTGAGCCTATTCATTACAAACATACAAACATAGGTACAAATCTTTCCTCTTTATAATATTAGTGTAGATTAAATAAAACAACTTTGTGGAGAATTTAAAAAAGAACTCACCACAGCCTCCCACAGGCTCAGACAGAATTAAGCAATTTAATAATGTTTATTTTAACATATAGACTAATTATATGCTATAATATTAGATGCGCAATATAGTACTGAGAATAACCACACGAATTAGCTCACGAGTTGCATCTCGTTCATTCATAATATTACCAGTTTGACTTGCTTTTAAAATCTTATATAACTCGACTTCGATTTACCACAGACAAAAAAATATACTATACAAACAGGTGTATTTATTGTTAACGTGCATACCGTAATGTACGTGACGCACAGCTGTGACACAGTTTTAGTTAGATTTGCACGTCTATGGCATATAAGTCTATGTTCGAACATTATGAAATTGAAAGGTATTGGGAGTGTCAATGGTCTGTGTGGGTAGTTATCGTACTAAACACTTGATTCAAAGACCCCTTGAGTATTTTAAAAATAAGTATAATCACTAAACCTCGCTCCAAACGCTTCAAAACCGGTTAAAGTGCTTCATATGATAGTCGCTAGATCTTACTATATTGCAACTAGTTTCTTTTTCATGTTGTATGTGACTGGTTTTTTATGCGTAAAGTGACCGCACTGGCTGATATAATCTGTAGGCTCATAGCAACAGAAGGAGTGCTTTTTATTATTTATAGGCCGATTATTCACCTGTCTCCTGATGCTATTACGGGATAGTTCGTTATTCGACGTAATTTTTTTAACACCGGTCTAAAAAGGGGATGAGAAAAGTTTGACGGATGGGAATATCTGTATTATGTTGTCAATTCTTTGGTGTAATAAGTTAATATAACACTGTTTTGTGACGGAAGTAAAATTGTGGCCCGATTTAAAAGCGGATATTTTTGTATTAGCGCTTATGTATGAAAGATTATTCTTAGTCATGGTTTTATGGAAATCCGTTACTAATTTCCAAGGTCGTCAGTTTTGCAAATGGTTATTATGATGGTTTTTGCACGTGTTATTATTGTGAATAAACTTTCAATTCTATTATATTTTACGAGATATTTACAATGATATGGGAGTTTTGTTAACATGAATTATAGTAAAAAACTTTCGATTTCAATTATATGAGTATAAACAAGAAATAACTAGAGTACGTTTAAACTTATTACTCAAATAGACTAGATGAGTTCTTGAACTCAAAATGATGCAGTCCCGTGTGAGTTTCAAGTGACTTAGACTCACAGGTACTACGGTTCTAGGGTGACTAGTGGTTCCACACTAGGCAATGCCTTTGTGTTCAAAGCTAAGGTAGTAATTTCGTTTCAGCACTTTTCGCGGAAATGGTTTTGTGTATGCAACATAATTGGTATGGTTTGTACGTGGTGGCAACGTATTATTAACTCATGCTCACAAATTAGCTTCATTATTTAGCGAAGCTTTGTTTCACATTCCTTTGTTTTATTATAATTCTATGAATTAAAATATTAATAGCAAATTAATGTGACAAAATATCTAAATGTTTGGGGGAACAAATTATCTCGCCTCGTAATGAGAATGAAATCCGAAGTGTAAAAGGTTGCATTTGGAATAATAAACGCATTAATATTAGAATATATTTAAATTTTAAATTGCATTGGCTGTTTACGATTTTAATGGTAGCTAAGTGGTGACAAGCGTCATGATCTAAACCTAGCTCGTAGTTGACTCACACCAAATGATTGGCAACAATTTTTTAAGCGCTATAGGTACAAACAAATATACATATACATATATATATATATACATATACATATACCTACAAACAAGTGCTAAAGTTAGTAATGAGAACGCATGATCTTGTAGGTATACATATTTATTTAAAGAAAGTGATCTTTCCAAGTTATTTTTAAAGAATTCTAATATTTTTTAAACAGCAGTTTTCGGACTGTGATGATATATTTATTATGGCTATAATAAGATATTCTAACTACTAGTCCTAACGAATAATCTTTTTTTTATGTGAATGTGTGACCTGATGTTTAGTGGTTACATCCGCCCATAACAACAGCAATACGACTTCGGTCCTCCCCGACCGAAGTATTGTATGAGAATACCCAAGTCGCCGCTCGCCACCCGAGGCGGGGATGTTACGTTTTATGCGGATGACATTTCACCGACACTCACACCTTTCCAGTGGAACACAGCAATGCGAGTGCACCGCTGCTTGGCGGCAGATTATTAGATGTGGTCGCAGTACTTTTCCAGGCGAATATTGCTCAAGTTCTACTGCGACTTTTTGTTGCTCCTTTAGCACCACCCAATGGGTACGTGTAGGGATTTAAAGGGTACTCACAGGTAAATATTCCAGTGCGCGAGCCTGATTAATTTTGAAAAATTTTCTCTCTCTCTCTCTCTGTGTGTGTGTGTATGTTTGTATTATCAATTCGGTTCAATCAGCGTTAGGTAATCAGTGTAAGGGCGCTTTCAAAGCACCCTTTCTCCTAAAAAGCACCCTATTTCCACTATGAATCAGCTAAAAAGGGTTTTTAGTCTACTATTCATTTGAAAAATCCGTTATTATTCGAGCTATTTTCGGTTACAATGCGGCGTACAGAACACATAATATAGATAAATACGTAGCTCAACTCATCTACTTTCGCCTACTACCCACTATACCCCTGAATAACAAACACATGAAACTAAATGTTACTCTTCTGACATTTATAAAAATAATATATTTTGTGCCTAATGCATTCTTTTAGCGGTCTAAAACCATCTTCGAATTATTGCCTTTCTAATAAAATCGGTTTGGGGCACATCGGTTGGATGGTTTCAAAGTCTATAGGACATAGGTAGAAACCATTTTTGTGTTTTATATATAAGGATTATAAAAGCAATGACATAATCTGGGATTTACTGAAATACTCGTACCTAGCATCATAATCTGTCCAGTTTCAGAGATTAACAAATACCCCCGAACCCGGGACTCCTCGCTTCGAAGGCCACTACCAAGGTACTACCAACTAAGCCACAGAGTTGTATTTTTAATCAGTTACTTGTTATCGGTTATTTATCACTTTCAGACTGTCAATAGGTTCTGAAACCTTCTGAAACATTCAGGTTCTGTAATTATAATCCTAAGCTATGAACAGTAAAACTTCTAATACCTAATATAAAAACTGTAAATTAATGGTTTAAAACGAGCACGTTTATTTGTAATCCAAAAGGGCAAAACTTAACTGTAATTCAAATTTAATGTTTAGCTAAGGACTTATTCATGTTACTAAATTCTATTGAACTTGAAGTATTCAATTTGGCTGAAAGATCAACACTCCAAGTTTCATCACAAAATACTTTGTTAACGATGGGTTATTATACCGACTGTCAAAGGATGAGGTTATCAATTTTAAAAATATCATGGTTATGAAAATTATTATTCGTGTTACCGAGATATTTACCATGATTTGTGAGTTTTGTTGACTCCTGATATTTCGACGTAGTTACATGCGTCATGGTCCCGGGTAAACTGAAGTCTGCGAAGTGGACTGCGTCGAAATATCGGGAGTCAAGAAAACTCACAAATCATGGTAAATATCTCGGTAACACGAATAATAATGAGGTTATCAATTCGGCTATTTTTATATTAAATATTTATTTATTTTATTAGTAGGACAACACAGGATTACACTGAAAATACAAATATTAGTTTAAATTGTTTACAGACTTAGTGTACCCGTAATAATAGGGTATCACACCTTGGGCAATAATGACAACTTGACAACAAAAATTTAATCATGAAAATATTCATCAATGGAAAAGCAATATAATTTTTTCTTATTTCATTTGCAAACTCATTTATGTCAAAGTTAATTTATTGGTTACCTCGGCCCCGATTTCAGAAAATGATTGATTAAAAATCCAACATCAACCATTTCATCCCCTCTACGAATGGAGGTATTATATATAATTTGTGTAGCAATTGGCAGAGGAGGCAAAATAATTATAAAAGTATTGTATTATATCAGTTATCTAGTTCCCATAGTACAAGCTATAATAAGTTTGAGGACAGACGGCTGTGTGAAATGTTCATGAATATATATTTATTTACATGATGATATAAAAAGCATACATATATATAAAAACCTAAAAGATTTTGAACATAGCATTACTGTGTTCCGGTGGAAGGGTGTGGGAGCCGGTGAAATTACATGCGGTTCAAACGTAACATCCCTGTCTTGGGTGACGACTTGGGTCTTCTCATATTTCGGTTGGGGAGGACCTAAGTCGTATTGCAGTTGCTATGGGCGGGGGTAACCACTTAAGATCAGGTAGGGCCTCAGCTCGTCCCGTCACTTTAATTAGATACAAAATCAGAACAATGTGAGATTTAGCTTAGGAATGAATTTGCTCCACTCTAGACGCAAGACCATATTCGCGAATATGTAATATGTCTCCGAGGGGTTTCTTGTCTGTCTTTTCCCCTCGGATTGGTCGGTTCAGGTTTGACGTAAACTTAACAAATAAGACTATATACTCGTAAAAAATTAAAACTGACTGTAATTTGACATATCTGTGTGCATTTAATGCGCCTAAGGAATCTCTGCGACACGTTATACACTCACGAATATTTACTTGTGTGTGTAAAATTTGACGTGTTCAAATTATACTTGAGATCTAAAGTAATAGATGAGTTTGAGTTTGAAACGCTCTATAAATAACTCTATAAATGTATTACATTTTAAGTATCAAATACTTAAAATGTAATACATCACTGGGCTAGAAGCTTTAGTAGGTTCAAACAAGCACGCAAAGGTTAACCACGCATGACAAATGGTAATAGGTACAGCCTCCAAATCGCAGGTATGGCTGGTTCGAGCCTCATTATTTGGCCCTATTCTTGTTCAGATTATCTTAGAGTAATAAGAGAAGGGGATGTAGTCACTGGTTAGATCTGACACGATAGACAACCTTATTTGTGGTTAAAGACATTTATTCTCAAAAGAAATGGCATTTCACTATATGAGAAATACATAATTGGTAATTATTTATTTGGATGTAGAATACAACATAAAACACAGAATTTAATTCAACCTTATCAAAACTATATTCAGAATACTCATACTCATTCTCATTTATTTTCACCGTAATATCATTTGTGAACACTTGGTTATGTCAAATTTACATTTACATCATATTATTGTATTACAATTATTATGTGGTTCGGTACTATCTAATAATTACAATAGACAAGCATATTAGCTTCAAAGAAATACTTTCAATAATACAATTATAATGTCATATTAAAAATAAAATATAATTAAACAATGGCTGCTGTATAGTGGCATTGTCAAGAAATAAATGATACATTATAATTTCAACATTACATAAAGTATAATGGAATGTCAAATAAATAATTTTCTTTTGTTTTATAATAAAACTTATTGTTCATTTTATAAACCCTGGGGTTTATGATTTATGTAATACCAAATTTGTTCCCATAATTTGGCCTAAACCGGTTCATACCTGACCAAACCTGCAAAGCTGCTTTCTCATCACTCTCATCAGATTTCCCTCCGAAGGTTTGAACGTACAAAGGTAAGGAAAAATTGAATCAAGATCGGTATAAATTGTTTTGTGTGGGTGGCCCACTGTAGAAATCCTTTCAACTGGTTAATGAAATGTGAATAACGTTAGTCGATTGAGCAAATGTTTAATTTTCCAGCTGTTCGTGTTGTAGGTAAATATTTGGACAAATTACAATGTTTGTGATCATAACTTAACGTTCTATGATAACGATAACCATTTAGAATTTGAATGATTTCATTTTAATACTATAATAAAGTACCGATTCGCTATGGCTTTTGTAATGCTACTCTAAGCTAGGCACCAGATTACTGATACAGTATTTATAAAGGATGTTTTTTGTAAATAAATAAATAAAGTCAGTCAAAGTCAAAAATCTGTTTTCCCGTTGAATTCATAAAGATAATGGAAACGTAAATTTTTCTAAAAATAAATTTGTAGGTGAGAACATGCATCCTTAAAACTAAGTTTGGAACTTGTTGAAACCCTATTCGCGAACGTGGTATTGCGCACAGAAATTTTTCAAGTGAAAAAACTCATTGGTGAACCAGTGACATTCAGATTGAAAGTCGGCGTCTGTGCCCCTGGGCCACCACGCTCTCGATCAGATCAAAGCCCATTCACTCTCAATTATCGAGTGTAGGCCGGTGTCCAGTTCCAGTGTGTTCCAGTGGGAATATTAAAGGCTGGTACGGACATACACACAGTCATACCCACCTTTGGTGTACACCACCCTTAACTTTGTAGAATACTTTTATAAGTAATTGTAAGTATCGAATAACCTATTCCGTAAATTCGCGATTGCAATCGATTCGATATTACGACGTAACTAAACTCATTTGGTATGCTGGACATTGCAATAATTGAAAGTATTAGTAGTTATAAATTATACATACATACAAGAATTCACGCCTTTTTAATACTGACTTCAAAAAGGAGGAGGTTGTTAATCAGTTGCATCTTTTTTTTAAATATTTACCGATTAAGATGATCGTCTTTTGTTTAAAGAGATTGAATGAAAAATCCACCCTCTATTGCTAAAATAGATATTAAATTTATAATACCCATATATTAAAAAAATGTGATGAAAAAATGTACCTTTTATTATTAAAATAGTTTTTTTTTAATTGAAATTTGAAATTAGTTGGACTTCGAATTGACAGTTTCGTTGGGCCAGTTGACCATGTTTTTGCAAATCTCATGTTTTGCCATGTCCAGGCATACTTTAGATTTGCCATTGTTTTGTGAATCAACATCAGCGTTAGGTAGGTTTCACCTACCTAACATAATGCTTTTTCGATGGTTTTCTGTTTCTATTTTTTGGTATATGTCTCCCGTCTGGTTATTTTATATTTGTTTTATAATTTTGTGTGGTAATTACTGTTTGTCGTTACAAATCAACATTTTCTATTTCTATTAAATTCCTTGGTAATCGACCAACCAGGACAAAACATTGTATAGTAACGAATACTACAATAGAACTAGTAGTAATAAGATTGGGTCTGTGTTAAGCGAAGTACCGACAGTACTTATCTTTTTATGTCACTTAAGTGATGGAACGAGCAGACAGCCCACCTGATGTTAACTGATTACCGTCGTCCATAAACAACAAAAATATGACTCCGCCTGTATTGTGTTGATTGACGTCCAGGTTTTGGGGGGTCCAGTTGCTCGCGTCCGTAGGTGTATATCCTTTGATTCCCTACACGTACCCCCTGGGTGGTGCTAAAGGAGCAACCAAAAGTAGCAGTAGAACTTGTGCCAAGTTCGTCCGGGGAGGTACTGCCACCACATCTGGAATCTGCCGCCAAGCAGTAGTGGTTGCATTACTGTGTTCCGGTGGAAGGGTATGGTTGCCGGTGAAACCACATGCGCATGAGACGTATCATCCCCGTCTCGGGTGATGGACGCAGCAGGATGAATGCGACTCAGTAAAGATTTGGATCTCATACTGAGTCGCGCGCATTACTGTTGTCATGGGCGAGGGTCACCACTTACCATCAGTTGGGCCCTCAGCTCGTTCCGTCACGAATTCACATAAAAAAAAAAAAAAAAAAGGTTTTTTTAATGTGCTTTACCATACATACATTTCGTGAGGGTTATTGTATTGTGGCTAAATGACGAATGTACTTGAGAACTAGATTTTGAGTTTCCCTTAATCGCTAAGTTGTTCGAAGTGTAGCTCAACTATTTGGACCGTGGCCAGCTATTATTGCAATATAATGTAGGTAGGTACTATAGCGACTGATCGCCGATAAGTAAGTTAATCAGGCGTCATACATTTCAGTATGAATAGGAACAAGAAATTATTGAAAAAAAGCTGTCTGCGTGAAAAATTACAAATAACATATTGTATATACTTTTGTAAGCCTATATTTTGATACCCCACTAGACGGGTTTTGATGAAAAATCGGCTACAGAGCAAGCCAAAGATATAGGTATATACATTTATACATACACTCGAAAACCATAACCGTAATTTTGTTTGTAATTGGTAGCCTGGTTGTGCAACAACATAGATTTCCCTTGAAAAAGTCTACGGGCGAAACACCACTTTCTTAAAACGTTGAAGAAAAACATCTTAAGAAATCGGGCACATCCTAGAACCAAAAATACGAAGACATGTGATATCTTCTAATCCAGAATGGAAGATTAAAGTCCATTCACGATCATTTATTTATTTTATTAATGGAATGCTTTGCCTGAGTCTGTGTTCCCTGACCATTACAACCTGGGAGTCTTCAAGAGTAGAGTGAATAGGTTTCTCCTAGACAAGCGTGCTCCATCGTCGGCCGCATCTTCACTTTCCATCAGGTGCGATGGCGGCCAAACGCTTGGCTATACATTAATAAAAAAAAAATATCGAGAGTAGGCTACACATTGAGAATATTATAATGCTGATGCTACGTACAAATCTCCGGACACCAACACAATTGCATCTTGATATCTTAGTGCCCCCACTAAAAGCAACTTTACGATTCAGTTGTGAGACGCAGCTTCCCTTTCGAGCTAGTAAACAAAGCACAAAAACCCGATCAGCGAGTCAGGTTGCGCAAGCGCAGTGAAAGTACTCAGGTGTGTTTGTCTAAGCGCCCTTGCCGTTGTTGACCTATCGACGGTTTATCAACTTTGTGAAACCGAGCTTTAGACGGTGATCAACACCAGATATTTCTTTGATGGATTAGTTGTAGCCCTGCTTTCTGTGCTGTCGCGGGTTCGATTTGCCCTAGGATAAAAAAAATTGTGGCGAGAATAGATATTTTCTGTCCGGGTGCTAATTAAAATTATATGAACGTATTTTACACATAAATCATCAGTAATCTGGTTCTCAGTAGAATATAAAACAATAGAAACACTTAATTTTGTGGTATATGAACAACTTGTGAACAATTATAAAGATAATTACTTAAACGGTTAGGTAACAACAAAATAGGTAACACAAGCTATGTTTAATGTGGGGTTGGCTGACTTATCTATATAAAAAATATAAATGAAGTGTCTGTTTGTAATGTCAAAATAACATCTTTTTACTAAATGTATTTGAAAGTAAATATACATTTTACTTTCAAATACATTTAGTTTTATGTGGTAAAGTGATGGGACTTGCAGACGATCAAACTGATGTTAAGTGGTTACCACCGCAAATAAACAACAAAAATATGACTCAGGTCTTCCCCTACTGAAGTATGAGAAGACCCAAGTCGCATTGCATTGCGGTTGTAACTCTTAGACGAGGATGTTACGCCTCAAGTGACTGTAATTTTACCGGCGCCCACACCCTTCCACCAGAACATAGCAATGCGAGCGCGCCGCTACTTGGCAGCGGATTACCAGGCGTGGAGGCTGTACTTCACCGGACGAACTTGGCACAAGTTCTACTGCTACTTATACAGAATGTATAACAAGAAAATAATTTTGAAAATTTTTGTCAGTCTGTCTGTTTGTTCCGGCTAATCTCCGTAACAGCTGGACCGATTTTGACGGCTCTTTCACTGGCAGATAACTGATGTTATAAGGAGTAGCTTTTATTTAAAGCTTTTTTAGGTTAGTAACTTTTTAATAGCTTTTTTGTTACGATTAATTCTTACGGCTATTTTAGAAAAAGAACAAAATTAAAATCACATGCGGATGACGTTGCGTGGAACGGATTATATAGGCTTCGCTAACCATTTATATAAAATACGTTTTGATTTAATATTTTTATTCAATTTCCTCTGAAGCCTCAGTACCTTCCGTGAAATGGTGGTCGTTCGTCGCTGATAATTACGAGTGTCAACAGCCTTTGAAAGCGATCCCTTGTACTTAATACCATTTTACTGGAAAAAGAAGCTCGCCCATTTTATTATGAAACAGAAATAATTCTCCTGAATGTCTGAGAATATAATTATTTTATGGAGGATATCTTTGATGGTTTATTTAGAGAATGTGTCTTTAGTTTTTTCGTCTTCAATTAGTTTTTATTACAACTTCATGAAAGCTTTTTTAATAATCTAGCTTTTACAGTCGTGTTGGTATCTATATAACAATATATTGTTCAAATTGGTTTGTTTGTCTTCGGTTACTTGAATCATTCCGCCACAAAGGTCTTCCTTATTTCTATATATTTAATTAAACAGTCATCTGCAAATATTATCTGTTCAAATATTGAATTAAATAATGAAATTGGTCTCGCCTTCCAAAACGCGTGATCTACAAATAAATCAATAAAACTTAACCCGTGACGATTCAACTGCTTAAGAGAACTTCGCAAATTATTAACCGACTTCAAAAGAGCGGAGGTAGTCATTTGTGAATACCTTATTTTTTAATGTTTGTATCACGGTTTCTTCGCCACAGTAAACTATAGGGTTTTATCATTAATATAATCAGTACCTTGGCGACCCAGATTCGCTCGATTTTTTCGTGTGAAATCGTATTTTATCGGAAATTATATTTATTCGATACGAATTACACATTGATTAAATAATAATTTCTTATTGCTCCAATTTGGTAATGTTACTTGATTAGTTAACACAATATTTGCATTAAGTATTACTATTGGATGTAAGCAAAATGTCCCGCAATGGTTTAACGTATAAGTCAAACCATTCCGGTTTAAATATAAACCATACCAAAAAAATGAAGACGATCGTAATAGTTGGAATCAAACCACAACCTATGCATTTAAAATCAAACCATTTGCCAGTCTCGAGGGCGATACAAACACTGTTTATCTTAGAACAAAAGAACCTAACAAAATAATAGTCAATTTTAAAATGTCAATCAGTGTCCTACATTAAACAATCCAATTGAATTTCAAACGTTCTTTCAATAGGAATAAAGTCCAATTACATTACCAGGTCTACAAATCAACATTCACAATAAATAAATGGTTATATACGAAAGTGAGTTTACCAAGGCTGACTAGTGTCGGCCGGCCCAGTATGCTCGAATTATATGTGTCAATCTAAAATATTCTTTATGAATTCACTGTTATAGGGTTGGTTGTGTTTAGGTCGGTTTCGTGTTTAGGTATGTTAGTTCGTTACCATGTACAGAGGTTGCTTTCCTTGCGTTGTATCGCTTTAGATTTAGGAGCAAATGGCTCCGTTTGGTGCGAGTGCTAAACTTTTAATGAATTTGTTGGTGTTTAATTAATTAGATTTTTATCGAACCACATTTAAATGTTACGGTTTTATATCCATTTATCGCTTGGAGATGTGTTAATTATAGTTTCGTAAGCTGGCATTTGTTAGTTAGGCCTTCTTTGTAGATTTCTACAATAGTTTTCAATTCGGCAGTTTTTGTTCTTTTCGCTATTTCTTCGCCATTTGTAAACTGAGTTAGGTGATTCCTTTAATTTTATATGGTGTATATCTGAGGTGGTCTCATGGATTTGCATGTAAATATTTATCCCTAAGAGCGAAAAATAAGGGATGAAACCATTGAAGTCGGTTTATTACATTTTACATTATAAATTAGATTATTTATCATAAATCAGTTACTTGTTTTTGGTATCTGTGCTATGTTTCATGCATATTAATTAGTCTAGTTTACGCAATTAGCTATACATTTTGTTTTCTCGTTCATTAGTTATGGTAGTAATTTTAACGTTGTTTTGTTACTTGCATATAATAAAAAGCATGAAAACAGAAATATAACATATTATTCGTTATACTTAACTCTGTTAACGGAAAATAGGCATTAAACATGACAGGCTGTAAGAAGCGGTCGTTGCTGCGTTCCGGTGAAGGAATGAACGCGCCAGTAAAATTACAGGCGCATGAAATGTTACATCTCCGTTCGGTTCCTAGGTCCTGAGTTTCAACTGTTGCTTAGGGACGGCGGTAACTAGTTGTTAAGAGGGCCCTCACACCTCGTCTACTTGGACCTCTTTAGTCACATATGAATAACAAATTACAAAAAAATGCAAAGGCCCCCGACTTGGTGTAATGATAATAGGCTGATAACTTTGAAACGGCTGAACCAATTTTGATAAAACATGTCTAAGAACCACCGCTAGAAAACCTGTTTTCAAATAGAAAAAAACTGTGCCTAAATCGGCTCACCCGTTTATGAGCTACGGTGCCACAGACATATAGCGGTCAAACTTACAACACCGCTCTTTTTGCGTCTGGGTTTAAAATAAAAACCGACCAAGTGAGAGTCGGACTCGCGCATGAAGGGTTACGTACCATTATCACAGCTAAAATACAAGTGGTGTCATGTAGTTTTTGTATGAGAGCCCCTAAAAATATTTATTTTATTCCGTTTTTTAGTATTTGTTGTTATAGTGGCACCAGAAATACATCATCTGTGAAAATTTCAATTCAACAATCACGGTTCATGAGATACAGCCTGGTGACAGGTGGACAGACAGACAGACGGAGAGCGGAGTCTTAGTAATAGGGTCCCGTTTTACCCTTATGGTACGGAAATCTAAAAAGGAGACTTCGATCTTCACGATTTCATTAAATTTAGCATTACATACGCAAATTACTCCGTGGCTTAGTTGGTTGTAGCCCTGCCTTCGAAGCGAGGGGTCCCGGGTTCGATTCCCGGCCGGGGCACACTTTGTTTGAAGTTTGTTCTCGGGTCTTGGGTGTTTGTCTTGTGTTTCTGTGTTTGTCCATGCCATCTGCGGCACAGGGAATCCTAGTGCAGAGGTATGAGTGTGTAAACGTTTTTTTTTTTGTATACTTCATTGAGTATACTTCATCATCGTTGCTCGCAGTATAGCATTTGAAGTATAAGTACTCATTATATGTACTTACGGATATTGTTTTTAGATGCAACCAGCCGTCCAGACCATAAACATCATGAATAATGCGGATGATGTAATATGGGAATACCACTCGAATAAGCTAAAGACTAGAATTGACTTGTTGTGCGAAATAATTTAATTGGCCAAGTGTGTGTCGACTCATGCATAAAAACCCTATACTTTACATATATACAAATACAAATGTCTGACTGTCCTTAGAGCTCAGTTGGTTGTAGGTGCCTTTATTTATGTAACGATTAGGAAAATTCTTTAAGATATACTTTCAGATTAGTTACATAGAATTTTAATCAAAATCGGTTTAATTTTTTTTTTTTTTGTGACTTTTTCTTCGCTCGTTGCATACCGATATTGATGTATTTTTTAAATGTATCATATTAATATTAAAAAAGACACCAATAAGGGCAAAAAATTAAGGATTAAGGTATGGAAGTCGGTTTTTTTAAATCTTTCACTTGTAATATCTATTGAATCTAAAGTACTCACCATCAACAACAGTTTGACCGGGACCATGACGCATAAAACTGCGTCGAAATATCGGGAGTCAACAAAACTCATGAATTATGTTTGTATATTGTCACACTTGTCGATACGCCTGTGCACAAGCAGGGCTCGAGATTGTTCTTCAAATCCAAATAAATTATTGCACTAATTTAATATGATAATTTATTATAAGATGTTAGAATTGTTATTAAGCATGAAAATTTTATATAATTTGTATTTAGGTAATAAAAAGTTGACTACGCTATTGCATTAGGTTAAAACTGTTAAAATAGTTGTTATCATCACTACATAGTATAAAACAAAGTCGCTTTCTCTGTCCCTATATCCCTATATACATAGGCTTAAATCTTTAAAACTACGCAACGGATTTTGATGCGGTTTTTTTTAATAGATAGAGTGATTCAAGAGGACGCTTTATATGTATAATACACTAGCAACTCACCCCGGCTTCGCACGGGTAGTTTCTGATACGACACTGATGCTTTACTAAATAAATAAATGTAGTAGAAATAGCTTAATTTAAAGTATAGACCCAAACATAAACCCTGTTAGGCCACAGCAATGCTTAAGATTATAACTTTCCTAACAGTTCTTTGATCGTTCTTAACAGACATCAAATCTCAGTTAATGAGATGTATGAGTGATGCATGAGAAAGTTATTTTATACAGCTTCTGATAATCACGGATCTTTTGCATCGGCAATGATATAACATCTGAACGCGTTCGTAATAATTATGTATAATGATGTCATATAACTCAATACTCAATACTCAATACATTTATTGCTTCTCATAATGGTACAAGGTGATATTGTTGGTTTACATTCTGAGTTTCACATTATGGACCCTTGTTCGGGTATTACAATATTAATAGAGGCAGTCCGAGGTTTTCTAGATAGCGTGTAGGTAGGTCTAAAATACCTACGCGCTATAGTCAATTTTATACCAATACATTGATTGTCCGATATTGTGTCCATGGAGTTATTAATAATTTGAGACATTAATTTGCCAAATTTGATAGCAAAGAATACAATTGGTAGGTATCGCGGACCTTGACAAGGCTGTATTTAATGTACTTATAATTAATGGTGAAGTGCGATTCAGTCTTACACACCAGAGGTTCCGTGCCACAAATTGTAATACAAACACAATAATATTTATATCTCGAAATAGATAATATGACAAATTTTAAAATGAAACGATAGGTTTCCGAACTAGTAAAAACTGTATCAAGTACTAAATGCATAATTTATTTTTATGCGATAATAGTTCTGAGACGAGCTGGCGGCCCACCTTATGTTAAATGGTTACTGCTGCTCATATAAAGAAATACGACTCCTCCCGTACCGAAGTATGAAAAAACCATTGAACTCGCGACACTGTTACCGTTACCGTTACCGACACCTCTGTGTTTAAGTATCTGTAGTGTAGTCTGCTTTTGTTTATACTTCTGTCAGCACTCCCGGAATGCCACTGTTTTTTTTTATACTGTGTAGTATGAACACTCCACTTAGAATACCCGCCATAATAACATCTTTCTATATATATATATATATATATATATTCATATTATTGTTGTGCCCAACAGGGTCCATGATGATCTGTATCTAATATTATAACATCTGTTTTTACATTGTGGAATACAATAAACTATTGAGTATTGAGTATCTCATACACCGGATACACCACTGCTGAGTATACTACAGTAAAATTGTCAGACGCATAATATTATCATAGGCAGTGATAATATTATACGTCTGACAATTCAAAAAGTAAAGACAGAAGACATACGATATGCTTTGCTAAGTTACTTTATGCCAGAGATCTCTAAAAAGAGCAGAAAATTAATAGTTTCGACACAGATAATATAATTATTAGTATAGAACATGACAAATTCGAACAGCTGGTCCACAGACGTAGACTTTGAATCTGAAGGTTACTTGCTAGTTCAAACCCACAAATGCACAAATGAGTTTTACACTTGAAAAATTTATGTGCGCAATACCATGGTCTCAAAACGGTGAAGGAAAAGAACTTGAGGAAACCGGCATGCTAACCGGCATAGAACCAAAAATTCAAAGACGTGTAACATCTACCAATCCGGATTGGGCTCCCGTGGTAGATCAAAGCCCATTCACTCTCAATTAACGAGAGTAAGCCGGTTTCCTGTAATGGGGACATTAGAGGCTGATACGGACCATCTTAATGGTGGAATCGTATCGTATTATGTAATTATATGTCACCATAGATAATATATTTTTATCAAGCTGTTACATACTAAGGTTTAATTCACTATTGTTAGCGACACCGTACAATCAATGGACAAGAATTAGCGAGTACATACATTTGATGCATCATCGTGAGATGGTATGGTTTTTCCATAGACGAATTAGGTACTAAAGTACTAGACCGAGCAATTTGATACTGAGAACTATGCACGGAGATGCAGGAGCTGCAATTCGCCAATCCACTGCTATGTTAGGAACAGACGTAATATTAACAAATAAGACTAGCTGAAATATGAAACTGACTGTGATTTGACATTTGACATGTGATGTAACTAAGAAGCTCCTGTGACGCGTTATATGCGCACTAATATCTTTAGTTGTTTGTGTAAATTCAGATCAAACGATTCTTGAGATCTAAATAAATAAATATGTTTGAGTAATCGCGCATCACACGCAGTAGTAGACTAATGTTTATAATAATGTGCTGCCTTATGTTTATATGTGTGTGCCTTCGAATGCTGCCTTGCTAAGTTGACTGAACGAGTTGCAGCTCTCGCTCCTACAGTGGCGACTTTCAGCACTAAGTTGCTTGTCTGGTATTTTAGTAGCTACATAATTAGTCTATGGTTCGTTCTCAGAAATGATACTGATATGTAAGGTATTATTCCAACGTGATAGATCTACTTATGATATCTAAGTACCTAGTATTTGCATTATGCTATAGAGACATCAAGTATCAGACGGGTAAGGGTGCCGGTGAAATCGTAGAACATGAAACGAGATTTTTATGTCAGATGCGGTTTAATTCCTTTAGGGAAGACTGCATTATTAAATAAATATTAATGGATATTTCACACCGCGTAGTGAGCCTCCATTTTTTTTTGTTCCTTCTTGTGTAAATCAATGTCTAATTACCTTTCCTGATATCGTATTTTAGTTGATATTGGTGACCTATTATAAAAACAATATTGTCTATTTTGAGACGTATCATCCCCGTCTCGGGCGATGGACGCAGCAGGATGAATGCGACTCAGTAAAGATTTGGATCTCATATTGAGTCGCACGCGTTACTGTTGTCATGGGCGAGGGTCACCACTTACCATCAGGTGGGCCCTCAGCTCGTTCCGCCACTCATTCAAATAAAAAATAAAAAAGCAATAAAACATTTTTTTTTTCTTTTCCGTTGGTCATCATAACTTTGAGATGAACGTTTTAAATTAAACCTTCCAATAGTAAAATACATTTTCTACAGCAACCAGACAACTAGGGCAAAACTTATATCAACGATAATTACCAGGTCGACGAAGTTATATTTGGTTCCACTAGGAACCTTATATAAGGTAAAATTTATTCTCATCATTGAAATGACTGGCCTCATAGCTCTGTTGGTTGTAGCCTTCTGCGCTGGTTCGATTCCCAGGACAACTATTTGTGTGAGGAACATAAATCTTTGTTCTGCGTCTGGGTGTTCATATGTAATATATGTACCTATATATTTACTAAAAATAGTATTTTATCAAGCCGCCAAGCAGCGGTGCTGTGTTCCGGCGGAAGGCTGTGGTGCTTGGCATCAGTTGGCCAATCGCAAAGAAGAAGTGTTGTTGTTGTTGTTCTTTGTTTTATGGCTTTGGGAGAACTCTACAATTCGCCAACGCCACGTTATAGTTAGGCAAAGAAGAAATGGATATATTGATTGAAACGACATTCGCTTCAGTCCAAATCGTCTGAATTCCTTTCAGTCAATTCTATTGAATAAAACAAATTATATTAATTAGCGGGAAGCGTGCGGAATTTCAATAACTTTATATGTTAACATAACAATTATGTAGGTAAAAAAATATTTGATATGTTTTTTCAACTTTGGCTAACACTTTGGTTAAGAAACGCTAGCGTTTCTTAACTCTGTCCCGCTCGCGCGCGAGCTATCCATGGAATGCTATCTCTGTCAACGACTTTGGGAGGAAGGAAATCTGTCTCGATAGCTACACAACTTTATTGTGAGAACTCATAACCTCCTTAGCCGTAGTCGCGCATAAATCCCAATGTCAATGCGAAAGCCATATAAATATGCGTTGCATCATGCATTCATTCAACAAACACGATAAATAATCCTTCCAGTTAATTATTTTCTCATGTACGTCACACGAAGACTATAAAGTTCTGGTCAGTCTGCTTCCAGACGTGCACTAGTGCGCTATATCGACCACAGACGTTTGCAAACAGCTGCTTGTGTTTGTGTGTTAAGGCATTAAAATAAACTCGTTCGTGCTATACTCCATCAGGGTAACAATTATTGTAAAGGTCAATGTGCTTGTTTGACAAAACCCGAGCGAAATACAATTGTTGACAATCAAGAAAATAAAAGTTTTTAAGAGCTTACTATAAAATATCAGATTCCGTAGTTGACAAAAAGCCTGGGAATGAATTTGCTTTTTGACGCATGGCCAACATCGTGGCCGATAATGATGTCTCCGAAGGGTTTCTTGCGTGTTTCTGACCCTTGAATTGGGCAGTCGTGATGGGAACAGACATAAGCTTAACAAATAAGACTAGCTAAAACATGAAAAGTGACTGTAAGTGGTTAAGTGTGCATGTAACGTGCCTAAAGAGCTCCTCGGCAGGTACATGCGCGGAAATCTTTATTTACGTCAATGTCGCTTTTTAAATAATCATGAAGCAATAACTAGGTAATATGAGGTGTACTGTGGCCTAGTAACAAAACATATATACACTCGAAACCGTAATCTGTGAGTTGCAGGTAACCATAATCAAGTCAGTAATGTGATCACGCTTAAATATCAAACAAAGAAACAAAATGAACAAATTATTGAACTTACCTACTACTTTACTACTACCCGGATTCAGATATTTGCGGCTTTTATTTCGAAAAACCCACTCCGTATCCGTCGAAGTTTATTAGTGTCACCTCAAGATATTCTCATTGTGCCCACAGACACAATACAAGCACAAAAAAACCAGTCATATCTGAGCTTTTGTGGGAGCCATTATGGCGATTACTTGTTTATTTACGATCAGTAGCTGGCATGTCAATGAAAATTGTTTATAATATACAGGTCTCATAGAGGCGTCACATTTGTTAACAAACGTGTTTGCAAACTTACGCGTATTGAGTTAGATCGTTAAACGTTAGTTTTTGTTGATAACGGGCCTTTTCCATAAATCTTTAGCCAGACAACTTAACCATAGTTTTAAACATCTTGCGCCATCTTGGAAAGGTATATAGGAGTGGTTTTCGGTATCATTTCACCACAGAATTACGTTCTCTAGTCAGATATATTCTTAGTTACTTTCAAGTCCTTTGCCAGTCAATGATCTTTTACCTTTAGTTTACACTATCATGTCACCATGTTTTATTATTTTTGAGAAATATAACACATATTATGTTTTAATTGGTATACTTTCTGCTCGACCGCTGTATCTCCAATTTAAAAGTAAAGGTTAAAAACCGTTGTATTCTGAAATTTGATACGCCACCTTTTTAAAATAAATATGTTCCTACAATTAAACGTTCATATTACTAAGTTTAGCGTTTATTCAAACCCTATCGGATCCTCCATAGGGAAGAGTCACAAGTCGTATAATTCAAAAGACAGCCAGACAAACACACAAACGTTGTAGTTTTAGGCTACTCTTTACTCCTTCGGTGCGGAACTAATAAAAGCATTACGCTGGTTTAATATAATATAACATTGTTTTTTTTTTATTTCTGCCTAGAAACAATGAAAATATAATAAAAATTCAATGGCAACCTTATCGTCTGTCGCCGTCCATGACACCGATTATGGTGTTTTCAAAACGAGCACTGATTAAAATGTCGCGCCGTTGACCGTGGGCCGTGGCGAATTAACACGTGCTGGTAATGTAATACCTACCGCGCTGATCCGTTACCAGCCTCAACCCCCTCGGCTAGAAGGCTCTAACAATATAACAAGACGCAGTCGGGTAGATATCACGGAAATTTCATACAGCGCCATCATGTACCATGTGTAGGGCTTGTGGCTAAAAAGATTTTTGTTTTATTTTTATTTATTGTTATGGCAACACCTTTCGCGTTTATAATATTATAGTAGGATGAACATCCAGATATAGAACAAACATTTATATTCGTAAATCTATTCCACGACCTGCAGCGCAGAAGGCAGACCTACTACTGAGCTATAAAGCCAGTCATAGTTAAGATTTTCTGGTGGTACCCAACCACCAATAAATAATTTCAGGTGCTTCAAAACCAAATATAGATTTTCTAATTACCTACATTTTCTATTTAGAGCTCAACACGTGAGCATGAATAAGTGCCAAGAAATATACCTACTTACTAACAATTGCATAACATGGTTTAGAAAGAGGAAGTCATTATGAACAAAAGAGGTATAGTTACTGTAGGAAAGAGGCTATTCGATATCTGGGGGGGCCATGTTGCTCGCGTCTATAGGGGACGACTTCAAGTCCTTACACATATCCAACTTAAAGTAGTATTAGAACTTGTGCCATTCGTCCTTCGAAGTAATACTATTACATCAGGTAATCTGCCGTCAAGCAGTAGCGCACGGGCTATGCTGTTTGGGTGGAAGGTTGTGGGTGAAATTACAGGCATATGAGGTAACATCCCCGTCTCAAAGTGATCGCAATACGGCTTGAATACTTCGGTAGGGGAGAACTTGAGTCGTATTGATGTTGTTTATGGACGGCGGTCACCGCACAAAGTGTGGCCCGGCCGGGAATCGAACCCGGGACCCCTCGCTTTGAAGGCAGGGACTAACTAACGGAGTCGTCGGAGTTAGTTTGAGGACTTCTTTAAGACTTGTGGTTGCCACAATTCTGCCAATATACGTTAAAGTAGTGTTGTATGTGTACCCTGAAACTGTTAGTTTATTCTGCGTCTGTTTGATAGTGATAGTGGCAGTTGTCTAACGACTGGTTGAAACTGTCATATTTTCACTAGTTTCCTTTTTATTTATTTTTTCATCTCTTATTATTTTAATTTATCCATGGGCGTGAATTTTTGTTAGATATATCATTCTGGTTGTAAATTGTAACTTTTAAACAATCTGGCCATATTTTGTCACAATTAACCCTAATGCAGATAAAACTTGCGAACGTATATTAACTCGGACATTGGCAGAATTTGTGTGGCATTAATCACGCAAAAGGCCAAAAATAAGAAGAAGAAGAAGAAACTGTCATTTATGGTACAGATTATATAAGTTTACGTGATAACTTTAAACCCTCATTTGTGCTAAATGATTGTTATTGCGTAGTAGGTCTGTATACTTCACTCGTAAAATGTAATTAGTTTATAGGTAAGTGAACTTTATAGATAAGCTGTTTCAAGTTAATTATTACTTATGAACTAGTGAAGCAGAAAATCAGCACTAGTAATTTTATGTCTGGTTTTCCTTTGTTCTAATTGAGCTGAATTTGATTTTAATAAATAGATTGGTTGGTAGAAGTTCAAACGTGGTTCTTAAAGAACGCGGCCTTCTAAAACGGATGCCTGCAGAAATGGGTACCTAAATAGATAACCTAAATAAAACCTAATAGTAGCAACTAAAGCTAAACCTTCTGGAAGAAGGTATATAGAGGCGCCATTTACCCTTACTGGGTTTCATAAAATCTATTTAGTAAAAGTATCTAAAGACCTATTCATAAAGTGACATGATGGCGCGAGACATTTGGTGAGATCAATGAATATTAATGGGCCCAAACTAAGCATAGCATAATATGGTACCAAATCACTGATAGAATACTTATATTATAGTTCTTTTAAAATACATACATATCTTATTTTGCTGTTTAAGTTTACCTGTATAATTGTATTTCTTGTAAAAACGCAATTAGCTCCAAAAAACCTTTTAAACAAAACACCCGAGTGAAATTCAGCCGTCCTTGTACATATTAACACCCATACACATAACATACGCATGTTCGTCACACAAATGTCACAAAATTGGCAGACCTATACATGAGGAGTGCAAACACAAAGCTGACAAGCTGGCAAGACACCTATGGAAACTTACCAAGCCTCCAAGTAACAGCAACCCCAGGCAACACTTCTTACCAAATCGCATAGTGACCGTTTGGAACACTTTACCGGAATCAGTTGTTGGAGCACCATCAGTGAACAGTTTCAAAAACAGACTAGACAAATATTTGAACAATTAAAACACAAGTGCAGTGATATGCACGCATCAGCTCTAATTAATTAATAATAACAATAATGATAAATACCTGTCCATCCCAAGACCTAAAACGTAGAAAGCAGAGCTACAAACAACTGAACTGTTAATTAATGAAATAAGGCAGTGTCACCCGCTAAACAATGCCTCCAGTGTGAGCGTTAGTTTCTCCCGCCAAAATAAAGCCAATTGCCCGTGAACTTGAGTCGACAGTCGAAGGCCGCTGCACCTGGCGAGGAGCCAACTCCGATTTGGCACATCGTCCGAGTTTCATTCACCCCGCATTCCCTACTACCGGGACTAGACCAGCTGGGAACGTTCCCAAACTGGTGAGATCTTTTGTTTTTAATCGAAACAGGACTATGCTAGTGGAATAAAATATTGGCTAATTGCGATTCGGGATTACTACCATTGTACTTTGATGTGTACAAAGCTTACTGTCTATTTTCTCTTTCTTTTTTGATTATCTCTAGAATTTTTCTATTACCTCTAGAACCATGAGAAGTAGCGTGTTGAACATATTTTAGTTTACACAAAACAAACTCCGGATAGGTTCCAAAATCCTCCATAATTCAAACACAATACTCGTATTCTTCTCGTATAACATTCGACTTTTAAACATACATTTTTAAGAACGACAGACAATAGCGAACGATAGCGTAAAAATTGAGCTACCTTTAACTTTTGAGTAATTTTAACCCTAAAATAATTTCAACAAACAAAAACAAAAAATGCTACTAGAACCTTAACACCCCAACACCATCAACGATAATAACCACCATGTTGTTTTTATTGCTCGCCCCAGGGTTGGCAGAACTTGTTGCTTCGGGAGCGGGGGATGCCAGCGCCATACCGCGCCCTTGACACGCTATCTGGGTCAGTGGAGTAGGGGTGCCACTTGTTGAAAAGGATCAGCTTTTGTACCATGTGACATAAGCGGATCCATGATTATGAATGAGCGAGCTTTTTAATCCTTCTCAAAAAGGCAATACAGCTGTGTTTATGTCTTAACACTCGTCTTTTATTCCACTCTTTCTTCTTTTGTTTTATCATATAGATCATAGGTAGTTCATAGTTAGATCACATAGGTCATCCTTACTAGTTATTTTAAAGTTTATATATAATATTATATAAAAATAATGAGTGGTTATTTATGTATAGGTTACGTAACGATTTGAATTAATATAAAACAAAAAATATAGCAATCAATATTTACTTAATCTTGTAAAATATGTTCTATAAGCCAGGGTTTATTTATTTTATAACATAGTAAATTGCTGGCTGCTGTAACCTTCTCCGATAATCGATTATACTCTAATTTTGCACACATACTTATGTTACCAAGATTTAAAGAAAAATCACGCTTATGGTTGAAAATGTGTGGATAGAGTTCTTGAAATCGCCAATCTTGATTTATTTCCGAAAAGAGTTTCGTCCGCCTAAATTTTGTTAACTAAAGTTAGACATAAGAAAAAGGAAGCAATTTAGTTGTTAAAAGACGAAAGATCGAACACTAAAATCTCTGAAAAACACCAAACTGAAAAAGCACAAAGCAATTGTATAAATAGATGTTTCATCGCAAAAACAACAAAGTTTACTTTATCAACAAGAGTTAATATTACAAAGTACATTTAAAAGTGCGCAACCTACACAGTTTGCAGAGCAACGGCCAATCAAAGCGAAATGTTCCACCTGTAGTGATCAATCAACAAATGGGAACAATACAATAACTTGTGCAAACTTCTGTTCCAATTGGATCGAAACGTCCGCCTTTGTTTGAAAATGCCCGGGATCGTACGATAAATGGTCATATATGCCGAAGAACTGATAACCGCTGGGGTAGACGAGTTCTTGAGTGGAGACCGCGTGTAGGCAAACGTAGGGTAGGGCGCCCCCCAGCCAGGTGGAGCGACGACTTGCGGAAGGTGGCTGGCAGAAACTGGATGCAAAGAGCCGAAGACCGGGCTAAATGGCGCTTACTCGGTGAGGCCTATGTCCAGCAGTGGACTGAAATAGGCTGATGATGTACGATAAAAAATCTTGCCATGCCGTCTTCTGATTACTACTGAATACTAGTACTGTTAATTAATTTCAGAATTAAATGGGATAGTAGAGAAATCGCAAAGTATGTCACAAATACCCAAGACCCATATCGTATCTTGAAACAGTCAAACAATCAAGAATTATATACAATTTACATAAAAAATTTCATTCCGCATTAAAAAAACTTAACAATTATAAGAAATACAATATAATGACGAGTATATGCACTTGAAACGGTTCATTCAAAAACAAGCATGACAATGAAATTTAACGCGCAACTAAAAACGCCTAGTAAATTAAAGAGCGAATGAATTACACTAGTCATCTGGTTCAGCCCTGATTTAACTGTGTCCAACATTACCGAGGTTTCCATTCCAGAGTCCGGCTTTATCCGCCATGTTATTTACAAGCACACCCCATAGCGAATAATAGAATGTTAGTGTTCATTTGAAAAGTTTGCACAAATAGCATGTTCCCGCTGGTTCGCGGGAAATTAAAAAATATGGAACGATTGTACATCAAACGGAAAATATTTTCCAATAAAGCTCTTAGTAGCCAATCTTATCTTAATATACAATATATAAATTACGTGTCACGATGTTTGTCCGCGATGGACTCCTAACCTGCTTAACCGATTTTAATCAAATTTGTACAACGTGTGCAGTTTGATCCAACTTGAAAGATAGGATAGCTCACATCTCAATTTATGATCGCAATATTATTTTATTGCAAATTATTTGTCTATTATTTGACAGTCACAATTACAAAAACGTTAGCCACAGCAACGCGTGGCCGGGTCAGCTAGTATAATATATAATAAAAGTACTCATCAAAGCAACAGTCATTATTATCTGTAGGAACTCTTAGTGTGTAATCTTTCGACAATCAAATATCGCCAAACGGATATTTGGCTGCGAAAGACTTGTTATTAATCGTCGAAACTATTCTCTCTGGGTAGAATTGATCAGCATATTAATAGGATAATAATCATTCGTATTACATCATCATCGGTCCGTAGCATTCCGTCCTTGAGTTTCGTCACAATCTCCGTATTGTATCCCCTTTGTTACTGTACCGTTCGTAGCAACATTCACCGAAAGTTGGTCATCTTATGTTACGTTTGACCCCAGGTTAGTGTACCTTAGCAATGAGAGCGAAAGTATTTTTCGTTTTCTTTCTATTGAAATCAAAAGTGGTTCGGTCGATTTTTTGTGGGCACAGCGAGCTTTTGTTCGCGTATTACTGTTGTTGCGTCTGTATTTTAGAGATATTTTATCCCGTTACAGATAAAATATTGTTTAATATAAATAAGATGCTAGATTAGACATTTGTTTTAAAGCATTATCCATGTATGGAGGGTAAAATGTGTGCGCTTTTGCGAAATGTCGACCGCTTTTGCTCATATTGCTTGTTTTTTTTACATATTTTGCATGTTATTCACGTTTAAGTATGAATCTGGTTTCTTGACAATTTATAATATAAGCTTTGATTTTGATTATTCCGATATTAATATTATGCATTTATGTATGAGTGGCAGTGTAGTTATTTTTTTTAGACATTAACATTCCTTTTCTTATTAAAACAACATTACAAAACAAGATTCATAAAATTGAGTTAATTGAATCCAAAATAAGAATGGTTTTGAAAGCCTTTCTTATTTTGGATTGAAATAACCCAAGGGAAATCAAAGTCTTGCTACTGGGCATGCTTGTTACAATAATATTTACTTCGGTAGAAGTATCATCAGAATATATATCTTACTAAAGAAGAAAACTTACGTAAAATTATACCTAAATAGTGAAATTTTCTTTGCGTAATGTTCCAAATGAGAAGACAAACTAGATTTTTTATCAATCAACATGAAAACAATTACTTAAATTAATTATTTTGTTCACAGATCACCCAGTGCATTAGTGACAGCATGTAGTGATCACAAACAGTGTACAAAGTTTTTCAAAATGGCGGACACCACCGACTTCGACACGATGCCCGATGACGCGTTCGACTACACGAAAATCCCCGACATAGTGACCCCGGACGAGATGAACGAATCGGGGTACCAGGAGGGGTCGGAACAGAGCTACGGAGAGAGGCGGGACTCGAAGGAAGGGTTCGGTGGGGAGGGGGACTCTGACAGCGGGGTGGACGGAGTGAGCAGCGGGTGCAGCACGGTGGACGACTGCCCGGTGGTCTCCATCAACGACGTGGTCGCGTACTATGACGACATCAGGCCCAGGAGGCGGCACGTGCCTCAGCTCAGCTTCTACAACGTGGATATCGAGAGATTGGCTATGGACGCTATTGCTCAGGTCAGTACTCATTTTCTTTGCGATGTAACTGATCAAGCGTCCAGGCGCTATTAAACTTTTCTTCGGCACGGCCATGTGTTTCACGGGAAGTAAAATATTATTTTTATTTAGATTTTTTTGTAGGGTTAATTGTTTTAGGTACCAGTGCAAACTTCGTTATAAAGTTTAAACTTTTAATAGTTGATCCAAAAACAGACCTTAGCGTATTTTTAATATTATAACTTAACTTTTAAATATTAGCTTCAGACTAATATTTAGGATTAAGCTCAAATTTAATTGG
Organism: Aplocera efformata; assembly: GCA_921293045.1. Lineage (NCBI taxonomy): Eukaryota > Metazoa > Arthropoda > Insecta > Lepidoptera > Geometridae > Aplocera > Aplocera efformata. Next base: position 1,204,264 of record OV121045.1, read on the forward strand.
TTAGCGCGTTTATTTGAATCACGCCGTCGTTTACGAGACATCATAATTGCCGTAGCTACTAGAGTAATGAGCTCCACAGACCGCACCTCATAGCATTAAGAGACAAATATGAACAGCAAATTCATATGAATAGTAGTTTACAATTTACAACTTTAATCTTTGATTTAATCTTTGATGCTTTGTGGGATCGAGAAGGGCCAAAAAAATATATTTGGTTCTTAAATTTTCGCGCACGCAGAGTGCATGTTATATAACCATTGATATACTTATATATTGATATATTATAGTTTGTTTTATAGTCTACTTTGTATACAGAATAACCAATCACGAAATATGGACAGTTGGCAAGCGGTCAGGCAGGACAGACAACTATAATCCAAGTAGCGGCTTACGATTTGTAAACTGTGGATATTTGCTATCATTACTTGATCTACCGGAGAAAGGAATACGACTCAAATTAACCGTTTTGTAAGATATTATGCAATCACTTATAAGTTTCGAGATCACGTTTCGTATTGTAAGGCTAACTCTATTCTGTATTGTTGCTTTTACTTAGATAATTAATGTACGGGTGAGATCACACTAGTACAAATATTGTCGGCGAGTTTTCAGTTTCATTCAGTTCGTGATATCAAGTTGTCATGAACAGGACAATTGTGTGGCACATTTTCCTGTTACCGAGATTGTCAAAACTGTTTCATAATTGGCAAAGATATAGCGAACAAAGAAGATATTCCCGTTTTTGTTAAAAAGGTAATACCTAAAAGATAGATTACACAGTGGGAAACGCAAATAAAATGTACTCTTATATTTGGATAGTAACCGTCTGCTAAGTATACCTCTCTCATCCTCCTCCGTGCGTCGATATCCTCACTGCTGAGGGTCGTGACCTGTATCAAGGACTTTGCTGTGAATAATTTCTCTCTTACAATACCTACCTATTTAAAGAGATTTCACACAGTGCCACCTCGCCCCAAACTAAGCAAAGTTTGTAATATGGGAACTGTTAGAATATTTATCTAGCACATATTTTTGTAAAAACATATATATATATAAATCATATAAACACCCGGACGGAGGGAATTGAGCTCACGACCTGTAGCGCATTAGGCAGTGCAACCAGCTGAGGTATGTTTTTATATTTTTTGTAGTCTCTTTTGGCGTTGGAGATTAATAAAATTCTGTCTAGTTCGTTTTGCCATCATAAGCGCGATCTGCCGTGGCGCAGTTGCCAAAGTAATATCAAACAAATTATTCTTAAAAGAGAGTGTGAACTATACCTTACGTAGACAACAATAATTAGATAAAAGGAAAAATTTTATTGGTTTTTGGTGCGTAAAAATGATGGTTATTATTCTATTTCCGGCGTCTCAAATGATTTGATGTTTTAACTTGATTAAATAAAGTGGTTAAGTGTTTGGGTACAGTTTATCATGGACAAATGGATTTATAATTGGAGTCCATTAGAATAAGTTATTTTTAAGTTACATACTTACAAATCCTCATGAAATTTTAACCTTTATGTTTAAATTTTACAAAGTCTCATAAAATTTAAACATAAATGTTTTTGACTGACTTGAAATGAGACTTTCTATAAACATTTAGTGTTATCCAAGCGACGTACCGCGACGTACTTTGTTTTGTTATTTACCTAATTGTGTTTTTATGAACAAATTGAATAGGTATTTTAAATTACACCCAGAAAAATAGATCTGCCTTATATTTGGCGTAAAACCATAGGCTTACATACCATAGACACGCAGTTCAGAACAAAATCTCTGTCACAGCGCGCCTCGCGCCACATTGACACTTTTTGACAAACTATTTAGATTGAAGATTCTAGATCTTCTATTATAATATTATAATATGCGGCCGTTATCCAAAACTGGAATGTCTTATACGCCTGTCTTCACCGGCGCCCACACCCTTCCACCAAAACAGCAATACGAGTACACCACTGCCCTCCAAGAGTAGGTACAGACGGAAAAACGAGTGAACATCGGGGTAATGCCAATTATTTATGCACGTGTATAATGATCGGTTGTGGTATCACAGAATGTCACGTTACATTCTCCATTCATACGCGGGCAGTAAAGATATAACAGAACAATAGGCCCTCGAAGGTTTCTTTAGAAAACGCCCCGCCCGTTTCGTTTCTATAATATGTTTGTTTATTTGTAGGATGGCCCTGTTGGTGGAGAGGCACCTGCCATATAACGAACATCAAAGTAAGGCTTTCTAATCATTTTCTCCAAGGTGCAATTCCCACGGATATACATCGCACTGGGGCTAGCGGAGTGGTTATGTATGTCTCGCATAGAGTGCAGAAGAACGGGGACAAAGAACATTCTTCCAAGGCGATCTACAGAGCTGGTTTTATCCTCGTTTCAATGGATACATCACTTATACATTCCAAGCCAATTCAATGCATATGTTTTGTACTTGCTGTCTGCGGTAACGCGTGTTAATGGCGATGAGGCTCAGACGGTAGCCTTGCCTGGTCTCGGATTCAATTCCCGGCACCTGCGATGTAGGGCATCCTAAGGGGTATGCGTGTGTTAGTATTCGTTTGTTCTTTAACCCTGTCGCCGTAAAACTAAGAGAGGTGATATTTGTTATCTACACGCGGTGTGTATAATTACCACGCTTTTGATTATATTTACTTCAGTGAAATTTTTCGCTGTACTAATAAACATATTACCATTTTTACATAATCTGCATAGACAATTCACTTAGTGTGGCAACTAGCAACTGGCAATGAGTGGTGGAATGTGAGCGCTCGCGTTATGCAAGCGCAGGCACAGGGCATCAGGCTAGGCCGCGGGCACACTACCCCACTGATCACTGCGAAACAGCTGTATGGTCAGTGTTGGGTTCCTAGCTAAGTTAGTAACCATTGCTTCTTGGCTAGGGAACCCGGGTTGTATCCGGCTTGGAAGAATATCGACGTGAAATCCTGTCTGAGCATGATTTTTTTTTCTCCGGTCTGTTTTATATGTGCCAAAGGCACCTGCGACTCAGGCAATAGTACAGAGATATGAGTGTGAGCGTTTGATTCTGAACTCGAAACATATAAAGGATTAAATAGTTAGTAGGTGCGCCCTGTGGTGCTACCCGCGTTTTTCCGGGATTAAAGTGGCTTATGTACTAATCCAGGATATAAACTAACCTGGTATCAAATTTCATCCAAATCCGTTTGAGCGTGAACGAGTAACAAACCTACACACAAACAGACATACATAAAAACATTGACCCGTATAATATTAGTGTGATATCATGAGGAAAGCCAGTGATCCTCAAATCCGCATCAGGCTGTCTAGCTGTGACAATTAAAATTAAACTTTAGGTTATGTAAACATGTCTGAACTTGAATATACTCGTATACAGTGTAGTTGTATAAAAGTAGTTCGTATTAAAGTGTACAAATTTTAATCGTAGGTTTAACTTTAACTCATCACAATTACAATTGATTGATTACAATCGTGTGTTCAACTTTTGAGTTATAAGAATTAATTAATTAAATTTTGACCATCCTGAAACCCAGTTTAGATTAACATTTGCAATAGAAAAATACCTACAGCGTAATCGGGCTATTTCAGTGAAAATACACATTAAATAAAAATAAAAAAAACTCATTGAGCTTTGTTGGTATAAAAATAGTATGACAAAGATATTACTAGGATGTAGGTCGATTGCATAAACTATTGCAAACTCATCACAATAAAGTCTTCGTTCTGTTTCATTGCAAGTGAGTGATAGGAAATTGCAAAACTAAATTGGTGCCGTTTTCAATTAAATCTGATTGTAATATAGTTCGCCGCTTCTGTCAAATTGCTGGGTTCTGATTGGCTTAAAGGGTGCCAGTGTAATTTCAGGAACTTCATATCTCAGGTTGATGGACCATACTAAAAAAACTACAACACCTTGTCGAAAATGAAACGTGAAGATCTGCGAAGGATGGTGGACATTACCTAGGGCACTTAGAACTTGGGTTCTTCCCCGATGCTGTAGAGACCCGTCCCGGAGGACCATGATCTCGATAAATTTGATTACTTTGTCTGTTGTTATTTTTAGGGTAACATTATTCAAAAGTAATCCTCATAATTTCACTTCATTGTCCGTCATTCCATCTGCTAAGACCTTTTGCTCAGGACGCGTGGAGGTACCAAGTTGAAGTTATTGTTGAATTGCAAAAGATTACAGACGTGAGTGTAATCTCCGTGAAGCAGTGAAAAAATCCAACTTCCAACTCTATGCAATCAAAAGATATGGCCGTTTGTGCTCCGTTTATGCCGCATATTGACCCTCGCAAGGGAATCAAAACCTATAGGGTACTTCCCGTTGACCTATAACCACGAAATTTGGTAAGAAGCAATGTCATGTTGCACAAATAAAAGAATAAATCCGAATCCTTGATGAGAATCAAACCCACGACTAGGAGGTAGAGCTATTATACTATCAACTGAGACCTGAGGCCTTATTCTTCTATTTATTCTCGTTTTTTTAGTATGTACAATATACTAAATATTATAATGCAATTGACAGAGTAGAAAAATGTTAAAATTTAAAGGTGCATTAAAACGAAATCAAGATTTAACACGACATAAAAAAGTGCTAAAATGCACTATTCATACTGACCTTTCAGATTTTATTAGTTCTCAGTTTTATAGCATTAGACACGGTTGGAAAATATGTGAATGTCAATTAGTAGAATGACAATATTTTACTGAGGTCATGCATTTTTGTGTTAAAAAGAGCAAAAACAACCCCGGTCATTTCGATCGACGGCTCATGCGAGTGACTCAATCAATCATCAAGCTGCATTGTGATTGGTCCATTAATCTGGCCGTTGTACACTCTGTTTATAATTTAACGATCAGATATTGTAAATGTATAAACTTCTCGGCGTGTACTTCTACGCTAAAATAAGAAATATATTTTGGGCCTAATGCATTGTTTTAGTGGTCTAAAATCATCTTCGCATTCGCTTTTCGAGTTTCTCTCGATTTTCGACATTTCCCGTGAATTTTGTAAGGAAATTATATTATATAAACCTTGTCCTGACTATTACGAACACAACAAAATATAAATCAGCCATACCTGTCCAACCATTTTCTATTTTCAGCGAGACAAACGAACAGCAATTGATTGTTTTGTTGATTGAAGTTGGCAGCTGTAGGCAGCATGTTGAGTGGTCCACCGAAGACCGAAGCATGTAGGAGAGTTGTATGTGGTCGCGATCCTCAGCAGTGAGGGAAAGACAAAGTGTTGACATCTTTGCTTCAAAGTATTCATTGAGAACATATTGATTTTGCATAGTGTGTACTGAACGGCTTCTTTGCGTGTTACAACACTCATTATTAAGTTATTTCAGCGACAGTAGCGTATGCGGGAGTAATCTCTGTTACGTCACTTTCGATCGCGGTCATTAGCCCGTATTATACTAATTTTGTAATCGTCTGCCGATGTTTTCTAAAGTGACGGGATGATTTGAAGGCCCACCTGATGTTAACTCTGCCCATAAATAGCAATACGATCCAAGTGGCAATACGTTGCGTCCGTCACAAGAGACGGGGATGTCATGCGCATGTGATTTCACCGGAGCACAATAACGCGAGTGCACCTTTGCTTAGCGGCAGATTACCAGGTGTGGGGCAGTACTGTACAAGTTTTACTGCTACTTTTTGTTGCTCCTTTAAGTTACCCGGGGGGTATGTGTTGAGATTCAAAGGGTACTCACCTACGGACGCGAGCAACGGGATTTATTTAATGTTCTGGATATTTTTCACTTTTGCCAAGAAACTCTGCATTTATAAAAGTTAAACAATCATTACACAATCGGGGAATAAAATAATCAGAGTAATATGGTGGATAATATAAGCTGCTCTTAGCTTAAAAACAATTTTTAAAATTATTATTTCTTTGATATCATCGTTTAGCTATACATTATAATTTAGAAAATGCTGTTTATATTTCTCATCGCTGTGGCTTTGTACGCCATTTTTTGAGCGCCTACATATTTTCCGACTTCTGGAAATAATTCTCGATTTATATCTCGGTCATTTAAAGATAATTATGAGTATCTGTGCTTAATGTACTCAATTATTTATTAAGCTTTCATGGATTTAAGAAATAAGAAAATAACAGTGTATTAAGGTGAAATGAGACCCAATACAGCTATTTAGAGGTGAATTATATTATTATTATTATATATATTTCTGTTTGATGACAATATTTTTCCGTTCTCAAATCAAAATTTATCTCATACGAATGACAAATTTAAAGAAATAATAATAATAATAATAAGCCTCTTTATTTCCAAATCCAGTAGTTACATTTTTTTCTTAGCGATCTTGTTAGTGGTACATAGTGTGTTTCCTTAATCGTATTATTAGTAACTAATTGGTGAGATTTGGACCCCTTCTTGGGTAAAGGCCTCCTCCATCTTCTTCCAAACTTCTCGATCTTTAGCTGTGTGGATTTAGAGAAATAGGAACTATTTACTACGCCATAAATTTTTGTATTATAGTTTCCTCAGATTTTGTAATGCACATACAAACGCAACGAGTCAATCAATTGTACGCTCACATAACTTGAGATATGTATTACCTATTAGCAGATATATTGAAGGTCGCCGTATGACTTTTGTAGATTTGAAAGTAAGTATTATTTTCCTGTTACATTCGGATTTTGTGCAATTCTTGCTTCATTGCGTAATTGTGTCAGTTTAGGCGCATAATGCACTTGCATTGCTGTCAAAGTGACTTTGACTCATGGAATTATGAAATTAGGAATGTCAAGTATGGAGCTTGAGACGTGACGCCATTAAGTTTAAAAATATGTTTTAGAATAACAGTAACTATGCATTTTTAAGTAATGGTCTCACAGTTGGTGGTAGCTGCTTTCTGCGTTGAAGGTCGTGGGTTCAATTTAATTAACAAGCGGGACAAATGGACGAATATAGATGTTTGTTCAGTCTAGGTATTCTTCTTTCGTGTCGATTAAATGAACCTTCATATAACCTTCGCCCAAAGGTTCTCTACGTTAATGGCCCTTCTGGTAGCCCGCATCAAATCACAATATTGCAGGAATTTGAGCAGGATCGGCCCACATTCTACATTCGCATTGCCTCTTGGTTATGACAGTCGTAATCTATAGTAATATTATTTTACCAGTAACCTGGTTTGGGACTAGATGACGCTTTGTCAAATATCTATAAATATTTATTTATTTATTAATAGTTATTTAGTAAATGTCATTTCTGATTAGTTGTCAATTGACTTGCAGTGCAATCAATTTTAACATCTTCATTCGACTCAAATCTTGCAACTGAACTTCAATTGTTTTCCCCCAACCAATAATGCAATATTGCAAACATGCATATTTCGCTTAAAATATTAAATTATTTTTCGAGTTACTGAGTTATGTACCATGGTTTGTGAGTTTTGTTGATTCCCGATATTTTGACGCAGTTTCATTATCCGGGTTTAGCCGGGACCGTGGCCCATGAAACTGCGTCGTAATATTGGGAGTCAACAAAATTCATAAATCATGGCAAATATCTCGGTAACTCGAATAATAATGTTCATAACCATGTTAGTATTAAAATTTAAATAAAAAAGGTCTTTAGTAATATATATTATTCAACTAAAAAATTTCACATACGCATCAATCTCGTCAAGTAATAGAGATTTCCGTAAACATGGTAACGGAAGCGTTGGCAGCAAGGCAAGACAGGATGCAGTGATGCCAGTGCCACTAATTGCTAGTTCTCACATGCAACTATGCAGGCTCGGATCCCAACGAGAGACAGGTGGAAATTATGATGTCGACTGCGGAATAGTACCGGCTTTTCGCCTGTTAGAGTAATTTTATGTTGGCAACCCAGAGAGTGGCCCAGCTTCGACAGTAAATAAATATATAGTCAATAAAATTGAGCGCCATCAAGCCCCAAAGTAAACATTATATATTATGTAAAACAAATAAATAATGTGTGAAACGCTGTCACATACAGGGTTGTTTGAAAAGCCCTAAGCTCAGCACGTACTGCAGTTACAGCGCTGATTTTCAGCTTAAGGCTTTGGTGAAGAACGAAAACAAAACTGTTACTACCACCTAAGGGAATCGTGTAGGAATGTACTTATGGACGCCACTGGACCCCCCGAAAGACCATCTTGCTTGCGTACGTGAATACCCTCACAATGTTTGTAGTCATCAGAATTCATCATCATCATTTCAGCCGACAGACGTCCACTGTTGGACATAGGCCTCCCCCATAGCTTTCCAGGTTAGACGGTCCTGAGCCACCTCCATCCACCTCTACCCGCGACCTTGTTGATGTCATCGGTCCATCGGGTGGGGGGTCGTTCTACACTGCGTCTGCCGGTTCGTGGTCGCCACTCGAGAACCTTTATACCCCAGCGGTTGTCGGTTCTTCGAGCTATATGGCCTGCCCATTGCCACTTCAGTCTGCTAATTCTAGTCATCAGAATATTTTTTAGTGTATTAGGTAAAAATCTAAATTATATCTTATTCAGCAAAGGGTCCCGGAAAGACAATTTCAATTAATCCCAAACTACTAACATGTCCATTAATATGCGGCTTAAAATATACTGACTGTACATAATCTCTTCATCAGATCTACATAATATACAATATCATGCACAATACAGTTTTAAACAGTGAGTACAATATAATTCAAATTTAGGTTAGAACGGCCTTACTGCTCAGTTTGTAATAACAGCTCTGCCTTCTGCGCTTTGTGGTTTGATTCCCACCCAGGACAAGTATTTGTATGTTCTGTGTTCCGTATCTGTGTTTTATATCAGATAAGTTTTAGTTCAGTTCAACAGTCAAGTTTCAGTGAAAGAAAAGAAACAGTTACATTGAAAACCATGATGATAATGGTAGATGGGCGTTTTATAACAAGTTTGAGTCTTGTAACTGTTATTATATGCCACCAAGACACAATATTTTTATTTATTTATTCAAACATTATCACGTTACATTGAGATATTTACCCAAATTGCAGTGTACAAGAATCTCTGTTATATTATTGCATCACAGATATATGACACTTTTGTGTATACATTATTTATTGTGTATCTTTGGTTTTATAGTTTACTAGCGATTTGTCCCGGCTTCGCACAGGCGCAGTCAACTATGTATTAAAGAAAATCTAAAGTTATAAAACCTCAGGAAAAAATAGTATAATACGTTTTTCCTTCTTAAAAACTTGCGTTTTTATAACAAACTAGCAGCCCGTCCAGGCTTCGCACGGGGTAGACATAACGCACGGGGTAGACATAACGCACGGGGTAGACGGGGTTTGGATATAAAACACTTTTTTTCATGTAGTGACATAAATACAATAGTTGGACATATGCTACCGCGGAGTTTTTTGTAGACATTATGATGTTCTTCAATATTGTTATACATTATTTTGTTCTATCGCTAATAGTTTCGGCAGCGCATTCGACGAAAGACATTTTAAGACTCATTTTTCTACACCTTCGGTTACATTGTTCAAATTTTACCAAGGATCCTTAATTTTTTTCAAAATGAAATGTAGCCTATGTCAAATCGGAAGAATGTAGCATTCTATTGGTGAAAGAATTTTTTAAATCGGCCCAGTACTTTTTGAGCCTATTCATTACAAACATAAAAACATAGGTACAAATCTTTCCTCTTTATAATATTAGTGTAGATACAATGATAAGGTATACAGGTAAACTTACACAGCAAAACCCTATCTGAATACAAAATTTCATCTAAATCGTTAGAGACATTTCTGAAGTACGCGAAATAAATAAATATATAGACTAGAATAAAGTAAGAACCTGGGCGAACGAGCTTCGCTCAGTTTTTCGTTTTTTGTAAAAATTGCTGTAATGTAACGTAATGACCTTCAAATGATAAGTGATAGTAGTTTGATATATTGATAATTTTACAGGTAAACAGCAATATAACAGCAAAACCATATCTAAACACAAAATTTCACCCAAACCGTTAGAGCCGTTTCATATATGGTCGTTTAAATTATTCATTAAAAATATAATTGCTGCTACCAACTAACAATCAACTCTCACTACTGCTAGTCACAAGTATTGTGCCTCAATAACATCCCCAATAGTAGGTACTTCTGTGAGAAGAGGGCCAAAGGACATGATTTAATATGCTTTGTCTGTTCCCTTTATAACCGGATCATTCCTTTGACATCGGAAACACGGAGAGGGCCATAATCCAAACCTATGTTTACTTACAGTTCTTTAATCCACACTACAATGAAAAATGATCTTTCTTGTGTGTTCCTCAGGGAGCAGATTGAGAGTACAGACAAGAACAAATCAGTTTTATAATCTATCTAATATTTTTCGTTATTGATAAACGATTTTTGGGACTTTTTTCTCAGGAATGATAATATTCAAAAGCAACACGTGGTGCTCCTGAAATATTAAGTTGACAATCACTTAATTAAGTTGGCTATACTCAAACTCAAACTCTTTATTCCTTTAGATCTCAAGTGTCATTTGGACACTTTAACTGTTACACATACAAGTAAACATATTGATAAGTATATAAAGTGTCCCCAGACACAGATATGTATAAATTACAGTCAATTTTCATGTTTTAGATAGTCTTATTTGTTAAGTTTATGTCTGATCCAACCCTAACCGACCAACCAGAGAGAAAGAAACAGACAAGAAACCCCTCAAAAAACCGAAAAAAAATCTGATTTTGATCCGGTACCTATAGAATTTTTTCCATATCACGCCGCACTACAAAAACTAATTGTAACAACAGAAGTGTCAAAATACTATTGTAATCATTTCAATTACAAATAGATGACATTGAATCCAAACCAGACAAATTGAACTAAACGATAGAGGTCCAAAACAACATCCTGCTACAAAAAACCACTCACCAATCCTAGTATTAATTAACTGGTTTCATTTGTCCTTTTTCGGTGGTCAAGCGCCATCGTTGTCATAGAAATTAAAACATAAACAAGGTCATGTTATGTTATGTGAACTACCTTAATTACTGGTGCTTGGTCACTATCTCTTAAGTACTTTTCATCCGTTACGAAATGACGGAACTACAATGAAATCGCAAGGCAATTGGATCCCTGATTTGTTGCGATACAGTCGGTATTGGCGTGTGATTGTCGGGTACCTGGTTGGTTCTATCGCGGCAGTGTACACAGTGAAGCCTTATTGTAGACGAATCTATGTAGGTACGTGGAAAATCGATATTACGCGTTGGCGGATGTCGGAGCCTCAAGGACTCTCAGTGTTTATCGCACTCTTTCGATTACAACGATTTGCATATATCCCACTTTGAACGATGCATTTTTATTATTATTACTAGCACATACAGGATACCTGCTAAAAAAATAAATACATTTTGTGCATAATGTATTGTTTTAGTGGTCTAAAATCATCTTCGCATTGCCTTTCTAATGGAACCGGTTGGGGGCACATCTGTTGGATGGATTCACAGTCTCTAACAAACATAGGTTGAAACAATGTGTGCATTAAATATTGTTTTCAATTTATCATAATAAAAAACCACTACCTTTGTCCATATAGATCTAAAATACCACTTTGGTCTTTACCTACTCAAGTATGAGAATTGTTACACCCAAGTTACATCGCATCGCGAACTTCGCTCTGAAATGGGGATATCATACCTTAAGTGCCTGTAATCCGGCACCCACACACTTCCACCGGAACACAGCAATGCAAGTACAATACACCACTGCTAGGCGGTGGATAACCAGCTGTGGAGGCAGTACTTCTCCGGACGAACTTGGCACAAGTTCTCCTGCTACCAATAGTTCTTAATACTATTTAAGACCGTAAGAAAAAAAACGAGATGTGTCTGTGCCGTGGACACTACTATGTGTTTTACGAGAATACGTGTATGCTCAATAATAAAAAAAATCCGTCTTCATTCAACGTCAGGAATTCTTTGTTCCTTTAGCTATTGAGTAGTGTAATTTGAATTTAGATATAGATGATAGATATGTAGCTGCAGCATCACAGTGAATCCCCCGATTTTGTTATTTTCTGAATTACTTCCTACTATGAAAGCAATTTAAAAGACGTATTCACGTCAAAATCTGATAAATTAAATACACAGTATAAAATAATGCTGATCTCACTGGGATTCCCTCCGTACCATTTGTTCATAGATATTGTCAAGTCATGTTGGTCATATTACAGACAAATTAGCATAAAAAAATTAACATTATGTGCGGGTTAAAGCGATCGTTTTAAGAGCTCTGACAGCATCTTAATTAATTACCTTTTTACATCGTAAAGCCGCGACCTCAATGAGCCAAGTTCTCTAAGTTCTGAGCTTGCCGTGGAAGTTACAAAAGAAGCTATTTAGGTCATTGTTGATCAAATCTTTCATTTCTAAAAGGATGATAGATGGTCTGGTGGTTATTTTTCACCGCCCAGTTGCTCCCCTTGAGTCCCTACACGTACCCCCTGGGTGGTGCTAAAGGAGCAACCAGAAGTAGCATTAGAACTTGTGCCAAGTTCGTCCAGAGAAGTACTGCCTCCACACATGGTATTCTGCCGCTGTGGTGCACTCGCTTTGGTGTGGTCCGGTGAAATGGTGTGGATGCCGGTGAAATTACAGGCGCAAGTGTCTCTTCATCCCCATATCGGGTGACGGGTGCAATGGGATACGACTTGAGTTTTCTCAGGCTTCTGACCTAAATCGTATTGCGGTTAGTCGTATGGCCTTCAGCTCTTCCCATCATTTTAGAAGAGAAAAATACTACTCTTCCCACCCCATTCTCTCGACAAGGGGCAATGGCTGCTTTGATCAACAAGGGGAGCCTAGTCCGGTAGATCTCACATGGATTTGAACATTTTGGACGATTTTCTTTCCAAAAAATTCGAAGACATGAGTGAGGAAACCGCTATGTCCTTACGCCGGTTTCCTCGCGATTTTTTTTCCCGTTTTGAGAATTTTTTTGGTTTGCTTTTGAATCTGAACCAGTGATCTTCGATTTGCAACTGCAATGCAACTGTCCTCTGAGCCGCGCTTGCGTTTAGTTATAAATATCTGTTGATAATTTGTGGATTTTTAACGAGTTGTACAACTGGGAAACTAGGTCGGTTGGGCCGGTCACTCGGGGAAAAGTAATTATGTGGTCGGTAGATAATACTTTGTTGGCTCTGTAAGTTGGTAGTAACTCTTCGAAGCGAGCAGTTCCGGGTCTGATCCCGGGTCGGGACAAAATATGTCTTGAACATAAAGTTTGGTATCGAGTATTAGCGTGTTTGTAGACAGCTCCGTGGTTTAGTTAGTAGTATCCCTGCCTTCGAAGCGTGGGATCCCGGGTTCGACTCCCGGCCGGAGCACACTTTGTGTGGGAAATATGAAGTTTGTTCTCGGGTCTTAGGTGTTTGTATTGTGTTTGTCCATGCCATCTGCGCCACAGGGAAATCCTAGTGCAGAGGTATGAGTGTGAAAACGTTTTTTTTTTTGTTTTGTGACATTACTCGTATACGTCAATGCCACTTGCAACAGTAAGGGTATGCGTGCGTTTTGTTTGGGCAATTTATTTTTAGTAGACCATGGATGGAAAAAGAAAAAGACCGGATTAAGTGGTGCTTAAAAATCTTTTTCAAACTGTGTTAAACTTTACGATACGATACACATAGGCTACTTTATATCCCGTAAAAATGTACGTTCCCGTAGCAAGTCCAACTGCGGGGCGCAGCTAGTCTCCTATAGTTTGCAGTTAAACACAAATGAGTTGAATGTATGTCTGTTCATCCGTACTTAGATGTTAATTTAGAGAAATCGTACAAGCGATATGAATGGGCCTTGGCATAATGAGCGGTGCCGAGCACGCGGACTCGGTGGAATAATCTCGTTAGCGATGATTTTAGTATTGTTTTGGATACTTAGAACTGGTATTGACACTAATTAGTTCCGAGTAATCATAAGTTAACACACAAGCGTGGTTGCCTGGGGGCACAGACGCCGACTTCCAGTCTGAAGGTCGCTGAAACCCACACGTGAATGAGTTTTTCACTTGAAAACATTTTTTGTACGAATACCACGTTCTCGAAGTGGTGAAGGAAAACATCGTGAGGAAACCGGTATGTCTTCCTGCGAAAAATGCGACTCAGTGTTAATTTATTATTAATTTAATTAATTTTTTGATCTACCACGAACTTAGAACCAACAAAGAAGAATTCGGTTTCGAAGAATTAAATGAATAAATGAGCTTTAGAATTAGATAAATACTTTTGTTATGTATTTATCTACATAAAAAAGATATTCATACTAATATATTATTATAACGTTAATGAATAATAAATTAACACCGAGACGCATTTTTCAGACAGAGGGCACTTAGTTGTATGGTGGTTTTGTTTAACTAAGTAGTACACAAGTAAACACCTAAGTACTAAAAATAACAAACACACCTGTTAAATTTATTTGTACGATGACTTTAGGGACACTTACCTAAGGAGCATTAAACCCAGAGTTGAAATCCTTAAAGGCAAATTAATTCTCAAGGTTTCCTCTTGACGCAGTGCCTTCGCGAATAATACTGTCTCCAAGGAGTTTCTTACTGCTTCATCTCCTTGGGTTTGTCGGTTAAGGTAGAAACAGGCATACTTTAAACTAATAAGACTATCTAAATCATGAAAACTGACTATTATTTGACATATCTTGTGACATGTTAAACGCGCACGTTTACTTCTGTCACTAAAGTTTGAAGCGTCCAACTAAATAAAAAAGTTTTGAGTTTAAAAGATGGATGGATTGTGTGAAAGATGATATGCGAAATAAAGTAGTGAATACTAAGATGACGTCTGAGAGAAATGGAAGAAAAATACATGTTGTGCTACCCACTTAGTGTGGGGTCAAGAGGAAAATGCTAATGAGTTTTAATTTAAAGAGTGGAGAACACACAACCCTAGGAAATGGTGCCAAACAAAAGGGTGGGGAAGAGTTATAAACCAGTGGTAGCGATTAATCGTCACATGGCTGAATGTAAAATCCATAACATCTTCTAGGTTACGTCTTATGCGTCTGTGAGTTCACACTCACACCGTTCCACCAGAACAGCAAGGCGAGTGCACCACTGCTTGGTAGATTACCAGGTGTAGAGGCAGTACTTCTCCGGGCGAACTTTGTAGTTCTACTGCTACAAAAGCAACTGGACCCTCAAATATTACTAAAATATAAGTCAATTATTGAATTTCGCTCGTTGACAACTGACTGTTAGCTCCCTTTACTAAACACCCAGCTATTCTTGCTAATTTAATAAACAGTGTTTCTCCAATCCACCGCCATACCTCAATTTAATTTAGCCCTTTGGAACTGTACCTAATTCTATCCATGCTTCTACATATATGGCGATCGATCAGAACGAGAATTCAAGTGTATAAGGAAATTGGTCTGCAAATTCGCTCCGTGCCACTGGCAATCCATTCCTAAATGGAAAACGGTAATCAGTGATTCATTAGATAAGATTGTTAACGGTGCTTTGCGCAGGTCAGGATATCCGGGGCCATTTTATCAGTGAATACTAAGATAAGGCTTCTAAAGTAAGGACAGATACTTTTTTCGCGTTGTGATAATCCTTTTATAGAAGAACCTAAGTTACTCCTTAAGTGATTGCTGATATAACATCAGCAATCACTTGTAAGTACTGTGTATATAAAAAGCTAATATTTTGACATTACAAACACGATTAAATTAATTTTTTAGTATACCTAACATTTTTTAACCCATCACAATCGATATCTGAATTGTCAGTAGTGGTATATTCTAAGTAAATCTTGGACAGCGATCTTCTGTTAGGAGGTACTTCTACCTCTAATAATTAGATCAGTTGATTAAATTTTACCGTCCAACCAAGATTCCAGTGAAATATGTGTAATTGGAAGGTGTAATGGTATAATCAGTGCACGGTGATGTTGCCGATTCATAATTGTTTGTAATAATAGCCTCTACAATGTAGATGTAGTGTTGCCATATGCGTCGAGGAGAGTGAGGAATTTTAATCGAATACTCAGCCTTCTTGTTTTAATCGGTTAAAAATGCATTAGATCTGTTATTGTACTTAACATTAGCTGACTCGAAATTCGTAATTCTATAATTCTTTATTGTACACAAAAACGTCTTTACTTATCCTAAATGTTGACGCCAAAACATAACAAATGTGCGCGTAAGTTCCATGTAATTACAATGCTACCACTCGCAATGACGAATCAGGAGTAGGTACACATATTGTCAATCTAACATTTCCGCTAGAAGTAGCAAAAATGAAATATCACACTTGCACATGCAAACTAGAGTCAACAGTTTGACTAAGTCACTGTAGTATAGACTTATATGAGACTGCATCACTTTTCGTGCATGTACGCTTCTAGCCTAATCTTATATCAATTCTATGCCGTATCTGTTCTACATACTTTGCGGTTACACTGTATCTGTGGTTACACTAGTCAATAGAATATTTTCCCTCGAATTGTCGTGAAAGATAAAGCACCAAGCTAACCACAAATGTTTATATCTCACGAACCAAACGAGTCTCATTCTAATCCATTTGTGTTAGAGTTGATTTACAAGTGGTGTAAGATTTAGGTTTCTCACTATTAAAATGAGGACTATTAATGAAGTAATCGTGTGAGGAGGATGGTGCGAATCACGAGTGTTGCATTATGCCAGGATAGGATCGTGATGTCGAGCGTGGCGGCGCGGGCGCAGCCGCTGGCGAGAGACAAGCGCGACATTTGCGAAACTCGAACTAGACTGACAAGCCAAAGGTATCCTTACGAACGAAGTCGCTCCCGCTGTTTGTACGCTTAGATCTTTTAAACTACCCAACGTATTTTAAAGCAGTTTTCAGCTATAGAGAGTGATAAAGAGTAAGGTTTATTTAGTGCTAGCAACTCACGTCAGCTTCGCACCATATTGGTAGATGTCACGTCTTCGATTTTTTTGTTCTAAGATATGCCGGTTTCCTCACGATGTTTTCCTTCACCATTGCGAGAAAGTGATATTGCGCACGTGGTTTGATCCAGCGCCCTTCAGATTGAAAGTCGGCGTCCGTGCCCTTGGGCCACCATCTCTCACGGGCGTTAAAAGAAAACAGATCCTACCGCATTATATCATAAAAAAAATTATTATAAACAAAACTGGCATGTTGTTTACATCTCAATAACGTAGAATGTCCAGTCTCCAACTGCCAGCCCACTATAAACTGTACTATATTATAGTACGGTTCTTATTAGTGTGTCGGGTTGTTGTAGTACGCAACATCTCTACCCGGTAGTGCCATCTGGACCAGAGCCAGCGTAGTACACTACTATTGGCAACAGAAGTAAGTTAGGTAACGATCCGCGATTGTGTATTAATTAACCAGTAAATTGTGTATAAGATGTTTGTATTCAAATTAGTGATTTAGACGCGGAATGACTGGTCCAAAATATATATATGAGTCTTAAAAATATTAATTCTAAACATGACAAATTCTCACAATACGAATAAAAATAGTAATATGCATTCGAATTTTGCAGCTGTATAGGGGGTTGTATTTCGCAGCCCTATAGCTGTATAGGGGTACAATGGAGTAGTATTCTAATCTGATGATGATACATAGATATTATATGTATTATCGAATAATATTATTTTTTATCAACTTCATTTAGATTGTTTAAACGACCAATTTAATAATTTATTCTAATGAATCATATTATTATTTTATGGTTTTTATTTTAACGTAGTGTAAAAGTAAATGAGTGAATTTATGCACCTACTATTTTCATAATTTATGAAATAAGCCTGAACTATAATTTGACAAATATTAATAAAATGTTTATATCTGTTTAAAAGATACAAAGAATGGATAAATAAATAAAGATCTGCGCCTGCGTGGATTCGAATAGGTTGATATAAAATAAATAAAGTGTGTACCGGTCAGATTGTTCCAAATGTCAAGGCTTTATGAATGGTAGCATCGCAATATCAAGAAACTAATATTGGAAACGGATAGCTGTCAATTGTTTTAATTTATTAATGGCGTGGGCGGACTTTAATTTGAAGGCCATTCTGCATAATATATGTCATAATATTAATTATGTTAGGGTATTAACGCTAACAATTTGTATTTGACAAGTATTCTTATTAGTGGTCTACTTAAATTTTCTATTTTTAGAATATTAAAATAATATCTTAAGATTAAGAAATAACAGCTTTTCTTTATAAAAGAAAGTTATTTTGACATAATAAACTTAATAATTTAGATTTTTTTATTTATTTTTATTATTTATTTATATGTATTTGACTTCAGATAAAAGCTATCATTAATCTTATCCCACGTAAGTTAAGTCAGAAAAAGCATATGGACACTGAAGTTGGCAACATTTGCGATAACAATGAGTTACGCGCGTGATTCATCAATTTATGGAGGTTACCACAGATTACGTTTTAGTACTCCGCTTGTACCCAAAAAGCAAACTTCACATCACTTCCAATTTCTTACCATTTTGGACCTCAGTTTTCCGGGTCACTAACCTCATACTAAAGTTGGCGCCTCGGAGTGAAAATTATAGCCCAAGAACGTGAGTGTAGTTAATTGCGTAATTACTTAAGTAATAGCTGCTGTACACTCTCCTCGGCACGTCGGAGAAAAGTAGAGTACCAGAAAATTAAAATAATTAAAATGTAGGTAACAGTATTTAAACTGCTTTTATATAAACGGTATATTCAGTCAAACACGGGTTTTTGCTACCACTATTGTTATAAATGGTTCTCGCAATAGCATCGCAATGTAATAAAGAAATTAATATTAAAACTGGATAACTGACAATTGTTTTGACTTATTAATTTCGTGGGCGAAGCTTCTGTAATATTAAAACCATCGGATTTTTGCGCCCACTATTTTGGTCCTACAATATATTACGCTTGAATAAAGACGGTTCTAAATCGCTCTATATCTATATCTACATAAAAGTTTCATTCTCGTGATGTTTTTATTTATTATCTGTGCCTTTATTATCTTACTGGCCTTTCGCGGCTTCGCTCGCTTTAATGTAGTTTTTGTTATTTAATTTATTTATTTGTGGATGAAAAGCCCTATGCCCAATCCTTTGCCGTGACAACTTGCATGCATAATTTCATGCAAACTATAAAGAATAACTAACAAACTCATTCTCATGTATAATACTACTTAGGATAGTCTATAATAATTATAGATTTTGCTAAGCTTGCGTAAAAGCTTATAATTGCGTAAAATCTAATTAAATTTAATTAATTCCAATCCAGATTCCAGCCTCATTTTCTCGTGTATTTATTGTACCTTTATACACGGTAATATTGTATTGTAATAAGACCAAATAAAAAATATTATTGGAAGTTTGAGAAAAGTTTGAACGGCTGTTTAAACTACAATACAAAAAAAGAAAAAAAAATAACATTTAATTTTTTTGTGATCTTTAATGTTTATTATATTCATAACTAGCTTTAATGTTATGTCAATTATTTCTAGATGAAAAGTACTCTATGCTCGTTACTGTAAATCCTTGCAATATTTCATGATGATTGTTTAAGTCAAGGCGTGAAAGCGTAACACTAAAAACAAACTCACATTTGTATTTATAATATAAGGATAACGGATTATTCAACTCACATTTGCATGTATAATATAAGGATCTTTCCACATTGGTTCCACTAAATTCATACGCGCGGTTCATACCTGTACGCGCAGCTGATTATTGCCACTCTCGAGTGATCCTGTTCTGAAGGACGGCAGGTTTGATGTCAGGTAATTATGGTTAAAAAGAGGCGTATTTAATGACGGAGTGGTCAAGTGCAAGGCGACCCTTTGTAATGTTGCGTTCCGTTGTATAATCTGTATTGATAAAAACAAAATTTATTTTTATGGATATCTTTTGCGCGGGCTTTTGTTTTGTTTTGTTTGGCTGGTAGTGTTTGGTCTGACGATACGTTTTTAACGTTTTATGAAGTTGAACCTGAAACTTTATCATTTAAATAAATATAAATCACAGTTCTTTCATACGCTATGTAACATCAAAAAACGCTATAATTTTTCCTTTGTATGTTACTAGGTGAGTATGAAGTACTTACTATGAATTGATACCTTTTTCACATTTGCATTGTATTACAAAATTGTTCTGTTACAATTA
Source organism: Aplocera efformata (assembly GCA_921293045.1). NCBI lineage: Eukaryota > Metazoa > Arthropoda > Insecta > Lepidoptera > Geometridae > Aplocera > Aplocera efformata. Next base: position 1,224,459 of record OV121045.1, read on the forward strand.
TTACATACATTGGCTACTGTGACACAGTTGCAATGTGTACAACTGCAGTTGACGTTGTATCGCCCGTACCTTATAAAAACCAAACACAAAACCAAAACAATACCAGGAAAAAACCAGCAAATTCCGAACGTATCGTCGAATGATCACAACAGATAACACAAGCCGACATGCTCTTCGGCAATCATCGTAATGACTGTCATCATGACTGGCTGATGCCGCCGGAAGCGGCCCTCGTTCAAGGACATCCATCCGTTTTGCGTTTTCTAATTCAGACAAAAAGGTTTTTATGTGATAACTAGCTGTCTTTATCCGCGGGGAATTTAACAATATTTTCACGCGGAACAATTTTTTTTTAAATAAAAGTATCTTAAGTTACTCATTATAATATCAGCTATCTGCCAGTGAAAATCCCGTCAAAATCGGTCAAGCCCTTTAGGAGATAAGCCGGAGCAAAGACACGGAGAAAATTTTTTATGTTGTATTTGTTAGAAACGTATCTTTTAAATACATTTAGTAGAATACTGTTATATTGACATACATATTCATGTAGATTTTATAATTAATAATATTATAATTATTATACAATCTACATGAATAAAAGTCGATCGTCACATGTATGATGGAGCAGCTAGAGGACAGCTCACCGATTGGTCTGAATCTGACTCTTTGTATATAGAATATAGAATTAGCTGCGCCTGAGGTACATCGCATGGTTACTTTTCGGGATAAAAATACTTCAAACTATCTGAAGTTACCAGCAAAGCACAAGGAGACATTCCTCGCTCCCGACTCCTGGCCCGTCGGGGTCGTGTATCGTCTTCGGGACGCGCCCAAGAAGAAAGTTCCCAACTATCGTAGTTTTAACAATTATAAATATATTTGTTATATGAATGTTAGATTAAGGTATTTATTTACGGGCCAATATACTTATTTGTAAGCACTGGTTGCCTTAAATAAAGATATTATTATTATAATACATTTCATCAAAATCCGTCAGCCGTTGAGGCGTGAAGAAGTAAAAACATACGAACTTTATTATAATCACATTTAAATAAATATTTTTTTATATTTAACTAGCGGCATCTCGCGGTGTTACCCACGGGTTTGCGGGATCAAAAGCAGACTACATATCAATCCAGCCGTTTGAGCCGTTTGAGCGTGAAGGAGTAACACACAAACACACACACCGTCACACATACTCGTACATAAAAACTTTCTCCGTTATAATATAAGTGTGATGAGATTTTGAGATCGATATCTCAATACTTTGAAATTGCAAATCTGATTGCGGTTTCTTTGGAAGTCGAGTGGTTCAGTCGACGCCGGCCCTTGCTAGTGCTGGGCAAGTGTCACTCGTATAGAGTGCTTTCACTATCGATCGATCGAGATAAGGATCTCGAGTGCTTGCGAGAACGGCACTCGCTTACGTCACGTTTCGAAATATCGGGAAATGCAGCATGCTGAATCTAGATATCCGACAAAGGACCAAAATTATCTACATAGCCCAGAGGATTAGCAAGCTGAAGTGGCAGTGAGCTGGCCACATATGCCTAAGGACGAGGTAGACGAGTTCTTGAGTGGAGACCGCGAGTAGGCAAACGTAGTGTAGGGCGCCCCCCGGCCAGGTGGAGCGACGATATGCGATCAAAAGTTCGCATCTATATATATTGTATATAGATGCGAACTTTTGAAAACTTTAGGCGCGTTGGGCATTTTTGAGATGGGAAGAAACCATTGAACTCGCGATTGTTACCGTTACCGTTACCGACACCTCTGTATACAATTAAGTAGCTGTATTGTAGTCTGCTTTTGTTTTCACTTCTTTTTTAATTAAACGCAGCCGATGTTACTTGCTGAAAATGTAGCTTTATATAGGTAAAAAAAAAATGTTTAAATCGGTTTTGTGGTTTTTTTCTTATTCATTACAAACAAACATGTTGTAGGCGTGATACAAACATACATACCGACAAACTTTCGTATTATAGTCAAAAATATTACAAAAAAGTGATTGACGAATAAAATTGTTAGAACTGTATAAACCAACCAATTTGAATATATTGTTTTAGTACTTATTTGATCCGTAGTTGGCGCCACTGTCTATGCCACATTAGTAGTTTTCACTTTTGTCGTATTACCTCTCTCTTGTCAACATGTCGTTACCGTTTTTATACACAAAGTCTGTTTCTCCAATTATATCTAATAATACATATTCAATCCTGTATCATTTCAACTATAATCTATCAAAAATTATATTATATTATACGTTTTACGGTGTCTTCTGTTTAGAATACACTGTCTTAGATTTTTGGATTGAGTAGAACGGAACTTATGTTTTGAGTTGAACAGGTAAATTATTTTTACCTGTTCAACCCAAAACATGTTTTGAAACATGTATGAGAACAGGTAAAAATAATATTGGCTAGAAAAATTGTGGGTTGAACGGAGAAGCACTCTTCCAAACGATACTTGAGGTTAAAGGTTGCAGTTCGGTTGGTGTGGCCGCGATTTGCCCTTAATTATGATTTCCATTAACGATATTTTCCCTTTCAAAGACAAAAGCCTTACGTAAGATCAAATTTTGTTTAGCCTTGGGTCACTTAAAACCTAAAGCAATACAGAAATTGGGTGTATTTTAGGAGGTTGGAGTGAGACTTGGGTAACTCGGTTAGCTTAGGAAAATCAACAAGGGCTCTTGTAGTCACCACTTTGTTTAGAAGGCTATTTTCAACTAATTACAAGAAATTTTGTTGACTCGCCCGCCTTAGTGATCGTAATTAAAGAGTTTCTAGCGTCCGCTGGGATTCCTTGTTTCTTATTAAAATGTTTGCGAAGTCTCTAGTTAGAAAGGTGGTTTTTGGTTTTAAATGTTAAGCTATGTAATTAATTATACATTGACATTTCACAGATAGTCATTTGGCCCCAAACTAAGCATAGTTTGCACTATGGGAACTAGATAACTGATAAAATAGTTATATATAATAGTATTTTTTTTTTGTAAATACATACATACAATAATAGTTACAAGTCAATAGTATTTTATTGGTAAATTAAATATTACAGGTCAACATTTTAACGTAATAAAATTACTTTATAATTCGTGAAATTTAAATAAAAAATAATAATAATTACTATATTACTAAAGATAATTAATATGTCAAATAATTAATATGTCTTATTAACATCAAGACACAGAACAAGCATTTATGTTTGTCACACAAATGTTTGCTCTAAGTGGGAATCAAACCTAAGACTTACAGCGCAGAGCTACTACCAACTGAGCTATGAGGCCCGTAAATATAAATTATAATATAAGAGAAAGAAAAAAAAACGTTTTTGAAAAAATTCTATCGGACCAATCTGAAAGGATATCCTTTCAAATAAAAAAAGAATTGATCTGTTGATAAATCGCGGACAAATAGGTGAACATAGGTACATAAAAAATATATACAGTGGAATCAGTTTAAAGCAGGTATTATCCACGAACAGTTCGCGACGCTATATTACGCGTAACTTTTTAGTTAAGTCAAGAAACTTTTAAACAAATCAACAAACAAATTGACTAAATCGTATCATGATACTAATCCAGCTAAATAGTTACTTCCGTACCAGCCTCTGATGTTCCCACTGCAGGGACACCGGCCTACTCTCGATAATTGAGAGTGAATGGGCTCTGATCTACCACGGGAGCCCAATCCGGATTGGTAGATGTCACATGTCGTCGAATTTTTGGTTTCCGTCACCGTTTTGAGAATAATTTCACATAATTTTTTTCAAGTGAAAAAACTCATTGGTGCACTTGTGGGTTTGATCCAGCAGCCTTCCGATTGAAAGTAGGCGTCTATGCCCCTGGGTCACCACGCTCTTTGAATAGTTACTTAGTCAAGTTTTATTATGTACTTGTAATTTTTTTCTCTCAATGGACCTATCGTTTAGAAGTTACGACGGGAATGAAAATGTTAAAAGTAAGAACAATGCGCGGTATAAGCGAACTGCCCTACGTCTATCAGTACACATTTTATCTGTAAGCCGTGAACTTGAACTATATTTCACGATAAAATTACAGCTGTAAATCGCACCCGTGCGAAGCCGGGACGGATCGCTAGTACATAACCTTACTATAATAATATATAAATGCGAAACTTTGGATGGATGTTTGTTACTCAATCACGACAGACCGGCAGGATGGATCTGGATGAAATTTGGCACAGGGATTGATTATAGTCTGTAATAGCACGTAGGCAACTTTTTATCCCGGCAAAATGTTAGGTTCTCGTAGGAAGTCCAACCGCGGGTAACAAACCGGAGCGTACAGAGAAATAAAAAAAAATCAATATGTAGTTACAAATTCTTAACATATTTTTTTAATCTGTGGTCTTCCAGGGCCTAATCTTGACTAGCGTCAGTGGAACTTAAATAAACCGGTCAAGTACGAGTCGGACTCGCGCACAAAGGGTTCTATACCATTATCTATAATATTAAAAGACAAGTAGCGCCATCTAGTTTCTTCATTTGGAACTATATCCTAAATATCACGTTATGTGTGAGAGCCCCCTTAAATATATTTTTTTAGTATTTCTTGTTATAGCGGCAACAGAAATACATCTGTGAAAATTTCAACTCTCTAAATATCACGGTTCATGAGATACAGTCTGGTTCCAGACAGACAGACGGACAGCGTAGTCTTATTAAGGTCCCGTTTTACCCTTTGGGTACGGAAACCTAAAAATCGAGAGTTAACACAAAGAGTAAGCCGTGTGTAGCTAACGCGGTCGCCTTTCACGGAACTTCGAGCAAGGCCATTGCGCGTGCGCAGTTTGTTTACCTGATGTGGTGCATTAGCCAACTATTATTAAGCCGCCTATTCACTATGCGACAATTGTCCCACATATGAAGCGACACGGCGGCAAGGAGCAAGTAGAGCGATGTCGTTAAACTTCACCCTTCATTCGCGTGAGTAAGCTAAATTTTTGGGGGGTCCAGTCGCGTCCGTAGGTGTGTACCCTTTGATTCCCTACACGTACCTCCTGGGTGGTGATAAAGGAGCAACCAAAAGTAGCACTAGAACTTGTGCCAAGTTCGTCCGGAGAGGAACTGCCACTACATTTGGAATCTGCCGCCAAGCAGTAGTGGTCGCATTACTGTATTCCGTTGGAAGGGTGTGGGTGCCGGTGAAATCACATGCGCATGAGACTATTATCCCCGTCTCGAGTGATGGACGCAGCAGTACTCAGCAGCAGCAGCGCGACTCAGTAAAGATTTGGATCTCATACTGAGTCGCACGTATTACTGTTGTCATGGGCCAGGGTCACCACTCACCAGGTGGGCTCTCAGCTCGTTCCGTCACTTATACACATAAAAAAAAAGTTCATCCTAGTACTGCCATACCTACCTGATCTGCAGCAATGATGCACTCGTGGTGTGTTCCAGTGGAGGGTACAGGAGCCGTGAATCACAGATGCATGAGACATCCCCGTTTCGGATGATGGCCTCTGTATTGCTGTTCATGCGCGGAAGTAACCACTTATTATATTATACCATCAGGTGGGCCTATACTTTGTCTCGTCACTTCAGTAGCAAAAAAATAACAAGTGGCTATCTCTGGTATTGGAGTAATCAAGATGCCCGAAGGTCTCCGGCTTATTATCTAGTATAGCCGGGATATTAACGTGTCCTCCGAAGCACGGAAGAGGTCTGATCAAATATCCAAAACGGTCACCCATCCAACTTCTGACGTAAAACAAACAAACCTTGTGACCTCTTTGAGAAGGACATCAAAACATCTCTCTTTCTTAATAAATTTTCTGCCAATTTTTCAGTCTTCACTATACCTGCAGTTTTAATATATTCCGCTAACTTGGTAGCAAAGTACAAAATAATAAAAAGTAATGTTCTTATTTATTTTAATTTCGTTGGTAAAAGGAATTCAGAATATTATGGAATTCATTAATTAGTAAGTCAAAAGTGCCACCATGAATAACAAAGCTACAAGGTGAAAAGAGGTCTGCTTAATTGTGAAATGGGAGGACTTCTTTTCTCATGGTGACGGCTAGCTAGATTAGTTGCTAGTAGCCCTGCCTTCCAAGCGAGGGGTCACGGGTTCGATTCCCGGCCGGGGAGATAGTGTGATGAGCGTAAAGTTCTCGGGTCCCTGGGTGTTTGTCTTGTGTTTTGACGTTTGACCATGCCTGCCTGCTAGCTAGAGTATTAGGTACAATTCCTAGTCGAGGCAAATATTTATGCGTTCATTTAGTTTTGTGGAATGAATAACCATGCCATCTGCGACATTGTCAGTTCAATCATGAGTGTGCAAGCATGATTCCAAGCCATCTGCAACACAAACAAGGAACTGATTTAAAAATCGAAAATAAAAATAACTTTAATACTTTTAGAGTAGCAAATTTCATTTACTTGGATGACATTTTTTTTCCAGTTATTTAACAGCCAACACCGCGGGGCGCAGCTAGTATATGTAATATTAAACGTAATCTCAGCTCAGACATTCTTGAAGCTTATCAGATATTCTTGATATGCACCATATTAGATGTGACAGGTATTTCATATAACCAAGTTTGTTGCAGCTCCGCTCATCCAATAAGAACCTGGAGCCTCATTGTATCCGGAATGTGCTAGTTTCAGACGTTGAACAAGCGCTAAACTTAGTTTTAAGAACTGTAGAGGTTGGGTGGATCCCGGATATATATACTAACGGTGCCTGCGAATAACTTAAAGAAATCACTATTTTAATCTGAATTTAAAGCTGAAATAATATATTCGCGTGAATTAAAAAAAGCGTGTACAGCTTGACCCCTCGCTTCGAAGCCACGGAGCCGTTATTGCTTTTAAATCGCAAAAGTGTTCTCATAGATGGCGCTGTTAATCGTTATTAATCCTCCCGTCAACTTTACCCCTACGTTACATAATAGTTCACTTCTAAACACCACAAAAAAATCCAGCCAGTCCACAGGTCTAATTACATAAGCCAAACAATGATTGGACCACGCAAACAGTGTCGGGTGTCCGACCTTGGCATTGTTCCGCCGTCGGACACGGTAATAGCACCCTGCGCCTGCGCACCTCAACGCCATCACATCAGCGATCATTTGACAACTCGCAACAAAGTTGAGTTGACAGAAATATCTGCATATCGTACCGTACCAGCCTCTAATGTTCCTACTGCAGGGACACCGGCCACCTCTCGTTAACTGAGAGTGAATGGGCTTTGATCTACCCCGGGAGGCCAATCCGGATTGGTAGATGTCACATGTCTTCGAATATTTGGTTCTAAGACATGCTGGTTTCCTCACGGTTTCCCTTCTCCGTTTCGAGAACGTGGTATTGCGCACATTTTTCAAGTTGAAAACTCATTGGTGCACGTGTGGGTTTGAACCAGCGACCTTCAGATTGAAAGTCGGCGTCTGTGCCCATAGAACCGCCGCCTTTGTTGAAGTCGGTTAAAAATGAACAGTGTGAAATGTAGCGCACATTTCGAGCGATATTATTTATGAGCTGTTCAAACAGCTCAGCGGGCGTGATGTGCTAATTACAATGTTTGCACGTCGATTACTGGATAATGGACCGAACACACAATAATAGGGGTCGATTACTTCTCACTCAGAGCAATTGTTATCACCTTTATTCAGAAGTACAACAAACAAACGTTCACACATCCTAATCCTAATCCTAACTAAATAAAAGCAAAAGTAAGTACGTTTGTACATTTGTTTGTTTGTTTGTTATACTTTCACGCCTCAACTGAACCGATCCAACCATGATGGCTGAACCAACGCTATGTACTAAACATAGCTTGTACTATGGAAGACAGATAACTGATTTAATGCATATAAAGTACTTTTTAATTTTATACATTTACTAGATTTTGCCCGCCGCTTCGCTTACGATAGTTTTACCAAATTTCATTGAGGTTTTTTCATCGATATAGCGCCATCTAGTGAAAAATTACGAACTAAACTGTAAACTATGTAACAGCGCCATCTAGGGAAAATTATGTAACGAACTAAACGAATATGACCGTAATCCCGTAGGAATCTCATATTTTTGCGGGATAAAAAGTACCCTATGTTCTCTTCTGTTCTCTTTACAACGTGTATCCGAAATTTCATGATGATCAGTTCAGTAGTTGAGGCGAGAAAGCGAAACATACAGACAATCAATGTTCACACTTTTGTTAAAGAACTAAGTTGTGAGGTTAGTATAATAAATAGCCAACAAAAATTGCTAAACTGTGTCAAGTGTGTATATAAAAATGTATCCCTATTTTCCTTGGCCACGGCATCACGCGTGTTTATTATTGTCAGAAGGTTCTTATGAAAGACAAATTAAGAAACTTTAAAGAGACGAGAATTTAAGAAAATTTAACGATGGGTACATTAACTTTTCAAATTTAATTAAGGTCCTGTGGGGTAAGAGGAACATACTTTATTTAAAAAAATATATATTTTGTGATGACATGAAAAATAATCGTCTGAAGGTGTTTTAACTATTTTTAATATACTCTATAAACATTAACCTTAGCCAGCTTTTTATATTACTTAACTACGTGAAACCAATCTTATGTTATTAATGAAAATGCTTAGGTCCACGGTGACTGTCCCTCTTACACCGAAAATGGGGTAAGAGAAACAGACTCCATAATTTGCCTTTTCTTACCTCCTACAAATTAAAGACAAAGTCGATCACTATAAGTAACGCTATAACACTGTAATTTGAATCGTATCTGACTGTTATATGGTCTAATTAAAAAAAATGAGAGAGTTTTAATGTTTATGGGGGAAGTGGAACATACACGTTCGAGCAGGGGTAAAAAACATTGAAAACTAAAACAATTAGATAAAGTATTTATCATAGTATTTTTTTTATTTCTTACTTAACAAAATTATAACATTCAGTAAATACAAAATTTACTGAATGTTTTAACAGCATGAACGGCTTCTTTTAATTTTTTCTGCGAATATGGCATTTTCCATTTACCTATTACATAATATTATAAGTATTAGTAGGCGTCCCGACTATAGTTAGTAAACCAAACGTGACAGGTTCACTGTTTTATTCACCGTTTAAAGCACGTGTTAAATCTATATAAATAAATAAAATTGAAGTGTCTGTGTGTAACTTCAAATTAACAACTTTTTTTAACTGTGGGCATATGTCAAAAATTTGGTTTGCCTCTGATTACCCCCTAGACATCTTCTTATAATATTGTATAAATGCATGGAGATTTGAAGAGGATGCCCACAGTACAGTCGTGAGCCTGTTTTTTTTATAATTAACAAAGTGAAAAGTGCATCACTTTCAAGTCGAGATGTAAGCCCCACAATCTTCAGATCTAAAGTTAAGATACCTCCTCCCACTTAGCAAATAATGATCTCATTTCCTTTTCGCCTGTTTCTAACAAATTACAGTAAAAAAAGGTTTTCTACTTCTGATACCGGGAAAGAGGAACATATGTTTCACTTGACCCGGCCTGGGTAGTTCCACTTACCCCAGTCGGCATTTTGGACGTTAGGTTTTTGTTTGTATCAATAAAACACTTTTAAAGCATTATTTATACAGAATATTATGAAAACAATCAAGACTTGACTATTACGTCGCACTTACCAGCAAAAACACACTGTTTAAAAACTTTTTTAACGCTATAACACTCGCACACAAAATTCGACGCCAACTCGTGGTTTTGATGTTTAAGAATGATTATTTTTTGTTGTCTCATTTACTCTTACTTTTTTGTAACAGTGCCATCTGTGTACAAATATTGAAATTACATCGTAATTTACTAAAAAGGGAACTAAGTTTCATAAACGTACGTCGTCCAGCGTCCGATTTATGGCAAATAGTTCCACTTCCCCCATAGATCCACTTACCCCACATGACCTTATCTTAGATTACATTTGAAAAGTTTGTACATTTAAAAAGTAGAAAAAAAAAATCTTTCAAATGTATCTTAGAGCTTTTCCCAATATAATAATAACTAGCGACCCGCCCCGGCTTCGCACGGTTGGTAAAGCATCAGTGTCGTATCAGAACCCGTGCGAAGCCGGGGTGGCTTGCTAGTGTATTATACATATAAACCTTCCTCTTGAATCACTCTATCTATTAAAAAAAACCGCATCAAAATCCGTTGCGTAGTTTTAAAGATTTAAGCATACATAGGGATATAGGGACAGAGAAAGCGACTTTGTTTTATTGTATACTATGTAGTGATTTAATAATAATAATAATAGTAATTTTATTTATTTAAACCAATACGTACATCGTATTGGTCGTCGTATAAACTTTTCTAATGTAACCTAAGAGCGTTTGACATAACTGTCAGCGATTGACAGAATGCGTGCTGCAAATATCGTTTCACACTGATGCATCGGTCGAAATTATTAAGGCAGGACAGAGTCTGTCGGGTCAGATAGTAAGTTAATAAAAAACAAACGGTCTACGCATCTTCAGACATCTATCAAGACTCGAAGTTGCCATAACTCGGACTCAATTGTCTAGAAGACTCACTGAGCTAGTTTTTAGTCTACCTGCCCTATTAGGACAGACAGACATAATGGGAATTCTTTCAATCCTTTTGCGTATCGTTTAGTTATTCAAACGGGCAACTTTTTTTATTTGTGGGTATGACAATCATCAAGGTTAATACACTAAAACTAAGAAAAAATATGTAAAAACGCGTGATCTCGTAGGAAAATAAAATATTAAAAAAATGTGACATTTCCCAGTAAGATTCTCGAATCAAAGGGAAATAAATAAAAGATTACACCGGAATACGCAACACAGATACGGCGGCAAAATTACTGCAATTAAATCGTTCAATAGTTTTAAGATCGTTAAATTTGCTGGCTATTGTCCTTTTAGCCTTTAACCACCGGTGTGATAAATTGCGTGTAATTTCGTGTTTGTTTATCGTCGGTTGTATAATTTCTCTACATCTGAACAAACATACATATATTTCTATAGCACATAAACGTGTTGATTTAATGCTATAAATTTATTGTTGTATAATCGTGACAGTGTTGATTGTATATTGATTAAATATGATATTATTTGCTGCTACCTGCGATGTTACCCGTGGTTGTCCATCGTACGGGAAAACTTCAGATTTTCGGGATAAAAAGTAGCGTATGTGTATCCAGGGTATGATGGCGTTGAGGTGTGAAGTAACAAACATACTACAAACTTTCGCATTTACAATTACAAATTTTATTTTAAACATTGTATATTTGTCTATTAAAATAAAATCAGTAAGTAAGTAAGTAAAATCATAGGCACACGTATCATGCCGTATGTGTCGACTCACATACGCAAGGATACGACTTGGTGTTGTTATACTTCGGTCGGGGACCTAAGTCGCATTGCCGTTGTTATAAGCGGAGGTAACCGCTTAACAAAATGCGTGAGTGCCCACATCCCGCAAAATTTGTGGATAAAAAGTTTAATTATCATAATTGAATCTTTTAGGAATACTTTAGTGTTATCAATTTTTAGTTTTGGCTAACATGCTCCAACCAATGTCGTTGTTCTAGAGATGCGGTGCCTATTATTTACTAAAAAATCGAAAAACATTTAATAATAACATTGACTAGGGATCATTGATAGTTCATTAGGTATCATAAGTGCCAAATCACTGCCTGCCTTTAAAAACCTATTGCGCGATTATTATCTGCCAATATGGCGTCAGAACTGCTAAATTCTATAATTAGTTGTTTAAACATTTAGTAGTATATTGTATTATGTATATATAGTTTAATAAGTATATAGTATAGTTATTTGTGTAATTGTAAGTACATAATTGTATGTTTTCTTTATTCAACGCCACCGTCCCTTATTATTCTTGTATATTCCAGTCCATCCAAAGGTTGCCTGGAAGAGATAGCTTTTACCAATCAGACCACCCATTGTATTTCACAAGCCTTGACAAATTACTCCTAGTAAGTTTTTATGTGGTAGTGGTGTACATTAAAGAGTTTTCTATCTATCTCAGTCCTGACCACTTACCATTTTATGGGAATTTTATTATAATGCCACTTTAGAGTTATAGATGGCGCTCCGATCGATAGAACCTGTTTCTATTAGGGATAGTCGCTCCACTGACCTGGACCACCACCTCCGCAAACAAACATAAACCCTGTTGCACAAACAATACAACGTACCCTCCTGCGACACACTTTGAAACACATTACAGCGACAACGGAAAGGCAATTTTATACTCTACTGCGTTTGAATTAAACCTATTTTAGAATAGTGTCGTTATCATAATGTGGATAAATAGACGTCTGGAAAGAAAATTGTTCAAATATGGCGTCGGTTGAATGTTTTTATTTTCTATTTTGTTGTCACGTTCACGATGGCTGGTTGTCATTGACATTTATTTACGAATCGTTCGATGTTGACGTAGGTTTTATAAATACATCGTGGCGTGTTCCCATGCGCTTCTCAAAAGCAGCGTTTTACAACCCAAAGACGGGGTATGCTAATGTAGACCAGCACCGCCAGAGGCCACGGAAGAATGTTCGTGCCTGCAGCCTCTAGCACTTCGGTGTGAGAAGGAACACCAAGGGGTTTAGTCGGTTCGAGTCTGACATAACCCTTCTGCAATCCCGAGTGTGGAAAGCGTATGCGTGGGCATTACCCTTGAAAAAAAAAAAAAAAATGTTTTATAAATACATAACACGAAATAGGGATGCAATAAATCAATATTCATGCATTTCACAAAGCGTCATCTAGGCCCAAATTAAGCATAGATTGTACTATGGGAACTGAGAATACAGTATTTTTTTTTTGGAAAATCTTATTACTTCTCATCCAAATCCATTGAGAAGTTTAAGCGTGAAGGAGTAACAAATACACACATAAACACACATACTTATACTTTCGCGTTTATAATATTAGTGTGATAAGTGTGAGCGTGATGGCCCTACAGACGACTTTCAATCTGATAGTCGCTGGTGAGTTTTTAACTTGAGACATTTATGTGCGCAATACCACGGTCTCTAACATATCTAAGAATAAAAAATTCAAAGATATGTGACGTTTACCAATCCGGATTGGGCTCCCGTGGTAGATCTAAGCCCATTCACTCTCAATTATCGAGAGTAGGCCGGTGTACCGGATTGGGAACATTAGAGGCTGGCCACAATTTTAGACGATTCATATATTCTTATACTTTCTTCTACTAATGTGGAAACACAATAGTCCTGCCGTGTCCACTGACAAGGTCGAATACCTAACCAGTTTTTGCTCGGTGTCGTGATTCGCGGCAATCATTGTTTTTTCTCTCACTTGTTAATTAACACGTGATTAATACGATTTTTACTTAAGATACAAGTTTAATTGAGGTGTCAGCTGTCATAACACTTTGTAAGCTGTATTTTTCCTGTGTAAACATGATTCTGTTGGATGTTCTACGGATCTTCGTAATATTTTAAAAGAAGTTATTTTGTTTTGGGAGGTGCTCGCGTCCGTAGGTGAGTACCCATTGAATCCCTACATGTACCTTGTGATGCTAAAGGAGCACAAAAAGTGGCAGTAGAACTTGTGCGAAGATCGCGCGAAGAAGTCGGGAGCAAGGAACGTCTCCTTGTGCTTGGCTGGAACTTCGAGCGTGGACTTAAAATTTGGAGTCCTATATACACATGTCCATGTTAACAAGACTTATAAATATAGTCAGCCACTTTTCCAATTACGTTTTATCGAAATAAATACCACGAAAGATTGCTAAATGTTATTAAACGCAATTTTTCTCCTGTCAAATTATGTTAGCATGAAATCTCATTGATTCTGCGTCCATACTAACCTACCACGTTTATCTTTTTTTATTCAACTGATGTGAATGGAAAGCTACATTATCAGCGAGTAACATAGGCTGTATTTTATCCCCGAATTCCCACGGGAACGGGAACTACGCGGAAACCGCGGGGTGCAACTTGTAATATAATATATAAATCTATACACACTTTCATTGTAACTAAAACAATATTTTAACGAAGTTTGCTAACCGAATCTTTCTTCATAAATGTTTGAAAGCAGGAAAAAACCAGTATATGATCATTCATTCATTCGTTAATCCAGTCATTTTAGTTAATTTAAAAAGTACCTTAGATTGGTAAGGGCGTGTGAAGCGAAGGCTCCATAATTGACAGGCGCTGTCTTCGAATATTTAGTGATATCTTAAATGTTTACATCTGAAATGTGCCAATAATAAAAACTCTAAATGTATAAACTATTTCTTTGGAGGTACAGAATAGGAATCCTATCACTATTCTAGTACTAATTAGATATTCCAGTGTTGGGATTAGACCACTGCCAACATACAAGGAAAAATTGATGCTGCTGTAGTAAGCTGTAATTTTTTTTCTTTGTCTTAAGGGACGGGGAGGGCAGATTGCCCACCTGATGTTGAGTGGTTAAAACCGCCCATAAACAACCGAATACTACTCAGGTCTTCCCGTACAAAAGTATAAGACGACTCTGAGACACTTCAAGTGCCTGTAATTTCACCGGCACCCACACATTTTTGTGGAACACCACATTTCATTATTTCGTAATAATGAAATTTCCACGGTTTCGATAATTGACTGTAAAGACGAAAGTACATAATGTAAATAAATAATAATCTAAATAAATAATAACGCTAATGTAAATAAATAAATAAAATCAAGCCTATGGTTCACCTTTGAAAAACCCCATACTATGGTCTTCACGGTAAACCTTAGCTAGAAGATATAATAATTCCAAAATCAGAGTGTCCGCGGGAGGTAGTTGATCACACTATATGATTCCCTGTGTCACAGGTGACATGACAATCACTCAACACAAACACCCAAGACTCGAAAACCAACTTCATGATCATCACCCAGTTCGCCCTAGCATCGAACCCAAGGTTCTCGTATGAAGACAAGATTACTATCAACTTAGCTACGACGCCGATAAACATCGAATTTGTCCTCTAAATTAAAATCAAGTGTCAAATTTATTTCTTATTATAATTATAGCTTTATAAGGATAATTCAAGTGACCACTTTGTCTAGATCCGTGGCTCAATAAAGAATCTACCTCTTTTACTGTAATTCAAGGCCTCCTTATCCTGGCTATGTTGAGCTAGTCTACGCTGAACCCTCATTTGCGATGACGCGCCACGGTATCGAAGGTCTTATTAGAATGGCCATTGTATGTTGTGGTAGGGCAGAAACTTGCGTGGAGGGTAGTTCTAAACGAGTTAGCCCAGACATTGATCGAGTCACGTGGTAACTTGCATTTTAATTATCTGTGACGTCAGTAGGTTTTCTACAAGTAAAGAGAATGGTGTTTGTCTGTAGCCGTGTTATTAGATAATTGAATTGATAGTATAATAGGTCCTTCTTTCGTGTTAGTACGTGGCCAACTCTGTTGTCGGAGTTTTCAAGGCTTCCGACAAGGCTTAGCGACTTGTAACCGGGACCGACATCTTAAAGAGCCCTCCAAAGCACGAAAGCGCTCTGTTAAAATGCCACTAAATGGATACCCATCCAACTTCTTACAGGCCCGAAAGTTGCTTGACTTAGATGATCTGTAAAGAACAGCTAAGCACAGTAAGGTCGTTTTTATCTTTCCGTAAACTAATAAATAATATTTGCATGAAAATTTCACACAGCACGATCCAGCAAGTAAGCAGAGCTTGAAATGTGGGAACCATTATAATTGATACAATACATAAAAAGTAATATTTTTTGTAAATATAAACATACAGACACAATATACAATTGTTCGTTCTGATTGGGAATCGAACCTAGGACCTGCAGCGCAGAGGCAGATCTACCAACTAAGCCGTAAGGCCGAAGAGGAAACTCATTGTAATTATAAGAATAGTTGGAAATAGGTAGATGTTATTGCAGAAAGTAGGTATTTATGGATCACGATTTTCTTCAGAATCTCTTATAAACATGTTTGCATAAAACATATGCCATGATTACCTTGTTTGCGAACAGAATCATGCTCGTGAAATGTATGGGATCTTACATTAGGGGTTTCTTGCTGTTTTTAACTTTGACCAATACGCAACGCAAAGGGTTGTGTTTATCTGTCTATGTATGTTTTTTTTTTATTTGTGGCACTCTTGAGATCAATTGCGTGATGCTTACGTCAGCGATTTGTGATAATGCGAGTGTCACTAAAGACATGACAGTAATCAAAATTCAAAATGGCGACCAACAGACGCCATATTGTAAAAAAGATAAATTCGACGAACTATGAAAAGTAAGGTATTTGGAAATGATTTTTAAGTTTCTGTTATAATTTTTATGTAACTTTTCATGTAATTATTTTTTTACGACTTAAATTGCTAGTAAACATTTTCCCTTGTTCAAGACTTTTAAGAAAGTTGTAATAAAGTTCTTATAATATCGTGGAAAATAATTATCAAAATAATTTTTTTTTTTTTTTTTTTTATTGTATCTTAGTTTTAATTTTCGTGCATTGTTTTTCTATTTTTATTTTTATATTTTTAGCTTGCTGTCGTCTGTAATGCGGAGAATGTTGTGCAAGCCTTTAATTGGCACACATTCTATACAATGTTATTACAATTTTTATGTTAATCCTATCTATTGTGTGTGCTGTTGGCGTTGCCTTAATAAATAAATAAATAAATAAATTTAAAGTTCAACTTTTACTTAAAAATAAAATTTACTTGTTATATAAGCCGCAAAATAAAACGTTTTAGAAACTTAAACATACTACACCAACTTAATACATTTGTTATCGTAATAGTAATATTCAAGTCCTAAGTTCTAGAAAATGATAAAAGTTTTAAAAACAATAAGATAGCATAAATTTCAAACAGAAAACTAAAGTTTGAGCTAGAAAATTTATGCATTTTACTAATGGAATACGAATTTTTATTCTCAAAGTAGTAATGACGACCACCTGGGCCCAGCGTGGTGGCGCCGTAGAACAGGCTTTCAATTAGGTCGCTGGTTCAAATCCAGAGGTGCGCTAATGAGGTTTTCACTTGGATTATTTTACATCTTATTATTTTAAACTTAAAACCATTAAGTTAAAATTTGATGATCTGTAACATCTAAGCAAGCTATGTACAGTAAATTTACCAGGAATTGGAAGGTGACAACTTGCACTTACGTTTTCGAACAGGGAATGGAACTGGCCTGGTAAAAAACATATTTAAAAATACAATTTGCGCCATAATTCTGTGTTATAAGTTGTCAGCAAAAAAAAATGTGATAAGATTTGAAGGACTAAGTAAGACTATTGGTTTGAACTGACTAATATATGCGTTCATACCTAAATTAAAGGTAAACTAAAGCTTGCTCATCATTGCTCTATGGACTCATTTGCAATCAAATACATAATGTATGTTGTATGCGGTTTGCGTCAGTTTGCATTTTTTTTTTTGCTGTAATTCGCATTGACGTAGTTGATTCGTGCAGTGCAGCGCAGCATAACAGGCTATTCTTGGAAGCCGAGAATAGGATAAGGTTATTTTTTATTAACATGGAATTAGGCTATTTTATTACATTTGTATTAACTAGTTTCTTCTCGGTACGTGTATATTAAAGTATTCAAAATAAAATAATTCGTATATAAATCTTTAATTCGCCTATTGAAATATCGGATTGAAAAAGGCGTATATTTCGTAGGTATATGTCAGTTTTCTTCTAAACCCCAATTCATCATACTAATATTATATCTGCGAAAATTTGTCTTTATGTATATTTTTTACTTCTTCACACCTCAACAGCTATACGGCTTCAGAAGAAATTTGTTGTGAAGGTAGCTCATACCCTGGATAAAAATTTTGATTTTATCCCGAAAAGCTACTTTTTATCCCGAAAACGGGAAATATTCCCGTGGAATGGCCAACCGCAGACATAATTGTGGGCTCAGCTAGATTGATACAATACTCCCGTTCGTAACCGGCATGAGGCAGAGTTGTAAGACAAAGTTTGCAAAACAGTTGCGACAGCGCATTCCGCGGGAGGCGCGAAAGCCTTGGGGCGTCTTGCCTCACGTCACGCTCAGAACTTAGATATCTAGACTATACAAGTACTATATAATCTGAACCGAAAAATAAATAGAACGAAAGGTAATTAGTATTTTCGCTTAAGTTAATTGAGGAACTCGACTGTTTTAAACTGTTTTTTAAAGGAAGCTAAAATAAGAGAAATTTTGTCACTTAAGATTCTCTGTACCAGCCTCTAATGTTCCCACTGCAGGCACACCGGTGTACTCTCGACAATTGAGAGTGAATGGGCTTTATTACGGGAGCCCAATCCGGATTGGTAGATGTCACGTGTCTGTCTACGGATTGGTAGATGTTTTCCTTCACCGTTTCGAGAACGTGGTATAGCGCACATAAATTTTTCCAGTGAAAAAACTCGTTGGTACACGTGTGGGTTTGAACCAGCAACCTTCAGGTTGAAAGTCGGCGTTTATACCCCTGGGCCACCTCACTCTCTAACTACTTACTTAACTCACTTAAGCACTTCAATTACCCTTATTTTTTTTTGGTTTAACATCGTTAATAACTATTTACAGACATTACATACAGCGCCATCTAGCCCTAAACTAAATTTACTAAACTAGACTTTAAAAAACGTCTTGCCCCTAGTCCACCAGGCTAATAAAATAAGTGGCTTATAAAATTAAATATAATTACAACAAGATTCACGCGGTCTCATTATTAAGTTTGGCGGTAATGATAGTGCTTAAGTTAATCTTAACGGATGTTTTAATTAAATAACTTAAGTAAATAAATTTGGCTAAATTTCTTTATCAAGTTACACCATAATAGTTAACAATACTAAACTTCAGCCAATTAAACTCAACTCAAACTTATTAAGCTTTAGATCTCAGAAATCGTTTGGATATGTCAAAATTTACACGCACAAGAAAACATATAAACAAAAAAACAACGTTAACGCACTCATACCTCTGCACTAGGATTCCCTGTGTCGCAAATGGCAAGGACAAACACAGAAACACAAGACAAACACCCATGACCCGAGAACCAACTTCATGCCCACCACACAAATTGTGCCCCGGCCGGGAATCGAACCTGAGATCCCTCGCTTCGAAGGCAGGGCTACTACCAACTAAGCCACGGAGCCGTCATTCATGCGCATATAACGATTCACTGTCCTTTAAGCATTATATGCACAAGCATATGAAATTACAGTAATTTTTCATGTTTTACCTGGTCTTATTTAATAAGATATGTTTGACTCATAATTTGAATTAACGGTTTTAAGCTTTATATCCGTTGGGGGTCCAGTTGCTCGCGTCCGCAGGTGAGTACCCTTTGAATCCTTAAAGTGGCAACAACAAGTAGCAGTAGACCTTGTGCCAAGTTCATCCGGAGAGCTACTGCCAAGCATTCGCATGCTTGCTCGCATTCCTGTGTTCCGGTGGAGGGGTGTGGGAGCCGGTGAAACCACATGCGCATGAGACGTACCTATTCCGTCACAGGTAACGGTTGCAACGGGGTACTTGTGCAAGTATGTTTCGTATTTAATTTAGTAATTTTTACGAAAGGTATTTTAAAATGTATTTATACGAGTCAGAGTCAAAGGCTAAGGTAAGACTGCAATGGCGATAAACCCATATATTACATACGATGTAATTCTGACATAATGTGCCCCGATGATTGTCTGAAGTCAATAAATAACGAGGAATCATTACAAACATCGAATCACTGTCAGTCATCGATCATATTACCTGCTAATGGGTTTGTGATAGACTTATGCCTTCGCAAAACGGTCGGATGCAATATTTGAGTTGCAAAATAGTAACGTAATTTGTTTCCATTGAATATTAACCAATTGAAATCCATTTGAAGAGCTCATTAGACTGTTTAGCTTAGTTGGTAGCCTGCCTTCGAAGCGAGGGGTTCCGGGTTTGGATCCCCGGGGCAGATTTCGTGTGACAAGCGTTTTGTTCTTGAGTGTTTGTCTTGTGTTGGTCAGGGAATCCTATTGCAGGGGTGTAACAACGTAAAAGAACTATAATAATATACCCAATTAAAATTGATTAAAATAAAATAAAAGTCTTAAATGGTGGGGTTATAATGGGTATTATAACCCTACCATAATGGGAGGTACACCTCCTCATTTAAAAAAAAAAACATCTAAATCGGTTTACAATGAGAAAAGAAGAAAGTCACAGGAAAGTGGACATATTTTTCGATTTAAAAACCAAACTATTGTACTGAATTTAATGAAATTTCTATGGGACTTACTTTAAACTATATTCGTTCAAAATATACCAACTCGGTTGATAAGTGACGGAGTTTTGAATTAACAAGCAAAAAGTACAACCGAACCTCCTCTTTAGAAATCAGTTGAAAAGAAATCGAATATCGAATAAAGAAATCGAGCTTCCATATTCCAATAACATAGAAAATATATCTAATCCAATACTGTGTAAAAGAGCGTGGTGGCCCAGCGGCATAGACGCCGACTTTCAATCTGAAGGTTGCTGGTTCAAACCCACACGTGCACCAATGAGTTTTTTCACTTGAAAAAACTTATGTGCGCAATACCACGCTCTCAAAACGGTGACGGAAAACATCGTGAGGAAACCGGCATGTCTTAGAACCAAAAATTCGACGACATGTGACATCTACCAATCCGGATTGGGCTCCCGTGGTAGATCAGAGCCCATTCGCTCTCAATTATCGAGAGTAGGCCGGTGTCCCTGCAGTGGGAACATTAGAGGCTGATACGAATACTGTGTAAACGAAGGATATTAATTAAAAAGTGTAGGTACGGACCACGCCCATGTATCTCGGTTTTAATTGAAACCGTCTGACGTATGGCGCAATGTCTCATATTTCATCGTATTTTATGCGGGGTATCCTATATCACCCGATGGTTTCCTTTGAGGATATCTTCGATAGGAATTATTAGAAGCAGCTAAGATTATTTTCTACCTACTTTTTAGTACGAATAAGAGATAATGAATTTGACTGGTCTCGTAGCTCAGTTCGTAGGAGTTCTGACTTCTGTGACGATCGTGAATGTTTGTTCTGTGTCTGGATGTTTGTGTGTATGTATTTTTATGTATTTATACATACACGTAAACACTAAAAAACACTAATTATATTCGTATTGACGTATATATACAGACAACTGTGTGAATTTCCATGAAAACTATAGTATAATTTCTTATTATGACTTAATTCGTGGCCACACTGTATTATTTTCACTCACAGTAGGAACAGTTTTATTCCTGCTGAGAGTGAACTTTGACCTAATACAGCAGCCAAATACGGATTGGTAAATGTCACATTTTATCGAATATTTGGTGTGTTGATATGGTGGTTTCCTCACCATAGTTTGCTTAGCCGTTTTGAGAACGTGCTTAATGGTTCAAGTCTCTATATGAACCAGCTATCTTCAGAATTAAAGTCCGGTCCTGTAACCCTAAACTCACGGATGGCCATCAGGAGTTAGCCGAAAAACACACAAACAAAAAAATATGCGGAAATTAGCCTTAATTAGGATATTCTTATCGATGTAGACGTTCCAAAAATATTGACAAGTAGGGTTGTTCATTAAAACTTAATATTTGCGTGGCTTCTCCAATTTTAATTATAGTTCTATCTGGAGGCGAAATGCATTAAAAGTAGAGATCGAAATTTAATTTTACCATTTCTAGCTAGAATAGTCATGATCAAAGAAAATATAGTCGTTTATATTGAAGAAATGTTCAATTTAGCATCTGGAAGCTTTTCAATTACTTATCTCTAAGACACGATGAAAACGTAAATGCTGGAATGAAAAGTAGAACTTACATTTTATTCCGCATATTAAAGGTATTTTTATTTGATGCAAGTGATGGGGCGATCTGACGTCCAAGAACAAGTCAAGTGATCACGGCCGCCCATAAACAACAGCAGTATACCTACACAACCAAATTACCAAGACCAAGCGGCATCGTATTACGCTCATCACTTTGAGAGGGGCATGTAACGTCTCATTTGCCTGTAATTTCACCGCATCCACACCTTCCCACCTAAACACTGCAGATCCAGTGCCCAGTGATTACCAGTGGGATTACCAGGTGTAGTGGCATTACTTCTCCGGACAACCCTAGCACGATTCTTCTATACTCTACGTAGAGGATTTGTTCAAACTCTCAAAGTACTCACCTACAACAACACTACTACAAACAATATTGACCCCATTCAATGTCATTAATGTATGTTTGAAGCTGGATGGGTAGTTCAGTTTGCCCACGAGAGTATTAATGCATTTTGCAGCTCACGTCTATGATGTAACCGATGCGTCATAGCATATCCAATTGTGCAGCAAGATTTGTGTTGTCCTATAAATAGTGTCCGTTAGGCTAGTTCTGTTGAAGGAAACGAAGATGTGCTTATTAAATTATGAGGTAATCCTTTGTTAAATGAACAGTAAACTTATTTTTTATTTTTTTTAAGTATGTGAAATAGTGGGCAGATGAGCTTGCGGGCCACCTGATGGAAAGTGATCACCGCCGCCCATGGACATCTGCAATACCAGGGGCAATGCCGAAAACTGAGGCTAAGAATGATTTATATTAAGCTTCACAAAAATGTAAATTGTCATCCACACAAGCTGATTTAGTAAACGTTGTCCTGTATTCCCAATTTGACAATTAAACTAGCTATCAAATGGTACTTAGACACGTAGCACGAATTAGCAAAAAATCTCATTAAAACAGCACTTTCAGTTTTCCAAATTTTCCGAGGCGATTTTATTTCGTAGTACGGAGTCGCTTGGATCTAGTTACATAGAAATAAGTAAAGCGTTTTTTTAAGAACAAAAACTGGCTTTCTTCTTCTCAGTGTGTTTGACAAGGCCTTATAGTGCGGTGGGCAATGAAACTCTATTCTATGTACCGTAAGTCTAACCCTTATCATGAAGCCTACAATTGTTTGTCATCTGTTCTACCTTTCAAAAGCTTTTTTAGGCGAAATTTTTTGTAAAGTATGTTACGGCGGGTATCTTAACAAAAAACTACAACTTTATTAACGGAATTCTTGGCTAAGCACTAATGTGATTTATAACTGAACAAAATAAAATACAATATTTGTTATTGAAAAAAAACCACCTCTACACAATAAACCGGTCAACAAGTTTTCTAAAGTGCGTACTTTCATACAAAACAATAATTAACACAAAGTCAAGTAAAATTGTGGTTCAAAAAAGCTATTATTTGATAAAAAAGGTTATACAACCTCTAACCTTTTTTATCAAAAAATATCCAAGCGTTTGAGCACGTTTTCACCTCAAAACAAACCGGTCAGCAGACTCCCAAAGTGCGGCCGGTGCGGCGCGTGCGCACGGACAAAGAGCAGAGCGACGCGGCGCCGCGACGCGCTACTTGCGCCTTACCGGTTGCTTCCGTTCACGTATCTATTACAACTGCTATTTATGTTTCCTACGCTATCAGAGTCGCAGACACGCGCTACTTTTAGCGGCGACGATCGGCGAATAATCGATAAATCGCCTATCGAACCATCGGTGTCTCGCTGCACTGACGTTTGCTCGAAGTGACGTTAGTCATTGTCGACTAATTCGATGCTACATAATGATAGTTATCTCTATAGAAATAACTATTTTTTTTTAGACAATGGAATAGGACGGGTTCGGTCCGTTCTCACCCAGTCCCGTATTCACCCGGTACGTTCATCCCCGATTAAAATAAAATTTATACAAATATTACATTACTAAAGCCGAACACATTTATACCAGCCAGTAGCAGATTGTACCTAAACCAAATCGGGGGAGAACGGACCGGGTGAATACGGGACTGGGTGAGAACGGACCGAACCCAATAGGACACCCCCTACGCGTGACGTCACTACCTTCACCCACACCCAGAATTAGATTAGGAAGGCGTGCTATTGTCATAAACAGTAATATGCTTGTATACTTCTTAGTCCACTTACTCTTACTGCTCGTTGGATATCTAATCGCCATATTTGGCCGTAATGAGCAGTTTCCCTAAAAGCCTCCGTGATTGTACCTAAGGGTTAGGTTTTACTTCTGCTTCCTTATTCACTTAAGTAGAGCAAGAAGGTTTGTATATAACCGAATCTGATTTCGGATTTTGATGGACACAGAGGACTGTTTTTATAGAGGTGTTTCGAGGGTAGTTTTTTTTGTAATAAAATCAGTTTCTTAAGTGGTTCCCGCGTCGGTCATCCGTCTCGCTTACGCTAATGCTGGCGAAGCGAGACGGATGCAGTTTTCCTTATTTCATTTATCATTTTGGAGGTGATAATAATTATTTGCAACACAGGGAATTCCAGTGCAGAGGTATGAGTGAGTAAACGTTAAAAAGTACCTAAATATTGAACCTGGACCAGACGAATTAACGGTCAATATTTCTAAAACAATAATGGTGATGTTAAATGAAGCTTCACTAATAATAAACACGCGCTGATTGTATCTGATTATGGCTAGAAAAGATAAAATAAATTATAGAAAGAAAAAGAATTGTATTATATATCTATTAATATTTTTTTAAATTTTTATACATTTTCGTATTTATTCTGAAGACTACACTTTTCTAGGTCTCAGATGTTTTGACCATAGTATTAGATGGCGCATTGCGAAATGTCCATGTATTATTTATAATTTTCTCATTCAAATTTGTATGGAATATTTTTGAATTTGTATTTCAATGATAATTGACAAGTCTCTGTGATTTGCTGATCTCACTCCATAGCCAATGGTTCAATTGCTGTAATCCATTAGTGTTGGCAATAAATATATTTCTATTCATCTATGGAATTAAATTTTAATTCGACGTACAGACATCTTAAAATTATATGATATGTAATTAATCTGCCTGACATTATGATTGCGGCGTGTGGTCTGAAACACTGACCATATAGAAACGACAGGCTTATACCACACAGACGACATATAAATTACCTACATGTCAATTTGACAAGCAAATGTCTCGGAAACTAATATCGACAATGTTCAAGTTGTCCAGCAGTGCGTATCACGAATTTTAGTTCCTCGGACACTCGTAAATGTTTAAAGTGGATTTATAGCGCCAAAGTGGCATCAATCAAGGACCAAGATAAACAGCACCCTATCTGTGGTCGAAGTAATAGAGGTGCGGGGATCTAAACGATTTTGATGATGTCACGATAATTTTATTACTTTAGTGCATCTAGATTCGTTCAAATCTAATTCAATGCCTGTCAATCAATGTCAAATGATGACTAATAACGTTATTAATCTATCTATCAAAAGGCCAAAAATAGGAAGAAGAATCTATCTGTCAATATAAATAAAAACGATATTCTTGTAACTTAAATAAACTGGCCATATTTTGATACAAATAACCCTTTTTTTTTTTTTTTTTTTTTTTTTTTTTTTTTTTTTTTTTTTTTTTTTTTTTTTTGTTGACGAAGGGGAATCTGCAGCAGATACATCGGTTGCCCTGGGGGAGACAACCGAGTTATGTGGGACTTTTACCCAACTAAACCCCTCCGGGCAGGAGAGACACCGCAACCCCTATGGGGGTTGCGGTCCGGGTTGAACTCGGGGAGCAACCCGGCCCTGCCTTCTCCGAGCGGGATCGGACCTTTCGCGATCCCGCTCCGCGGTCTCTTTCTTGACCATAACGGTCTCGCAGAAAGAGACCACCGCCCGCCACGCCGCCTCATCTTCCAACATAGCCGCAACTACGCTTGGAAGAGAGATATCTTGCCCGATCCGGCTCACCAGGATTCTTCGCTCAGCTTCCCATGAAGGGCACTCCTCGAGTGTGTGCTGAGCAGAATCCTGGTCCCCCCCACAGTGATGGCAAACCGGTGTCGGTTCGCGACCGATCCGAGTCAGATACTCACCAAAGCACCCATGCCCGGTGAGTATCTGAGTCAGTCTGTAGGTGACATTCCACCTCCTCCTAAGACAGGCTTCGAAGACTGGCAGGACGGCTCCAACGGCGCGCTGGCGCAGAGATCTCGGCTCGTGGAGCCTCTCGCACCAGTGATCAAGCGCCCGTCGTTGCTCCTGCCAGCGTACCTCAGCAGGCGCGGTACCTACATCCTGGCGGAGACGATCGCACACACGTGCGTCCATCTCCGCCAGGATGTCCAGGGGTGGAAACCGCGCCAGGACAGTCGCCGCCTCAAAGGATATCGTTCGATATCCCCGTACGATCCTGATGGCCACTATGCGCTGCAGGCTATTGTACATAGTCCTGCAACGCCGGACACCCGCCAGGCGATGCCACCAGACGGGAGCTCCGTAAAGGGCCATCGACCGTACGACCCCCGCATAGAGGCGGCGAACTCCTTCACTCGGTCCCCCAAGATTGGGCAGCAGTCTATGCAGAGCACCCGCTGCCCTCTTGATCCGGGGGACCAATCTGCTGAAGTGCTCCTCGAAACCCCAGCGACCGTCTAAGGTGAGGCCAAGGTACCGAAGATACAACCCCACCTCGACGTCAACGTCACCTACGCGAACCGACGAGCTGGGAGGTCCTCTACTCCGTGGTATCCTATGGAACCACAGCGCCTCAGTCTTCTGAGGCGCTACACGTAGTCCCAGCTCGTGGATCTTGTCCACCACGCATGCCACCCCCTGTTCGGCGAGCACGTTGGTCTCGTCAAAGGTGTCCCCACCGGCCACCACAAGGGTGTCATCCGCATAGCAAATTATGCTGACTCCGGTGGGGAGACTGACTCGCAGAACCGCGTCGTATGCGAGGTTCCACAGTAACGGCCCAAGAACAGACCCCTGTGGGACCCCACAGACGACCTCCCTCCGTCGAAATACCCCATACTGCCCACATACTGCACGCTTCTGTCATGCAAGTAGGCACCGACGATGCGCTGCAGGTAGGGCGGTACACCGTGAAACACGAGTGCACCCCTGATCGTCCCCCAGGGCAAGGAGTTGAACGCGTTAACAATGTCTAAGGACACCGCTAACGCAACTCCACCCCGGTTGATGATACAAATAACCCTAATGCAGACAAAACTTGCGAACGTTCATTAACTCGGCCATTGGCAGAATTGTGTGGCGTAAATCACGAAAAAGGCCAAAAATAAGAAGAAGAAATAAAAACGAGCGAGCCTTACAGTAGTTGCATATGATGTGTCAACTCACCTTGGTACTAAGCAATATTTACAATTATTGTATATACTGAAAAAAAAAAATACTGAGAGTATGGTGGCCCAGGGGCGCAGACGCCGACTTTCAATAAAACTGACAAACTTGATTAGTAACTGAGTTTCCTTTAATTTTCGGGTACGGGACCTTCAAACGAGTACCATAGTACCATCATACAACTAAAATTTTGAACTTGACTTTCATCAAGTTTGGAACTATTAGGTTAACACTATATTGAAGAAACTTCATTTACCTCTAAAATATTCTTAGAATAATTCCGAGTAAACAACAATTTATAATCCTATACTCAATTGCCAAAACTTACAAATCGATAGTGTAATTTGGGGTATTTGTGGAAGCATCCAGTTTACTTAAACAACTGAATTTCCTAAGCGAGAAGACTTCTAATATAAGAATTTTCTCCAAGATAATAATTTACTTTCATTCCGTATTTAGGGGAAGAATTGATTCATCCAATTTATATACGACATCTTTGGAGAACCTACCAAATTAAAAAAAAAAAAAAAAACATTTGCACATCTGGCAATGTAAGCGTAACAAACAAAAAAACCAACAGCTGAATAGCGAAGCTACTCTTTTCTTGAAGTTATCGGTTGTTGAAGTTGGTTGGTTGGTTGGTTGTTGAAGTTATAAGTATGGTTTAAAATCGAACCGCGGAGGTTTTAAAAAATAAACATACAGCCAAATGCGAATCTCCACTTATTTATGTCTGTTATACTTTGGTTATACTCTGTGAAAAAATCAGTCAACTTTCACATAAAAACAACATAAAATCTTCAACGGTATTCCATAAAACGCATGTACAGAGGTAGTGCATTTCACAGAGTACGAGGAATTCCTAGTAAGTTTATTTTCATGTTTTCTTATACATTAGAACACAATGCGAACGCGCGGTACATTGCGTGTATGCAGATTATTCTATCTGTACTTCTGGCCCGCTTTACAAACTCTGAAGGAGATAAATAATCCCAAAGGTCTTTGCCGTAATATCGCACGGAATTTTGCTAAAGGATTTTATATTCTTGAAAGTTCTGTATAACTCTTTCATGTTTCTCGGACTAGGGTACTATATCTTTAAATAAAAATGAAATATTCATTGGTAATCGCTTGAAAACGAGTGGGCCGATATGGAAAATGAGTCCATCTTTTAATTATACGTAATTATCCTATTATTGTTATAGAAAAGAATAGTTGGAAAAACTGCCCAGATAATTGAAAATTTCGACACAAAACGAGAAGTGCTTTTTATGTGTTACGTTAAAAGCAGATTGGCAAATTGCGAATCGAAACAGAACTATGTATGTCGGGTCATCTAGTTTGATATATATATATATATATATACAATATACTACTGATAGAACGGGACGTGCTGAAGGCTCTCTACGAGTACTACTACAGCTATTTTTAGTTGCTCCTTTGGCATCCAGGGTCCTTATAGGGATACTAGAGGGTTGTATATAGAGGGCGACTGGACCCCCGAAATAAATAGTGCCGATCGGCTTATAAAAAAAAAATTATGCTACTAAATGAAAGAGTTACTTGTGGGAAATTAATAGCGGTAATTAGCTTACCCCTTGTCACGTTGACATTCCCATAATAGTGCAAACCAGCTTCAGGATAAACGGTGTTTATTGATGTTTATCATTTTATATTGCAATAAAAAGACACTGAAGTATTTTTAATGTAATCAGAATGCTGTGATATCGTTTGCAACGTCTATCTTTAAAACATTTCCGAATATAAGGTAAACATTTATAAGCGACGAGAGTCTATGTATATAATAAATTCATTCAACAAGCTATTTTGGAGATAATTTCAAATTGCCTTTGGCCCTTGAATGGAGAAGAGGAAGGGCTTAGCTGCAAACAATAAATGGTTGCCTTACAAATAAAAATTTATTGAAATAAACAAAGCAATTTTAATTAAACACTTCTTGTACCTTTCTGTGGCAGACGTTTGTTTTAAAACGTGAAAGAAAATGAACTTCTCATAAATTAACTGAAGTTTTCTGAATATTTTGTAATGTCATTTTCAGTACCAACAAATAATTAACCACATTTATAACCAGATCTACTGCACACTTATACTATTATGTTCTAATGAACTTTAACTATCACAGCCTAATATTATTCAAATACCTGTTACTAGGCATTAATTACTGTCACTCGATACGGCGGTTAAGTTGGTTAACCTATCAACACCTCTGATGCATGCAAGGTTGCAATTTAATTAGGAACGTGCATCGACATATACTAACGACTTATATAAATTGAACATTTTTATTACGTCGTGGAGGAGGGTGTTGCTATCTGCGACACAGTTTTTATACTTCTGCAGGTAGCATCGTTTCCATTTTGGACAATAAATGCCTTGTAAAAGTTCGCAATAAAGATTTATTATAATTATAGCACAGACACACAGCTTAGAACTAAATATTTGATACTGCCAGACGCACATCCTGAGGTGGTTCGTTTATTTAGAGAACTAGATAACATAATATTATTATAAGATGGCTCAGAGTAAATTATCTTGCAAGACACTTGTCCATGATCATTATTTTAAATCTAGTATCATTACTAAGTAACATCCTTGTTTTATTATTGCATTTCATATAAGTTTATTCATTTGTATACATAAGTAATATTGCTAATATATTGTTATATTACAATAGTTGAGATTTAAAACAGTTTATTTCATATACGTATTTTAGCACGCCACCCACAATTTCTACGTTAAAAGGGTAACTGGTACAAAAAGCTTTCAGCTTTAAGTTGTCCTTTTAAACAATAAATAATTACATAAATAAATAATTATATAGTACTTTTCTTTGTAAATACAGACGTACTCGTATAATAACTAACACCCAGAAACTTTACACTAATCTATGTTCGCAACACAAACGCTTGTCCTGAGTAGGAATCGAACCCGTGACCCGTGACAGAAGGCAAGGCTGTTAGGTCAGTCAAATATTATCTTATTATGGTCCGTGAAGTTGACATTATGTCCGACGTTAAGTTGACAAACACAACGCGACAGCTCCTTAGTATTC
The DNA here is from genome assembly GCA_921293045.1 of Aplocera efformata. Lineage (NCBI taxonomy): Eukaryota > Metazoa > Arthropoda > Insecta > Lepidoptera > Geometridae > Aplocera > Aplocera efformata. The sequence goes on from OV121045.1 coordinate 1,254,657, forward strand.
CATTCAGCTTTCTCGAGAAAATTGCTTTTGACCGACTTAAAAAAAGGAGGTTCTAAATTCAGCTGTATGTTTTTTTTTGGGATCATTTCTTCGGCAGTTGTAGACCGGTTCCTTTTAATTTGTCCTTTATAAATTTCATACTGAAAATCCACCCTTAAAGCGTGAAATAAATGAAGAAAATAAAAATAAAGGTGGTTTGCAATTCGTTTAACGTTATTCTATTTCATCACTAAATGAGTATGAGACCTTTTTCAACTCTTAGGGTTGTAACGCCCCCCTTTAAAGGTATTTTAATTTTTTTTTTGTTGTAATATTTTTAACTATTTTGGCCATGGCTGATCGCTAGTGATTGGTAGGATTCTATATTGTGGTTCCGTAATAACTCAGTTTCTTTTAGGTATTAAGTCTTGACGTAGCTAACAATAATCTAAGTTTAATTTATTTAAAGTAGAGTTTTCATTATAATATATATTCACTACAGATGTATTGATTATGACCTTTATTGAGTATTTAATTAGGAGTAATAAAGTTTTATAAATAATTACTTGATCATTTTGATATAAAATAATTCATTATAGTAATAGTATATGACTGAAGACCTTGTATATCTGTTTAACAAATATAATAAATAAACCACTTCACGAATAACTCCAGAACTTCATAGTTACAAGAATGACCATCATGTTCTAAGACAAGTAGGCCTTATTGTTACTGATCTGTATTAAAATTCTTTTATGATCTGTATTAAAATGTATGTGATTAGTATACCACTGGACTTGGCCCGGCCGAAGCCAAGGATGGAAGCGCCAATCCCCGCTTCCATCTATAAGTTACGTCAACCTGACTGACCTAGGAATATAACATCTAGGCCTAACTTCCCTTCCGTGGTATACTAATAAAAGTTATTAGGCCACCGTCGGTCTCTTTGATATAAGAGAACTATACAATTATCATTGAGATAGGAATCCTAGTTTCACAAGTTATGGATGTTCACATCTCTGGTTCTAGGTCTTTATTAAGACAATTCAGGTTCTCGGGTTCGCATATTTGTGGTGATTGTACAAACAAACATAACAATGGATTTGATCATCGTAATTAATGGCACGCTACCATTTCAGTTATAGCATAAGCCAGAGATTGAACAACTCAGAATACTTTCTTCGTTAGTTATGGTTCACACAGTCTGATGAAAAAGGTTATTAAATTTTATAGGAAAAAATCTCACCAATATCTGGAGGCCGATACGTAGTTGGAGATCGTTCTAAAATACAACTTACCAACACAGTATATTAACTATCTGGTACATTTCACTTGTTATTACACCACTCACGTGTCTTTCCATAACGGCCGCTCGTTCTCCAGTCCCCAGTCAAGCTCCCGACCGGCGTGTCAAAAGAAGAAGCGGGAAGCCCTTCAATCATCAATCATGCAACTTTTCTTGTCAGTGTCAAATCACTGAGTTGAAAGTGACAGTAAAATAATTGGATTACAGATTGTCGATCTAATGTAACAGTCACACAATTATGCTCTCACTCCCGAATTTAGTATCGAACTGCCCCCTTCCCGTTGCTCAAGCGCAGCCTTTTATACCTTCATGTTCCTGTTAATACAATAGACAGGTCACACCTCCCTTACTCAGGGTGATTCAAACGAAGAAATCTAAAAATTAAATATTATTGAATGTCTGTAATTCATAAATAATTAGATAATCTTTATCTGTATTAGTGAATAGTATTTTGCAATAATCATACATAGAAATTGATCACAATAAATAATTTAGAAAATAAAATTATATCCGGGAATTATTATGTGGAATTATGTGGAAGTCAAATGCTTCATTTCCATTAATGTTTCAAAACAATATTTAAACATTACAGTCTGTTTGGAATCGAACTCAGTCCCCATTTACTTTAATCTAATAAAGTATAAGGATCCAGTATCATTACAACAAAATCCTGGAAAGATACTCAATTGGTGTATGGAAATCCACTCCATTACAATGAGATTATTTGTTATAATTTATTCCATAACCATTTCCAGACAATGTTTTCGTAAGGTACAAGATTCGCACATGTGAATAACCACTATTGATTCAGATGATTTGTACTCAACCTGTACATATAAATTTATTTTATAGTGGGATTCCCCGCTTGGTCTATTTTGGGTAGTTCACCCTAAAAAGCATCTTTGCCACATGGAATTAAGGGTATAATTAGCACAGCTTATTATATAATGTTGTTCTTTATCTGTGGGATTCCCCGCTTTGTCTATTTAGAGTAGTTCACCCTAAAAGACACCTTTGTTACTTGGAATTAAAGGTAATTTTGGCAAAGCTTGATAATTAATGTATTCCTTTTTGTTGTAAAATGTTATAAAAACTCGTTGGCTCCATCGGGGCGGCTCTACTCAAAAGGTATCTTTACCACATTACATTAAGAACGACTTTGCCAAATCTTATTTACATTATTGTGTTATACTCAGCTCGTTGTTAGAGTTAAAGTGATAATATTCTTTATCCATCTTTTGCATGGATATGTGAATAATTCTATTTTTCGATCGCCTATTTGTTTATGGTTATTGTCATGGTTCAGGTTTTTCGTGAGAGAACGGTAAGCCACATGCGTTCCGTTACAGCCGACCCCCAAAATTTACGCAGGTGGAAAATTCTTTAACCGAAGAAAATTTTCCAATATTATACAAAATCTCACGAATATATAAATAAAGCATAACACCTTATAATATATATATATTTTATTTCTAATTCATCAATATTTGACTTCAGACATCTATTTGCATGTATGAATATGAGTGTACCTTTCTTGTGTGTTGTGTTCTTTAAACCGAACTTAGATTCATCATTTACTGGTTCAGACTAGGCTTTACAATGACCCAACACTAGCTCTGTCGAGAGTGGTCTTTCCTTGTAGGAGATGAGGGTTGTGAATCCCCACAGCCCTATTAGCATTATTGAGAGAACGTTATCGACAATAGAGGTATCACGCGCACCTTTGCACAATAAGTAGTCTCAACACTCCGCAATTCCAGACATTTCTTACCGACATCAGCATAGAGAAGTTATATTCAGATCACCCCACTCAGACTAAATTCAGTGAAACAATTTGTCTACAATTCGGAGCATGTGAAGTGTAGATTCAGTTCTAGCGTTTAGCTTCGTGTAGAGTATGAACTTTTATGAAATCAGGACAACTCCTGATGAATCACTAACCTAACACCAAGTCTCAATCATAACAGTTCTTATTGTAAGTGTGCCATATGTCTGAAATCGAATAAAAACAAATCGTCTCAACTCAAGAAGTCATCGAATTACAAGAGCCCTCGTATGATAAAAATAACTAAAAAAGAAAAGGTGAAAATACAATTAATCTAACTAACAACCTTCATTCTGACCCAATCATAGCTCCAACATCCGCAACTAACCACGCCACTCAATTAATCCGAAAACCATAACTTAAAAGTTGAGACTTCGAAATGAGCATGTCTACTTTTGAATGAATATGTGACAACATCAACAAAATATAATTTGATGGTAAAATACATAGTTATAGACATGGACAGTCATAAATATGGATAAGACATTCGCTTATTTGCTACGAAACATAAGTAAAACTTACCATACTTACTTACCATATTTCATAGGTCAACTTGTAGGTATTGCTGTACCAATCCTTTTTACCTTTACCTTTTACCTTTTACCTTTTACCTTTTTACCTTTTACCATTAACCTTACCAAAGATTGGGTATATTGAAGTGATTATCAGTCAGATAGATGTATAACATTGATAATGAAACAGTTTGTATCACAATATTATTTAATGTTCTCCTAAGATGCAGCAAGGAAATAATAAAAAAACAAAAAGTTTTTTTTTTTTTTTTTTCAAATTTCTCGTAAATTAAACATATCCAAACTCAAAATAACCAATGATACTTGACGTACTATTGATTGTTCCAAGCGGGTAGCGTACGGAACTGCGACAAAAGTGACCAAACTTACTTATTGTTGACCAAAATGTTTTTTTTTTATTTTTTATTTTGATTCGTTGCAACATATTTCGATTCATTGTGCTACAACAAGAATACAAAAGTACGAAATTTGCATTTTCTGGATCACATTCATATTTGTTCCCCGTCGACCTGCTTGGCTCATTTATTTCTTCTAAAATGTATATGAATTTATTTGATTTTTTAAAGTAAATTAACTTGTAAATTTTATTTATATCTCCAATATAAAGCCTTAAAATGTATGTACGTTAATCAACCACTCAGATATTGTTACTGCATAGTGAAGAACCCTTTTTTTTTTTTTTTTTTTTACAAAATTTGTATTAAAGTACTCGTACTTATACTCTTAATGTGACTCATATTTTTATTGAGTTTTGAATAATCATGATTGTTTAAAATTTTCAGCCTGAAATAACTTTTAATACTTAATAAAATGTAATTATGCAACTTAACCTACTTTGAGTTAATCAAGTAATACATTTTATGTATCATATACTTCTCTCCGATACTTAACACTTAACACTACTTCAAGATTTTGTACCCTACAGTTGCCATCGGCAAACTTTAAAATCCAGGATTTGAATATCGAAATACCAGGACATTTTGGTTAAAGAACTAATAATGCAGGACCTAATTGTTATATGTACTATTTTGAAAGATTTGATTTTAAATAGGGTCATGACCTTCACACGCGCGGGTCCAGCGACTGGCAATACGATTAGTGAAGCGCGAAATTTAAAGCATAGAACCTTAATAGGACTCTTTAAAACGTCATTACGATGCTTATAAATTATCCAGGATACTCCAAAAGCATGGCCGGTCCTGGGAATGCAAAACGGTTGATAACCCTAACTTACACCACACACTCGCTTACACCATAGATTTTTTTGAAATTATTTGAGTATACACAGTTTATATTTTTTTTTTTCAAGATAATGTTAATACGATTGTGTAGTTATGACGATGTTTTCCTGCTGCTCATTTCAAGTTATTCTTGCTATTATATTTTGCTTATAAAAAAAAACCCATTTTATCATTTAGTCAGTTTTCCTAGTTCCGGCCAATCTATGAATAGACTAGACTGATTGTGACGGCACTTACATTGGCAAATAGTTGACGCAATAAAAGAGTAATTCTACCTACCTTTATTTTAGACGAAGAAAAAGTATTGAGAGTAAAAAGATGTAGAAGGTAAAAATAATTCCACGACAATGAAGTCGCTGGGATCAAGTAATATTAGAAATAATATAATATTATATTATACCTAATTAATTGTTTTATACATAATTCTAATCCAGAGAACATGACTGGTTTTCGACTCACT